>OY829538.1:7132316-8332316 GCA_963691705.1 Viola odorata
CCTTTCGTAAAATCTGTATGATAAAACATTTGTTGTTTTTAAAATTTTTATGACCCAAAAAGGGTATGGTGCCGATGATACCCAAGAGTAGTTAGGGTTACTAATACGAGCACGAGGACCCACCTCGTATCCGTGCCATCGGCCTCATGGGATGACCGAGCAACCCATAAAGACCCTCGCACCGGACCGCGCCAAATCCTGGCATCCCATTTTCGGCCAAGCTGAAGCAACATTCCAAGCGTTTTGCCTAAAATGCCATAGCGTTTTGCCTTAGCTTTCTCTCGCCACATCCTCAAGTGGTCGGCCTTTCACCCCCTTTGTCCAAGGGTTATTTTAGGGTTTTCCATGTAATGATGCCCAAGCTATAAATAGAAGGAGATAGCCTCTTTTATAGCTTGTCTTTGATTTTGTTGAGTTTATCTCCTTTTCAAGACCAATTAGTTGGATTGGCCTTAGGGGTTTTATTTACCATCCTCCCAAAGGAGGCTAGATCCTTCAAACTCAAGAACACGGTTTCCTCCTTCAAGAGAAGCCCGAATGTTATCAGTTACAAAAGCCTCATAAAAACATAACTCACTAATCAAATACCAAGTTTCATAGGTACAAGGATAGGTGTGTGCGTTCACACATGTTTCAACACGATGAGTTTTTCTCTATACACACGAACGAGGATGATGGAGAGGCCATTCTCGTCTAGAACGCTATTCAAGAACTTAATGGCTATTCTCCAAAGTACAACGAGACTTGTAAACCTGGGGGCAAACAAGTGAAGTAACGACCCAAAGAAGGTGTCGAAAAATGCCCCAGCTCATTTTTCAGGAAAGTTGTCCTTTTACATTTTTGCAATTTCCGTTTCCACAATTTTCATTTTTGCCATTTTCACGTTTCCACGATTTTATAATTCCCGCAATTTATGTTGTTGCAAGAGTGTGTGCGTCATGTCTATTAAAATTCTTAGTTTTACGAAAAAACTAAAATAAATATATTGCTTGGCTCGAAAATCCCACGTTTTTGAATATTTCTAAACAAGCACATCTATCGTTTTTAACTTGCGCGTTCATTAAAAATTATATAAACCTGTATGATCTTGTCTGTCAACTCTTATATCCATGACATGTTTAGATGTAAGCGATCACAAACATATCCCTGTGAGTATTTTGGGCCTTCACACATTGTTTCTTTCATGAGTGTAAATGCTAAACTAGGTGCTAATTAGATTTGCATAAAATCCAGGGTACATGAACCATCAGACATGGGATAACTGTAAGATGACATTGGACTTTGCATTTTCTTCCCCTTTCAATTTATTTTTCCAACTAAACCCACATCGCCCCGCATTCCTTTTACCACCTCAAAAACCCTTCAAAACGAAACTCTCCTCGCAAACGAATAAACAATCGACTAGAATGATCGACCAAGGCACCATGAGCGTGTTAAGCTCATCACCACGAATCAGTAAAACGAAAAAGAAACCCCCACCCGAGGGTGACAATCCGCACTAATACACGACAAAAAAAAAAAACACAAAAATCAATCGAAGACCATTGCCTAAAAAGGTCAAGACAAAGGGAATTACGTTTGCTTCTTTCATTACTTATACCTACAAGAAAGAAAAAAAAAAGAGACAAAGAAAAAAGGAAAGAAAAAAAAAAGAGAAAAAAAGAACAAAGAAGAAAGGGAAATAAACGACGAAAAGGTCCCTCAAGAAACACAACTCAAAAGGAAATAAGCGCAAAAAAAAAAGAAAAAACCCATCATTTAACAAGGTCCATCGAAAATAAACCCGGAAAAGAACACCCCTTCCCCCAACAGGAGAAGAAACTCACAAACTCGGCTCTTCGCCACAGTTAAATCACCAAAAATCGTTTGTCCTCATCGCAGTTGATTGTTGAACGTAAACTCATTAAAGCCATCCAAAAAAGCAAGACAACAAACACACACCACACCATTCCTTTTTCGCAAAAAAAAATCTCTCTCGCTTTCCAATCTCTCGCAAAGTCCTCTTGATTATTAGAATGCCCATGCATGTGCATCTTCATTTGAAGTCTATTCACTCGGATTGACATTGCAAATTTAATTTTTGTGCCATGTTTATTGCATTTTTAAGAGTATAAACACATAGCCTTGTTTTCTGAGCGTGAGTGCAAACACTAATATCTGGTGAGGATTGCTTACGTTTACATGTCATGGGAAAGTCTTGTCCTGGAGGTCGTTATTTCTTGAACAAGACGTAGATGTTATCTAGACTTGAATCAATCATGTTTATATAACGAAAGCTGAACGAACATTTTTCAAAAGAAAACGCTTGAATTGATTTTCTTAAAGCAAATAAATCATTTTCATTCCAAAATAAATAAACTTGGGAGCAAGCCATGAGTTAAATGTAGGAATATTTGATGTTTCTCACATTATCATTTGCTCTCTTTGTTTCTATCTGTTGCTGCTTTGTGTTTGCTTTCCTTCCTATTTGCAGGATACAGATAAGTTGTGATGGGATCGCCACAATCATGGGTCTTCGATAAAGACATCATTGTAAAGCCCTCGTCATCTTGAATTTTCATCAAAATCCAATCAAATTAAGAAGAGCGGAATGGCCGTCCAAGACAACCATTCGCGAATTCACATTGAGCCGTCAGAAGGCTCGAGTAAAGATAAGTTGCCTTGAACCAAAAGGTACTCTCCAACTCTCATTTACCTTTCTGTCAAAACATGCGAAGTGCGAGTGCTACCCTCACTTTATATAATTCTACATTTCTGCATAATTAAATACTCCTCCTTGAGCGACTACTTTTCCGCATACTATATCTAAATACTCCTCCTTGAGCGACTACTTTCCTGTCTTACATTCCTGTCTATCTAAAATACTCCTCCTTGAGCGACTACTTTTCCGCATACTATATCTAAATACTCCTCCTTGAGCGAGTACTTTCTTGTCTTACATTCCTGTCTATCTAAAATACTACTCCTTGAGCAACTACTTTCCTGTCTTACATTCCTGTATATCTAAATACTCCTCCTTGAGCGACTACTTTCTTGTCTTACATTCCTGTCTATCTAAAATACTCCTCCTTGAGCGACTACTTTTCCGCATACTATATCTAAATACTCCTCCTTGAGCGACTACTTTCCTGTCTTACATTCCTGTCTATCTAAAATACTCCTCCTTGAGCGACTACTTTTCCGCATACTATATCTAAATACTCCTCCTTGAGCGACTACTTTCCTGTCTTACATTCCTGTCTATCTAAAATACTCCTCCTTGAGCGACTACTTTTCCGCATACTATATCTAAATACTCCTCCTTGAGCGACTACTTTCCTGTCTTACATTCCTGTCTATCTAAAATACTCCTCCTTGAGCGACTACTTTCCTGTCTTACATTCCTGTCTATCTAAAATACTCCTCCTTGAGCGACTACTTTTCCGCATGTCTACCTAAATAAACCTCCTCCTTGAGCGACTATGTCTTTACATAATTCTACATTTCTGCATAATTATTACTTTAAACAATTACCTTTCATGCATAATCTCACACCTCAACCCGTTATGATGTAATTCAAAACATGGTAAAAAAACCGGGGCAACCGTCTTTACTGCTAATCCAAAATTTCAGTTACACTGTATTTTTGATCAGACAGTAAAGAGGGGGCAACTGTTGCTACCCGAATTTTGACTCACGTCACAACTTCCTCGTTCTACCTCCCATCACATTAATAGCCCATTTACGTCAAAATTTCAATCAATTTTCGATCAAGGGCTGTTTGTTTTAATATTTCATGCCATTTCATGTCTTTTAAAGTTTTCGTATTTTTCTCGTATTTTCGACTAAAACCGTATTTTTCGGTTTTCGTCAACGTATTTACGTATTTTTATGTTTATCACATTTTATGACTCGTCTAGGTCAATTTCTGGTCGGTTCTTGGTCCTAGGCTAGTTTGTTTAAAATTCCGTGTCATCTCGTGTCTTTTTAGTTTCTCGTACTTTTGACTGTCTTTATTCGAACTTTTCTCAGTCTCGAGTAAGTTTTCTCGGACTAAGGCTCAAACGCGCTCGTTCTTTGTTTGATAATTACGTACTAATTTTCTCTCTCACACCACCGCGTTCAATTTCGTTCAATTTACGTCGTAAGGACATTTATTTTGCGCACGAACGTTTTGACACTTCCGAAAGAGAAAATAAACATGTCACCTCAACTTTCGCGTTTATTCACTGTATATTAGTTTTCTCGGCTTATTTTTCTACACATAGTTGGATCTCGCTTCGGGTTTATTTTCGTTTTCGAGCGATTTCGCTCGTACAAAAAATATCTCGTTCGTACCCAAAAATAGGATAAATGTTACATAAATGCCATTTAATTCCTTCTCATCCTCCAACTCACTGTCGACTCCCCTTGATCATCACCAAGCCCCCTATAATCACTCTTGGCCACAAGAAACCCTAGCTAGCTCATAGATTCTAGCCTAGAAGCTCATCATCACTCTTGATATTTATGGATATTTCATCCCGTAGGTTTGCAACCACAAGTTGCAAACCGACTCCAACTCTTCCTTTCCTCTATAAATAGAGAGCTTCAAGCAACAAATCAAGGGCACCAAATCCTCCTCTTAATCTCTAATTCTTGCTCATCCTTCTTGGCCATTAGCTCTCCCGGAAGGTAATCTATCTCTCTCTCTCTAGCTTTCTTTAATTTTCGTTTTTCATTATAATGCATGAATAAACTGTAAAAACTTGCACAACATGCTTAGTTTTCATGATATGAATGCTTCCCTTGCTCCAATTTAAAGGCATGAGGCCTTGGGTAATTAATGGACATATATGCATATTAATTAACTAGCTCTTTCCATGTAAAATTGAAGCTATTCTTGACTTGTTTTGTTGCTGTTTTTATTGCCATAATTTAGTGCTTTAGTAGTGTAATTATTGCAACCATTTTAAGTAAGGATGATGAAAGATGGAATTTTGAATATATGGCCATGGTGGCCGGCTGGGAAATGAAGAAAGGAAGAAGAAGAGAGGTAAGGGCGGGAAAGGGTAAGAGCAAAGGTGATGGGCTTTGGCCCATTTTATGTGTAAAAAATTAAAATTTGGGCTTGGCTTGTGCCAAGCCCATTTTTTAATGCCCAACTTTTCAATGTGGGACCCAATCCATTAAATGTTTTCGTCAAAATCGTATGAATGTTCGTATGCTTATTTTTATGCTTAAGTGATGTTAACAAATGTTCATGTGATTATTTTGTGATTAAAATGATGAAAAACAATTGTATGCTTTTGTGATAAAATGAATAAAAATGTTTACGTGTTTTATTTTTATTACATGAAAGTTGGCATGACTTAAATGATGTATTATGCCATGTTAATTAAATTCGCATGATAATAATAATTATGCCATGTTAATTGAATTTGCATGATAATAATAATTATGCCAAATTAATTAAATTTGCATGATAATAGCAATTATGCCATGTTAATTAAATTTGCATGATAATAATGATTATGCCATGTTTTAATTATATATGCGCTAATACAAAATAAATCGCTACGTGTTTATCATGTTCATTTATTTTTCGTCAATTTAAGCAAGTATTGCATGCGCTTTTATTTATTTATTCTTTCCGAAAACGTTACTAACATTCTCACTTCGCAAGGAAGATCAAGAGCACGCAACGCAAGTAAGCTCTCTAAGTCTCTTTTTATTTATTCGATGTCTTTTCGTAAATATTATTCGCATAAAAATGTTATTTAAAAATGCCAAAAAGCTTATAATCGTATGCATGATAAAATAAACTCACATGTATACATGTTCAGATCACTCGCTTTATACCATGAAATTAATTGCTATATATTGATATGTGAGCATGGTGGCTTCAAATCCCACACAATTATTGACATTCACGAAAATGTACGATGTTAGTATCGCCCATGTTAGGATCACGTAGTAATTAATTAATTAATCATGCATGGCTCGATGAAAAGGGAGAACGTCCGCTCTAGCATAACGAACAAACGGTAACCCCATCCTTCGTGTCCCTATCGGAAATAACATGTCCCTACGAAAATGCTAAGATGTAACGTCACTTTTGAGGGCCAAATCGTGTAAAAAATGTTTAGATAATCGAAAAGTGACCCAATTCGGTAAGCGAACTTTGTCGACATGATTCGATCATTTGCCTATGTAAATGGTCGAAAAGTGGCTTGAGTTCGTGGGAAGAGGAGGTTGACATGCTTCGATCGTTTAAACAAATCTTTGTATATCAAAACTGTCTTCAAACACCTTTATAACCGGTAGCCTTTTTAGGGTGTGACTTGGGTGCCTAACACCTTCCCAAGTCCACGAAATGACCTCGAACCTTCGTTCAATGGTTTGGACCAATTGTGCCTTAGTTTTTATTTTTTTTATGCCATGACGCTTAGGTTCCCTAAACCTTAGAAAATAGGGTGGCGACTTCATTGTATTATGCGAAGCATCCATTTATGCTTAGCATCCGTCCCAAACCTTAAACTCGTTTTCAACGAAAAAGGGGGTGCGACAGTATCCTTAAATCTTGTGAATCAATACTAATTTTATTCGCACCTGACCGAGTATTTAGGTATTTTATTATCTATATATACTATATATATTTAATATAAATTATCTAACTTGACGACCAATTGAATTAATATTAGTACTACCGCTATTGTTAAGAATTTCAATGCTCTCACATTTTTTTTTAATTATTTCTTTAACAAACCGAGAACAACCTCTTTTGCTTTAGGTAAATTGGCTGAAATATTTTTTTTTTCTAAATTTAAAAGTGACAATTATTATTGGATAAAGTTTTTAATAGATTTATAAGAACTTAAAAGAAAATTAAGGGTGTAATAGACTTTTAAATAATAATTTAAAGGTATAATAGACTTTTAAAGAATAAGACCCTTCGTATACTTGACTCAATTGAGTATCATATGTATGGATTTATATAGAAAATTGCATATGTTTTGAATAGGAGAAAAAACTTTAAAATCAATCCGGATATGCAAAATTAATTCATAAAAATTAACCCGACCATGGATTCCCTCAAGGAGTTATACATGCTCTGTCTTTTAAAAATAAATGGGGTAATAACTTAAAGCACCGCTGTACTAACCGCAAAAAACAAACACCTCCCCTATATTTCAAAAACGCTAATACGCCTCCCCTGAAGTATGTTGACCGAGCAAAGTTTGGTCTCCGTCCACTTTGACCAACGAACCCGTCAGTCTGACTCCTATAGTTGGTTTCCTTCTCTTTTTTAACCGGTCACTTTGGAATTATTTTCTATTTTCCTTTCCTTCTCTTTTCTTTTCTTTTTTTTCCTTCTTCTTCCCTACGTGAGCAGTAGCAGTTCATGACCAGATCTGGTTCTTTATTTTCATGACCAGATCTGGTCATTCATCATCAACTACCTCCATCCTTAGCCAATTCAGAAAACCAAGAAAGACCCATTTTATTTGACTTCAAAAAGATCAAAACATTAAAAATAAAACTTATAAGAAATCAATTGAACAGAGGTGGGTACGACTGATTGGGAAGCAGATTGTTGAAACGGTTGTTGATAGGGTGTGTCCGAGCACTAGGTGCTAGATCTGAAGGAGGACACGGGGGAGGAGGTGATCTAGGAGTGTGGAGGACTTGGCGATGAAGTGGAGCCGGAGACGTTGGTGGATTGGATGAGGTGCTGAGATTCCAAATCAGAGATGATAGGCGATGGAGGTGATCGATAATAGAGATGGGCGGAGGAAATGATTTTGTGCAGCTGTTGCCGACAGAAGGGAAGGAGGAGGAGCGGGGTGAGCTGACCGGCGAAGAGGAGGAGATCGGGGAAGCAGGTCGTCGGCGAAGAGGAGAGGCGAAAGAGGAGATAGGGGTTGGTCGGGGAAGGTGAGTTCGGTTGATGGGTGAGTAGTTGGCTGGATGGGTGGCTAGATGGCCGGAGGAGGCAGAGGAGATAGGTGAGGCACGGTGGTCATTTTAGCTAATCCAGTTTTCTAATTTTACTGAAATATGCATATTTAGAAAAATTAAATTTTTTTAATAATTATTTTTTAGGAAAAAAAGTTTTTTTAAAAAAAAAAATAGGAAAAAAAGTTAATAGGTAACCAACCTGCAATAGCAGGGAAAAAATAAAATTCTGTCAAATTTAACGGTCAAAGTGGACAGAGGCCACACTTCGCTCGGTCAACGTAGTTCAGGGGAGGAGTTTGTTTTTCGCGGTTAATACAGGGGTGCTTTAAGCTATTACCCCAAAATAAATTGAATAAAACGTTGTATATGACTATATGCTAATTAGGTTAGGCTAGTTATGGAGAAAAATAAAAAAATTAAGCAATACCGTGAGGACTTTTTCCAATCAATGGGTGCGCTAGTTCTGTTGTCACTATATTGCACTGGGATTGACAAGTTACCACGAAGCATGGGGAATTTAGTTTCCTTACGGTATCTTGATATATCATATACAAGAATAAGATCGCCTGCTGAGTTGGCAAAACTGACAAGATTGAAACATTTGAATTTATCCAATCTTAACCTTAAAGCCAAGAGATCACTTATATCTAGTTTGTCATCTTTAGTAGTTTTGGAAATGAGCAATTGTGTGTATACTTATCTTGAAGAAGAGGAAGAGGAAGAAGAAGAAGGGGAAGGAAAAGGAGAAGAAGAAGATGACGATACATTACAAATAAGTAAGGCATTAGTGGACAGTGAGATGCTCTTGGAGGAACTGCAATGTTTGAAGCATCTGAAGAAATTGACCATCACACTAACATTTGTTTTTGTTCTTGAAAGATTGTCTGTCACGAACAAATTGTTGAGCATTACTACAGGTCTTTTCCTTTTGAATTTTAATGGCTCAAAATCGCTGAATATTAGTTTATTAGAGAATATGAAGCATTTGGGTGGGCTTTATATCAAGGAGTGTGAGTTAGAGGATATAATTGTTGATTTTACTCACAACTCCTAGACAATCGTAAGAGATATGAGCTTCAGTTACCTTAGATTCGTACGAGTGTCTTCTTGCAATGAGTTAAAGGATTTGACGTGGCTTATATTAGTGCCAAATCTGACAATTTTGGTGATTCAATATTGTGACAAAATGGAAGAAATAATTAATGGTGTGAGATTCGGCAACATGACCAGGCACCAAAATGTGAAGCCATTCTCCAAACTTTCTTTTCTAGTATTGAAGGATTTACCACAACTGAAGTCCATTCATCCAAATGCTCTGCCCTTCCCATTCCTGTATGACATGAGCATGATCAACTGCCCGCTGCTTAAGGAATTTCCATTGGACTCTAACAGCAAAGAAGGGCGTAAGATTGTATTGAGGGCTGAAAAAGAATGGTGGGAAGCGATTGAATGGGAAGATGATGCCACTAAAGCGGACTTGTCATCGCGTTTCAAATGCATTTTCCGTTGAAGAAGGTAAATCTTGAGGGGATGAAGCGAAATTCCTTGTTGATGTGTCGGATTTTAATTTTAATTTTGGTTTCATGAAAAAAGTGAGATCTTTCTTTTCGTGTCTTTCGTGAGCCTTTAGTTTGTTTTTCCATTTTGGATTTTTTTTCTCATTCTTTTCTCTTTTACCAGCTCTTAAGATTGATTGTAGGTTTCTGTTGTTAGTTCTTTTCCCTTTTTTGGGCTCTTTCTATCAGAGATTTAAGGTTTGAATTTTCTGTGGCAGGGGAGAAGTTCACTGAGATTGTGTGGGAAGTCCATACTACTTGGCACTAGAGGTTCTGAAGAGGAATTACGGACAGGAGGTCGATGTGTGGAGTGCTGGAGTGATACTTTATATTTTGGGATTTGGCTCCTCTAATGTTCCCTGTAACATGACCAGTCATGTTATAGGGATCTCAGCCATCCAATAAAATTGGATGGCTCAGATTAAAAGTCCAATTAATTAGATGACATGGCTAATGGACAAAATGGGCTACTTTCACTTAGAAGGTGATGTTTTATGCAGCAACACAGGTTTCACGCCAGTGTCGGAGCATGTGTTTGGCAGTAAACATGGCGCCCGATTCATTTTTGCACACCAAAAGGAGACCAGAGATGCTGCTGAAATGTCGAGACCTCCAGTAGACATTGCCCTTGGTTAGATGGACAGACCTCCAATAACCCTTACCCCAAGTCAAACATCAGCACCACAATATGACCATACCCCCAGACCAGATGCAGAATTGCGCCTCCTGCGAGAAATGGTAATGCGACAAGAAGAAACTTCAAGAGTGATGATGCAGAAACTTGACAAAATCCAAGAAGAGCAGAAGCACTTCACAGCTCTACACTCGAGACTGCTCGTCCTGCTTCGGGACCGCGCACCGACCCCACCACAGCCCTGCTTGCCCGGGTACATTCCATCCTTTCTTTTTCTTTTCTGTAGAGTCTTTTCCCTTTCTCACACTTTGAGGACAAAGTGTCGTCTAGTGTGGTGGAGGAACTTTTATGTGAGTATGTTGTTTTGATTCCTTGTGTGATTGAAGTCAGCTTGTTTGATCGAGTCAGTCTGTTTGAGTCGAGTTGTCATGAGTCAGTTGAAATTTCTTTTGATTTTTCTGGTCTGATGCGTGATTTTTGTTCTTAATTTTTGTGCATGTTTGAGTCTGTCTAGTTGTGTATAGCATCAGACCCTGATTTCATGATTTCAACCTAGGCTTTATAGTTCACTGCTGAAACCACATTTTAGACACTTGTTTGATCGAGTCTATGCTTTAGTACCAGGAGAGTGAATGAGCGTAACATGATCAATGCCCAAGGGGCATATTTCCTAATGAACTCAGAGCATTAACTATCCACATGGTCTAAAAGACAACTAGCTAAGGGCTTAACTTTCGATTAGGGTGACAAGGCTTGCTACGCTATAAATTTGAGAGTGCTTTAAATTACGTCTGATTGAATGTGTACCATTAAAAATGTGTTGGAATGTCATAGAGCAGAAAATAGCAAAAAAGTGGAAGTTTTGGGTGCCCAAAAAGAACAAGCACTGCTATTAATTATGCCTGTAAAAATACAAAGGGCAAAGATTTGAAAAAGAAAAAGAAAATTATCTGCTAATAAGTGATTTAAATGGCACAAGGTCTAGAAACACATTTAGGTGGAACTGCACTTCGGTAGGACTCAAATTTGTAGTAAGTTTTGTCCCTTAATCAACAATAATTTAAAAAAGTTGGATGTCTTGATACCATGTGGATGGGGTATGTTTAGGGTATTGATTGGTTCTTGGTAGTCCAGCATAGACTCGGTAAAGGAAGTGTCTTGGTTGTTTCAGCAGTGAGGTATGCAGCTAAAAGAAGAGATCTGGGTCTTGGTGTCTGTCATGTTTTGATGTGTTCTGCTTTGTTTTTAATTTTGATGCTTGAGGGCAAGCATAGGTTAGTGTGGGGGATTTGATTGGAGCGTTAAATGTCTGTTTTTCATCGTCTTTTACGTCTATTTTAGGACGATGATACTGCTAATTCTCGGGTTTTTCACTCCTTTCTTACAGAGCACGTTGCTGAACAGCATTTCATTCTTTAGGAGCTGAAACCGCTTTGTAAAGAGCAAAATTCTGGCTGTTGTATCTTCTAGAAGTTATTGTCTTGCAGACTCCTACTGAAGCAAGAAGTACTACTGCCACTGATATTCTCCTACTTTTCTGTTAGGATATTGGAACAACAATTATTATTATTATTTAGGTATTATCCCTATGCTATTTTGAATTTTGGGAAAAAGATAATTGAGGGATTGTATTTAAATAGCAAAGAGGGGAGAGCCGTAGGAGGACTTCATCTTTTGACACAGAATATTTCTTTTCTTCTTGGTAGAAACAACAACCCCATAGCAATAGCTTGAAAACGCTGTTGCTAATTCCTTTTCTTTAATTAATTTAATTTCAGTTTATGCTTTCATCTATTTTATTTACTTATTCCTTATGATGATTGGCTAAACCCATCTATTCCTTGTGAGGATTTATAGCCATGCTTAATTGATTGTGAGATCTAAACGCAAATATTAAATCCCATCTTGCATCTCTAATTGTTTTAATTAAATGTCAATTTATGCATACTTCTTTTTAAGCTTGATCAACTACACTAGGATTTGCATGATTACTGTCTTCTCTTCATACCTTGGAGTCTACACTGTAAAAAGTGATACGAAGGCAACCAACTGATCGACGGATCAGATTGGAAAACAATTAAGGTCGAGTTTACAGGAGTAGACACTTCTCTCTCCTGAACTCGAGAAGGTCTCTTACGGTAGAATTATTTGATTATTTTATTAGACCTAATAGAAAAACTTCTTTAGGTCATAAGATATATCAAGGACCTTAATAGGTGAGAACCTTTAAGAATCTTGAATAGGTAGAGAGTAGGAGATCTAGGTGAGAACCTGATCTCTATAGCCGCCTGTAAGTTTGGTTTTGAAAATACTTGAATCGATGATCAATTAATTAAATGCATGAGCTTATTGGAATCCTCACTGGGAATTTGTCACCTCTGTTTTCACACACATCACTCATTTATTTCTTTCTGTTACTTCCATTTATTAATTATTCACAACAACGTCAATATTGGTATTTACCAGTCGTTACTTTCCTAGTCGTTTACAAAGAATTTTAATTGCCACCGAATCCCTGAGGACGAACCTTTTACCACTTGCTGCTGTTTTAAAACTACATGTGCATGGTAAATTGTATTTATTTATTTTTGACGATTTCGGCCACCATCAATCAATGATTTCATTAAGTTGTTTTTTATAATTAGTGGTTTCAACATCGAATTATAACATCGTAAACTTTAGCCCATAAATATAAAGGATTAATGTTGGGATCAGAAACTTGAAGGGATCCACTCTTAAACAAAAACGTGAACGTAAGTGGCTTGATTGCATTGCAATTTGCATGCGTAAATAACTTGGGATAACTAGTGTGATGATTACCCCTAAATTGCTTGCCACAATGAGAGAGAATTTCGGTCTTTCCATTGGTTCACACTAACACGAACATCGGACATAACACAGACACCGATATTGTAACGTAGAAAAATTAAAAATTATAGAACACCGACACAATATATATATATATATATATATATATATATATATATATATATATATATATATATATATATATATATATATATAAGGATAGTAACAGCAAACATAGATTATAGTCCATTAGATAAAGAAGAATTTAGGAAACAAATTCCAGAAATGCTAAAACAAGGATTAATTAGAAGATCTGAAAGTCCACATAGATCAGCAGCATTTATAGTTAGAAATCATAGTGAAATCAAAAGAGGAAAAGCTAGAATAGTCTATAATTACAAGAGATTAAATGATAACACTATAGACAATCATCCCCATATGGAAAAAAGAAAGAATCTTCTGGAATGGCATGTCTGTGCTGTTTAGGTCTACTTGTAATTTGAATAGACCCCCTGTTCCTTTTACTTTGGTGTGTCTTGCCATTATTCCTGCAAGTCTACAGTATGGTTTCTGAACTATATTTACTCCTTTGAACTTCCAGTCTTGTTCTTCGAAATAAATCTTTACTAAGTTTTTCTGTGCATTAATTAAATCTTCTAAGTGTCTTTCTTCTGTTTTCTGTTTGATAATCTCTTCCCCCTCGAGCCATTGGTCGAACAAGGGCTTTAAGGTGAAATAAGCTGGCATATCTAATAGCCTAGCTCGAAGTTGTGAAAAGCTTCTGTTTTTGGGTTTCTGTTTATTTTCTTTTATGAATTGATCTAATTTCTGTAGTTTGGTGGTTAAACTACCCATTATGCTATCTTTTTGTTGGATCTTTCGTTCTGCTTCAATCTTTTCTTGTTCTATGAAGGTTATTTGGCTGGTAGTCTGTTGTTGAAGCTGTGCTAGTTGTTCTTCTAGCTTTCTGTTTTTGTCTTCTAATCTGGCTATTAGCCGACTAGGATTCTCTTGGGCTACTTCTGAATAGGGTCTAACTGTTTCAGGCTCTATGTAGAAGTTTGGGCCTAGTTGGGCCCTTGCTTCTTCTAGGGCTTCTGCAAAACTGTGATAACCCACATAAATTGGGTTTTGACACATGATGTAATTTTTGACTGTGTTGAAACTGTTAAACACACCTGTTTTTAATCCTCTGTAAATGACATAATGTGAAAAAGATTTTCTCTGTATTTTTGGGTTCTTCTCAGAGAAGTACATGCTCAAAGCGTTTAAGCATTGTACCTTGAACTGTGTTGCTGCTGGCGCTGTCTGTATATGCCAGAGATTATCTAGCAGGCATTGTTGTTCTCTGTCTATATTTAATCCCTCAAAGGGTTTAAATTTTTTATTTCCTCCATCAGGAAATTCTGTGAGGTACATAGTACCAAATCTAATTTCATTCTGTGCTCTTCTTGCAGAAAGATTTCTGTTTACCTGTGTAAATGGAATCTGTATATTTGAGGATGATGATGATCCTCTTTCTGCAGTTGTGACCGGCATTGCTAAATTGTTTCTGTACATGATGGTTTGATCTACCAGAGCTTTTTGTTCATCTGTTTTTTGCTCTGTCTGTGATCTGGGTTTTATAACTCGTTTCTTCATATCTGCCTGTATCATTTAAAAAACTTATTAATATTCCTAGATAATAGGTCTGCTAAACTGTTGTTTTTTCCTTTAATATGCTCGAAACATATTTTATATCCGTTTCCTTGTATTAAATTCTGTAAATTAACCCATCGGGTTCTATTTATCTTTTTACTGTTTTCATTTTTTAAAAATTTAACTATTGCCTCACAATCTGCTCTTACTGTGAATTCATTTTGTAGGTAAATCTTAAATTTATCTAGTGCATTTATTAACGCCTGTATTTCGAAGTCTAAACTAGTCCAATTTTGTCCTGTTTTAAAATTACCACTGGTATATGCGGCAATTCTTTCTGTATCTCTTTCTGAATATTTGTTAGGTTTACAGATCATAACTGCTCCCCATCCATCTTTACTGCCATCACATTCTATAATAATATAGTCTGTTGTTAATGGTAATTCTAATGGTTGTATTTTTCTAACCTGCTCTTTGATTTTCTTTACTAATTCTGTATCCTCTTTATTGAAATTTCTCTGACCATTTTTAGTTGTTTTACTATATAATGGTCCTACTAATTTACTCAAGTTTGGGATAAATTTTCTAGCGTAATTTAATATTCCTAGAAAGGCTTGTATCTGTTTTAAACCTTCTAATTTGTCTGGGAAATTTAGTATTTTTTCTGCTATATGTGGTTGTAATTCTATTTTTCCATTACCTATTTCTAACCCTAAAAAGGATATTTTTCTTTTATATAACTCCATTTTTCTTTTACTAACTACTATACCATGTTTTTCTATTTCTTTAAAAATTTGTCTTAAGTGTTCTTCATGTTCTTTAATAGAGTTGCTTGCTACTAATATATCATCTATATAAACTAAGCAGAATTCGTATTTTAAGAATATCGAGTCCATAAATCTTTGGAACACTGCTGGTGCATTTTTTAAACCAAAAGAGAGAACATTCCATTCGAAATGTCCTTCTGAGCACGTAAATGCGGTCCATTGTTTAAACCATTCTTCTAATTTTAATTGATTGTATCCTGATTTTAAATCAAATTTACTAAAGATCTTTTTCTGTTGAATTAATCCTATTAAACTATCTTTGTTAGGGATATTATAAGCATCGTCTATAGTGTTATCATTTAATCTCTTGTAATTATAGACTATTCTAGCTTTTCCTCTTTTGATTTCACTATGATTTCTAACTATAAATGCTGCTGATCTATGTGGACTTTCAGGTCTTCTAATTAATCCTTGTTTTAGCATTTCTGGAATTTGTTTCCTAAATTCTTCTTTATCTAATGGACTATAATCTATGTTTGCTGTTACTATCCTTATATCAGGATTTTTAATTTTCATTTTTACTATATAATCTACTTTACTTTTAGTAATATCTTCTCCTATTAATCCTATTTTTTCTAATTTCTGTATTATAGGATAATTTTTACTATTCTTAATGTCTGGTCCTTTTTCTAATTCTAAGGCTAATTCTTTTCCTAGCATAGTATATGTTTCGTTTTCTATATGCTCTGATCTCTTATTTTCTGGTTTTAAAAATTCTAGGGTGGGTTGTCCACCACGCTTTCGTGCTAACTCCGCTGTTTGTATATATTTGTTTGTTGGAAAAGTATAAACATTTTTACTAATTGTTATGCTGTTTCTAGCTATAGTAATACTACCATTTATACTACATATGAAATTTAATCCTAATAAAAAGTCATTACTCTTTGTTTCTTCAGGAGCTATATTAATCTGTGGAATGTCGTATTTTATACTGTAATTTTGTGCAAAATCTATAAACTGTATTCCTAAGGCTTGTGCTTGATGTGTGATAACCATTGTTCTCTGTTCAGCTGTTTTTGTAATCACTCTATGTTCTAATTGTTTATGATATTTTAATGGTATCAAGCTATACCCTACCATACTCTTTGAGCTTGCTGTGTCTAGGATAGCATTTAATTCTACAAAAGTGTTTGTATCTAGCCAAAGTCTACATTTTAGAGTTATTAAACTCGCTATACATTTACTAATAGTGAAGGCTGATTCTTCCTGGATTTGTTCTGTGAGATAACTAGCTTCTATTTCTTTTTTCTTCTCTTTCTCATATTGGTTTTCAAGTTCTTTTACTCTATGTTTTAATAATTCGATTTCTACATCATGCCTTTTAATTTGCTCTTTAAGAGTCTCGTCTATTATATCTCTGTGAATATTATCTATGACTTTTCCTATTATGTCTGTTTCTATTTGGAATAGTTTTTTAATACACATAAAACATATTTCCTTAAAACAGTTATTACACTGGTATCTCCTATCTATTGCTGGATATAATCTACAGTTATAGCAATTTACATGGTTGTTACCTCTGTTTCTAATCCACTCATGTACGCATTCTAGGTTTTGTTCTTCATTCTGTTCTCTATTCATGTAGGTATATGTAATTTTTGTACTATTTTCATTTTCTGATACTATACTATATACTGATTCATTATCAGAATCTGTCTTAATATTTTCTATTTCGTATTCTCCCAACTGTTCTACTAAATTTGTTCTATCTGTATTTTTATTCTTATTAGGACATCTGTTTGCTAGATGGTCTGGATCTCCACATATAAAGCAAGTGCATTTTCTATCTCTAGGTTTTTTGACATATTTATCTTTATTCTTCCATGATTTATCTTTTCTGTATGATGTGCTCTTTCTAAGGAATTTTTTCTTTTTATCATAATATCCGTATGCCTGTGGTGTATAAATAGCTGTTTTACAAAACGCCCAAGCTTGACGTTTTATCTGTTCCTGCATTGTAGCTTCTTTGCATTTATCTTCTAATTTTTTAAATACGTACGTAATTCTAGGTCCTATTCCTAAGTCTACTATGTGACCACAATCTCTATTCCATTCTTCATGCATTGATCTACCTAAATCGCCTGGAAGCTTTATGAAATATTTATTACATAAATCATCATCCATGGCTTTACCAGTTTGAGCTAATAATCTGGCAAAATCTGAGCTAAATTCTTTGATATATTTAAAATCTGTAATACTAAGTTGTTCTAAATTTCTGACTGCAGTGTCTTGTATGAATGTATTTTCTTTTGCTGGGTCTACTCCTAATAATAAAATTCTAATTTGACTTGTGAAATTATAGGGATTATCTCCTAATGATTTAATAGTATTTATACTATCTGGATCTTTCAATTTTTTGCTTTGCCATATACCTAAGGCTGTTGGTCCTAATGTTGTTTCTAAATAGGAAAACATATCTATATCATTTCTTTTATTGGTTTCCCAATCTCTAACTACTGTTTGTTCCCATACTAGTATTTCGTCTGGCCATAACTGAGGGCTCTGTTGTTCTATTAATAACATATTTGAACTGTACAATTTTCCTATTGGCATTCTTGCCCCTCTACCTTTGAAGTTTGATTCTCCCTGGTATACTGCCGTAGCAGGTGTCCATGGTTCTCTACCTAGTACTTCTGTTCCTGATGTTCCTGGTGTTACGAACTCAGGTTTAGGTCTTTTTATTCCTCTTGAGTCTATATTTTGATCCATAAAACTAACCTCTGGTTTGTAAAAATCACTAATTACTATTCTCCCATTGACTATGTCTGTTACTAATGGTAGGTTAAATACTTCATTTAACCTGTTATATGTTTCTTCATATGTTAATCCTAATTCTGTCATACATTCTATTATCATATCGTCAACTTGTTCCTGTAGGTTGGTTTCTGTAAATTTTTTATTAACTATTTGGTCAAATGTTTTTTGAACCTCCTCTGTTTTAAAACCAGCTACTTCTTCTAATTCTTCCTCTTCTCCTAATTCTTCATATAAACCATATCCTATAAGATCTCCTATTTCTTCATTTTCTGTATCATATATAGGATCTGATTCTCTATCCGTGTCATATATTGGTTCTCCTAGATCTGCATTCATCATACTGGTTTCTTGATCACTATCATCTTCTTTAGTTGGTTCTTTTTCTACATAATTATTAAATCTCATGCTATAGTTGCCATCTTTATCTTCATATATCACACTTTTTTCTGGTACTAAAATTTTTTCTGTTGTGTCAGTAAATTCTTTCAGAGGCCATTCTAATCCTGCTAATTCTTCTGCATCTATTTTAACTGGATCTATCATCCTTATACCGTGACTGGCTAAGTTTTCTACAATTCCTCCTATATTAATATTATAATTCATTCCTGATCTATTGCTAGCCTTTCCTAGAATTCCTATACTAACTACCAGATTATTTCCTTTGTATTCTTCATAACCTTTTGTTGATAGACCTATTTTTAGATTTTTTAAATCTCTGATATCTTTTAATATTGCTGGTGCACAATAAAAAAGTGCACAGTTCTGACTAAGATCTACCTCCATTCCTGCTATGGTTGCTTTCTTCACATCTATTTTCCATGATTTGTCTAATATTAGAACTAAAACTTTAGTTCCTAGTTCTTTTCTTCCTAAACCTTTTATTCCTATTACTACTAATCCTACGTGTGCAAACATTTTTCCTGTTTTCTTTATCTTATTTATCATTTCTGGTGTAAATAGATCTATTGTTTCTGCGGTGTCTACTACTCTTAGACTCTCTTCTCTATTGCTTCTGATTAGTACTGTATTTATGTTTAGAGGTCCTACTCTGTACAAAGTTCTAGGATTTAGAGCATCTAATTGTTCATTATTATATATTTCTAAGTTTCTTTCCACATCTATTTCTTCTTCTAATTGAACTACTGTTTCAGAACTGTTACTACCTGACCCTCTACTAAATACTCTTCCTAAAAATGAATTGTTAACCTCTTCTCTAGAAGATACACTTCTCCTAGATTCTTCTCTTCTACTTGGTTCCTGTATTGTTCTACTGGATCCGCTAAAAGGTGTAAAACTATTCATTTTCTTGGTAACCAATGATTATATTTTATAGGTTTAATACTAATTCTTTGACTATTATCTAGTTTTAACCTATCCAAAGCCTTTGTTAATCCTAAGATATCTTGTGACGACTCTTCTGGTTTTTTGTCTGTAGATTTAATCTTTTTAAATTCCGTAAGAATATATTCGTTTTGTCCTCTAATATAATCTAAATTTTCTGTTATAATTTTTATAAATCTATTATTATCTGATATAACTCCCGTTATGTTACTGATCTGTTTATTAACACTTTCCTTTTCTGTTTCTAGGTGATTTCCTAGACTTATGATTAGATCTGTTAGTCCGTTTAAATGAGCGTTTGTACTATGAAGTTTATGCTCTACGGCTTTATCTACTCTACAACTGATTTCACTTCCTTCTGTTGATATTCTATATTTTTCTTTTGATACTTCTAGATCTAAGTATTCGATGCGTTTAAATCTTTGATTTGCAATTTTGTAATACTTGAAAGATGTTTCAGATTTTAAGAAAGTTTCTAGCTTTATAGCATTAGTTCCCCTTAAAAATTAAGCCCAATTTTAAAACAACATAAATCAAAACAAACATAACAGTTTTTACACAAGTTTATGATAAACAGAACTTTTAACAAATTCTTTAAGAAAAACTGACTCACCCTAGCGGGTTCGTGGCTAAAGCAGGCTTTACTCCGTCTGTGGATACCCTGACCACGCCTGTCTCGGTCTTTTGTCAGATTTACCCAAAGGAAACGTCTGGGCTCCGCTACCAATAAAAAGGAAGGCCGGATAAACAAAGCTGGTGTTGAAGATATACAGTACCAGCAGTCACCGGTTTGACACACCTTTTTTTTTTTTTTTTTTTTTTTTTTTTTATATATATATGGGCTACTATTTAGTGCCTGGGAACTAAGAGGCTGTTAAGGCTAGAAACTAAAGAGGGAATTTAGTGAGACATAGAGATTGAAGGAAAATGCTCTCGTTGTATTAATTTTTCTCGTACTTACAGATGAAGGAGAGGGCTCCTTATATAGAAAAAACTAGGAAAAAGCTAAGACAGATGGCCATTAAAGAGAGGCTTATCTAAATGGAATCTATCTTTACAAAAGCTGGGTCGGCAGAAACAGGTGGCCGACAAAGGTAAAGTACTAACTAAAGGTAAAGCAATAATTACATCCTGCCAAAAGACAGGCGGCTAATGGACAGCTGTTCTGGACAGCTGTTTATGTGTTCGTCATGGCTGACGTCTGTCTTTCTTCTAGAGATCTCTATGGGTTTCTGGAATATTGACGTCATTGTCTTCTTCCATGTCTGTTATCGCGTCGTCTTGGAGATCTGTTACTAGATTGATGATGTGTTCTTCGTCTATCAGTCGTCCATCTCCTGAGTGTGGTAGGAACATCCTCCACTCCCTGGTGCTATAGATTTGAATAAAATACCCTTCTCCTAAGAGACGGTACTCTATCCATTTTTCTGGTGTATAAAGGCTCTGGGGATCCTGTGCTGCTCTGTAGATTTCTGGATTTTCTATTTCTTGGAAGTCATAGGGAGATAGTGAAATCCCCATATGAAGATCTTGAATGCTTTCCTCTTCTCTGTCTGCTGAAAAGATAAAGATTCTTTTCTTCGCCGGGATGACTTCGAATCCTCTGGCCACTGGTAGTGTGGAATCGATGAAGCATTCTAATTTCTTTCTTATTGCCATGTTTCCTGCAACTAGAAAGAATTTCTCCCCAAACTCTTCTAAGTACCTGTCAATGTTTCCTTCTTCTTCCAATTTGAATGTGATTTTGTCAATCATCCCCATATGGAAAAAAGAAAGAATCTTCTGGAATGGCATGTCTGTGCTGTTTAGGTCTACTTGTAATTTGAATAGACCCCCTGTTCCTTTTACTTTGGTGTGTCTTGCCATTATTCCTGCAAGTCTACAGTATGGTTTCTGAACTATATTTACTCCATATCTGCCTGTATCATTTAAAAAACTTATTAATATTCCTAGATAATAGGTCTGCTAAACTGTTGTTTTTTCCTTTAATATGCTCGAAACATATTTTATATCCGTTTCCTTGTATTAAATTCTGTAAATTAACCCATCGGGTTCTATTTATCTTTTTACTGTTTTCATTTTTTAAAAATTTAACTATTGCCTCACAATCTGTTCTTACTGTGAATTCATTTTGTAGGTAAATCTTAAATTTATCTAGTGCATTTATTAACGCCTGTATTTCGAAGTCTAAACTAGTCCAATTTTGTCCTGTTTTAAAATTACCACTGGTATATGCGGCAATTCTTTCTGTATCTCTTTCTGAATATTTGTTAGGTTTACAGATCATAACTGCTCCCCATCCATCTTTACTGCCATCACATTCTATAATAATATAGTCTGTTGTTAATGGTAATTCTAATGGTTGTATTTTTCTAACCTGCTCTTTGATTTTCTTTACTAATTCTGTATCCTCTTTATTGAAATTTCTCTGACCATTTTTAGTTGTTTTACTATATAATGGTCCTACTAATTTACTCAAGTTTGGGATAAATTTTCTAGCGTAATTTAATATTCCTAGAAAGGCTTGTATCTGTTTTAAACCTTCTAATTTGTCTGGGAAATTTAGTATTTTTTCTGCTATATGTGGTTGTAATTCTATTTTTCCATTACCTATTTCTAACCCTAAAAAGGATATTTTTCTTTTATATAACTCCATTTTTCTTTTACTAACTACTATACCATGTTTTTCTATTTCTTTAAAAATTTGTCTTAAGTGTTCTTCATGTTCTTTAATAGAGTTGCTTGCTACTAATATATCATCTATATAAACTAAGCAGAATTCGTATTTTAAGAATATCGAGTCCATAAATCTTTGGAACACTGCTGGTGCATTTTTTAAACCAAAAGAGAGAACATTCCATTCGAAATGTCCTTCTGAGCACGTAAATGCGGTCCATTGTTTAAACCATTCTTCTAATTTTAATTGATTGTATCCTGATTTTAAATCAAATTTACTAAAGATCTTTTTCTGTTGAATTAATCCTATTAAACTATCTTTGTTAGGGATATTATAAGCATCGTCTATAGTGTTATCATTTAATCTCTTGTAATTATAGACTATTCTAGCTTTTCCTCTTTTGATTTCACTATGATTTCTAACTATAAATGCTGCTGATCTATGTGGACTTTCAGATCTTCTAATTAATCCTTGTTTTAGCATTTCTGGAATTTGTTTCCTAAATTCTTCTTTATCTAATGGACTATAATCTATGTTTGCTGTTACTATCCTTATATCAGGATTTTTAATTTTCATTTTTACTATATAATCTACTTTACTTTTAGTAATATCTTCTCCTATTAATCCTATTTTTTCTAATTTCTGTATTATAGGATAATTTTTACTATTCTTAATGTCTGGTCCTTTTTCTAATTCTAAGGCTAATTCTTTTCCTAGCATAGTATATGTTTCGTTTTCTATATGCTCTGATCTCTTATTTTCTGGTTTTAAAAATTCTAGGGTGGGTTGTCCACCACGCTTTCGTGCTAACTCCGCTGTTTGTATATATTTGTTTGTTGGAAAAGTATAAACATTTTTACTAATTGTTATGCTGTTTCTAGCTATAGTAATACTACCATTTATACTACATATGAAATTTAATCCTAATAAAAAGTCATTACTCTTTGTTTCTTCAGGAGCTATATTAATCTGTGGAATGTCGTATTTTATACTGTAATTTTGTGCAAAATCTATAAACTGTATTCCTAAGGCTTGTGCTTGATGTGTGATAACCATTGTTCTCTGTTCAGCTGTTTTTGTAATCACTCTATGTTCTAATTGTTTATGATATTTTAATGGTATCAAGCTATACCCTACCATACTCTTTGAGCTTGCTGTGTCTAGGATAGCATTTAATTCTACAAAAGTGTTTGTATCTAGCCAAAGTCTACATTTTAGAGTTATTAAACTCGCTATACATTTACTAATAGTGAAGGCTGATTCTTCCTGGATTTGTTCTGTGAGATAACTAGCTTCTATTTCTTTTTTCTTCTCTTTCTCATATTGGTTTTCAAGTTCTTTTACTCTATGTTTTAATAATTCGATTTCTACATCATGCCTTTTAATTTGCTCTTTAAGAGTCTCGTCTATTATATCTCTGTGAATATTATCTATGACTTTTCCTATTATGTCTGTTTCTATTTGGAATAGTTTTTTAATACACATAAAACATATTTCCTTAAAACAGTTATTACACTGGTATCTCCTATCTATTGCTGGATATAATCTACAGTTATAGCAATTTACATGGTTGTTACCTCTGTTTCTAATCCACTCATGTACGCATTCTAGGTTTTGTTCTTCATTCTGTTCTCTATTCATGTAGGTATATGTAATTTTTGTACTATTTTCATTTTCTGATACTATACTATATACTGATTCATTATCAGAATCTGTCTTAATATTTTCTATTTCGTATTCTCCCAACTGTTCTACTAAATTTGTTCTATCTGTATTTTTATTCTTATTAGGACATCTGTTTGCTAGATGGTCTGGATCTCCACATATAAAGCAAGTGCATTTTCTATCTCTAGGTTTTTTGACATATTTATCTTTATTCTTCCATGATTTATCTTTTCTGTATGATGTGCTCTTTCTAAGGAATTTTTTCTTTTTATCATAATATCCGTATGCCTGTGGTGTATAAATAGCTGTTTTACAAAACGCCCAAGCTTGACGTTTTATCTGTTCCTGCATTGTAGCTTCTTTGCATTTATCTTCTAATTTTTTAAATACGTACGTAATTCTAGGTCCTATTCCTAAGTCTACTATGTGACCACAATCTCTATTCCATTCTTCATGCATTGATCTACCTAAATCGCCTGGAAGCTTTATGAAATATTTATTACATAAATCATCATCCATGGCTTTACCAGTTTGAGCTAATAATCTGGCAAAATCTGAGCTAAATTCTTTGATATATTTAAAATCTGTAATACTAAGTTGTTCTAAATTTCTGACTGCAGTGTCTTGTATGAATGTATTTTCTTTTGCTGGGTCTACTCCTAATAATAAAATTCTAATTTGACTTGTGAAATTATAGGGATTATCTCCTAATGATTTAATAGTATTTATACTATCTGGATCTTTCAATTTTTTGCTTTGCCATATACCTAAGGCTGTTGGTCCTAATGTTGTTTCTAAATAGGAAAACATATCTATATCATTTCTTTTATTGGTTTCCCAATCTCTAACTACTGTTTGTTCCCATACTAGTATTTCGTCTGGCCATAACTGAGGGCTCTGTTGTTCTATTAATAACATATTTGAACTGTACAATTTTCCTATTGGCATTCTTGCCCCTCTACCTTTGAAGTTTGATTCTCCCTGGTATACTGCCGTAGCAGGTGTCCATGGTTCTCTACCTAGTACTTCTGTTCCTGATGTTCCTGGTGTTACGAACTCAGGTTTAGGTCTTTTTATTCCTCTTGAGTCTATATTTTGATCCATAAAACTAACCTCTGGTTTGTAAAAATCACTAATTACTATTCTCCCATTGACTATGTCTGTTACTAATGGTAGGTTAAATACTTCATTTAACCTGTTATATGTTTCTTCATATGTTAATCCTAATTCTGTCATACATTCTATTATCATATCGTCAACTTGTTCCTGTAGGTTGGTTTCTGTAAATTTTTTATTAACTATTTGGTCAAATGTTTTTTGAACCTCCTCTGTTTTAAAACCAGTTACTTCTTCTAATTCTTCCTCTTCTCCTAATTCTTCATATAAACCATATCCTATAAGATCTCCTATTTCTTCATTTTCTGTATCATATATAGGATCTGATTCTCTATCCGTGTCATATATTGGTTCTCCTAGATCTGCATTCATCATACTGGTTTCTTGATCACTATCATCTTCTTTAGTTGGTTCTTTTTCTACATAATTATTAAATCTCATGCTATAGTTGCCATCTTTATCTTCATATATCACACTTTTTTCTGGTACTAAAATTTTTTCTGTTGTGTCAGTAAATTCTTTCAGAGGCCATTCTAATCCTGCTAATTCTTCTGCATCTATTTTAACTGGATCTATCATCCTTATACCGTGACTGGCTAAGTTTTCTACAATTCCTCCTATATTAATATTATAATTCATTCCTGATCTATTGCTAGCCTTTCCTAGAATTCCTATACTAACTACCAGATTATTTCCTTTGTATTCTTCATAACCTTTTGTTGATAGACCTATTTTTAGATTTTTTAAATCTCTGATATCTTTTAATATTGCTGGTGCACAATAAAAAAGTGCACAGTTCTGACTAAGATCTACCTCCATTCCTGCTATGGTTGCTTTCTTCACATCTGTTTTCCATGATTTGTCTAATATTAGAACTAAAACTTTAGTTCCTAGTTCTTTTCTTCCTAAACCTTTTATTCCTATTACTACTAATCCTACGTGTGCAAACATTTTTCCTGTTTTCTTTATCTTATTTATCATTTCTGGTGTAAATAGATCTATTGTTTCTGCGGTGTCTACTACTCTTAGACTCTCTTCTCTATTGCTTCTGATTAGTACTGTATTTATGTTTAGAGGTCCTACTCTGTACAAAGTTCTAGGATTTAGAGCATCTAATTGTTCATTATTATATATTTCTAAGTTTCTTTCCACATCTATTTCTTCTTCTAATTGAACTACTGTTTCAGAACTGTTACTACCTGACCCTCTACTAAATACTCTTCCTAAAAATGAATTGTTAACCTCTTCTCTAGAAGATACACTTCTCCTAGATTCTTCTCTTCTACTTGGTTCCTGTATTGTTCTACTGGATCCGCTAAAAGGTGTAAAACTATTCATTTTCTTGGTAACCAATGATTATATTTTATAGGTTTAATACTAATTCTTTGACTATTATCTAGTTTTAACCTATCCAAAGCCTTTGTTAATCCTAAGATATCTTGTGACGACTCTTCTGGTTTTTTGTCTGTAGATTTAATCTTTTTAAATTCCGTAAGAATATATTCGTTTTGTCCTCTAATATAATCTAAATTTTCTGTTATAATTTTTATAAATCTATTATTATCTGATATAACTCCCGTTATGTTACTGATCTGTTTATTAACACTTTCCTTTTCTGTTTCTAGGTGATTTCCTAGACTTATGATTAGATCTGTTAGTCCGTTTAAATGAGCGTTTGTACTATGAAGTTTATGCTCTACGGCTTTATCTACTCTACAACTGATTTCACTTCCTTCTGTTGATATTCTATATTTTTCTTTTGATACTTCTAGATCTAAGTATTCGATGCGTTTAAATCTTTGATTTGCAATTTTGTAATACTTGAAAGATGTTTCAGATTTTAAGAAAGTTTCTAGCTTTATAGCATTAGTTCCCCTTAAAAATTAAGCCCAATTTTAAAACAACATAAATCAAAACAAACATAACAGTTTTTACACAAGTTTATGATAAACAGAACTTTTAACAAATTCTTTAAGAAAAACTGACTCACCCTAGCGGGTTCGTGGCTAAAGCAGGCTTTACTCCGTCTGTGGATACCCTGACCACGCCTGTCTCGGTCTTTTGTCAGATTTACCCAAAGGAAACGTCTGGGCTCCGCTACCAATAAAAAGGAAGGCCGGATAAACAAAGCTGGTGTTGAAGATATACAGTACCAGCAGTCACCGGTTTGACACACCTTTTTTTTTTTTTTTTTTTTTTTTATATATATATATATGGGCTACTATTTAGTGCCTGGGAACTAAGAGGCTGTTAAGGCTAGAAACTAAAGAGGGAATTTAGTGAGACATAGAGATTGAAGGAAAATGCTCTCGTTGTATTAATTTTTCTCGTACTTACAGATGAAGGAGAGGGCTCCTTATATAGAAAAAACTAGGAAAAAGCTAAGACAGATGGCCATTAAAGAGAGGCTTATCTAAATGGAATCTATCTTTACAAAAGCTGGGTCGGCAGAAACAGGTGGCCGACAAAGGTAAAGTACTAACTAAAGGTAAAGCAATAATTACATCCTGCCAAAAGACAGGCGGCTAATGGACAGCTGTTCTGGACAGCTGTTTATGTGTTCGTCATGGCTGACGTCTGTCTTTCTTCTAGAGATCTCTATGGGTTTCTGGAATATTGACGTCATTGTCTTCTTCCATGTCTGTTATCGCGTCGTCTTGGAGATCTGTTACTAGATTGATGATGTGTTCTTCGTCTATCAGTCGTCCATCTCCTGAGTGTGGTAGGAACATCCTCCACTCCCTGGTGCTATAGATTTGAATAAAATACCCTTCTCCTAAGAGACGGTACTCTATCCATTTTTCTGGTGTATAAAGGCTCTGGGGATCCTGTGCTGCTCTGTAGATTTCTGGATTTTCTATTTCTTGGAAGTCATAGGGAGATAGTGAAATCCCCATATGAAGATCTTGAATGCTTTCCTCTTCTCTGTCTGCTGAAAAGATAAAGATTCTTTTCTTCGCCGGGATGACTTCGAATCCTCTGGCCACTGGTAGTGTGGAATCGATGAAGCATTCTAATTTCTTTCTTATTGCCATGTTTCCTGCAACTAGAAAGAATTTCTCCCCAAACTCTTCTAAGTACCTGTCAATGTTTCCTTCTTCTTCCAATTTGAATGTGATTTTGTCAATCATCCCCATATGGAAAAAAGAAAGAATCTTCTGGAATGGCATGTCTGTGCTGTTTAGGTCTACTTGTAATTTGAATAGACCCCCTGTTCCTTTTACTTTGGTGTGTCTTGCCATTATTCCTGCAAGTCTACAGTATGGTTTCTGAACTATATTTACTCCATATCTGCCTGTATCATTTAAAAAACTTATTAATATTCCTAGATAATAGGTCTGCTAAACTGTTGTTTTTTCCTTTAATATGCTCGAAACATATTTTATATCCGTTTCCTTGTATTAAATTCTGTAAATTAACCCATCGGGTTCTATTTATCTTTTTACTGTTTTCATTTTTTAAAAATTTAACTATTGCCTCACAATCTGTTCTTACTGTGAATTCATTTTGTAGGTAAATCTTAAATTTATCTAGTGCATTTATTAACGCCTGTATTTCGAAGTCTAAACTAGTCCAATTTTGTCCTGTTTTAAAATTACCACTGGTATATGCGGCAATTCTTTCTGTATCTCTTTCTGAATATTTGTTAGGTTTACAGATCATAACTGCTCCCCATCCATCTTTACTGCCATCACATTCTATAATAATATAGTCTGTTGTTAATGGTAATTCTAATGGTTGTATTTTTCTAACCTGCTCTTTGATTTTCTTTACTAATTCTGTATCCTCTTTATTGAAATTTCTCTGACCATTTTTAGTTGTTTTACTATATAATGGTCCTACTAATTTACTCAAGTTTGGGATAAATTTTCTAGCGTAATTTAATATTCCTAGAAAGGCTTGTATCTGTTTTAAACCTTCTAATTTGTCTGGGAAATTTAGTATTTTTTCTGCTATATGTGGTTGTAATTCTATTTTTCCATTACCTATTTCTAACCCTAAAAAGGATATTTTTCTTTTATATAACTCCATTTTTCTTTTACTAACTACTATACCATGTTTTTCTATTTCTTTAAAAATTTGTCTTAAGTGTTCTTCATGTTCTTTAATAGAGTTGCTTGCTACTAATATATCATCTATATAAACTAAGCAGAATTCGTATTTTAAGAATATCGAGTCCATAAATCTTTGGAACACTGCTGGTGCATTTTTTAAACCAAAAGAGAGAACATTCCATTCGAAATGTCCTTCTGAGCACGTAAATGCGGTCCATTGTTTAAACCATTCTTCTAATTTTAATTGATTGTATCCTGATTTTAAATCAAATTTACTAAAGATCTTTTTCTGTTGAATTAATCCTATTAAACTATCTTTGTTAGGGATATTATAAGCATCGTCTATAGTGTTATCATTTAATCTCTTGTAATTATAGACTATTCTAGCTTTTCCTCTTTTGATTTCACTATGATTTCTAACTATAAATGCTGCTGATCTATGTGGACTTTCAGATCTTCTAATTAATCCTTGTTTTAGCATTTCTGGAATTTGTTTCCTAAATTCTTCTTTATCTAATGGACTATAATCTATGTTTGCTGTTACTATCCTTATATCAGGATTTTTAATTTTCATTTTTACTATATAATCTACTTTACTTTTAGTAATATCTTCTCCTATTAATCCTATTTTTTCTAATTTCTGTATTATAGGATAATTTTTACTATTCTTAATGTCTGGTCCTTTTTCTAATTCTAAGGCTAATTCTTTTCCTAGCATAGTATATGTTTCGTTTTCTATATGCTCTGATCTCTTATTTTCTGGTTTTAAAAATTCTAGGGTGGGTTGTCCACCACGCTTTCGTGCTAACTCCGCTGTTTGTATATATTTGTTTGTTGGAAAAGTATAAACATTTTTACTAATTGTTATGCTGTTTCTAGCTATAGTAATACTACCATTTATACTACATATGAAATTTAATCCTAATAAAAAGTCATTACTCTTTGTTTCTTCAGGAGCTATATTAATCTGTGGAATGTCGTATTTTATACTGTAATTTTGTGCAAAATCTATAAACTGTATTCCTAAGGCTTGTGCTTGATGTGTGATAACCATTGTTCTCTGTTCAGCTGTTTTTGTAATCACTCTATGTTCTAATTGTTTATGATATTTTAATGGTATCAAGCTATACCCTACCATACTCTTTGAGCTTGCTGTGTCTAGGATAGCATTTAATTCTACAAAAGTGTTTGTATCTAGCCAAAGTCTACATTTTAGAGTTATTAAACTCGCTATACATTTACTAATAGTGAAGGCTGATTCTTCCTGGATTTGTTCTGTGAGATAACTAGCTTCTATTTCTTTTTTCTTCTCTTTCTCATATTGGTTTTCAAGTTCTTTTACTCTATGTTTTAATAATTCGATTTCTACATCATGCCTTTTAATTTGCTCTTTAAGAGTCTCGTCTATTATATCTCTGTGAATATTATCTATGACTTTTCCTATTATGTCTGTTTCTATTTGGAATAGTTTTTTAATACACATAAAACATATTTCCTTAAAACAGTTATTACACTGGTATCTCCTATCTATTGCTGGATATAATCTACAGTTATAGCAATTTACATGGTTGTTACCTCTGTTTCTAATCCACTCATGTACGCATTCTAGGTTTTGTTCTTCATTCTGTTCTCTATTCATGTAGGTATATGTAATTTTTGTACTATTTTCATTTTCTGATACTATACTATATACTGATTCATTATCAGAATCTGTCTTAATATTTTCTATTTCGTATTCTCCCAACTGTTCTACTAAATTTGTTCTATCTGTATTTTTATTCTTATTAGGACATCTGTTTGCTAGATGGTCTGGATCTCCACATATAAAGCAAGTGCATTTTCTATCTCTAGGTTTTTTGACATATTTATCTTTATTCTTCCATGATTTATCTTTTCTGTATGATGTGCTCTTTCTAAGGAATTTTTTCTTTTTATCATAATATCCGTATGCCTGTGGTGTATAAATAGCTGTTTTACAAAACGCCCAAGCTTGACGTTTTATCTGTTCCTGCATTGTAGCTTCTTTGCATTTATCTTCTAATTTTTTAAATACGTACGTAATTCTAGGTCCTATTCCTAAGTCTACTATGTGACCACAATCTCTATTCCATTCTTCATGCATTGATCTACCTAAATCGCCTGGAAGCTTTATGAAATATTTATTACATAAATCATCATCCATGGCTTTACCAGTTTGAGCTAATAATCTGGCAAAATCTGAGCTAAATTCTTTGATATATTTAAAATCTGTAATACTAAGTTGTTCTAAATTTCTGACTGCAGTGTCTTGTATGAATGTATTTTCTTTTGCTGGGTCTACTCCTAATAATAAAATTCTAATTTGACTTGTGAAATTATAGGGATTATCTCCTAATGATTTAATAGTATTTATACTATCTGGATCTTTCAATTTTTTGCTTTGCCATATACCTAAGGCTGTTGGTCCTAATGTTGTTTCTAAATAGGAAAACATATCTATATCATTTCTTTTATTGGTTTCCCAATCTCTAACTACTGTTTGTTCCCATACTAGTATTTCGTCTGGCCATAACTGAGGGCTCTGTTGTTCTATTAATAACATATTTGAACTGTACAATTTTCCTATTGGCATTCTTGCCCCTCTACCTTTGAAGTTTGATTCTCCCTGGTATACTGCCGTAGCAGGTGTCCATGGTTCTCTACCTAGTACTTCTGTTCCTGATGTTCCTGGTGTTACGAACTCAGGTTTAGGTCTTTTTATTCCTCTTGAGTCTATATTTTGATCCATAAAACTAACCTCTGGTTTGTAAAAATCACTAATTACTATTCTCCCATTGACTATGTCTGTTACTAATGGTAGGTTAAATACTTCATTTAACCTGTTATATGTTTCTTCATATGTTAATCCTAATTCTGTCATACATTCTATTATCATATCGTCAACTTGTTCCTGTAGGTTGGTTTCTGTAAATTTTTTATTAACTATTTGGTCAAATGTTTTTTGAACCTCCTCTGTTTTAAAACCAGTTACTTCTTCTAATTCTTCCTCTTCTCCTAATTCTTCATATAAACCATATCCTATAAGATCTCCTATTTCTTCATTTTCTGTATCATATATAGGATCTGATTCTCTATCCGTGTCATATATTGGTTCTCCTAGATCTGCATTCATCATACTGGTTTCTTGATCACTATCATCTTCTTTAGTTGGTTCTTTTTCTACATAATTATTAAATCTCATGCTATAGTTGCCATCTTTATCTTCATATATCACACTTTTTTCTGGTACTAAAATTTTTTCTGTTGTGTCAGTAAATTCTTTCAGAGGCCATTCTAATCCTGCTAATTCTTCTGCATCTATTTTAACTGGATCTATCATCCTTATACCGTGACTGGCTAAGTTTTCTACAATTCCTCCTATATTAATATTATAATTCATTCCTGATCTATTGCTAGCCTTTCCTAGAATTCCTATACTAACTACCAGATTATTTCCTTTGTATTCTTCATAACCTTTTGTTGATAGACCTATTTTTAGATTTTTTAAATCTCTGATATCTTTTAATATTGCTGGTGCACAATAAAAAAGTGCACAGTTCTGACTAAGATCTACCTCCATTCCTGCTATGGTTGCTTTCTTCACATCTGTTTTCCATGATTTGTCTAATATTAGAACTAAAACTTTAGTTCCTAGTTCTTTTCTTCCTAAACCTTTTATTCCTATTACTACTAATCCTACGTGTGCAAACATTTTTCCTGTTTTCTTTATCTTATTTATCATTTCTGGTGTAAATAGATCTATTGTTTCTGCGGTGTCTACTACTCTTAGACTCTCTTCTCTATTGCTTCTGATTAGTACTGTATTTATGTTTAGAGGTCCTACTCTGTACAAAGTTCTAGGATTTAGAGCATCTAATTGTTCATTATTATATATTTCTAAGTTTCTTTCCACATCTATTTCTTCTTCTAATTGAACTACTGTTTCAGAACTGTTACTACCTGACCCTCTACTAAATACTCTTCCTAAAAATGAATTGTTAACCTCTTCTCTAGAAGATACACTTCTCCTAGATTCTTCTCTTCTACTTGGTTCCTGTATTGTTCTACTGGATCCGCTAAAAGGTGTAAAACTATTCATTTTCTTGGTAACCAATGATTATATTTTATAGGTTTAATACTAATTCTTTGACTATTATCTAGTTTTAACCTATCCAAAGCCTTTGTTAATCCTAAGATATCTTGTGACGACTCTTCTGGTTTTTTGTCTGTAGATTTAATCTTTTTAAATTCCGTAAGAATATATTCGTTTTGTCCTCTAATATAATCTAAATTTTCTGTTATAATTTTTATAAATCTATTATTATCTGATATAACTCCCGTTATGTTACTGATCTGTTTATTAACACTTTCCTTTTCTGTTTCTAGGTGATTTCCTAGACTTATGATTAGATCTGTTAGTCCGTTTAAATGAGCGTTTGTACTATGAAGTTTATGCTCTACGGCTTTATCTACTCTACAACTGATTTCACTTCCTTCTGTTGATATTCTATATTTTTCTTTTGATACTTCTAGATCTAAGTATTCGATGCGTTTAAATCTTTGATTTGCAATTTTGTAATACTTGAAAGATGTTTCAGATTTTAAGAAAGTTTCTAGCTTTATAGCATTAGTTCCCCTTAAAAATTAAGCCCAATTTTAAAACAACATAAATCAAAACAAACATAACAGTTTTTACACAAGTTTATGATAAACAGAACTTTTAACAAATTCTTTAAGAAAAACTGACTCACCCTAGCGGGTTCGTGGCTAAAGCAGGCTTTACTCCGTCTGTGGATACCCTGACCACGCCTGTCTCGGTCTTTTGTCAGATTTACCCAAAGGAAACGTCTGGGCTCCGCTACCAATAAAAAGGAAGGCCGGATAAACAAAGCTGGTGTTGAAGATATACAGTACCAGCAGTCACCGGTTTGACACACCTTTTTTTTTTTTTTTTTTTTTTTTTTATATATATATATGGGCTACTATTTAGTGCCTGGGAACTAAGAGGCTGTTAAGGCTAGAAACTAAAGAGGGAATTTAGTGAGACATAGAGATTGAAGGAAAATGCTCTCGTTGTATTAATTTTTCTCGTACTTACAGATGAAGGAGAGGGCTCCTTATATAGAAAAAACTAGGAAAAAGCTAAGACAGATGGCCATTAAAGAGAGGCTTATCTAAATGGAATCTATCTTTACAAAAGCTGGGTCGGCAGAAACAGGTGGCCGACAAAGGTAAAGTACTAACTAAAGGTAAAGCAATAATTACATCCTGCCAAAAGACAGGCGGCTAATGGACAGCTGTTCTGGACAGCTGTTTATGTGTTCGTCATGGCTGACGTCTGTCTTTCTTCTAGAGATCTCTATGGGTTTCTGGAATATTGACGGCATTGTCTTCTTCCATGTCTGTTATCGCGTCGTCTTGGAGATCTGTTACTAGATTGATGATGTGTTCTTCGTCTATCAGTCGTCCATCTCCTGAGTGTGGTAGGAACATCCTCCACTCCCTGGTGCTATAGATTTGAATAAAATACCCTTCTCCTAAGAGACGGTACTCTATCCATTTTTCTGGTGTATAAAGGCTCTGGGGATCCTGTGCTGCTCTGTAGATTTCTGGATTTTCTATTTCTTGGAAGTCATAGGGAGATAGTGAAATCCCCATATGAAGATCTTGAATGCTTTCCTCTTCTCTGTCTGCTGAAAAGATAAAGATTCTTTTCTTCGCCGGGATGACGTCGAATCCTCTGGCCACTGGTAGTGTGGAATCGATGAAGCATTCTAATTTCTTTCTTATTGCCATGTTTCCTGCAACTAGAAAGAATTTCTCCCCAAACTCTTCTAAGTACCTGTCAATGTTTCCTTCTTCTTCCAATTTGAATGTGATTTTGTCAATCATCCCCATATGGAAAAAAGAAAGAATCTTCTGGAATGGCATGTCTGTGCTGTTTAGGTCTACTTGTAATTTGAATAGACCCCCTGTTCCTTTTACTTTGGTGTGTCTTGCCATTATTCCTGCAAGTCTACAGTATGGTTTCTGAACTATATTTACTCCTTTGAACTTCCAGTCTTGTTCTTCGAAATAAATCTTTACTAAGTTTTTCTGTGCATTAATTAAATCTTCTAAGTGTCTTTCTTCTGTTTTCTGTTTGATAATCTCTTCCCCCTCGGGCCATTGGTCGAACAAGGGCTTTAAGGTGAAATAAGCTGGCATATCTAATAGCCTAGCTCGAAGTTGTGAAAAGCTTCTGTTTTTGGGTTTCTGTTTATTTTCTTTTATGAATTGATCTAATTTCTGTAGTTTGGTGGTTAAACTACCCATTATGCTATCTTTTTGTTGGATCTTTCGTTCTGCTTCAATCTTTTCTTGTTCTATGAAGGTTATTTGGCTGGTAGTCTGTTGTTGAAGCTGTGCTAGTTGTTCTTCTAGCTTTCTGTTTTTGTCTTCTAATCTGGCTATTAGCCGACTAGGATTCTCTTGGGCTACTTCTGAATAGGGTCTAACTGTTTCAGGCTCTATGTAGAAGTTTGGGCCTAGTTGGGCCCTTGCTTCTTCTAGGGCTTCTGCAAAACTGTGATAACCCACATAAATTGGGTTTTGACACATGATGTAATTTTTGACTGTGTTGAAACTGTTAAACACACCTGTTTTTAATCCTCTGTAAATGACATAATGTGAAAAAGATTTTCTCTGTATTTTTGGGTTCTTCTCAGAGAAGTACATGCTCAAAGCGTTTAAGCATTGTACCTTGAACTGTGTTGCTGCTGGCGCTGTCTGTATATGCCAGAGATTATCTAGCAGGCATTGTTGTTCTCTGTCTATATTTAATCCCTCAAAGGGTTTAAATTTTTTATTTCCTCCATCAGGAAATTCTGTGAGGTACATAGTACCAAATCTAATTTCATTCTGTGCTCTTCTTGCAGAAAGATTTCTGTTTACCTGTGTAAATGGAATCTGTATATTTGAGGATGATGATGATCCTCTTTCTGCAGTTGTGACCGGCATTGCTAAATTGTTTCTGTACATGATGGTTTGATCTACCAGAGCTTTTTGTTCATCTGTTTTTTGCTCTGTCTGTGATATATATATATATATATATATATATATATATATAAGAATATCGCTCACACACAAAAAGAGTTTCAATTATATCTCTAACTATAATATTGTAATTGAAAAGTGAAAAGTGAATTTCAAATCATGTTTAGTTTTATAAACACTTTTAATAACTATAATTTATGATGAATATCTCTTTGACACTAATATTAATATGCTTAGAATTATAACAAAAAAAGCAGGACACGAGAGATAGTGAGTCGAATACATATTATGTGATTGTCCGTTGAGTGTCAGTGCTAAAAATGAATTTGATGAAAACAGACATAAAAAATGAAGTACATGTGATTTATATAAGAGAAATAATAACATATTATTCCCTTTTAACTTTTGACTAAATAATTTAAAACACTAAGTAAACCATTTTCTCCTTCTGTTTGCTTTGAAGATGGCGGATCATTTTGTTCCCATGCTTCTGCGGTTCTAAGCACAGTATTTATAACAACCATTAATGTTTGGCTCCTCTCTGTTAGGACCACCGTGCGTGGACCGTGGTCCTGCACCCATCTGATTATTTCCGCATGCATATTTTAATTTAGGACGGTAGATCAGCAATCACACTCATCTGTATCAATGTTCCATCATATACGTCCAGTTGGTTCATTACCCCACCGCCCTACTACTTACTGCTCCAAATCTATCAAAAAACATGCATTACAATCTTTTTTATACTATAAATTATGAAATTACAATCTTTTTCTCTAAACTAATTGTTTGATGCAATCAACATTATATTTTATGAACATTTTATTTACAATAGTTATGTGCGCTCAATTATTTGACGTTATTATCGATATGTGAGAATTTACGTTTTCTTCATTAATTAATAAAAAAAAAACTCACAATTTCGCTAGTTAAATAGACAAAATCCTAACAAAATGGGTTGATTGCATCAAAGAATTGGTTCAAATATATATACAGTAGAAACTCGATAAATTAATACTCGATTATTTAATAAACTCTCTAAGATAATATTTTTGGCCGGTCCCGACTCGGGGATAGGGTGCTAAATTAATAATTCGCTAAAATTATAAGATAATACATTTTTGATAATTTCTTTAGACCCCATATAAAATATAAATTAATAATTCCTTATATATAGCATATTACATGAATGATTTATGAAGGTTTCTTGAAAAATGACTCAATTGTCTTTTGTTTTTTGTTGAAATCAATTTCCCCTTGAATGTCGTCTCTAATTTTCCTTAGCATGGTAAGAACTTCTGGTGTTATTTTCTCATAGCTCAACAAGAAATTGTTCAATGTGATTGCCGCTTTAATAGCTTCGTTTCGCGAAGGGGGCTCCATTGTAGAACTTTCATCATCTTCTTCATCGATATCATCTTTATTAATTCCAATAACGCTTTCAATAATTTCTTCATCAGTCAACAACTGTGCAACTACATTTTCTTCTGGGTGAGTCAGAACATGCATAATAAGGTGGGAGATTGAAGGTTTCTTTCAAATTGGGCCCTTCATTTGATATACAGTACATGCATTGTATACAATAATTACAGTAAGTGGAAGCTTGAAAGGTGTTTGTAAACTAAGTATTTTACTATAAATTAATAAAATATTAATTAATATATAAATTAATAATTATTAATTTATCGATTAATTAATAACTCTTTTAATTAATAAATTTTGGTCGTCCCAAGTGTATTATTTTATAGAGTTTCTACTTTAGTTTGTTCTGTATAAATAAATTTCACTTTTCATAATTGTCCACTATTCATTGGTTGTAAAAAGTCAATATTTTATTGCTAATAAAATTATAGTACTTTTTCTACTAAAAAAGAACAAAAGAAATTTCAATAATAGGAATCATGCCGACAATGAATCAACTTACATTTCACCCTCACTTCACTTGGACGGTTAAAAATCATTTCAACACTAATTATCTCACCATCCAGGTTTTAGCTCATTAAAACAAAAATAGTCATATTTTAAATTTAAATCCTCTAAAATGATCATATTCATGGAAAAATATTTGGAAATTAGGATTGCATTGTGGTATATATATATATATATACATCAGTGCTAGCTTCTTTTATAAATTCGTAAAAAAGTATCAATTAATCAAAAACGGAAGAAGGGTGCAGTAATTTTTAAATTAAATTACTTATGCCTTTCTCACCCTCGTATTACAGAGGTAAATTCACCGTTTTATGTTGCTATCACTTCACCTGTCCACCTCTTCTCTTACAACACTTTAAAACCTCTCCCCCACGCCAACTGACACACCGCTTCACCACATCAACTACCCGGACTCGCCACCGGCAATGCAGCCATTAATACCTCCGGCTCCGCCACCCCATCGCCGCTGTTGACCCCCGCCACAACCACCACCAGAATTATCCTCAGGAAATGGCTCAAAACTTCAAACTCAAAGTCCTGACACTGATCACGAAGCTCTCAGATCGCGACACGTACACCATAGCCTCTACCGAGCTGAACTCCCTCGCTAGACCACACCACACTCCCTACATTCCTCTCCTGCATCCTCTCCACCAACTCAACCGACAAGTCGTTGGTCCGCAAGAACTCCCTCCACCTCCTCTCCACCCTCGCGCTCCTCTTCTCCAACGCCCTCTCCTCTCATCTCTCTAAAATCCTCGCTTATGTAATCCGCCGCCTGCGAGATTCCGACTCATCCGTCCGTGCCCAATGCGTCACCACCGTCACCTCTCTCGCCTCCAAGATCACCAAACTGCCATTCTCAACCGCTTTTCTGAAACCGTTGAGTGAGGCGGCGTTCACGGAGTAAGAATTGCAGGCGCAGATTGGATCGGCGCTGTGTTTGGCCGCGTCCATCGATGCAGCTCCGGATCCGGAGCCCGGGAGGCTGGGGAGGGCGGTGGTCGGGAGGATGGAGAGGTTGCTGAAGAGCGAGGGGTATCAAGGGAAAAGTGGGGGATTGGTTGTGCTCGGGAGTGCGATTGGGGTGGGTGGAGTGAGCGGGTACAGTGGGATGGGAGGGTTGGTGATACGATCCTGACCAACCGATACGATTCCTGGTTAGTTAGGAGGCGTAACACCAACTGTGATCTTTGTTCAAAGATGGATTTCCTGCGGAATAGATAGAACAGATAGATAACTCAACAAGTGCGAACTTAGACCACTAGCTAACCTGTGCTAAGTGCCCTAATCGATTTCAAGTCAAGGGTCTTGAATCGGGTTCTTAGGACTAGACTCAACAATGTGAGAATCACACTAAGATAAACGATACAATAAGCAATTCCATGATTTACTTGTATAAGACTCAAGTATTGCGGACTCAAGAATAACAAGGTTCAACCAAACTTGAACAAGGGGCGGAGATTGAAGAGTTTAACTCAATTTATCAAATAACAGCCCCCCAATTAAGGAGGCCAAGCGGCTCCTTATATAGTTCCTTACAAGCAACCCTAATTCCAAAATAGGAATATTAAATAAAGTAAAATACTTAACTAATTTAGGATACACTTAACTAATTAATTAAAAGGTCTAATTAATTAATTAAGCTAAATAAATAGAAGGTCGCAGCCTTGCTAAAAACAGTCAACGCGCGTCAACTCCAGGATAGGTGAAACGGGCAGATGCCGTTTCCTCCCAAGCAGACAGAAACAGTGAAACGGTAAGAGTCGAAACGGCGGGAGCCGATTTTAGCAAACGGACGTAGCAAACGGCACGCGCGGAAGATGGCTGAAACGGCAACAGACAAGTGAAACGGGCAAGTGCCGTTTTGAGTGAATCGGACAAATGTTGTTTTGATAGAAACGGACGCGTGCCGAAAGAATGGTCAAAAGCCGTTTGACCAGAGCCGATTGTGCTAATCGGTCAAGTGCCGTTGTGAACATAGCGGTCAATTGCCGTTTGACCCACGTCATTATTGGTCAAGGCAAAAGTGAGAAGATTCACTATCTTTGTCGGCTTCTCCCTCAGTGCGGCCCCCTCTCTTGTCATCTCAGATTCCAGCTCTTTGTGGATGAGGGATGACAATCGGTCTTGAAGCTTTTGAGCTCGGGCTCGAGTCATTGGACCAGCTGGAGGTAACGGTAACTGGATGCGTGGATTCGCATCATTCCCTCCCCCTTCGGAAGGATTCGCCCTCGAATCCGAATCGGCATCATCCGCAAGTCCATACTCGTCATCTGCATCAAACAATACTAAGTCAGAAACATTGAAAGTGGAGCTAACGGCACCATACTCACTTGGCAACGCCAGTTTATAGGCATTGTTGTTGATCTTTTCAACAATCTGGAACGGTCCGTCTCCTCTAGGCGATAGTTTGCCGCGGCGTTGGTCAGGAAAACGCTCCTTGCGCATATGCAACCAGACCCAATCGCCAACCTGAAACGTCACTTGCCGTCGGCCCTCGTTCCGTTTCTGCACAAGCTTCGCATTCATACGCTCAATGTTCTGTTTTGCCTTAGCATGTAATTGCTTGACAAAATCAGCCTTTTGTTCACCATCTAGACTTACAACATCACTCAAAGGCAAATGAGTTAAATCCAAAACAGTTCGAGGATTAAATCCATAAACAAGCTCAAACGGTGAGTAATGAGTAGTAGAATGAACAGCACGGTTGTAAGCAAATTCTATAAACGGTAAATGATCAACCCAAGTAGAAACATGCTTACGAACTAAGGTGCGCAAAAGGGAACCAAGAGTCCGATTTACCACCTCTGTTTGACCATCCGTTTGTGGGTGATAAGAAGTAGAATATAACAATTTAGTACCAAGTTTCTTCCACAAGACACGCCAAAAATGACTAAGAAACTTAGTATCTCTATCACTAACAATCGTCAAAGGAATTCCGTGCAAACGGACTACTTCACGAAAGAATAAATCAGCAATCTGAGTAGCATCACAAGTAGTAGAACATGGAATAAAATGGGACATTTTCAAAAATCTGTCCACTACAACAAAAATAGAATCCTTGCCGTTTTTAGACTTAGGCAGTCCGACAACAAAATCCATGGACAAATCGGTCCAAGGATGAGAAGGAACAGGTAACGGCATGTACTCCCCATGACCAACAGACTTAGATTTGGCTCTACGGCAAACTAAACATCTAGCGATGATGCGCACAACATCACGCTTCATGTGAGGCCAATAAAAATGATCATTCAAAATATCTAAAGTCTTAGTCACGCCAAAGTGGCCCATCAAACCACCACTATGGGCTTCATGCACAAGTAATTCACGAAGAGAGCAATGAGGAATACACAAATTTTTACCCCGAAATAAATACCCCTCATGCTTATAGAATTTAGAACCAGAAATTGAAACACCATGCAGATAGATATTACCAAAATCAGAATCGGTGGCATAGAGTTCTATGATGTGCGAAAAACCAAGCAATTTGGCATTAAGAGAAGTAATTAACACATACCGTCGAGATAGTGCATCGGCAACAATGTTCTCTTTACCTTGCTTGTATTGAATATGATAAGGGAAGGCTTCAATAAATTCCATCCAAACGGCATGTCTCTGATTCAGCTTCCCTTGCCCCTTGAGGTACTTCAAGCTCAAATGATCAGTGTGGATGATGAACTCTCTCGGCATCAGGTAGTGTTGCCATGTTTCCAACGCGCGAACAAGGGCATAGAATTCCTTGTCATATGTCGGGTACCTGAGCTGAGCATCCTTGAGCTTCTCACTGAAAAAGGCAACCGGCCGTTTCTCTTGCATCAGAACGGCGCCGATTCCTAACCCGCTTGCGTCACATTCGACCTCAAACGCCTTGCTGAAGTCGGGCAGTGCTAGGACTGGAGCGGCACAGAGCCGTGCCTTGAGGGTAGCAAACGCCTCCTCCTGTTGCTGTTCCCACCTGAAAACAATATTTTTTTTTTGTTAAATCATTCAGAGGGACAGCGATGGTGCTAAAGTCCTTTACAAATCGCCGATAGAAGCTCGCCAAGCCATGAAATGATCTGACATCACTAACGGTCTTGGGCGTTGGCCACTCCTTAATAGCGCAGATCTTTTCTTCATCCACTTTAACGCCATCTGCGCTCACAATAAAACCAAGAAAACCAACTTGTTCCATTGCGAAAGAACACTTACTAGGTTTAGCATATAATTTCTGCTCACGAAGTGTTAGAAAAACTTCCCTAAGATGTAAAACATGCTCATCAAACGATTTGCTATAGATTAAAATATCATCAAAATAAACTACAACAAATCTGCCAATTAAGTGCCGAAGTACATGGTTCATTAACCTCATAAAGGTACTAGGAGCATTGGTTAAACCAAACGGCATAACCACCCATTCATATAAACCATACTTTGTTTTAAAAGCAGTTTTCCATTCATCCCCTTCTTTCATGCGAATTTGGTGGTAGCCACTCATTAAATCAATTTTAGAAAATATTTTACTACCACTTAATTCATCTAACATATCATCTAAACGAGGAATAGGGTGACGATACTTTACAGTGATTTTGTTGACTGCCCGACAATCAACACACATTCTCCAAGTTCCATCCTTCTTTGGGACTAGAATGACTGGAACGGCACATGGAGACAGACTCTCCCGAACGTACCCACGTGCAAGCAAATCGTCCACTTGCCGTTGTAGTTCTTTGGTTTCCTCTGGATTGGATCGGTAAGCTGGCCGATGTGGAATTGCCGATCCAGGGGCAAAGTCAATCTGATGTTCGATACCTCTTATCGGTGGTTATAATACCATTATTTGAATTGTGATGCCGTTGAATAGATCTAATAACTATTTAGGGAAATTCTTCATTCCCGTGTTTATAATACCATTATTTGAATTGTGATGCCGTTGAATAGATCTAATAACTATTTAGTGATGCAACATTTAATTTAAAGTGTGTATAATTTGATTAAACTAGAGTAGTACAAATTTAAAGGCCACCACATGTAACGGGAATCCACAAGTAACTTCCTGAAAATTCCAGCCCATCCGTATCCAATCATCTGAAGAGGATTTCTTCAAACACTTGATAGGATTCTAAATATACATGTTTCAGTGATGCACAAAATGTAGAGTAGATGACAAGAACCCAAGAACTTAATCTTTGGCTCACTGATTCAAATTATCATTGAGTTTAACAAAAGAAAGAAAATCTAAGTTCTCCCCTGAGTTGTTTGTGTTAAAAGCATAGCAGCCATTGGATGTATGGGTCAATGGTAGAAAGCCTTGACAATGGTAATAATATTAACTGCATAGACATAATTTGATCCAGAATTTGCAAAAAATGGTGATCAAAACATGCTCCTTCAAGTTAAAAGGCCCTGGATTCAATGAAAATGACAATCCTTTTCGGCATTGGAGTTTGATAGACTTTTCTGGTAAAGTCGCTGCCATTAGATTCCCAATTGGCATCACAAGAATCTGAGCTGAAACTGATGAAACATAGAGTATGTTTTGTTTGTAGCCAAAGAATTGATTCACAAATAAGAGAAGAGCACAAGAAGTTATCCCCAAAACCCAAGTTCTAAATGTTAGGCATAGCAGTGTAGGATCATCTGTAATCGGAATTGTCAGCCTCACTTGCTCAATTGGTGAATCATTCTCATCTTCAGCTGCAAATTAAAGTTGTAGAAAATGATTAGAAGTGTTAGCTCTTAGCTCCATTGGTGCAAGCTTTTTCTTTAATGACTCAAAAGGTAATTCAAATTATCTATTTCAGAATCATAAAAGAAAAAGCTTGCATCAATGGAGCTAAGAGCTAACACTTCTAATCATTTTTTGCAACTTTAATTTGCAGCAAAGGATGAGAATGATTCACCAATTGAGCAAGTGAGGCTGACAGTTCTGATTACAGATGATCCTACGCTGCCATGCCTAACATTCAGAACTTGGGTTTTGGGGATAACTTCCTATGCTCTTCTCTCATTTGTGAATCAATTCTTTGGCTACAGACAGAACATACTATGTTTCATCAGTTTCAGCTCAGATTCTTGTGATGCCAATTGGGAATCTAATGGCAGCGACTTTACCAGAAAATTCTATCAAACTCCCCGGCCGAATAAGATGGTCATTTTCATTGAATCCAGGGCCTTTTAACTTGAAGGTGCACGTTCTTATCACCATTTTTGTAAATTCTGGATCAAATTCTATCTATGCAATTAATATTATTACCATTGTCAAGGCTTTCTACCATCGACCCATACATCCAATGGCTGCTATGCTTTTAACACAAACAACTCAGGGGAGAACTTAGATTTTCTTTCTTTTGTTAAACTCAATGATAATTTGAATCAGTGAGCCAAAGATTAAGTTCTCGGGTTCTTATCATCTACTCTATATTTTGTGCATCACTGAAACATGTATATTTAAAATCCTATCAAGTGTTTCAAGAAATCCTCTTCAGATGCTTGGATACGGATGGGCTGGAATTTTCATGAAGTTACTTGTGGATTCCCGTTACATGTGGTGGCCTTCAAATTTGTACTACTCTAGTTTAATCAAATTATACACACTTTAAATTAAATGTTGCATCACTAAATAGTTATTAGATCTATTCAACGACATCACAATTCAAATAACGGTATTATAAACACAGGAATGAAGAATTTCCCTACAAGTATATGAGTGTGTTTTATCTCTTAATTTCTTCTCATCAGGGCATTGCATGAAGATGAGATTAGGCCAAAAGGCGGCTTGACAAGGCTGCAGTTCTTCCTTGTTGTCCTTGTATCAAGCTTTGCATATTACATAATTCCAGGTTATTTCTTTCAATCCATAACTGCTCTCTCCTTTGTTTGTTGGATATGGAAAGATTTGGTCACCGCCCATCAAATCGGGTTTGGCATTCACGGCCTTGGCGTTGGTTCGCTCGATTAGTCAACTGTAGCTGGGTTCTTAGGATCTCCCTTAGCCACCCTCGGTTTCGCAATTATCAATACAACTATTGGCTACATTATCATCCCTTTAGCTTATTGGACCAACTCATTCCAAGCCAGACGCTTCCCAATTATCTCCTCACATGTGTTCAATACAGTTGGCCAACCCTACGAAATTTCACTGGTTTTAAACTCCACAACCTTCGAATTCAACCAACAAGGATATGACAGCTACAACAAAATCAATCTAAGCATCTTCTTTGTTTACACTTATGGTTTAAGCTTCGCTATATTGGCTGCTACATTGTCACATGTTGTACTTTTCCATGGAAGGTATATATATGATATAGTTTTTATTTAAAACAACAATTCAAATTCGACTATTAATGTCTGGTTGGTATGATTAACTAACTTTTTCGGTTTCTCTGCTCCTTCAATTACAGAACAATTTGGGAACAAACAAAGGTCAGTCTTAAGGACAAGTCTTGTGATATCCACACCAGAATAATGAAGAAGAACTATGAGGTTGTTCCTCAATGGTAGTTTTACACACTGCTCGTGATAGTAATTGGATTAGCAATGCTGACATGTGAGGGGTTTAACTGACAATTGCAACTTCCTTATTGGGGTGTCCTACTCTCAATCGGATTAGCTCTACTCTTCACCTTCCCGATTGGTGTAATAACAGCAACTACAAACCAACAACCAAGACTAAATGTCATCATGGAGCTAATAATTGGGTACATCTATCTGGGTAAGCGACTCGCGAATGTTGCATTCAAAACCTATGGCTACATTAGCATGTCACAAGCTATCATGTTCCTCTCAGACTTCAAGTTGGGACATTACATGAAAATCCCACCAAAGTCCATGTTCCTGGTCCAACTAGTCGGAACAATAATAGCGTCTTGTGTCTACTTTAGCACCACCTAGTGGCTCCTGACAACTGTGAAACACATTTGCGATCCATCAGAATTGCCTGTAGGAACTCTATGGACATGTCTAGGAGACGGATGTATTTTACAATGCCTCCATCATATGGGGAGTGGTTGACCCGTTACGAATGTTTGGACGTCTTGGCCTTTATTCGAAGATGAATTACTTCTTCCTCTTCGGCCGGCTCGCCCCAGTTCCAGTCTGGATGCTCTCACGTGTTTTCCCTGACAAGAAGTGGATCAAACTCATTAGCATTCCTGTCATCTAATCCGGCACGGGAGGGATGCCGAGCGTGGGATCAGTGAACTACGTTTGTTGGATTAGTGTTGGCATTTTCTTCAACTTCTTTGTGGACAGGAGATACAAAGTGTGGTGGGCTAGGCATAACTATATCCTCTCTGCAGGATTGGATGCTGGTGTTGCTTTCCTAGCAATTCTTGTCTACTTCTCATTGCAAATCAAGAACATTAATGGTCCAAACTGGAGATGTGGAGCTATCAGATCACTACCCTCTTGCAAGTTGCCCCACTGCTCCTGGCGTGGTGGTTCAAGGTTGTCCTACTTTCCAATGACCACAGCCTATGTCTAACTTCTAAGATACAATATAAACATTTGCTCGCTCACTAGATTACTATCTCGTACCAATGGAAAAAGGAATCTTACTCCACTTACCAGAATTCCTAATTTCTTCATCAGCTAAATCTGGCAGTCCCTCCGAGGGGCTCTCTCTTTTACATTGACATTGTTCTCAAAATAATATTATTGACTTTGGTTTAGGATTATCCCAAATTGACTCATTCCATTAAAAGATATATTCTCTTATATTTACCTTTTATTTTTTTTTCCGAAGTAGTATTTTTACTTCAATTCTTATATACTAGTATAAGTGTGGTCGAGTACAATTGATTGGCACACTAGATGTTTTCCTTGGTGTTGTGGATGGATGATCTTGTCAATCTTGCTTTCTTCTGAGTATTAGTGGTTAAACTATATTCACGCAAGTATTACCTCTCGTATTAATAGATATTCAAATATTGGATGATATATATTTGAATATAGTTGAACGATATATATATAAATTTGTGGAGGAAAACTGGATTCTAGATCTATAAATGAATAGTTTAAAAAACAACGTGTACAGAAACGAGCTTGGGTTTTGCGAGGAAAATGAGGTTGGCATAAATGCAATAATATTGATTGACCATCTTTTTATTTTAAAATGGCATCAATCAAACTGCTACGCAAGATTGTAATTTTTAGGAAAATGAAAGTGTCATTAGGTAGAAGTCTATGATGTTTTGAGGAAAAAAAAAATCAAATTAAATTTGTCATTAAAAAAGAACTAGAGATAGTGTGACCAACTTTGCGAGGTATCTTTTATGCTTACAATTTGTATATTAATGTATTTTTTATTTTATTTAAAATATATTAACAATTTTTGTAAATAATTAATTAATAAGAAAAATAATTACTTCTTCTTTAGTTATTTAAAATTTAATTATTTCATTTTTTTTGCGTGGAGGTTCATCCTCGAGTTGGATATCTTACTAGTATTTTGCCACTAATGATTACGTTGAGCTATAACCGTTGGCAAATTGGCATACTTATTTACTTTAAAGAAAAATATTATAAAATAATTAATTGTGATAACTATAGAATGCTTATATCATTTATTTAAAATTTTAAGAACCATTATATAAATATAAAACCTCCAATGCTCAAACATTATATCTTTAGAATAAAAATAATACTTTAAGGATTTTAATAGTGTAATTTAGAATTTTTATGACCTATAAATTTAAAGAAAACGCACATCCCAAAAAGATAAAACTAAAGGTAAAAATGTCATTGTTTTTACAATGAGTTAAATACAACAATTGAAAAAAGGAAAAGTTATAAAAACAACCTCGAGCTTATATCCAATGTCCGGATCACACCCTTCGTTTACGATTTATTTAATTTAAATCTCATATTCGTCAATTTAGTCAAACCACATCCTAATTTCAAAATTTAATCTAAAGTGCATAAAAGAGACTAGCTTTCTCACGTAAAAAATAAATAAATTTATATAAAACGACATGGAAGAAAAAAATAATTATTAACCCAGTCATTTTTTAATTACAGAATATTTTCCACTTTAGTCAAATCTATAACTTTTAAGGCTATTTTAAAATTAGAGTGTGGTTTATTAAAATTAAAAAACACAGGGTTCAAATTGAATTAATTGTAAATTGAGAGTGTGATTGGATATTGAGTAGAAAGGATGGTTGTTCGTTGGTGGCAAAACATAGAAATAGTTATATAACTAATGAACATATAGCTTTTTTTTTTTTTTTTGAAGGAATGAATATATAGCTTATTGGTTGTCCATTGGTGCAGAACATCATTAAAAATTTGAGTTTGAATCTCACATCCGTTTATAAAAAAATTAGAAATCATAAAGCTAACAAAGTTAATAAACAAATTACTACTTTCTTAACAACATAAGAAGTTAGTGAAAGAAATAATAACCAAACTAATGATTGAAGACTAATTTTAAGAGTGTATACTAAATTAATTTGTTTAAATACATTTATAGGTAGATGTGAGTTTCGAATTTAGTATTGAATTATACTGAATACTAATTTACCCTTAATGAAAAAGATACGTAGGCCTAAAAATAATTATAAATGTTGTTCCTAATCGTTTTATTTCATTTCCCATATTCACGTAAACATGAAATTTTAATGCATTAGGTCTCTGACGAACCTGTTTTTTTTTTTTTTTTTTTTGGGAAATCCTAATTTAATTATATTTTTTTATTTTCTTTTTTGTTGGTTGCTTGCAGTTTACGACCTTTTCTTCTTTCAATTGAAACATGAATGAAGGAAATTTAAGAATATAAAAGATATAACTAATACCAAGAAAAAAATATTATATAAAAGAAATGATTGTTTAGTCCTAGTCCACTAAATAAGGTCTAGGATTGTTTAGATTATATAAATTTTTTCAAGCAAATAATTTATTTTTATACGAATATATATATATATATAAAATAATAATAATTGGTATTAATCAACTATTACCTGCAAGGGGGTGGTATATATAGACATTGATATAGCCTCAGTAACTCCACCATTTTCCTCTTCTTCTTCTATTTCAATATCACTAAAATGCAATTCCTCTATTTCTTCTCCATTCTTTCCTTCTTCATTATTAATTATTTTGGAGGGAATAGACTCTAATTTTGTTATGGAGGGATTTGAGCTCGTTTCTCCGTTTTGGGCCTTTCCTTCTGAATTCTTTGTTATGGAGGGATTTGAGTCCTTTTCACTTCCTGCAAAAAAACAAAACAAAAAAAAAGCTTCAATTTAAAAATTATTCTTGTGATGAAAAAAAAAATTGGAAAAAAAAGTGAAGAAATATATATCCATAAAAAAAAAGTACTAATTTTATTTGCTCATTTGTCGATGTAAAAAGGCATCTAATAGATAAAAAAGGAAAGTGATTATTTAAAATAATTTATATTTGGTAACAAAAAAAACCTGTTGTTTTGGCTTTAACCATTCATTAAAAAAATGTTGAGATTTGATTAAGATGATATATCATGTTAACCAAAACAAAATAAAAGAGCGGCAATCGGAAATATATAAAATTAACCCAAATTGATTAAAAACAAACTAAGGCTAATCGTTACATGTATGTCCACTTATATTCAGCTGACTTTTGATATATAGAATACACTCAATATAATATTGATTTCATAAATAAAAATTAAATCAACGATCTTATTTTTTTATTAAGGTTAACTGTCGAACTTCTCTACTTATAATACTAGATAATTAAGGTGTTTTGTCGCTGAATTTGTGTATGTATGTAAATGAGTATAGTTGGTGTGAATACCCCAAATTAAGCTTTTGTTTGTTAAGCATGCACCATAAAATGAACAGTTCCATCTTTGAAATTACACCAGATACTTTAGTTTTTCCTGATAAAGTGATTGCTAAACACCTATGTAAGATTCTTAGTGACAAATCAGCAATAGCGTGAGCTTTTGCGTGGCTGTCATTAAAAATGTCCTGTGTTAATTGTCTGTAAGCATCATCTTTATCAAAATCATCAGGGTAATCAGTTAAGCAGTTCTTGTACCAGGCAGCATTCAACTCATCAACATTCACAAATCCAAGCATAATATTAAATTCATCCATGCTAACATGATAATAATGGTTAACAAGTCTAAAATTAACTTCCTTAACACCTAGTGTATTTTTTCTTGGGCGAACAAGCCAAAACGAGGAGTAAAACTCCAGGTTCAGTTCTAAATAACTAGCATGCTTAGGGAAAAACAAATTCTTCCAACCAATATTATCAACAAATTCAGTCACAGAGTCAAACACATCAAGATTCGTCAGCATGCTAATATCCATTTCAGCACAAGGGGTTACCTCACATCTTAATTTTTCATGCAATTTCTCTATTGTACCAGACTCATGAAAGCTTAACCAACCATTGAGGTTATCAATGGTTGGTGGTACCTGAACTGGAATTTTCGCTCCTTTGCTTATGTTTCTGACCCGAACATGTCCATTTTGTTGGCTTGCTGTAGCTACTGGATTGGTCTGAGTTGCCTGAATTCTGGCACGCTTGGGTCTGGATTGGGTTGTTCCTTCCAGCTCTCTTTCAACTTCTGCTTCTGGTCTGGGAGAAGAGTCTTCTACTTGGGTTGTTTCAGGCCTGTGAGAAGGAACTCTCCTCTTCTCCCCCACACTGGTTTCTTTCTCCCCGACCACACATCTCTTTCCTTTCCTTCTACTGGCCAAAGGAAGCTCATCTGAATCTTCCTCTGATTCTGCTGCTGTGTCAGTTTGGCCAGCTTTGAAGGTCGGGTCTGAAGCCGTATCCTCGCCGGAGCTTGCGGACTCCTCTCCGAATGGTGGTGGATCGCTGGTGCCGACATGGCACACCTCTGTCTCTTCTCCTTCTAGGTGGAGATCCACCGTATCAGGCGTGTGGTGCAGCTGGCCGGCGACTGGAGAAATCACGGCCGCTGGCATTTTTGTGGCTTCGGCGACGGTGGGTCGAGCTGGTGTTGGCGAGGTAGAGGACGGCGACACTACTGGGTTTTGCTGGTCTTCTCCGATCTCTGCCTCGGGCGTTGGTAACGGTAGAGGCGGTGATGGGGGAGGAGAATCGATGATGATTCGTTTGGTTTTGCTGGTAGGGGGTTTTGATTTGGGCTTCTGTCAGAGTCCGGACATAGTGGTGTCGCTTCCGCCTCTAGTGATTTGGTTGGTTTGGAGATTTGGTGATCTAGGGTTTGCGGCTTGAGAGAAGATGATGAATAGGAATTTTGGAGTAAAGAGCAGTAGAGGGAACGACTAAGTGGGTTGGTAAAATGGGCTTAATGACTTAAGCCCGCTAAGGCTCCTTGGGCTAACACTCCATTTTTAAATCCTCATCCTTCATTAAAAAGAATTGTTCTCTCCCCAGGCCTAAAAATAGACCGAACTCTGCTCCAACTTTCTTGTAAAAGAAAACCAAAAATAAAAATAAAATATGAAAAAAAAATTGAGTCCGGCCATAGTGGTGTCGCTTCCGCCTCTGGTGATTTGGTTGGTTTGGAGATTTGGTGATCTAGGGTTTGCGACTTGAGAGAAGATGATGAATAGGGACCAGACATGAATATTTTTTTCTAAACACATGGGTTGCCTCCATGAAGCATCCCGATTTATTGTCTTTGGACCAGACATGGATTAATTTCAATTCTCTGAAATTCAGTGGACTTGGCATTCTTCCACCGTATAGCTCTTGAAACCTTCATGAAACGGTTTCAGCCTCTGACCGTTGACCTTGAATATCTCCTCTGTCTTTATATCTTGGATATCTACAGCACCATAAGGATAGACGTTAGTTACAGTATACGGGCCAGTCCATCTAGATTTCAATTTTCCTGCAAAAATATGAAATCTAGAGTTAAATAACAACACTTTCTAGCCAACATAAAAATTCTTTTTCTTAATCAAGCTGTCATGGTATTTCTTATTTTTCTCCTTGATTAGTTCAGAATTTTCGTATGCATCTCTACGCAACTCTTCCAACTCTTGAAGTTAGAGTTTTCTTGCGTCTTCATCCTTACTCATCTCCATATTGCACTGTTTGATCGCCCAAAATGATCGATGTGCCAACTCAACTGGGAAGTGGCAGGCTTTACCATACACAAGGTTGTAAGGAGTGGTGCCAATTGGTGTTTTGAACGCTGTTCTGTATGCCCACAAAGCGTCGTCCAATCGTTGACTCCAATCCTTCCTATTCGGGTTTACCGTCTTTACAAGGATGGCTTTTACTTCGCGATTAGAGACTTCAGCCTGCCCATTGGTCTGGAGGTGTTGATACCCGAATTTTGACGCCATTTTTAAGTAAATTTAGCATTTCTGTCATTTTATTTAATTAGCTGTCATTTTTAATTAATTTATTGTCATTAGTATTTTTCGATCCTCATCACATTTTTATCACCATCGTTAGCATCGTCAGCTTTCGAAATCGCGTTTTTAATTTTTCGTCACGTATTTTCGTTATTATTATTAATATTTTTAGCCTTAAAAATCACGTTTTTAATTATCCGTTAGTCGTTTACTAGTTATTTCTTTGTTTTAGGTCATCACACGAATTTTAGGATTTTTAGTATTTTATCACATTTTTTAGCATTTTTATTTTTTATTATTATTTTTGTTCGAGCTTTTATTGGACCCGAGTAAGTTCGCTCGGATGATAGCTCGAACTCGGAATGTTTTCCATCAACTAGTTCCTACCCTTTTTTTCATTCACGCCAACCTACAGCGTTTCGCGTAATTTTTGTCATAACGTCATTTATTTCTCGTCCGAACGTTTCATGTTTCTGAACGAGAAAATAAACACGTTAAACGAAAAATTCTCGTCATTTGCTGTAGACGGTTAAACTCGCCATATTTTTCTCTACGCGCTGGCACTTTCGGCTCAAAAATTTAGAACGTTCGTTCGCGAGATTGGCTCGAGGCCATTTAAATAGGCTTAAAAAGCCATTTGATCACAACCGTTGATCTGGTCAACCAAGAAAAGTCAACCAAATCAACGGTTGACAAATTAAAAGCCATGGTGCGCATGCACCATGGACGTGAAGCGGCAGCGGAGCAGGCCACCGAGCAGCCTGCTCCCGTCGCTTCCTGTCACTTCCAGTCGTCCCTTCGACCGCCGCAGCTGCCACCTCTCCTTCCCTAGCCCCGCCAGCTCACGGTCACGGCCTCCACTCGCGTCCGGCAGCCACGTGACTTCGACCTATAAATACCAAGCCCTCCTCAACGTTCAAATGACACCAATTCACCCAAGCAAGCCTTGCTTCTTCTCCCTTGATAGATTGCTCATTTTGCGCGATAATCGTCACTAGTTCAAGCTTTCCCGTAAGCTTTCTTTTTCAAGCTTTTCTTTAGTTTTCATGCGCTTTTCTTTCTTTAATTAGTTAAATGTGTTTTTGATTAAATAAATTGTTTATTTTTATGCTAATAATTCATATACATGTTGTAGATTAAATACATACTTTTAATTTGATTAATCGTTAGCTAAATCTCGCGAATTAATTAGTTTTCGATAATTAACGGTTTTGTCATTTTTTCAAAATTAAACTCGGTACGGTTTAAAACAAAATTCGAGGTTCACACGGTCGGGATGCCGTCGAGGAGACGAGCATCTCGGTACGAAGGTTTTTCATTTCGGCCACGGATGGCCGGAGTTTGGCTGCCGGCAGTAGCGCCGGCGACCAAGGGAGAAGACAGTGAATAGTGCCATGAAGGCCTATTCACGCGTCAAAGGTGATGGGTTTGGCCCATCACCATTCTTTTATTCTTCATGGGCCAGGAACTATTCCTGGCCCATTTTCTTTGCATTTTTTAATTGGGCCCAGCCCATCTTCATTTTTCCGAGATCTCGGATAGTCCTTTTTCGTAAAATATTCGTACGTCTCGTATGATTATTTTTCGTATTGTCACTTTAATTTTCTGTCCCTATCAACTGTTTACATTATTCGCACTTTAATTTTTCGAAATTTACTTTTTGCAATTTAAATTTAATTTACCGCCTACATGGTCGGTCGCAAATATCAACTGTTTTAATTTTCTGCAATATCACTTGTTTAATTTTCTGCAATATCACTTGTTTAATTTTCTGCGATATCAACTTGTTTTATTTTCTGCAAATATCAACTGTTTATATTCTGCAAATTATCACTTGTTATTTTCTGCAATATCACTTGTTTAATTTTCCGCAATATCAACTTGTTTTATTTTCTGCAAATATCAACTGTTTATATTCTGCAAATTATCACTTGTTATTTTCTGCAATATCAACTGCATTTCATTTTCTACAATCATCAACTGTTTAAATTTCCGCAATCTCACCTGTTTAAAATTCTGCAAATCATCAACTGTTTAATTTTCTGAAAATCATCAACTGTTACATTTTCTGCAAATCATCATTGAGTCTTCTGCAAATCGTCAATTGCTTAATTTTTGCAAATATCAAATCTTTAATTTTTCGTCAAATTATCATTTAAATTCTCGCACTTATCAACTGTCATCATTTAAATTTCGCACCTTATCAAATCAGCATCTAAATTTTCTGCACTTATCAAAGCATCATCTAAATTTTCGTATGCGTCAAATCATCATTTCTCGCATACATCAAATCAGCATTTAAAATTTCCGCATACATCAAATCAGCATTTAAAATTTCCGCATGCATCAAATGAGCATTTAAATTTTCTGCACGCACCAAATCAACCCTTAAGTTCTCGTACGCATTAAATCATCATTTAATGTTCTCGCACTCGGCAAATCATCATTTATATTTTCAATAAGTATCAACTGTTATTTAAATTCTCGCATTCATAAATTGCTTATTTATTTTTCGAGCTATCACTAACACTCTCACTTTGTAGGTTTTAAATTCAAGCTTCGCTCGAAAGTACGCCTTTCGTTCCCTTTTATTTATTCAACGCTTTCCGTAAATATCAATCGTATACATGATATATAGAATTGCTAGAATTAAAATCAACCCACATGAACAACTTGTTTAAAGGCTTGCTTACGATGCCATGTTCGTATGATTTTAAATTTTCACTTATATTGATTGCATGTACTTGGTGGCTTCGATCCCACATCAGTTTTATCATTTCAAAACCTCTCATTTAATTTGTACTCTGCTAAGCTATCCCTGATAGAATCACGTAGTAATTAATTTAATCATGCATAGCCCGATGATGAAATAGAGGGCGGCGCTCATTCAGTCTTACGGAAAATTCAGTCCCATCACTACGGTCGGGAATAATCGATCGGTTCAACGATCAATTATTCTTGAACGGTCCCGATTGCGGAAAAGACTAAAGTAACGATTCCTCTGAGGGCCCCCTTTTAAAACGCATTTTATCAAACACCTTTTTAAACACCTCTCTCATCAACCGGTAACCATTTTCGGATGTGACTCGGGTGCCTAACACCTTCCCGAGACCATAATACGACCCCGAACCTTTGTCTGGGGTTCAGACCCCTTTTTTGTGCCTTTAGTTTTTTTATTTATTTTATTTTTTTATGCCATGACGATTAAGGTTCCCTAAACCTAGCAACCAAATTAGGGTGGCCACTTCATTGCATGTTGCGAGGCGTCCTTTTACGCCGAGCATCGTAAGGTCTCAAGTTCGTTGCACACTCGCAAATATTTTTTATTTTCCGGGGGTGCGATATTTTGGCGTCTTCATTGGGGACCTATAGGGTCGGAGCCGGTTTCATTTTTTAGAGGTGTTTTATTTGTCTATTTACCTGCTTTGATAAATTGCTGATCTGTTCATTTATTCGCTTTATCAATTGTCATATGCATTTCATAGTGCCCTACACCCCGGGGAAAATTACCAAATTAGGAGGGTAGTAGTGACGCCCTAGGACACATGTCCTGGGTAGTGTTAACCAATCCCAACTCGGATGAACCCCTAAAGCTAGTCGAAAGGTTACACGATTTCGCAAGGAATCAGGACACTGGACGACACTTTAGGGACCTTTTCATGGTATCATCCGGGAACCATTCAAGCCAGTTAGAAAAGTCAGAATCAGAGCCCCAGCGCGTGCATCATGATTATATCTGCTTTGTCGTGACTCTATTTGTCTTGTTGCCATGATCTTTCATTTTTCGTAAATTCTCTGTTATACGAACTGTAAATTTCTTACACATACAGGTTACTTCGCATTTAAAATTTTATTTTTGTCCCACAGGACCCGTTTTTCTCATTTGATATGTCGGCACCTACGCTACTTTCACTTGTTATTTTCGGGGGACGAAGTTTCGACGATCAGGCTGCACGAGGAGATCTGTTGGAATGTGGGTTCACCCCTGACATCACCACTAAAGTCAAAGTAGAAGTCGTAGACTTTGACTTAACTAGGATTCGAAAGTTGAGAAATAAGCTGACTGAAGACGAGGAGACACAGTTTGAGGGTAGTTATGGAAAGCTACTAACCCTGGTTGACGTAAAGACTGATTGGGGTTGCATCCGGGCAGCCCGAAAATTTTGGGATCCCTATTATCGGTGCTTCTCTTTCGACAAAGGAGTGGACTTGACTCCCACACTAGAGGAGTACTCAGCTCTGATGTGGCTCACATCTCCTATATCGGCCATATACCAGAATGTTCGATTCAACTCCTCGAGTGTCAAAATAAGGCTCGATAAGTTGTTGGGAATCACTACTCGTGTCAGGGAAGGTGACTACTTCTGGTGTTGGTCAGATATCGAGGCACGATTTCAGTTGTCCAACGGGAAAAAATACTTAAGGATTCTGGCTTTCGCCATCGTAGGGTTTGTCCTCTTTCCGAAAATGAGGAATGCCATCGACTTTGCAGTAGCCAATATCTTTTACGAGATGGAAACGAATGCCATCAATCCTACGACAACTATCTTGGTCGAGACCTTTCGCTCCTTAGACTCTTGTCGAAGAAAAGGAAAATGGAGACTTACCTGTTGCACCCAGTTGCTGACAGTATGGTTGGTCAGCCACTTCAAGCAGACTCTTGGTCAGTCCATTTTCTTTGAAAGCTACATAAGATCATGCCCTTTACTCAGGGTTATCAACGCGATGACCACGGATAAATGGGAGATGGAAAATAAGGATGTCTGGATCGACCGATTCATAAACCTCTCGGAAGAAGACTTCAGTTGGCACGCAAAATTGCTGCAGACCTCCGATCCCATCATCTGCTGCGGTCCCTTACCTTGGGTTCCTTTGATCGGAGCATGGGGGTGCGCTCACTATTGCCCCACCCTCGTCCTCAGACAGTTTTGCATCATGCAAATCATTCCAGCAACATTCGGCATGACGAGATCAAACCTGCCACACACCGGAGAAAATCAGAACATTCAGTTGTACGCCCAAGACTAGGCCCACCCTTTTTGTCTCAAAGGACGAGTCGCCCCTACAACAACAATACCGGAATATCCACAATGGAGGTTAAGGCGAGTCAACGGCAATGTCTTACCTCGCCCAGAAATCAGAAACCGATGGAAGAGGAAGGGGAATCTCAAGTGAGCGAAGGAATGGATGTCATGGCTTACGCTCAAGTGGTAGAATAGATGAGAGCAACGCAAGAAGAACGAGATCTGATGACAGAGGAAAGAGATATCACCGAAGCCCATCAATGTGGCCTGGAGGTCCAGATGAATGAATTGGAACGGCGTAACAAGGATATTATCCGCATACAAGCAGTAAAACAGAAGGTGGCCCTCAGAGACTTCATAGAACGTCTGAACAGTGAAATCCAGAAGAAAGAAGCATCCAGTACCATAATTGAAGATAAGAATTCGGCGATAAGGGTTTTGACTACTCGCGCATACTTGGGGGATAGGAAGAGCTAGGCCCTGCAAAGCCAAATTACCGCTTTAGAGGCTGAGATAGAAATGCAGAAAGGGGAGATGGCCTCGATGGAATACCTTTGGAAGGAGCAAGAGAATTCTGACTTCCAGGGTTGACACCTTCATGGGGAGACTCGAATATCGGCAACCCCTCTTCTTCTTCATGTAACTAGGATCCCTGATTTCATCTATCTTAGCCATTTTTTTATGAATTTAGGCAGTTGGCAAGTTTACCATATTTTGTAAACACTTTTTAATAAAGTCGTACTCTTTTGGATATTTATTAAATCGCCTCAACTTTCCATATCAATTATCCATCCAATACAACTCAAAAGACCATCGCAAAAAGAAAGAGAAAATCCCTCCGGGATAAACACAATCGTTTCACCAAAAATCAAAAAAATCATACCAAATATTCGAAACATCCGAGTATTGCTCACTCATGGCCATGTCCTCTTAGCTTATCACAAACTCCAAGTTCATGGTATAGATCGTCGTCCCTCCCCTCGGTTGGGTTCACCAGGCATCAGGCCTTGCATCGTTTGAAAGCATACTGTAAAAGAGATCTTCCTAGCACGACGGCATTGGTTGCCCCTGCTGATTTAGGTTTCGCAGATAGCATCTCCGATTGCTTCATATCGTTGGAATGAATAGAGGCTTCCTTCGTATCTTGTCAATAACCGAGATATCTCACCTATCCGGCCGCCCTGAATATATCAAGCGAAAGTGTAGCCAGAAAAGAGAATGAGCAACGTGGAGGCCTCGGGATTGCACATCACCTGCGTATCCTCACTTGTACTTACTCTTTTTGTATTTTCTTTTTTTTCAGGTTCACGATAGTTCCTCGAAAGCAAGCTATTTCGCACAGGCTCCCCGTAACGAGACTTCAAAAACGAAAAATGACTGAACAGGCTAAGGTCAATGAAGTACTAACGACCAGAATAGCAGAACTAGAAGAACAAGTTCGAACTTTGCAAACTGAAAAGGAATGGGGTCTTTCATCAACCCAACCATCTCCTGTTCAGTGGAAGTGGCAGGATCCCTACATTATTCCCAACCCTCCAGCTGCAACAAGTACAACCAGACAGTATTCCCACCCATCTCAGGGCCGTTCTACCCGAGTCGCGATTTTTGGACCACCGGAAACTAAGCTTCCGGGAAGCGATCTGACACAGCCACAATCCTCTCTTGAATATTCACCGACCATAGGTTTTGGCACCATTAGTGCGAAAGGGTCCAGTATTGATCGATTGAGCCCACGAGAGGAAAAACTAAGGTTATTGAAAGATATGACCCTAGGGATCCCGCTGATAAAAGCATGATGCGAGGAACTACGACGCCTCGGAAGTTCAAGATTCCACAATCCGAAAGGTACACGGGGATTGAATGCCCCAAAACTCACCTCAAAATCCACCACAACAAAACGTCTGAATGGTACAAGATCGATGCAGAAATCACACCTAACCGTTCTGATTTGCAAAATCTAGAGAAAATGGCCGAGGAATCAGTAAAAACTTATGCTCAGAGACGGAAAGAACTAGCCGCAAGGATTTCCTCTCCTTTGAATGACAGGCTACCTTTCCCATCACCCCCAACACAAATACCGCAACTTACACAACCTAGACCATATAACCCACCAAATAAACCAAGAAATCAAGATAACCATTGGGGTCGGGGGCCACTGCCACCGCTTCCCATTCCTTTGGGAGAGATCTACGAGCACATTTTGGCAGCTAAACAGATTGCACCCACCCCAATCCAACCTTTACAGCCTCCTTATCCAAATTGGTACGATCCTAATGCTAGATGCAAATACCATGCTGAAGCCCTTGGTCACACCATAAAAGACTGTCGCGCCTTTAAGAAAAAGGTTTATCACTTGATCAGACGTGGATGGATCTCTTTCGAGGATTTAGCCTAAAGACCCGCACAACCTAGGCCCTCCAATCCACCGAAGGAGCCAAATCGAGAACCAGTACCGCCACTCCCACTCCCCGCGGGGGAAATATACAAACATCTCATCGCAGCTGGACAGATTGTGCCAATCCCGGCCCGACCTTAGCAATCTCCATGCCTAAGTTGGTACAATCCCAACATTGTATGCGAATATCACGCCAGGGCACTGGGTCATACGCTGGACAATTTCTTTGCCTTTAAAATAAAAGTAAATCATCTAATCAAAAGTGGAGGGGTCTCCTTCGAGGGCTTGGCCAAAGGACCTAACATGGCCATCGACCCTCTCCCAAACCGCGCCTCAGGTTGTGAAGGTATGAATGTTATTTCGACGGAAAAGGTTGAGAAGAAGACTTGTGAGGTAGAGACAGTTGACACCATCAATAACGGTCCTCCCACCTTTTGTTCCCACAAATATATGTCTCAAGCTGGGCCAGTAACAGGTGAATTTGCTGATACTGGGGGAATGACATGGAGGGCAGAATGTTTCCCCACATTAGAGCCACATTCTCCCTCGCAGTCGAAATCGATAAGATAGGTATCCCCACATTAGAGCCACATTCTCCCTCGCAGTCGAAATCGTCAATATAAATCCTACCGTGGTTAGTATAGCTTCAGATTCCTGTATTGATGCTCTGGGAGAAGAAGAATCGTCGCCTAGTTCAGTCATTTTCGTAAAGAAGTCAGAGGAGTCTGTATGCAACGGGACCATCACCATGCTTCCGGATGTCTCTCCATAATTAATCCTTTTGAAAAAAAAATATATGTTTGCACGTTTTCTTACGAAAACATTTTTGTAGGGACTTATGTTCCCTTTGTTAAAAATCAATATATATGCAATTTTCATTTTTACGCATCTCTTCTTTTCGCATTTTTAATTTCAGGATGAATGTTAGTTCGGATTGTCTTGATAAAACCTATGTCTTTACTGGCAAAGAAATTTTCATCACAATTGAAGACAAGATCGAAATCCCCTGCGAATTGGCCCGTTTACTGGAAAGTTCAGAAAAGGAAATAACCCCTCATCAGGAGGAATTGGAAAAGGTAAATTTGGGGGCAAGCGATGAGAATCAGAAGCTGGTTAAGATCAAAACTACCCTGGACACGACTCAGAGAGAAAGGTTGATTTCTCTCCTCAAAAATTACTCGGACGTATTCGCATGGTCATACGCCGATATGCCAGGTCTTGATCCCGGGATAGTTGAGCATCGTATCCCATTGAAACCTGAGTTTAAAGCTGTCAAACAAAAAACTTGAAGAAAATCATCCAAAAATGGTGATCACTCATGATATGCTTCATTTCGCACTGCATGCTTACCGGATAGCAACTCGTATGTCCACAGGGGCAACTCCCTACTCTTTAGTCTACGGCATGGAAGCCGTAATCCCTCTTGAGGTAGAAATCCCTTCTCTCAGAATCCTGGCAGAATCAGAAGTAGAGGAATCAGATTGGGCAAGAGTGAGGTACGAGCAGTTAAACCTCCTTCCCGAGAAGCGCTTGGCAGCTATCTGCCACGCGCAATTATATCAGCAAAAAAATGGCCAACGCTTATAATAAGAAAGTGCGACCTCGCAAGTTCAAGACCGGCGATTTAGTGTTGAAGAAAATTCTCCCTCATCAGGAGGCTAGTCAAGGAAAGTGGGCCCCAAGGTATGAGGGTCCGTATCTAGTTAAAAGTGCATTCTCGGGGGGGTGCCCTAATGCTAACCAACATGGGTGGAGATGATCTACCAAGACCAGTAAATGCCGATGCTGTCAAGATATACTTCGCCTAAAGTGTCGCGGACCGTGCATCTGGCCGAGCCAAAGACATAGGGTTTTATCATGACAATATCGCTCGAATGTTTATCCTGAAATTAATAAAATGAGTTTTTTTTAGGAGATGCTTTTTGTTTTAAAACTTTTTGTTCCTTTTTCTTAGCTTGTGAGATGACAAAAGGAGGCATGGCATCGGTGGCTCCCAAGGAGTAATTTGAGACATGAGACACGACACTTAGACTAACACCACTAATCAATCTTAAAGTTTTGCAGGGACGTAATGTCTCACACCTCATCTCATCATCACGATAGAACCAGGGAGTTCCCCTCGTAGCAACTCTTGAATAGCCGCAGCAGGCCACCTTAAAGAGCGAATCAGGAAAGATCTTAAAAAAAAAAAAACGTCACCATCTAAATTAAAATTCTTTTTCCTCGCAGTACTACCAGCACATCCTACAACCAGTCTCGAAGGACCAAACGCATAAAGGGAGATCACCCCGCAAAGCTATCGTCCGATCATCAAGAGGATTGTCTGAGCCTGCGACACTATTCAAGAACTTAAAGACTATCCAGTCTGAGCAAGGACTGGATGCTGGACCAAAGTCACAAAGCCCATCCCATGCCGGCCGAGCTGTCGGAATGCTAAACGGCATAGGTTCCCACCTCCACTCGCCTATTCGGAGGAGTTCCATCACGACGTCACGGTCGCCAAGCGCCCTTTGCATACAAAACTCCTGGAGAAGAAACACGACGAAAAGCTATCCCCCTAGGACCACAATCAACATACTTAATGCGGTCTCGCTCAAGAAGTTTCTCAACGTCCGCACCATACTCAACACGATGAAGATCAATCCTTTAACGGTGATCGCATTCACTTGTTTTATCCACAATCCCTTGCTGTAAAGTGTCAGAAGTCCTCTCTGAAGAGGGACAGCCGTACTGCAAGTATCACCCGCACCGAGACGAGAGCTGCGACAAAGCATCCAAAGCAAAGCCATCATCAACCAACATCCGATGCCAGTCACACCGCAGTGACCCACGGATGGCCCATCCAAAAGGGAGAGCTCAAAAACTTACCAACCACATTGCTTTTTCAAAAACAATCGTCTTTCATTTACTCCTCATTCGTTCTCGCCTTATCTTTTTCAGGAACTGGGTCGCCCCCATTTGCTGCATGTGTAAGACTGGTAAGCAGACGCCCTTGCAGCCCCGCTGCACATTTCGGGGATAGAAGGTTTTCCCCTTTGTCCCAGAGCAATCACAGAGCAAATCGGCGAAGGTCCAGCAAGGGCCAGTAAGCAAATGAACAAAATGCGGATCTCATCCTCACTCCAACTTGGATTGACGGTACCCACAAAGCAGCTGAAAAAGAAACCAATCAAAGCATCTAAACAAAGCGTTCCTCAGCTGGGACCACGCCGTAGTCACCCTCGAAAAGCCGAGCTAAGGAAAGGGAGAATCCCTGAACTTATGTCATTTTTGTTTTCAAAATCAATCTTTCTTTTCTACTCCGTTGTCCCCTCGTCATTTCACAGGAACACGAATCATCCCATTGTCATCCGCATAAAGTTCGTGGAAGACGCCCTTGCAGCCCCGCTGCACATTTCAGGGGAGTTCATCTTTCTCCCCCCTTCGTTAAAATTTATTTTTGTTCCTGCTCACTTTGTTAGTTTTAATTCGCGTACGGTCGTCTGGCCCACTAGGGGGCAACCCTTTAGGTTCTCGTTGGTTTCTTGCAAATAGGTCATCCCCCGCGTCCTAGCTTTAAACTATCAATCAATCAAAAATCCTTTTTAGCCCGGCTAAAACAAGATCCATACTACTCTCATAGCATATTCATGCATTGCATAGGTCGGGGATGTTCAATCCCTCTGTTAAATAAGGCATCCATCAAAATTACATATCATACATGATCTTACTTGGTTGCTCTTATATCCACGGTTTGCTCAGACGTAAGCAATCACAGACGAATCCCGATAAGCATTTTCGAGCCATCGTGCCTTATCCTTCATGAGTGTAAGTGTCTGACTAGGTACTAGTTGAATTCGCATAATATCCAGGGTACATGTGCAATTAGACATGGGATAGCAATAAAATGATGTGGGACTTTTACGATCTTCTCCATTTTTTTCATTTTCTTCCCTCTTTCCACCACATATGTCATCGCTTCTACCAAAACCTTCACTATCACTCATACCCCGGGAGCCAAGGAGCAGTCTCAGCTAAGATTGCCAGCCGGAAGTAAAAGCACGCCAAGTTCAAGCACACAACGAAGGAGACGGAAAAGGTCACCGAAAGATCGCTGAGAGCCATCACCGAAGAAAGACCAAAAACCCGAAGAAGAAGGCTGAGGCTTTAAGCCAAAATGAGAAAAGATCAAGATAAATGTTGTGCTTGCTTTGCTCTGTTGCATTTCAAAACAAATCAAAAGGGGGGGGAATAGAAGGAAGAGGAAAGAAAAAAAGGGAGAGAAAAAAAAAAGGAGAAAGGGGAAAAAGGAAAAAAAGAAAAGAGAGAAATGCTCAGAGACATTCGAAGAATACAAACAATCGAAGAACCGAAGCAAGCACAGCCCGGGGACAACTAGACTCAAGAAATCTCGAAGAAAACGTTCCCCAGTGGAGACTCGAGAAAAAGGGCCCAAGGCCAACTCAAGTAGTAGATCTCGAGAAAAGCATCCCCCTAGTGAAGACTCGAGAAAAAGGGCCCAAGGCCAACTCAAGTAGTAGATCTCGAGGAAAGCATCCCCCCAGTGAGAACTCGAGAAGAAAAGGGCCCAAGGCCAATTCCAATAGTAGATCGCAAAAAAAAACAGCGACAACACTCCCCAGTGAAGACTCGAGAAGAAAGAGGGCCTAGAGCCGACTCAAGGAAATCTCGAAGGAAATATTCTCCAGTAAAGACTCGAGAAAAGGGCCCCTGGCCGACCAGAAAACAACATTCCCAGCAAAGATCCAAGAGCTCATGCACTCTGTCAAGAAAGCGTCCCCAGCAAAAGCGAAAGAACTCGCGCACCTCGCCCTCATCAGGGCCAATCAACAAAGCATCACTCGTCAAAAACTTTCAAACTCAACAGAAAAGTACATCTTTACCCAAAATAAGCTTCTTTCCGGACATTTTATGTCCTTTCATTATTTTCCGTGAAAGTCCCATCGATTATTAGAATGCCCATGCATGTGCATCTTCATTTGAAGTCTATTCACTCGGATTGACATTGCGAATTGAAAGTTATGTACCATGTTAGTTGCATCTTTATGAGCGTAAAACACTTAACCTTGTTTCAGAGCGTGAGTACAAACACTAATATCAAGTGAGGATTGCTTACGGCTGCAAATTATGGGAAAGTCTTGTCCTTGAGGTCGTTACCTCCTGAACAGGATGCAGATGCATTCTAGGTTCGTATCAAGGCCGCTGGTAACAAAAGAATTTCTCTCCTCCCAGAGTGATCATATGCATTTTTCTCCTCCTAGAGTGACATCATACATTCCCTCCTCCCAGAGCGATAGCATCTACGTTTCGTCCTCCTAAAGTGACGATTAGTTTATTTTTGCACCTCGCGTTTTCTCCTATGGGATTAACGTCATTTAAATTTCCGCATTTTATATTTCCTCCTCCTAGAGCGACAACTTTATATTTCCTCCTCCTAGAGTGACAGCACGTATTTCCTCCTCCTAGAGTGACAGCATGCATTTTTCTCCTCCCAGAGTGACATCATTTGCATAATTCTACATTTCTGCATAATTATTAGCTCCTCCTAGAGTGACAACACGTATTTCCTCCTCCTAGAGTGACAGCATGCATTTTTCTCCTCCCAGAGTGACATCATTTACATAATTCTACATTTCTGCGTAATTATTTCCTCCTCGTAGAGTGACATCATGCACTTCCTCCTCCTAGAGGGACATCATTGGCATTTCCTCCTCCTAGAGTAACATCATTAGGACAAATCATTCGTATTTCTATGAATCCCGCGCTATCTTCCCGAAGCAGCATCCGTTACATGTCAAACGCTTATCCCCCCAGTGTGACCGTCATTTACATTTGCGTAAAATTACCTTTCAGTCCTGTCAAAGTAGTCGTCATTTACATTTTCTGCAACTTATGTTTCTCTCGATATCCGAATAGATCTAAGTTTATATCTTCGCAGGACATCCGATCAAAACCTTTCTCCTCCCAGAGTGACACCAACAAGCTTACCTCCCTCCCAGAGTGGCGTCAAAGCATACCTCCTCCCAGAGTGACAGCAACGGATCTACCTCCTCCCAGAGTGACAGCTACAACATATCTCCTCCCAGAGGGACCTCTACAACACTATCTCCTCCTAGAGTGACATCGTCAACCTTTCTCCTCCCAGAGTGACATCCATAGATTACCTCCTCCCAGAGTGACATCAACGAGTAACATCATCAAAACTACCTCCTCCTAGAGGGACAACAACAGATCTACCTCCTCCTAGAGAGATATCGACCAACCTACCTCCTCCTAGAGTGACGTCAACAAACTTACCTCCTCTAGAGTGACATCATCACGGTGAGATTAAGGTAAGACCTGCTGTGTCGCCAAAATTTGGATATGTGGGGGAAACCGTCTTTACTGCTTATCAAATACTTCGATAAGACAGTAAAGAGGGGGCAACTGTTGATACCCGAATTTTGACGCAATTTTTAAGTAAATTTAGCATTTCTGTCATTTTATTTAATTAGCTGTCATTTTTAATTAATTTACTGATAACTATTGACACGACACTAGGGGCATTCCTGCCTTCCCACCCAGCAACATAGCCGGAGCACTGTAGATATCCGCAGGGACCTGGTACTGTTCCTGCCGCCCCTAGCCTGGCGGCAAGCTCTGGGATGGTCGACATCAACGGGGGGATCTCACGCGACATTGACACGGCGTCATCCCATCCCAGGTCACGCATGACGTCACTCCGTATGATGTCACCTCGCATGACGTCACTTCCTAGCACCCAAGCGACATCTACCAGAGATAACGCCTACCCCCTGTCGGTAAGGTCCTTCCTTCGCCTATAAATACCCCCACCATTCAAGACAAGAGGGTAAGCTTAAGACAACGTGCTGAACTCCTACTATTTTCACCACTCGTACTAACTTAAGCATCGGAGTGTTTACGCCGGAGACCCCCTCTGGCGCTTTGCAGGTGACCAAGACAACCGGAACAGTGTTTCCGACCAGCCCTGCTTTGGCCGATCCTACTCGACGAATATCGGACTCTTATCAAATGGTGCTTTCATTGAGAGTCTTGGTTAATTAAGTGAGCTTCCTAAATAACCAAGCTCTATTCTTTCTAGGAATTGAAGGATCATGGCCTCAGATTCAGAATCTACACCCCCTCACTCTCGTAGTACCCACACTCGCAGGGAACTTTTTCCTACGTCTTCCTCTAGTATCTTCACCACATCGCATGGAGCTTTCTCGGCGCAGACAGACCTCCTTTTTGGACTGACAGGAAACACATCGTTTTCCTAAACGGGCGCCCCGTTTTCGCAGGTGGCTGGATCTAGTCATTCCGCTCCCCCTCCTGCAGGTTCCGGAATGGATGGTGCCAACAATCCTTTGGCAAGTTCAATCTCGGCCCTTCGTGCTCAGCTAGATTACTTAACTGAGCTAGCAGCAGGGTTGGCATCCAGTGTTCCTGGATCGGGCGTGCCTTCTCAGCTTGTTTTCACCCCGTCCATCATTACTGATCGACCGATGTCGCCTCAGCGGCCTATGAGCGTTCCTCTAACTTTACCCGCGTCGAGTACGCCATTCAGCTTTGTACAACTCGCCGACGGACGGGTAGAGCCTTACATACCACAAGCGCCGCGAGTTCCCATCTCCTAAGTAGAACGACAGCAGGATGACTATAGAGAACGTTGGGACGGTAGGAGAGAGGAGGCAGACAGAGAAATGTCTCTTGAGCGAAGTGAAAGATCGAGCAGTAGAAGACATCGAACCCATTCACCCAGGAGCCGCAGTCGATCCCCTAGGCATGCGTACCCCCGAGCCTCGAGGGCACAGACGCCACTTTGAAATTTTTCCGCCTCGTCATGACCGTGAAATCCTAGACGACACCTCAGGTCATCCGCTCAGCCATCGTATAAGACGTCATAGGGTCAGCCGATACGTTAAGCTCCCTACATAGTCGTACGACGACACTAAATATCCCATCTCCTACCTCAACAAAGTGAAAGATTTTGTGCAATTCCAGACGCACAGCGACGTGGCATTGTGTCAAATATTCATCATGACGTTGTCAGGAGTAGCCCGCCTCTGGTTTGAAGGACTCCCTGCCCAGTCGATCGATAATTTCTTACAGCTAGAGGCTAAATTTAAGAGTCGCTTCAGCACAGCTATCCCCATCCGGAAGTCTGCCGCAGCCTTGTTCGACATACACAGGAAGCCAGAAGAATCTTTAAAAGGCTATCTCGGTCGTTTCGACATGGAAATGTCGTTGACACCAGGTATTACTATTGATTTTGCCATAGAAGCCTTGAAGCGAAACTGTGGCTACGAAAAGTTGAGGGACACGTTAATGGTGGACCCCCCGGCAACCTTAGATGCGTTAAGGCTGAAGGCTCACAACTATGCGAGAATGGAAGAGGAGGAATACAGAGATAGAATGCGAAACATGCCGCGGAGCGTGCCCCCCGTCCCCGCCACTCAGACCAGTACGACCCACGACGTTCACCCTGGTGATGAATACGCCCAGCGGAAAGATCACATCCCCAAGGCATCGAATCGACAGAAAGGTAACTTTTCTAGAGGAAGAACCGGTGGCTAGAACGCTCAATGACAAGCGGACTCGCTTAAGGGTCGAATCTACGACCCCGACCTTCCTTCCCTTATACTTCCACAGGCGGAGATCTTAGCAATTATTCAGCAGCGGAACTTGCCAATCCGTTATCCAGCCCCTGTGAAACCGGGAGTGATCATGGGAGGAAGGGAAAATGCTTTCTGCAAATTCCACAAGGCCGGAGGACACTCCACCGACGTATGTAGAGAATTGAAGTTAGCAATAGAGCATCTGTTAGAAGAAGGTTACCTCGGAGAATTCGCCACCAAAGCAAGAGAAGAAGCTAGAGGCAACCCCACGCGCGGGGTGTCAGGCAACCAACAAGTGCCTTCTCCCCCCTGGAAGCAGCGGGACCTCTGGTGGAAGGGGGAAAGAAGCATTAACGATTCATGACGAAGACATTCCCATCATCAACATCATTGTCGGTGGCACATCATACCTCGACGAGCTCACCCAAGCGATACCCGGCGCTGGAGAGAAGCGGAAACGAGAAAGCCAGCCCGCAAAAAAGGAAGCGATAGATATGCTAGACAGGATGGTGCTATCCTTCTCAGAAGAAGACGAAAGGGGTGTCATGTTCCCCCACAACGACGCGTTGGTAGTCACGCCCGTCATCGGTAACCATGGGGTTCGAAGAACCCTCATTGATAACGGCAACGCGGTAAATCTATTTTCACTGGAAGCGTACAATAACCTCATGAAGCGTCCTGCCGATGAATTGGCACCCTATAAGAAACCGATCATTGGAGTGGACGGTGTTCCTATACCTGTAGCTGGAGTCACAGTGTTGCCTGTGTACTTTAGGGAAGACACGTCCAAGCGATCAGAAGAGTTGTTGTTCTTGGTCGTAGACCTCACTCTACCTTATAACGCCATTCTAGGGCGGCCATTTCTCAATCACTTCGGGGCAGCGATATCTCAAAAACACCTCAGGATAAAATATCCCTCTTGGGAAGGAGTGGTGTCAATCAAGGGCGACCAAAAGCTAGCCGCCGAGTGCTATTTGCTCATGACTCAGAAAAGCTGTGACCAGTACGTATGTGTGGTGACAGATCCCTACGAGCAAAGGGATGAAAGGCGCACCCAACCGGTAGATACGATGGTGCCCGTCCCCGTCAACGGTAATAGCGAGGCAAGTTTCTTGGTCAGTGAAAAGTTAACTCCAGAGGAGAGTGCACAACTAGCCCGACTGTTGAACAAGTGTAGAGTCTTGTGAATCAATACTAATTCTATTCGCACCTGACCGGGTATTTAGGTATTTTACTATCTATATATACTATATATATTTAATATATATTATCTAACTTAACTACCAACTAAATTAATATTAGTACTCCCGCTATTGTTAAGAATTTCAATCTCTCACATTTTTTTAAAATTATTTCTTTAACAAACTGAGAACAACCGCTTATGCTTTAGGTAAATTGACTTAATTATTTTTTTACCAAATTTAAAAGCGACAATTATTATTGGATAAAATTTTTAATAGATTTATTAGAACTTAAAAGAAAATATAAATATAGATCAAAAAAATGTTTAATATAAATGTGAAGTGTAAAAAATTAATTTAATGTACACTCATAATTCATACCCTTAATATTGAATCATTTTTTTAAAAATAAAATATATAGTTAGTAAAAATACTTTTTATTTTTGCTAACTTTCTTAACTCAAGTATATTTTTCTATTATAAATTATTTATTAATTTAAAATTCTTAGTAAAAGATAAATAATTCTTTATAAATCAAATAATATGTCATTAATAATCGAAATAAAAGTGCATTAATAATATATAGATGAGAAGGAATCATAATATATATGTGAACAAGAACGTTAAGGAAGAATAAAACCTTAAACAGTCACTACATGTTTATTTGATGTATAACGCCCAGGCTGTCCTAGATGACTTCATTATTTGATGATATATTTGATGACTTCATTATTATATTAAGTACTAACTGATATATAAGGTATGAATATCTGCCGATGAGTAGGTGTATTTCCAGAAATGAATGCATGGGACCATCAACACCCAGATCCAGATCCCATCTCATCTTCATTATTTGATGATACATTTTCATTATTTGATGATACATTTTCAGACCCAGATCCCATCTCATCTTCAGCTGAGCTCTATCGAGTCATTTGGAAGAGGAAAAGAAAGAGAGAGTAAGAAACAGAGTAATTTCTTGGTCCTTACTTCCATTCCTACGCTGATTTCTTCATCTGCGTGCATTCTTGTCTCCTTTATTCTTCCATTCCTACGCTGATTTAATGGCTTTAAAGGAATGATTGACACGAAGGGTTCAAGTTGAAGAACTACCTCAAAGGAAGTCGTCGCATGAAGTTAACCAGTGGTTCGAGAGGGTGGACAATGCATTAGCGGAAAGTCATGAGTTGATCAAAGGTGCTGATCAAGAAGTCCAAAGGTTGTGTTTTGGGGGACATGGATCCAAGAACTGTTGGTCAAGCTCCAAATTTAGAAAAATGGTTGACAAATGCCTCAATGCTCTACTTGCTCTAAAGACCACGGGAGATCAGTTCAAAGTTGTGGTAGAGGAAGCACCTGCAGAATCGGTGGCTGAGCTGCCTTGCAATACAACAGTGGGCATTGAAACAAAGCTTGCAGAGGTTTGGAGTTGCCTTGAAGATAAAAATGTTGGAATAGTTGGCTTGCACGGGATTGGAGGAGTGGGGAAAACTACCCTCTTAACCCAAATTCGCAACAAGTTCGTTGACACGTGTAAAGATTATCTTGTGATTTGGATTGTGGTGAGTAAAGATTGTAGTCCAGGAAGATTCGAGCAGACATTAGAAAAGAGACTGACTTTTCTCATGAACAATGGAGTACCAATGATATTTTTAACAAACTACGAAAAGAGAAATTCATTTTGTTGTTGGATGATATTTGGGAGCAATTTGACCTCACGAAGATGGGAATTCCTGCTCGAGGAAATCTAAATGGGTCAAAGATTATATTCACAACATGTTCACTCAAAGTGTGTGGTGAAATGCTTGCTCAAAGGAAGATCAGAGTTGAGACTTTGGAATGGGAGCACGCGTAGGAATTGTTTCAAAAGTATATTGGAGACGATACTATCAACACCGACTCACAAATTCTTCAACTTGCTCAGGGTGTGGCTAGTAAGTGTGGTGGTTTACCACTTGCATTAATTACAATTGGTCGAGCCATGTTGTGTAAGACGGAGCCAAAAGAATGGCGCCGTGCTGGTCAAATCTTGAAAATACCAGCTCTTCATTGACATCATATAGAGGATGATGTATTAAATGATATGGAGGTTGAGGTATTTTCACTTTTGAGATTCAGTTATGATAATTTACCAAATGATAGACTGAAATCGTGTTTATTATTTTGTGCCTTATACCCAAGTGATCGACCCATATATATGGATTATTTGATAGAATGATGGGTTTGTGAGGATTTTGTGATAGATGGTTATGATGATGTTGATGCTTTTAGTGAGGGATGCTCCTTTTTGGGTACACTTGTGCATTCATGTTTATTGGAAGAGGAAGGTGAATATGTAAAGTTGCATGATGTGATACAGGACATGGTTTTATGGATACAAAAAGAGAATGTTTTGGTGATGACTAACATGGAATTAACCAAAGCACCAAATGCTGAAAGATTGGAGGGCTTGACAAGTTTGTCTTTGATTAAGAACAACATTAAGAATTTAACTCAAGTGCCTAGATGTTCTAAGCTTAAGACCTTGCTTCTAGTTGAGAATGAAGAGTTGTATGATATCCGTGAGGAATTTTTCTAATCAATGGGTGCGCTGGTTCTGCTATCACTATATTGCACTGGGATTGACAAGTTACCACGAAGCATGGGGAATTTAGTTTCCTTACGGTATCTTGATATATCATATACAAGAATAAGATCGCCTGCTAAGTTGGCAAAACTAACAAGATTGAAACATTTGAATTTATCCAATCTTAACCTTATCCAACAAACAAAGGAGAGAGCAGTTATGGATTGAAAGAAATAGCCTGGAATTATGTAATATGCAAAGCTTGATACAAGGACAACAAGGAAGAACTGCAGCCTTGTCAAGCCGCCTTTTGGCCTAATCTCATCTTCATGCAATGCCCTTATGAGAAGAAATTAAGAAGAGATAAAACACACTCATATACTTGCAGGGAAATTCTCCATTCCCGTGTTTATAATACCGTTATTTGAATTGTGATGTCGTTGAATAGATCTAATAACTATTTAGTGGTGCAACATTTAATTTAAAGTGTGTATAATTTGATTAAACTAGAGTAGTGCATGAAAAGGGAGACTTGAACAAATAGTTAAGTAACTTTATAGAGCTATATATATAAGTATTGAGTTCAGTAACTAAATAAGTATTGAGTTAAGTAACTATATAATTAAGTAACTTTATAGAACAAATGCATAATTTACTTAACTATATAGTTACTTAACTCAATACTTATATAGATATATAATTAACTAGTTATCTAAGTATAACTAGTTGAGTTCATGATTCATATGGCCACTCCTGCAGAAAATATTGCACTCATCAAATAGAGAATAACAAGGTATGTGGGGAAACTTGCGATGTTTTTCCTTTACATTGATAGTACAGGCGAAAAACTTCCGATGTTTTCTTGTGATCTGCAGTTATATCGAGAACAAATCGGAGCACTGGTATCCTTCTCCTATGATTATATTTAAGGATTTCGAAGACCTGACGAGGGTGCGAATAGCTATATAGTTAACCCATAGAATGAACCACCAGGATATGCGGGAGCGTTTTGTTAAAAGATCTCTATTACTCGAAGAGATGGCTAAAATATTCAAAAAGCTCGATATTCAGTGTCGTTTACTATATAAGTATTGAGTTAAGTAACTATATAACTATCGCAACAAGTTCATTGACACATGTAAAGATTATCTTGTGATTTGGATTGTGGTGAGTAAAGATTGTAGTCCAGGAAGATTCGAGCAGACATTAGAAAAGAGACTGACTTTTCTCATGAACAATGGAGTACCAATGATATTTTTAACAAACTACGAAAAGAGAAATTCATTTTGTTGTTGGATGATATTTGGGAGCAATTTGACCTCACGAAGATGGGAATTCCTGCTCGAGGAAATCTAAATGGGTCAAAGATTATATTCACAACACGTTCACTCAAAGTGTGTGGTGAAATGCTTGCTCAAAGGAAGATCAGAGTTGAGACTTTGGAATGGGAGCACGCGTAGGAATTGTTTCAAAAGTATGTTGGAGACGATACTATCAACACCGACTCACAAATTCTTCCACTTGCTCAGGGTGTGGCTAGTAAGTGTGGTGGTTTACCACTTGCATTAATTACAATTGGTCGAGCCATGTTGTGTAAGACGGAGCCAAAAGAATGGCGCCGTGCTGGTCAAATCTTGAAAATACCAGCTCTTCATCGACATCATATAGAGGATGTATTAAATGATATGGAGGTTGAGGTATTTTCACTTTTGAGATTCAGTTATGATAATTTACCAAATGATAGACTGAAATCGTGTTTATTATTTTGTGCCTTATACCCAAGTGATCGACCCATATATAAGGATTATTTGATAGAATGTTGGGTTTGTGAGGATTTTGTGATAGATGGTTATGATGATGTTTATGCTTTTAGTAAGGGATGCTCCTTTTTGGGTACACTTGTGCGTTCATGTTTATTGGAAGAGGAAGGTGAATATGTAACGTTGCATGATGTGATACAGGACATGGTTTTATGGATACAAAAAAAGAATGTTTTGGTGATGACTAACATAGAATTAACCAAAGCACCAAGTGCTGAAAGATTGGAGGGCTTGACAAGTTTGTCTTTGATTAAGAACAACATTAAGAATTTAACTCAAGTGCCTAGATGTTCTAAGCTTAAGACCTTGCTCTAGTTAAGAATGAAGAGTTGTATGATATCCGTGAGGACTTTTTCCAATCAATGGGAGAGCTGGTTCTGCTATCACTATATTGCACTGGGATTGACAAGTTACCACGAAGCATGGGGAATTTAGTTTCCTTACGGTATCTTGATATATCATATACAAGAATAAGATCGACTGCTAAGTTGGCAAAACTAACAAGATTGAAACATTTGAATTTATCCAATCTTAACCTTATCCAACAAACAAAGGAGAGAGCAGTTATGGATTGAAAGAAATAGCCTGGAATTATGTAATATGCAAAGCTTGATACAAGGACAACAAGGAAGAACTGCAGCCTTGTCAAGCCGCCTTTTGGCCTAATCTCATCTTCATGCAATGCCCTTATGAGAAGAAATTAAGAAGAGATAAAACACACTCATATACTTGCAGGGAAATTCTTCATTCCCGTGTTTATAATACCGTTATTTGAATTGTGATGTCGTTGAATAGATCTAATAATTATTTAGTGTTGCAACATTTAATTTAAAGTGTGTATAATTTGATTAAACTAGAGTAGTGCCTGAAAAGGGAGACTTGAACAAATAGTTAAGTAACTTTATAGAGCTATATATATAAGTATTGAGTTAAGTAACTAAATAAGTATTGAGTTAAGTAACTATATAATTAAGTAACTTTATAGAACAAATGCATAATTTACTTAACTATATAGTTACTTAACTCAATACTTATATAGATATATAATTAACTAGTTATCTAAGTATAACTAGTTGAGTTCATTATTCATATGGCCACTCCTGCGGAAAAGATTGCACTCATCAAATAGAGAATAACAAGGTATGTGGGGAAACTTGCGATGTTTTTCCTTTGCATTTGTAGTAAAGATTGCACTCATCAATTGGCTGTTGGGCATATTGGGTATGGGTAATAATGAATATTTAGTTTTAGGTATGAATTGGGTATTTACTCATACGCGTCCATACCCATTTTAACATACTCATACCCGCCCAATTACCATCCGGTGATTGTGAACATTGTCATCTATCTTATTTATAGAGATTTTTGTAGTACTGTTGAATAATTTCTATATAAAATATATCTAAATGAGATATTTGGATTTTTTTATTCATAAAAGGAAAGAAAATTAAAAAAAAATAATTTATTATCTAAAGAGTGAAATTTATAGGAATAAGACTTTTGTATAATAGTTCTCTTTCTTTTGAAAGTTTTTAGGCATTGATACCCGATCAATAAACCCGCGTCATGTGTCACAATAATCGAGTATAGAAGATCACTGAAATTTTAATTTGATTTGATTTTTTACAAAAAAAAATGATTTGGTTTCTATATTGTAACATGATGATCAAAATTAATTATAATCATTTCATTGGATGCCAACAATGGGAGAAATCATTCCATGCTTTCGAACATATGAAATATGGTTAATCCACTTGATCGGAACAAATTTACACATATGAACATATACTCAATTTTAAAAAGAATAAATAAAAAATAAATCCCGTATTTTCATGAATAAACTAACCATGATATACATGCTAGCATAATCTTTTCAATTTATTTATTTTTTATTTTTAAAAAATAAATATGTGTCAACACTCAACATTATACTAAGTGTCAAAAAAACATAATACTGTAACAATTTAATGATGTTGAGAACGGAGTGTTGAAATCCGTATCAGCAACACCATCATCAAAGGCCCATTGCTGAAGGTTTTAATGTTTTATTAACATTAGCTTTGGTTAAGAAATATTGTCACTCGAGTTTCACCGTTTAGCACGAGTTTGATCGTTTAAAAATCAGGTTGGTATTTGCATTTTCGAAAATCGACGGACAGTTTATTTTATGTTTTTTAATAATATCAAACTTGTAAAAAAATGAAATTAAGTTTAAGTTGGCTTTGGGTTGAAATTATAGCCCAAACTATATATAAAATGTATTAAAATGACTTGATGACTAAATCCTTATAGATCGGTCCTAAAATATATAAAAAAGAATTTCCCATTAGAGAATATTATAAAAAAACTTAAATATGAAGAAATAAAAACATTGAGAAAATGAGAAGCAATTATTTATTAAATTATTGCACATTCGAATTCTTTTTTTATGGGTGAATTTCACAACAAGCATGAACACGACACGAGGGCAGGGACAAATATAAACATCCAAGCCCAGTTCGGCTTCTGGATTAGCCAGGCCCAAGACCAAGCCCAAGCCCTGATTGTTGGCTCCCATGGTTGACAGCCTCATTGCGCACATGATCATCTGCTATAGCACCACCAGCTGGGCTAGAACAAGAATTGATGATCTCATTTTTATTTATATGGAACTTAGTGGATAATTCAGGATCAATTTGGATTTTTTATAAAAGAAAAAAGAGTAAATTATTTGGATTTTTTTCTCTTTTCATCAATCAATTTGGATTTTTTTATTCATTAAAGGAGAAAAAATGAAAATTTAGTTTATCCATGAGGTTGTAGTTCAGCTACCATGTAACCAAATGGTAAAAATATTATCCACCCTTCAAAATTCTTTTAATTTGGCTTACCCAAAAATTAAAATTTTGAAACACAGCTCCTTGTAAAAATTGGTAGGCAAGTAAACTCCATAACCATCCTGGATTATACTCATTCCGTTTACTTTTAAATGACTTTCTGGAATAGTAGAAAAACGTAAGCCGTTGATTTACAGACTTATTTTATTCCTCATTGTTTCATTTTTTCTTCTAATTTCCACTCAAATTACCACACCATCATCAAATTGGGTTGATTCAACAAAAAAAATTATCATTTGCACAAAATATATGCTACCAAAAAAATAAAATGATAAGTACTCCAAACAGTAGAAAAACGTAGGAAAGTTACAATTAAAAGTAAACGGAGGGAGTAGTATAACTCGGACTTGCATGATTGATCCTGGATTGGGATGCAGGATCAGTTTGTATTATTATTATTATTATTATTATTTTTATTTGTATCTAGTTGGTATATAGTTTAGTAATACTAAATACCATTAAATTTGATAGGAATTAGCTATTCCATTTTAGAAAATTAGCTAGTTGATGTTATTATTATATATACATTAACTAGCTAATTTTCTCAACAAAAAAACCTAACTAATTACTATCAGGAGTGATTAATTTGTGTGAGTAATTTGATATTATCAATTGCATAAGTAAGAAATTGATGCTTAATTTTTTGTGTATATGTATAGCGATTACTACATTGGAGAAAACTAATGACCCAAATCAACAATATAATTACTTAGTATGAATACTTTACTCCTTAATTAATTAGTATGATCAGTCATGTCCGGAAGGGCTCAGAGACATGAGGTTTCAAACATACAAACTAACTAGTAACTAACACTTTCAACTAGAAAGTACCCCCTCTGTTAGGTGTATTCATGGTTAGGATCGGGTTGCTTTTTTTTTCAAACTTCCCATTCAACTTACATCTAGTCGGTTTTAAAATTTATATATTCAGCCCTACATTCAAATTTTAAAAAAAAAAGTTGTAGGATCGGGTTGATTAGGGTTGAATATTATTTAAGCAGATTGAGTGAATATTAATTTATCACAATTTTAGTATTTGAACAAAAAGAGTCTTAATTTAAAATTGATTTTGAATACATAAAAACAAATGGAAATTATATGTTAATAATTGTCTTCAAAGTTAAATTTTATACCATATTATAAATTGAAAAAAAAATATTGTAATTTTTTAGGAAGATTTTTTAATTTTTTCACTTGTAATTGCTTATGCGGGTCAGATCGATTTTTTAAAATATTAAATAGGGAGACCCTATATTTTCTAATACAAATTGTTTTTAAAAAAAATTATAATTCGACCCTCAATTTAATGGATATAAGGTCGGTTTTGTGCGGGTAGGGTTGGGTTAAACGGGTTGAGCGGGCAATGTGAGTTGATGAACACTCCTAACCTCGTAATTTTTTAATTGTCCATTTAATTAATTTTTTTATAGTAAAAATACAAAAACCAACGTAATGAGTGGTTATAAGAAATTTTGAAGACAAAATTACTCCCAATTCATTCTCCGATCATGACCATGTATGTATGTTTTTTTCCTTTTTTTGAAAAGATAGAAAAATATATTAAAATAAAATTGGATTATTAACAATTCTTCAACTTGGACACGCGCATAATTACAAGTAGTTTTTCAAGAAAAATGGCATTTGTTCCATTGCAAAATCATGACATGCATTGACTATAATTTTGTCCTTTAAGATATAACATAATTATTGAATGCATGTCATTTTTACGAGTTATATTATACTTTTAATTTATAATAGATGACGAATGAGTGTAAAGGTGACAATTTAGTTTCATTTTTGTATACACATCCCATGAGTCCCCGGGACGAATGAGTGTAAGGTGATATAATTTTAAATGTGAATGCGCTTTTCAATTAAACATTCAGAATCTGCTTGCTTAGGGTGGCCCATTTAATCTTAGTTTGGACTCATTGACGTTACTGTGGAAATTAAGGCCCAAGATTGGAAATAAACCATCAAAAGTTGGATCACGGTCGAATTTTCTCACTTATATTTTTAGCTTTCTATGATGTAAAAAATAAAAATGCTACTACTACGTATACCTTCAACTATGTTTCACTTTGTTGGCAGCTAATTAAGCAATATTTTAATTAGTAATAATAGACAAGCTATGTGTTTATAATTAAAATAATATTACACAATTAATGGACATGTATGAACAAGGAATCTAATCCAGGTTCGAATCTCACCCGCCCATAAAAAAATAAAAATATATTACACTGAGAAAATTATGTTCGGAGGTTCGCCTTTGGAGCCCGACAGTAATCGAACGAAATTATACCCGAAAATAGATACATAATATTACACTTTTTTATGGGGGGATGGGGGAGTATATTGCACTTGTAGGACCACCAACATAGAAAACGACATGGGTTACTACAATTGTATCATGTTAGTGTAACCTTTTACCAAATGCACAAAATAGAAGTGAGAGAGTGGTACGTGTACACTATCCCCTTACTTCAATCTCATGTAGTTTAAGCTTTAGAGGGGAAATTTTAAATAATCTGATCAACTTTTGTCGTAGCATTAAGCAAGTAATTAACTAAGGACTATATAATTAATAACAATGACCTAATTAATTTGCACGCTAATGCATCCAAAAGCTATACATTATTAAAGTTCTTAGATCTTTCTCTCTCTCTATTTTAGAAGAGGAATTGACATGAATTTGTAGTAAAGCATCCTCATATCACTCTCTTGTTACTTTCTTTTTTGTGGCTTTGTTACCTAATATACTATTCTCTCTATTCCCCATTAAATGACTCTGTGAAATAGTAACATTCAGTAAAATACATACCAAAAAATTAAGTAAAGTGTACATTAACATTCAGTAAAAAAATGACAGTTAATAAGGGACGGAGAGAGTATTTGACAAAATGTATATTTATTTATTTATTTATTTTGGTTAAAGTCCTACTAAATATAAAAGAACAGAAAACGTCTAAATTTCATTTAGGGCCTAGAAAAATATTGCACGACGAAATCAAAGTTTTAATTTACTTCCTCTTTTTCCATTTTGGACTTGATAGAAATAGAATTAGGATAATGATAAAATTAAATGGAAAAGAAATAAAAATACATGCAACGTGGTATCAGAATCCACTAGTGATAGAAAGGTATAAGGCCGTAAAGCAAACGACAGCCCACTCACAAAAGGTTTTTTCTTTTAGGTAGGTTAGTATGTCCGTATAAGATTCTTTTTCTTTTTAATCATGTTTGCTATAAATAAATAAATTAAATTAATCATTCCTCTTTACTTGATTTACCTTTATGTAAAGTTTCCTTGTATTATTGTTGCAATTAACTGAACTCACAACCTCTCACTAGTCACGAATACCTAAATTTTGTGTCATCAGTGCACCTAACTAACCTAAGGACTTTCCCTTAAAATTTAGGATACGAACCTTAGGGATATATAGTGTATGTTTTAAAATATTCAATAATATTACTCACTCCAACTCTTAATATATGAGCTTAAATAGATATTTAAAGGAAGCTCTCACGATAAAAGTCTATTTGGGTTAACGTATCGAAAAAGACTTATAACTATATGTCTATTTCTTACGTGATTAATAAATTATTCTCCTTTGCATTTGAGAAACCACTTATTTCTTTTTTCCTGAAAGACACATGAGTAGAATTATTAAATAGAAACATACCAAGTAAACTTGATTTGAGAAAATACAGGGAAAGAAAATGTGGTTAGCAAGTAAAAATAGTCGTTTGGTCAATTTTCTTTTTATACATCACTGGTATTTAAATTTTTTTTGAACCCGATTAATTCGAACTTTCATCGTAAGAGTTTCTTGTAGTTTTTTATTCGACCACACTAAAAGTTAGAGAGAGTGGTACGTACTATTATGTATTTTACAACGAAGGGAATCCATCTTTATTATCTCAATTGTGCCCCGTTCTCCGTTGGTTCATTTTATCAATTCTAATATGTTTTTTTCTAACATAAATAGAAATATAAATAAGGTAATTTGAATTTAAATTTTGTACTCTCGATTAAAAATCTAGAAATGTAGGTAAGGTGATTCGACGAATAAAAAGAAGAAGAAAGCATGACATGTGGTTTTTATTGGAAGGCATTAATCAACATTCAACACCTTGCATGAATTTAATGAATGGGGTCAGTTTGCGATTTCCTTGCCTGGCTAGACACCAACACATTACACACCCACCACTCCATCCTGCAATTTAAATCCAATACCTTCACCGCTCATTACTATATACTTTGTTTTCTTGACATCTTCGTACTCATACCGGATTTATTTTCTTATTTTTTATTTTTTATTTCGAACATATTCCACAAAGAATATCTGCCAAAAAATGACTTGAACTAATTATGAAATTTAATATATGGTTGGCTGCAAATTGCATCGAGGAACTACATCTTGGATTGTCCAATGATGAGCATGAGGATTTAATACTGCAAAAATCTTCAGTACTATAATCATTTTACAATTTCTAACAAATGTGTAGTATTTTACGCCGAAAACTAAAAATGTAATATATTTTACATTAAAAACGGCAACAACTAAAAAATAAAAAAAAATTGTGTTTTTTATTACCTATAGTGATTGTGGTTAAATAATAAGAAACTTGTTCATTCTTAATTAAAGTCTCGAGTTCAAATATTGAGAATGAAAAAAATCATCCTAAGAGTGTTTCCCCTCTTTGGAGACCTGACAATGCTCAAACATGATTATACATAGGAGAAAAAAAAATTACGACCACTATATCTGAATAGAGGGAATAAATCACACACCTTAAATTACTCAAAATGACGAGAAATTATTAGGTAGTTTCAGCACCACCTAGCATGGTGCACCCACTCAATTTTGATTGAAACAAATTTGGATATATGGACCCTACTCCATTGTTAAATGATAAATTGATAATGGATATCGTATTTTTTATGAATAGATGCACCGTAAATTCAGTGGTCAAAGAATTAACTAATAATTCTTCCAAAATGAGAATTATCTTAGAATAAAATAAGTAGCTTGACACTTATATTGAATTTAATAGATCTTGTAAAGTTAATTATCGAATAAAATATAACTCAATTATTACGATATATTAATTTTTTATTTTAAAAAAATTCGAAATAGTAGTTAACTAGTTATAACATTTACATTACACAGCATTGGTCCACATATAAAGAAGAGATGCCCAAATAGGGGCAACCTAGCTCCGATCAATCTCTATGTGATCTATAAAAAGATAAAAGGCAGCTCTCATCCACACATTCGTATATATTTATGGATTGCCTATCCTTTTTGCCTTAAATCACTTGCACATCTCAATTGGTACTATTACAACAAAAAAACATTTTTACATTTGTCAACTTACCCACTTGTGTCAATGTGTCAGGATTCCCATCGTTTCAAAATTATCCTCTTTTCCTCGTAAAACAATGGTTCAAACAAAAGGGCAAGCCTTCGACCAAAAACAAAAGAACAAAAGGGAAAACCAATCATAGGATCCTACTTGCATAGTCGTCTGCCCATTACTAGTATCTTTCATGGTAATATAATTTCTAGTTAATATTTATTTACATTTTCTACCGATTGTGTAGCGTATTTTTGCGTTAAAAACTGAAATGAAAGTGTATTTTATATTGAAAACAACAATTTTACTTGCATAGTCGTCGGCCCATTACTAGTATATTTCAGATTAATATAATTTCTATATAATATTTATTTACATTTTCTACCGATTGTATAGTGTATTTTATATTGAAAACAACAATTCGACGATTAAAAAGGAAAAAAAGAAGAAGAAAAAGAGTTGTATTCGAACGTAGAAGTTATTTTACATTGAAACATAAACATGTTCTTTTACAAAATGTGCATGCCATCTCTGTTAGCGGGCTCTAATCTAGTGAAGTAGTGAAACACACTATGATGATTTTTTATAAATACAAAATTACTAAGAAGATTTGAATTGAAATACTTATGTAAGAGATTGTGGGTAGAATTCTCACTCAATAAATAAATTAATTATACTACGATATTTATTCTGGTGTATGGAGTAATTACTTATTATATTTCTTAATAAGTTCTTTATATATTTTCTTCGGTTCATGATATTCGTCATTTTAGAAAATTAATGGTGTATTAATTATTATTTTTCAAAAGTTTAGTCAGTAGTGCTAAATTAATATTAAGATTGCATTTTAGTTGATTTATCTTATTTTTCACAACTTTTTTTAGTTAGTTAGTCAGTGATTTTTTTTGACGTGTACGGATAAACCTTAATCGACAAATATTGTGAACCGGAAGAAGTATAAAAGAGATTTGGTATACCTAAAAAAAGTCTTAACAAATTTAGTTTTTTCGTGAAAAGGAAAATATCTTCACTCTACATTTTGCATACATAATTTGGGAAAAACTAGGTATTGATCCAAAATGGGTTGTTCTATAATTAATAATTTCTTCAAGCGATGTACTTATAGTGGTTGCAACTACCACCTCATTTTCTTTTCTTTTTTCAAAGATGGTACGGTACATCAAATTAAATGACATTAAAAAAGATTGGTTTTCATTTTTCATTCATATGAAATGAAAAAAAAGTTAAAAAATTATAGTATATACTCTTTCCGCCACTAAATAAATGATAAATGACGTTTCGGAGGATTTCACTGGGAGTAAAAAACAATTAACTGTTCTTGATTGATAGAAAAAATTCAATACTTAATTAAATCAGTTTTGGTACCATAAACTTAAATAATTATTTCAGTAAAACAGTTAATTAAATACTCCATTACGTTTATTGATAATTAATTAAATTTATTTTAAAAGAGTAAAACGTCATTGTATACAGAAGTGGAAAGAAGAAGACATGCATACTTCACTTCCCTATGTCCAAACCCGACATCATCCTTCCACATCACAAAGGAAAGTGACAACCTCTGAAATAGTACGAATCCAACGGCTGTGAACAACCCGCAGTGACAAACGGTCTTGATTCGTTCATGCGCATTATCGTAAATGCTTTTTCGAGAGTAAGAAAATAAAAAATACTAAAATTTGGAACTTTTCGATAATAGGAACATAATGAGTTGGAAGATGAGGTGTTACGGATCGGTACGGATTGTACTTAAGTGGAGAGGAGGGGACAAATCTGGTGTGTAGTATAATGACATCTTTTTACCATTGTTGGTTTTTTTTTTAAAACTATAAAATCACCTCATATTTGTACCAAATCCGAAAAATACCACACGTTTATAAATGAATTAAATAGAATCATATGTTTGCCAATTCTAACATATCACATTATATTTTCAAAATTCTTTTAAAACTTTTAACTGATGTAAAAATTTATTTACTAAAAAATGACTTGGAACTTTGTCATCTTTTTCCTTACATTATATAGACGCCAACGTGACATAATCCAGTAAAAAAAATAAAAATATAAAAATTAAAAGAATATCTCTCCTCCATTTTTTTCCTCCTCTCCCAAATTAAAAGAATGATTTTACGTTTAATATTATTATTTTATTTTATTTTTATTGGGTTATGACACGTCATATCTATCTAGTGTAAGGAGAGAGATGTAAAAAATTCTATATCATTTTTCTTAATAAATAAATTTTCTTTTTTAAAAGCCAAACAAATTTTAAGACAATTTTAAAAATAAAGTGTGGTCTGTTAAAATTGGCATATCATTTTAACTTATTTTTTCTCGGATGTATTTTCGAAAAAAAGTAAAAAAAATTTGGGGTCAAATAGTGAGTCATCCGGTCTCCTTAATATGCGTGCCCAAACAGTAAACGACGTTTAATTTCATACAGAGGGAGTAGTATTTTTATTTTTTTCCGATGATATAAAAAGGAAGAAATGTTATGAGACTGGTTTTTTGGGTGTCATCCAGCTGCTCATGCGTTATAGGAGGATGCATGCATCAAAGGCTCCAAGCTAATACCTTTGGTTTCGACTAGTACATTACATGGTTACAACTTACATGTGCCACATGACTGTAGGACCATTTCATTTTTGCCCATTCGCTCGCACATGAGCCATTGCTAAAGATTACCAACGGTACAACTATTCCGGTTCGTATGATCGAGATAAAACGAAATACAAAATGAGATGAAATATAAAATATTTTAATCTCGTTGTTAATAATAGGATGAGATATACTGAGAATATCGATCGGAATGAAATGAAAATTGACAAATTAAACTTTTTTACTTTAAATGCAACGTGTTATTTCTATACTCGCTTTGCTCCACACAAATTTTTTGGCACCTCTTTGGACACACATATAAAATTAATATGTGTTAATTTTTAATTAATATAATAAAAATTTATTAGAATTTATTCTTTTTATATTAAATAATATTTTATTTATTTAAATAAATAATTATCAAGTGATATATAATTCAATCATTGTCACGTGTTAATTTTTTTACTCGAAGAATTTTCTCTTTTTTTGGTTTAAAGTTTTGGGCCTTTGGCGCTAGATTAAAGATTTTGACTAATTTTTTTGAAATCATTATTAGGATTATTCACATCAGTTCTAAAAAATTAAGTATAAATTCTATGATATCCTAAAAGTATAAGGCATAATTTTAACAATTTTGATATTTAAAATAAAAAAATGCAAAAATAAAATAAAAATAAAGAAAATAAATGTAAGAAATCGGATAGAATCTATTTCACTGATAAAATTGGAAAAAACATAATAATATATATACTCTACTGGTATAAATTATGTATGCTCGAGGATCAAGTCAACCGTAGCTAAACCACCGTTTGATTAGAGTACAAAAAGCTAGGAAACCAAATGTCCAAAAAAAGTTTGAATTTGATGAGGCCTAAGATTTCAATTTTATGGCGTCGGTGATTTATGAATTTGGTTCATTATTTACAGTAAATTATATAAAAATTATTAGGAGTAATTATCTAATGTTTAATTGGACCAAATTTTAAAAAACGAGATGAAATATAAAATTTTATAAATACAGGGGTTTACATATTTTAATTTTAGATATAATATATTAAATTAAGACTAATTATGTTCGTATGAGATTGACACGTTAAAAAAAAAAATATTTTTGACGGATAATTTCTCAAATAAGGTCGTGGTTATTGACAAACTTCAATTATCAGTTTCAAAGTGGTTTGTGACCTGTGTGATCAGAAAAATGGAAAAAAAAAGGGGAAAGGGTCAAGGGTCAAAGTAGTTGAATCACATTATTGTTTTGGAAGCTCTCATGAAAAATAAATTAAATAATACGCAATTTCAAGCTTGAGACGTACGGTGAAGACCAAAGTGTCGTCCATGGGTTTGATCTTTGTCACCTAATATATAATAAACGTGACGTAAAACAGATCATGTTTGCACTAAATTAATTTATAAAATATTAAATATTTATAATCAGTAATTTATTAATATATAATGATCGAATATACCATCTATTTTTTTTAAATAAAAAAATGTTAAACCATTCACACGAGTTAACCGTTGAAAACTTTTTTACTAGTCATGGTCATTGGATAACATTGTCTTAATGGGACAATGACACATTATATAAATAAGGTTGAAAAAGAATAATTTTCACCTTTGCAAAAGAATGAGAAAAAGAAAAAGAAAATAAAAAATAAAAGGTGGAGAGAAAAAGAAGAAGAGGAGACAAAAGTGTGGCGGAAAGCAAAAAAAAAGCCGAAAATATGGAAAACAAAAATCATTTATTCACTGACTCTCACGGCTTTTAGGATGGGCCAGCCACCGTTGAATCCGTTCAAAGTCACTTTTTTTACTTGCTTCGAAAACAATAATAAAGTGACTGAGATCAAAGCAGACGTATCAAATTCGAGTTATAAATATATAGTTGTGTTGAAATTTATGAAAGAGAAATTTGTTGTTTTTTAAAATTTTATTCGACTCGAATATAAAATAGTTGAAATCTAATATAATGACTAGAAATTGAATGGTTTGATCCACAAATATGAAAATCAATTGATAGAGAGTTGTTCTAACTTAACCGGAGATCTCAAGTTTGAATCCCTGGTATGCAGATACATTAAAACTTGTGAAGGAGAATTTTATTCTTTTTCAGGGTCATGCTCAGCTCAAATTCAGAGTAGTCGACACTTAATATAGTAACCTGAATGATCTCGACAAAAAAAATCGAATGGTTTTAAAAAATAAATAAAAATTGAGTAAACTAACTTTTCTGGTCTCTATAAAAAGTTTAGGAAAAGAAAAAATCTATCTACAGGTTTTGCTAAAATAAAAAAATTAAAAAGGTGGGGGTTAAAAATTAAAATAAGTTTAATTATCCCCTCAAATTATTTTTACTAGTTTTAGAAGAAAATTAAAGTAACAGATAGGATACTGTGGTGCATGTGCAGTTTAATGGCTTACGGTTGGTGTCCTACTCCTGCCCTGGAGAATGAATATTATATTATTCTTTTTATTTTTTTTTAAATCAAAAAATATCAGACAGTGCCAAAAGGCTGAAAATGAGAATTATCAAAATGGTCCACTAAACACTAGAAATTCCCACATCACACCAAGTAAATGCATTTGTTCCGTTCCAGTCTAGCGGTTTGAGCATTGGGTGGGCAACTTTTGTAAATATAAGATTTTGAAAGTGTTGCTTTTGGATATTTAAGCAAAATGGTAGGACAGGAGAAAGATTTGTGGACTGTTACTTGCATAATCTCTTAGCAGTTGGCTTGGCTCTCCTGTTGTTGGGTTTTTTTCTTTCTTTACAGATTTGGTGTTTGTGGGTTGTCCTCATTTTTCAAGTTTTGAGGGGTTTCCTCTACACAAGTTTGTATTTTGGTTGGTTGATCTTTTTAGGGAGTTAGACAGTGGGAAGAGATGGGGGAGGGGGAGAAAGGTGAAGTTTTGGATGCTGTGTTGAAGGAAACTGTGGATTTGGTAATAGATCAGTGCTTGTTTTTGAGCCATTGTTGGTTTGTTTGTTTTGTGTTAAAGTTTTGAGCCTTTTCTGGTTTCTGAGTGCAGGAAAATATACCCATTGAAGAAGTGTTTGAGAATCTGAGATGTAGCAGAGAAGGTCTCACAACTCAGGCTGCTGAGGAGAGGCTGGCCATTTTTGGTCACAACAAGCTTGAAGAAAAAAAGGTAGTGCCTTTTTTTATCTTCTCAATTCTTACTGTTCTTGTTTGTTGGAGGCCTGTATTTTTGGCTAAAATTGTCTCCTGGTGTCTCAGGAAAGCAAATTCGTGAAGTTTTTGGGATTCATGTGGAATCCCTTATCCTGGGTTATGGAGGCCGCTGCTATTATGGCAATTGCACTTGCTAATGGAGGAGTAAGTGCTACAATTTTGAGATTTCTATTAAGTGGTGTCTTGCCATTCAAGGATTTCATAACAATTCTGCAGATAAGCTTTTAGCCTTTGTTGAGTTGGTGTTTTTGGTGTCTTCGCAGGGCAAACCTCCAGACTGGCAAGATTTTGTTGGTATTATTACTCTGCTCGTAATCAACTCAACCATCAGCTTTATAGAGGAGAATAACGCGGGTAATGCTGCTGCTGCTCTGATGGCTCATCTTGCTCCGAAAGCTAAGGTACTAGAGTTTAAGGAACCACTGTTCCATTTTGGATTCGTAATTTTTATCTTCTCTAACGTTTTTTCTTTCTTCCTTTGAAGGTTCTTCGAGATGGAAGGTGGAATGAGCAAGAGGCAGCTGTTTTAGTTCCTGGTGATGTCATAAGCATAAAACTTGGAGATATTGTTCCAGCAGATGCTCGATTGCTTGATGGTGATCCCCTGAAAATTGACCAGGTCTGTACGCTAATATCATTGTTGTTTATGTGGTAACATGTTCGTTTAGTCAATTTATTGACATTTCAAAAAACTTGCTTTCTTTGGGTTTGACAGTCTTCACTTACTGGTGAATCCCTCCCTGTGACAAAAGGCCCTGGAGATGGTGTCTATTCTGGTTCTACCTGCAAGCAAGGAGAGCTTGAAGCAGTGGTCATTGCCACGGGTGTCCATACTTTTTTCGGGAAGGCTGCTCATCTGGTGGATACTACAAATCAAGTTGGCCACTTTCAAAAAGTAAGAAGACAAAAACTATGATGTTATTTATTTTTTTGTTTTCTGATTTGCTGGCGCTTCAAAGTTTCTGACTTTATTTCCTCCTCATTTTATGTAGGTCTTGACTGCAATTGGAAATTTCTGCATATGTTCCATTGCAGTGGGTATGATAATAGAGATTATTGTCATGTACCCCATTCAAGACCGAAAGTATCGCCCTGGAATTGACAATCTTCTTGTTCTCCTCATTGGAGGAATTCCAATTGCCATGCCAACAGTTCTTTCAGTTACAATGGCCATTGGTTCTCATAGGTTATCTCAACAGGTGGGCTGGTTTCTTGGGTCTGTTGGTTTAACTTTGAATTATAGGTTTAGGGCATCATAATATTGATTTTTCTGTAACTTTGGATTCAGGGGGCTATCACGAAAAGAATGACTGCTATTGAAGAGATGGCAGGAATGGATGTACTATGCAGTGACAAGACCGGAACTCTAACTTTAAACAAGCTTACAGTAGACAAAAATCTCATTGAGGTTGGTAAGGGATGATATTAATTAGAAATCAAGTATAGAATATGAATTTTGTCTGAAGCATTTCTTGATATAATATTTTAGGTATTTGCAAAAGGAGTAGATGCAGACAGTGTTGTTTTGATGGCAGCTCGAGCTTCTAGAACTGAGAACCAAGATGCAATAGATTCAGCTATTGTTGGAATGTTGGCTGATCCAAAAGAGGTAATTAGCTGCTATGCTACTCATTTTTCTGCCTTCCAAAGAAATTATTCTCTTTATTAATTACTCTTGCATTCAATCTTCTTTTTCCAACAGGCTCGTGCTGGAGTTCAAGAAGTTCATTTCCTTCCTTTTAATCCCACTGATAAGCGAACAGCTTTGACTTACATTGACACTGAAGGTAAAATGCACAGAGTCAGCAAAGGTGCACCGGAGCAGGTATCTTATCCTCACTCTCATATACTTCGTGCCCTGCTCTTTGTTGCCTGAATTTTCTATTTAATTCACGGCGTTATCCTATTGCAGATTCTAAATCTTGCACACAATAAGTCGGACATTGAGCGAAGAGTACATGCTGTGATTGATAAGTTTGCAGAGAGAGGTCTACGCTCTCTTGCTGTAGCGTATCAGGTAGTTCGGATCTCACTCTCTCTTCCGTTAACCTCTGAAAAATGGGACATCTATTACTAATTTTGTTGTTCACTCTGTTTTCTTGCTTATTTTTTCCTCACCGTTTATTTCTTCAATGTGCAGGAAGTTCCAGAAGGAAGGAAAGAGAGTGCTGGAGGTCCTTGGCAGTTCATCGGTCTCATGCCCCTGTTTGATCCACCAAGGCATGACAGTGCAGAGACAATAAGGAGAGCTCTGAATCTTGGAGTGAATGTCAAAATGATTACAGGTATTTTTTTGCGGCAGCATGAGTTTATTTTGATGCCATTTGTGGGGAAAAATAATTATATTGCTTATACTGAGTTTCAAATATTTCCACGGTTAATTTTCAAATGGCTTCTGCAGGTGATCAACTAGCTATAGGTAAGGAGACTGGACGGCGTTTGGGAATGGGTACAAACATGTATCCTTCATCTGCCTTGCTTGGACAGGACAAAGATGAATCAATTGCTGCCTTACCAATAGATGAATTGATAGAAAAAGCTGATGGTTTTGCTGGTGTTTTCCCTGGTATGTTTCTTTACTTTCTTTTCCCTAGTTTATTAGTTTATTCGGGGATTGGATAGATGCACGTTTCACAGATATTACATAACTTTTTGCTACTGGGTTTTCCACACAAACATTTACGGTTTCAGTTCTTTATAATCTCAGAGCACAAGTATGAGATAGTGAAACGGTTGCAAGCAAGAAAGCATATCTGTGGTATGACTGGAGATGGGGTCAATGATGCTCCTGCACTCAAGAAGGCTGATATTGGTATTGCCGTTGCTGATGCAACTGATGCAGCTCGTAGTGCTTCAGATATTGTCCTTACTGAACCTGGCCTCAGTGTTATCATCAGTGCTGTCTTAACGAGTCGGGCAATCTTTCAGAGGATGAAAAATTATACAGTAAGCACTTAATCCAGCATTCTGACCAGGGTATAATGCTTCCCCTGTTACACTATTGACTTATTTCTTCTTTGGCAGATCTATGCTGTTTCGATTACAATCCGTATTGTGGTAAGCTAGAATGTTCTGTTCTCTCTCCTGAGATGAAACTTTGACGCACTTTCAGCTCGGTTTATCTGTTTTCTAATCAGGTGTTGCCTTTTTATGGTGACAGCTTGGCTTCATGTTGCTGGCCCTCATATGGGAGTTTGATTTTCCACCTTTTATGGTGCTTATCATTGCCATTCTCAATGATGGTTAGCTACTTTCTTTTCCCATTCAAAGCATCTATTCTATCGTCAGAAAATTGACAGGCACCTATACTTCTTTTGGACATAGATGACGAATGTTTGACTATTTATGCTTGGAAATGCACGAAGTAAACTAGGAACTATGTTATCATTTCTGGCAAGGATGGGAAAGTAGTATAGCTTTAATGCTGCAGTAGTAACTATATTGTTCGCTCTTATGCTAGGATTAGTGTCATCTTTTCTTTCTTGATTTGCTCTTCTCCTTCTGATACTTGGGTTTGTTTTTATTACAATTTACAACCTTCATTTACTTTATTGGAGCTTATTAGCCCTCTGTAATTCCAGGTACCATTATGACTATATCAAAGGATAGAGTGAAGCCCTCTCCCCTACCAGACAGCTGGAAGCTGTCAGAGATCTTTGCCACTGGTGTTGTTCTTGGCAGCTACCTGGCAATGATGACTGTCATATTCTTTTGGGCTGCATATAAAACGAATTTCTTCCCGGTAAGTGGCACGCTCTTTTACTTGGTTGTAACTATTTATTTTCCTTGGACAAAGAACTGACTGAAAAATTATATGTTGCCTGTAAGACTAGAATGAGCTAGTGTGTTGGTTTTTTAAAGAAAATTAGAATCCTTTTCCTGGGGTTAAGTTGGAAAAGCTGCAATTATTGATACTTGCTAGAAGCTTGCCCTAATGCCATATTGACCTTAATGTTCCCCCCTTTGTTGTTACTTTTCAACTTACGATTTTACTTCTAGTTAATGTTCGTGTCTCTTAATTTGGCAGAGGGTGTTTGGAGTGTCTACACTCGAAAAGACAGCTCATGATGACATCCGAAAACTTGCATCAGCAATTTACCTGCAAGTGAGCATCATCAGCCAGGCCCTTATATTTGTAACAAGATCTCGAAGCTGGTCTTATGTTGAACGCCCTGGGTTCTTACTTGTGATAGCATTTATTATTGCTCAGCTGGTAAGCTAATTCCTTCTCTATTTCTTCATAATTTATGAACAATTTCATATGGAGCACTAACCGTTGTATTTCGTCATATGTAGATTGCTACTCTGATTGCTGTCTATGCAAATTGGAGTTTTGCTGCAATTGAGGGCATTGGTTGGGGTTGGGCTGGTGTAATTTGGCTTTACAACATCGCCACCTATATCCCACTTGACTTCATCAAGTTCTTTACGCGCTATGCTTTGAGTGGAAGGGCCTGGGATCTTGTTATTGAGCAAAGGGTATGACTGACTGCATAACTTTTCAATGGGTTTTTGGCTATTTGTATTTGTGTGTTTGCAAGTTCACGCATGCATTATTATTTGATGTTTTCATTATTCATTTCCTTCGTGTAGATTGCCTTCACAAGGCAGAAAGACTTTGGCAAGGAACAGCGAGAGCTTCAGTGGGCACATGCACAGAGAACACTGCATGGGCTGCAAGCACCAGACACCAAGATGTTCACTGAGCGACCCCATTTCAACGAACTTAACCAAATGGCTGAAGAAGCCAAAAGAAGAGCTGAAATTGCAAGGTATGCGGTCATAATAAGAAAATTAGTCGACTAGCTCAGTTGTGTTGTGTCTACAAGTTTATGCTAGTTTGACATTGGATTAGGTCCTGCTGGACAACAACCGAGAAAATAGTACCACATTTTGCAGAACCGTATAAGAGGATGAATGGACATCTTTTGCTTATACTTTGCTGTTTAGTGGTAGTATCTGCTAGTACATTTTTTGAACTAGTGAGAAGTCGACCCTCACATTTGTTGATTTTGCGATTATGTTAATGTGGTTGCAGGTTGAGGGAACTCCATACTCTCAAGGGTCATGTAGAATCAGTGGTGAGATTGAAGGGACTCGACATAGACACAATCCAACAAGCGTATACAGTCTAAGGCTTGTTTGTTCGTGCCCAAATACAGTAACTGACATATTTTGCCTATGCTGAGAGCAGAGAATGTAATCAGCACCGGTATTGTGAGTTACCCTTGAAGCAACTTATAGAGTACTGTGGTCATCTTTCTGTCTATTTATGTTCCGCCTTACCTCGCGATGCCCACAAGAGGGAAAAAAGCTTTGCCATTTTGTGTCTATATTAGTTAGTAGGGTTATTGCCTTTCAGTCTTCTCATCGGTTGTATCACACACTCCTGATAGTTGGTAATTTGGTACTCATTGTGGTTGAGGGATGAGAACTATTGAACAGCTAAGTTATAAAGTTACCATCATCAGTTTTCTTTCCACTTGTATGAACAACGTTGCTGCTCCTCTATTTCAACGCTCTCCAATATAATAGAAGTTGGCATGCATGCTACAGGAGATTTCTTATTCTTAGCAATGTAGATGACTTCGGTTTAGTTATCGTGATAAAACAGATTGTTCTCGCCTTTCGTGTCATACATTGAGCATGCCTGCACTAGTCATGCATGCTACTGCACGCAGTCTCCCATACATCTCGATAGCAACTAAGTATGAAATCTTGCTAGATCAGGCATTTCTTCTATTCAGTAAATATGCTAAAAGATGATGCATGAAATAACATAAGACCTTAATCTATTAAACAAAGTATGCGGACAGGATACTACTGTTGTCTTAAATACCATGTTTTGTTTTAGTTACTGCTATAACATAGTTTGGTAAAAACCATTGCCTGGCCTGGATCTGATATGATCAATCTAGACTTTTCTTGGATTGTTTTGTTTCTTCATTGAGTTTTGATGCATTTCCAATGCTCTCTTTGTATTTGTACCATTTTGAGATTAGCAAAAAGTAACCCAAGTTCAGTACACCAAGAGCAGTGATCAGGTAGTAGTAGTAATCCAATCTTCCATTGTTAAGATCTTCTGGTAGCCAATTTCCAGTAGCTGCTCCTTTTGTTGTTTGGTGAACTATTGTTATGAGGAAAGTACTTGTATAGCTTGCTCCCGCTAAGCCGCAAAAGAACAGAGATCCTCCAATGCTTCTCATGTTCTCCGGAAACTGCTTGTAGTAGAACTCGACTTGGCCGATGGCACCGAATGCCTCGGCTATTCCTGTCAGTGCAAGTTGAGGGATCAACCATAGAGCTGACATTGATGAAACAGCTCCTTTTCTTGGAGCCATTCCTAGCGTAGGCCTAGTTAGAGCTAGCGTTCTTCGATGCTTCTCGACCATTGCAGATACCAACATCGCGAGAATCGAGAGGAATATGCCAATGCCGATTCGTTGAAGCATGGTGATGCCTCCTTCTTTCCTTGTAACTCTCTGGATACACGGGACGATGATCCGGTCGTAGATTGGTATGAAGATTGTTAGAGACAGCATCAAGAACACAATGTAGGATGCTGCAGGGATCTTGAAGTTGCTGTTTCCGAAACGCCTGTCGCTCTGAACAGCTTGGAAGACTCCATAGGTTTGCTGTTGGACTACAGCAACATAGAATATAACACAAGCTGCCCATACAGGAATTACTCTCAACAAGCATTTCACTTCCTCCACTTGCTGCAAACTGCAAAGCTTCCACGGCTCAGCTGGTGACCCATCTGGGTTTAATTGGTCCTCAGGCGACATAATCGCTGCTTTGTCAATGAACCTGCAACATTCGAAAACAAATCTTACAAAATTCTCATACTAACTAATGTGGCAAAATCTAAATGGTTTACCACCCACGACTTAAAAGTACCATTCAGAATAAGCGTCTTACAGACAACAATCTAGAAAAAAACTTTTAATATAGTACCTGAATTGATCTGTGTAAGAAAGGTTGGAATTGATGGAGTTGGGAGGAATGTAGTTGTAAAGTGAGAGCCAAGGTTGGTCTAATGGCTTGAACTTTCTTTTCTTGATTGAGACCACAAGAACCTGAGCTACACCAGTCATAGGACTGCCTGTAGCTTTGACTTTGACATACATTTTTGAGCCCAAGAAAAAGAGCGCACAAGCAATGAGCATCAGAATTGCTGGAATGCCTAAACCAATAGCCCAACTGACATTGGATTGGACATAAACAACAAGTGTTAAGGACACCATTTGGGCAAAAGTGAAGGTGAAGAAGTACCAATTGAAGAAACTATTGACACCCTTTTTTCCAGAATCTGTGTTTGGGTTGAATTGGTCTGCACCAAATGCTAGATTGCATGGCCGGACTCCACCAGCTCCGACTATCATTAGCCCGAAACCGGTTAGGAGAAATGCCATTTGACCGGCTGTTGGCCCTACGCATGTAGGGCCGTCCTTGTCACAGTGGGGAGGGTGTAACTTGGAGATTGCTGCCGTTAGCTGTATCACTAGCAATCCCTTCACAAACATAAAAGACCCAAGATGTTAACCAAAACAAACTTATACTAGATGCTTATACCGTTGTACGACATGTTTGCTAACCAGACATAAAATGTTTGAAAATGAGACTTAAATTTTTATTTATTGTCACCTCATATAATTGTACTCCCTTTGGCCAACAATAAATGTCATTCTAAAGTTTCAATTTTGGCCAAAAATAAATGTCATTTTCGACTCCCAACGCTAGAAATGTCGATGCTGCCCTTGCTTTTGCCCTTGCTTCTTCAATTTTAGCTGATGGTATTTTCGTAAATAATGTAACGGTCCAGGGATATAACAGTCATAAAGTGTCTCGATTTTTACGAATCAATCATACCTTAATATATGTGAAAACCCCTAAAATGATATTTGTTTTTGGTTGGAGGGAGTATTTGGTATTTACTCAGAACGAGAATAAAAATATAACTAAAATTTACAAATTAGGGGAAACTAAGCACGTAACAAGGAATTAGAATGAAAATGGATAGATATAAAACACACAAGTTTCTTATATTATGCTTGTTCAATACTTCATTTTCATTGTATTGTTGATGATTTAAGGTACTAAAAAGTAAGAAAACGTGATTTTTTTAGGATATGATGGCACAATGATAGATTATGGGATATAATATTCGGTAGAACGCATGAATTAAGAGTGTGTACCAGGAAAGAGATGAATGTTGCAAAGCCTAAGGTCTTATAGCGACCAAAGTAAGTGTCGCAAAGGAAAGCTCCAACTAGTGTACCAAAATTGGTGGTACCATTGAAGGTGTTGATGATGGTTGCAGCTGTAATGCTCTTCATGTTGAAGACTGTGGTCAAATATATCAACAAGTTGGCCAATGTTCCAATCGCTCCTAGCTTCTCAAATGTTTCATTCCCTATCAAATAAAATATTATTTATAAAAAAATTATAAAATAATCATCACCTATGTCCTAAAACTATACATATATATATATAATAGGTAATTAATTAAATAATGCATAGTACCTATTATAAAAGGCATGACCTTCCACCCTTTGTAGTCAATATTATTCTCCTCAATTTCCCTGGAAGTCTTGGCCATGGCTTCTTTTTCTTTCCCATTCTCCACCAATATAGTTCTTCCCTTCTCACCATTCTCCTCCATGGATGTACCAAACCCGAAACTCAAAACCCAAAACCCAAAACCCAAAATCCAATTAATTTAGAGAAAATTTTGACTATGTATTTGGTTCACTAAGTGGGTTTTGTATATATATTCATGGAACTTAGCAGTGTTAGAAATTGTGGTGGAGGAGATGAATAAAGAGAGTGTGGTGGAAAATAGGAAGAACTATTCATATATAGGGAAGAATGAATGCTCTAAATAATTGAGGGACACCAACTGTGGTTGCAGTCATACGCTAACAAATTCTCAAATCTCGAGTTAATGTTTGATACTCCTTTCTGTGTGAATTAAACGTCATTTGCTTTTACTGTAACTTTTATTTGTATTTTTTAGTTTAAATCTACTGAATATTGAGATGCGAGAAAGACATTTAATTTGCATCAGAAGGAGTACAAAAATAGAAAATTATACTAGGAGAACTACGCTTTTTTACTAAATCCGACTATGTGTGAACGAGATAAATTTTTATTCGAATAAAATAAGATACCTACAAAGACGAAAAGAAGAAGGTTAGATTAGAAATAGGAAATGTCTTGATATTTTGCTGTTATGATTGAACGTCAGTGAAGTCTATATCTCACGTCAATTTCATGCCAGTAAAGTGTAAGAAGAACGACGTGGGACGTTGCAATACCATTCTCCAAATTCTGTATTTTTTTACCCAGAAAAAGCTTTCTACTAATTAGAGAGAACTTTTTATTTTGTCAACTGAAAAAGTTTGGTGACTTTGGAGCATACTATTAGTAATGGAGTTGTGACACGTGAGGGTGTGACCATACCATGATACCAACCTCAAGCTTCCATCTACCAAATAAAAATTATTTGTTTCACTTTGATACTACATACCATGATACCAACCTGAACTATATGTTCATGAACAAGCTAATTATAATACTGTCTAGAGTTTATTAATTCAGTTCGAAATTTGAGTCTTTTTCTGTCAGGGGTAGACTTGATAACACAAGACATCCAAGTACAGTCCAATTTCTTTTTGCATTGTTCATTTACGCATATTCGTAGAGTAGAATATTTTGTTGTTTATACTCTCGCTAAAAGAGCTTTGTCTTCCAATTTAGGGAATGCCCCATTTTTATTAACCATTATGTAATTGCAAATTTGGTTAATTAATAAATGTCCTAATTGATTTAAAAAATGAATGAATAATTTATCTGGCGGAGAGTAAAGGGAAGGTATATTGACGTAGGACCAGTTGATCGTCATTGGTGACGATGTATTTGTCCACTATTAGCAGAGCAGTAACCACTAAGCATAGTAGTTGAAAGTTGACAGTACTAAATACTAATCGATGACTCTACTGCAAGGACTTAGGACAAGGACACCATGTTTTCTGCAAAATAAAGACAGCAAAATGTGCTACAAGAGTATTCTTCGTTACGTACATATCATAGCTTCAATGCAATGAGTCAAATTAGCATTCAACATTGATTAATAAAACTAATATTATACTCCCTCTGTCCTCCATTGTTTGTCGTTTAAGCAAAAACGACCGTGCCTCCCTTTAATTGTCGTTCTCACATTTCGAGAGCTTCTTCACGCTATTCTGACCAAAACACCCTCGCTCCCTTTACAAAGCCAATACGAACATCTGCTCCCATCGCTGCTGAAGCTCAAATCTCTTTTCAAAATTCACCAAAATTTGAGAGGGAAATTGAAAATCAAACTGGGTGGGAAATGGGAAATTTGGGGTCTGTTCACTGTGTTCAATATATGTTCTCGCAATTCCATAAATTTTTGTCTCCTCTACTCCGTCCACATCTTCCTCCTTCATTCCAGAGAATAGTTATGCGAAACAGGGTTGTTGAATTGGATTATGGAAACCATCGAGTTCAGGGAAGATTCTCAGTACGAATCCATGATTGAATTTGACGATTCAATGAACATGGTGGTCCGAGATTCAATCGGAATCGGGGCAGAGGCCGCGGATGCGGGGAATGAGGCTTCAGGCGACCAAATCGAGGCTATCGTTGAGGATTCCAGCATTGAGGCAACCGTGGAGGATTCCAGCGACGAAATGACGTTGATCGTGGAGGATAGCTTCTGCAATGATGGGGATATGCCTTCGGGTCGCGACAAGAAATTGGAGCCACTTGTGAATTTCAGGAAAGTGAAGACCAGGGTATCCGATTCACGGCCGAAAGTTATCCACGATTTCGACTTGAATGAACCCTCATCTGAGGAGAAACTGTTGGCCGCCAAGTACAAGGAAGAGAGATTTCAACCTCAACAAACTCCCAATTGCAGGTATGTTTGAATTCGAGGACCCAAGTTATGAACCAGGCTTTATTGAGATGTTGCGTCTCTTGCTTCCATCCTACTACTGATGACCAAAATATTTATCTTCTAGTTTTTTGTTGATCAACAGAATGGTGTTGTTGATGTATGTGGAATTGGTTGTATTTTGTATGTAAGGAAATGGGTAGTTTTTGGTTATGTTAGGCAATCTGCAAGCTGTAAGTATGTAGAAAAACTGTATGATGTAAAAATCAAACCAAAATATCAATGTTATTCAACTTTTAGTATCGTTTGAGCAATGATCTTTATTCAGTTTTTTTCCACTCTTCTTGTTGATCAGCATCTCTACTTTGCATTGTGGCTTGTGGATAGAATCTTGACTGGAAACATGGAACTTGTAAAAATGTATTGTTTCAAGTTTATTCCATATTGCTCTCTGTTTTTAGTTTATTTCCAGATTGTTATGTGTTTTTAGGTGGAATTGGTTGGAATTTGAGTGGAAAACTTGGAATAAAAATAAAATCAGTTTGTGTTTCAAGTCTTCTTCTAGATTCATCTCTGTTTTCAGTTTATTTGTAGCCTTTTTGTTCACCAATTAATCTACTTTGGAGCATTGTGGTTTGTGGTTGGATTTTGACTGGATAAGTTGGACTAAAAAATTCTGTTTGTGTTTCAAGTCTTTCTCGAGGTTCATCTCTGTTTTCAGTTTACTTCCTGTCTTTTGCCATTGCAATTAATCTAGTCTGCATTGTGGTTTGTGGTTGGCATTTTTATCCAGAAAATATCAGATTTGGATTAATGGTTTGTGGATTGTTTGAGCAATGACTTCAATTTCAGTTAGGATTTGGATGTATGGTTTGTGGTTTTTTCCACAATTGATTAGTCATTACTGTCCATATGGTTTGGAATATCTCTGTTTTTAAACCAAATGATCTATACTATTGTGAAAATGCTTCTTACTTCAGATTTGTGGTTTGTTTGAGCAATGATTTCAATGTCAGTTTAGAGTTGGGTTGGATTGGTATTGGTATGTGCTTAATGTACATTTGCATTGTGGTTAATGTACATCTTCTTGGCTGAATTATTGGAGTGGGACAACATGGAACATAGCTTTTGTTTTAAACTATTCATTTGGTTGATTACTGTTAGGAAAATGCTGTTTAGAATCTGGGTGGTTTCCTTTGTGGTTGGTTGCAAGTTTTCCTACAAAACATGCAACCCAAATCGAGTATTTTCTTTCTAGTTTTTGGTCTTTATTTCTCCCTGATTTACAAACCGTGTGCAAATGCTGTGCCTATCATATTGAAACAGAGACAGAGATTAGAGGAAGGAAAACACAATTTATTATTCATACTCCATCACAAAACACATGTGACAGAGAGCTCAGGGAAAGAAAAACACAAATTCTTATTCAAACTCCATCACAACACACACGTGACAGAGAGATTAGGTAAAGGAAAACAAGATACATTAATGTTAAACTAATCAGTGGTTGGAATGCCTGGCATGGCATTCGCAAACCTGTTCAACTCAACATCAGCAGCCCTCACATTGTTGGCTCCTAGATTCAGCACATCTCTCTTATGCTCCAGATGAGCAATCCCAGTAGAGAGATGTGTGATACACTTAGCCATACAATCAACAGCTGGAATAGTCATGTCCCCAAAGTCCTCTTCAAAAATATCATCCTTCCTCTGGGTCAGCTCCTCCACACTTTGGTTCAGCAGCCCGATGTGAAGATTGGTTCGAAGCGCCAAGTGCTTTTGCTGCACTATCTCCTCTTGGAGCTGCCTGCTCAGCTCTTGGACCTCATTCAGGATTTCAGCTTTGGCCTGGCGTTCCATGGTGAATGACCTGCACAGAGATTCAAAGAGGTGGAAGATAAGAAGGAGGATTAGTAGATGAAAAATTATGGCCGTTTAGGGTTGTGGTGAAACAAGGGAAAAGAAAGCATTTATAGTGGCTGCCTAGGGTTAGAAACGCCTGTGTGAAGAGGTGTAAACCAAGTGGTCAAACGGTGTGGTGTTTGGGAAGGTAAAAGGCTGCCTAAAAATCAGGAATCTAATTTCTGCAATACACTCCTTTTCTGCTTAGATACCTGATAAAAGCATGCAACCTACTTCCATCCTAGCACACAGTAGCTTCATCACATGATCAATTTCAACTAAAATTGGACACGAAACAGGGCAAGTTGATCTAAATCCAACTTCATCGATCAAGGCAAAGCAATTCAACAAATCATTGTAACCAAACAGCAACCCAATCTCTCATTTAAACCAAACATCTCATCCAAACCAGCAACCAAATCTCTCATTCAAACCATACATCTCATCCAAACCAGCAACCAAACATCTCATCCAAACCAGCAACCAAACATCTCATCCAAACCAAAAATCCAACATCTCATTCAAATCATTATAACCATAGCAATTTATGCAGACACAAATTGAACATAGAAGTTGCTTCCAAACACAATCCACTTGTACTTATATTGCTGCATCAAATTAGTATTAACATTTCTGCAGACACAAATCCTGCGAACAAGAGCACACTATGTTTGCTCCACATACAATAACTAACAGTAGCAAACAGAGAATGATCTTCTCCCTTGGACAGTGCATATCCTAACCAGAACTCCACCCAAAAGGTACAACCTAATGACTATAATAGCCAATATATTTGCACTATTTGCTATATCTACACAAAATACTCCACTCCTTGCACATCTTCTGCCAAAAAAATCCATTAATAAACTGGAACTTGTAACAAAAAATGGCAAATCAAACTCCAGTTGGATCTTCACATCTGCATCCTAAAAAACAGGCACAAGTACAATGTCAATACATATTAGTGAATCCCAACACAGTTAAAATATGACATGTACAAGCAACATCAAGCCTTACATTGAACAACAGGAAGATGAGCAAGAGCAGTGGCAATGAGAAGTGGATCACACGACAGCATGGAAGGTAGCAACCCTTGCCTAGCTAATTGTGCCTTCTTCATGTGAGGAATTTTGTACACATTAGAACCTCTAATTTTCAAGATCTCAATCATGCATGATTGGAGAGTTAGGAAAATGCTGTTAGCCTTAAAAGCAGGAAACTCAAAGAAAGCTTTGTTAACTACTTCCACTAACTGATCCATATTTCTTGCACACCTCTTTGATTGCAGTGATTGAATTGCTCTAAAAAACCCTAGATCAAGCACATTCAAATCAGGCGAATTAGGGGGTTGACTCAAAAGTGTAATCTTCAAACCCACATCATCTACTGCTGCCAAAATATCTACATCATCACTATGTATATGTGTTTTTGCATTGTCCTGTTGGATGAATATTTCATCCATGACACTATCCCCCGGCCATTTGTCCTTAATGGCTGGTAGTATTTTCTCAATCATGAATTGTCTAATAACAGCCCTATCTACCTTAGTAATTGGCTTAACTTCTAGAGTCCCAGCTTTTCTATTTGCACTAGACCTCACCGCAGCCACCTCTGTTACCAATGGGAACACCCCTATCTTACCATCAAATGTACATTCTCCATGAGAATCAAATCTAGGCCTAGCAACAACTGCAAGAAACAAAATTTTAGGTATAAAATGAGAACTTTTAATGTTCCTTACAGGATCATCTTCATCGGCAAGAAGATAGTAAGTCTGCACCTTCCTTGTCATTTGGAACCATTTTTCATCTATGTGCACCACATTTTCCATGTCGCAAAACTAGTTGGAGGTTGGATCAATGGAGGACAGACATTGACAAACCCTTTGCACACGATTTCCCTCTGTCAATGTTGGTTTCACCGCATTACTGTGCCGCTTCAATTCTCCACTTCTCAATTTTGTTTGTAAAAACGACTTGGAAACACCCAAAACTGAAGCGAGAGACCTTAGAGTTGTCCTATCTCGTAATGGAACATCTCTAATCTTCTGGAGATCAAATTGGATACGCTTTCTGTCACAATTTCTAACTCTGGACTGCGAAACCTCGTTATTTTCAGACTCTCTTCCCCTCTTCCAAAGCCGTTGGATTGAACGAATATGCACATTGAAGAATTGGGCAACTTCGGTTGTCGTTGTCCTCTTGAGCTTTCCATTAACACTTTTTGTTAGGAGCATCGCGTAAGCAACGTGTCTGTCCTCGTTACAAAGCTCTCTTCTTCCTCCATTTTGACCTACCATCAACAGCATACAAACGCAAGCAAGATCAGGAGAGGAAACCATTAATAAAGTAAGATCAACCATTAATAAATTATACCATAATCACGATTAAATGAAATAATTTGACCTTGAACACCTCCGCCATGTTCTGGGTCCGCAGCATCTTCATGGATTGTGTCCAAAATCGGCGAATTTGGGGTATGTTCTTCATCTTCTAAAACAATCCCGACACCTGAGGATGGTAATGGGTTGTTTTCAAACAGAGTGAGAGGGTCAATTTGGTTGGTATCCATTGTTTGGCCGCAAGACTTGGTTATGCGAGTAGAGGGTGAGATTTGAGACTTCTGGAGTCTCGCAAAAATGAATGGGGAGCTGAAAATGTTGGAGTGAGACCATTGTGCCCAAATATATTCGAATTTGGGCGGCCAGAGTTCAAATTTTGGGTTTGAATTGAACTCGAATTTTGGAGAGATTGTGCGAAAAATTTGGGAAAAATCCCGCGGCCACAGATGAGGGAAATACAGAGGTGAGGGAAGAGGAGGGGCAGCTTGGTCGTTTCACCAACGCGTACAGTGGCGCCTTAAACTCTGTGCCCACTGCTTAAACGACAAACAATGGAGGACAGAGGGAGTACTATATGCGCATCGCGCGGTTATATTAGATCATTCATAAGTCAAAAATCAAATGCTGAAAAGAGATATTTTATTTTTATATAGTAGTATAAAAATATGTTATATTATAGATAATTGTTTATAACTAAATAGCTATAAGGTAAATAAAATAAATAAGTATTAAATTTAATCATGTAAAAAATGAAACTAACTTTAGCTTCCGTTAGTATATGTCAATACCATGCAATGAATATTTGTGAACACTTATATATAAAATTGTGCGACTTTTTATATTTTTAAAATTCAATTTTTTTAAATTTTATAATTTATAGTATCATAAATTATAATTAAATAAATTGATTAAGGATAAAAATTAATAAATTTAATAGTGCAAACAAAAAAATTAACTTATTTGATCAATAGGTTTGATAGAAGATAATAATATGTAACATTAAAAATCATTTTGTCTCCCACGTCAAAATTTTCTGTCTACTTATGCATCACTGAAACTATAATTTCTTCCTAGTTTAATCAATTAATTCAATTTAAATGTGCAAATTAAGAGTTTTTAACTTATTTAATTAATATGATTGATGGAAGATAATATTATTAAATTGTGTAAAATTTAAAAATATTATAGGCCATATGTCAATTCTTAAGATGTCCAAAAATGACACGATATTATGTTAGGCTTTTATGGGTCCTGTGTGGTTTTTTGTGTGTAAAATGTGTTAATGCACTTTTGTGCACGCATTTCTTAATTTTCTTATGAACAATTGCCATCTTTTTACGGAGATTAGTACCAACCATGTCTATTTTTAAAGTTACTGTATTGTGAATGAAAGAATTCTTTTTTTTTTTGGTTATTTTAAATACTGATTAATTCAGACTCAAATTAGATAAAATTTCGAAAGAGGACAAATGACAAGTAACTCATTAACCCTTACAAATGATGAATACTATTAAATTATTTCTTCAAAATTTAGACAGAAGTTAATATTTCTAATTTATGTTAGATAGTGTGTTAATTCATGCGTGGGAAGGGACTTCTGCTTAGAATCCAATTGTAAGCATATAATTTACCTACTCACTTTTAAATTTATAGCTTAAAAAATATTAATTTACTAGTTAGTTAGGGAAAAAACTTAGATAGATCATGATTTAGGATGATGACACGTGCCTCAAATAGTGCTAGAATATCACTATTCTTGACACTTTTGGATACGTATTATCATCCTACATCATGATGTAAGTAGATCATGATCTACCCAAATTTTACTCGTTAATTAGTACCTTTCTTCAATTTTAGGCCAAAATATAATCGACTATTAGCTGTATTACAACTTCAAATGCGATAGTTGTTTTGTTTTAAATTATTATTGTTATCAGTAACAGGTCATTTTCTCTGCTTTGATTGTTGCCACTTGCGATACGATTTTAAATTCTGACCAAAAGATTGTGATTGAAATGGGTTTGTGCCTAAAGACTTTTTGGCAAAATGTTCATATTGCACGTGGCTTTTCATTTGTAAATGGATTTCTATTTGAATATTCAAGAGAAAAACAAAAAAAAACATAATCCTAAATTGAGTGAGTTGAAAATGAAACTCCACAACCAAAGTCAATTCTTGCCATATGTAACATCGTACTCTCCAACTTCACCTTGCAAAAAGCTAAAAAACTACAATTGTGTTGAATTAAAACTATTTTTTTTTCAAATATATAAGATTAATTAATTAATTAATTAACTGGGTAGTATTGGGCCAAATCTGGTAGTGGTCTGCTTTCAGTCGGACCTAAATTTAGTAAGTTAAATGACGAGCTAGGTATCTGTAAGTGTCGCGCGCGGGTAAATCGCTGTGTAAAATTTTCATCCTGTGATAATATACTCGTGAGTCGTGACAGTCTCCTGTCAGGATTCCTCTTGGCAGTCATGATTTTAGTTGTCATGAAGAGTCACGACCAGAAGAAGTGATGGTTATTGCAAAGCTCAAGATTTTTAGCAAGGCGCAGTGCTTGTCGTGTAAGGATCTAAAGATCCATCAAAATAAATATTATACTTCAATGTCAATAAAAAAAATCCATCATTTTTTCTAAGTCTAACTCAGTGGTGAGTAGGTCTTATCTTACTACACAAAAGAAAGAAAAAAAGAGTGAGAACTTTCTTGCGGATGGTGGTAGCCAACAGTGGTGGTGAAGGTTGAATTTTTTTTGATGAGTTTGGTTGTTGCTGCTGGTTGAGGTAAGAGTCAGAGATGTCGAAGTAGATGAAAAAGTTAAATTGATAAATTCATAAAATTAAACGACGTCATTTTGTTCAATAAAACGACGTCGTTTTGCGCTATTTTTTTTTTAATTATCATTTTCATAAATTTGCTTTGACTCAGTGAATTTATCGAGTCAAATCGAGTTTTTATTCCAACTTGAGTAGATTTGGATTTCATGTCTGATTTAACTAGTTGAGGAGAGTCAAATTCGTAAACTCGTAAGAGTTTAATTATCTTACTACCAAGTCAAGTCTGAAATATTAACGTTCCATATAGTAATCAAATATGAAATGATTTTGAATTTTTTTTTAAGAAAAGAGTCAGTGGAAACCTTAACATCAATCAGTCCATTTTTTTTCTTTCTATTTTATAATCAGCTATGATACTCCCTCTAACTTTTATTAATTGACGCGTACTGTTCATGCACAACCCCTACTTGTGGAAACATTGCTCGGATCAGATTATTAGGCGCTATGTCACAATGGATGAGGTCCTGTCGATCCTCAAGTTCTGTCACTCAACCACAGAAGGAGGACATTTTGCTGCAAAGAAGGCCGCACTCAAGGTCTTAGAAGCCGGTCTATATTGGCCATCGATTTTCAAAGACAACTATTACTTTTACGCCACTTGCCCTCGATGCCAAGCTACGGGGAACATAGGAGCAAGGAATCAAATGCCCTTGACCAACATCCTTTCTTGTGAAATTTTTTACATTTGGGGCATCAACTTCATGGGTCCCTTCCCAAATTCATTCGGGAATACATACATCCTACTTGCAGTAGATTATGTCTCCAAGTGGATTGAAGCCAAGGCCATCAAGACGGACGATTCAAGAGTAGTAGCTGATTTCCTTCGAACCAACATTTTCAACCGATTCGAGACCCTTCTATTTGACCCCAAAAAATTCCGTACTTTTTTTTTCTGACGTACGTTAACCCTTAATGTACCCCCGTACGACCGAAAAAAAATTCGGAGCAAAATTGTCTCAAATAGTGAGTCATCCGATCTCTTTAATATACGTGTAAATAGTGAAAGCGCCAGTTAATAAAAGTTAGAGGGAGTAAGTACTTAATTGTAACAATTTTGGATACTCCATCTCCCTCCAATTGTTAGATTTTGTAATAACTATGTGTACTTTCAAATTAAGATTATATTTCTTCTTATCCTAATCTATGTACCTACTAATCCATGCGTCATGCATACGCAAGCCTCCACTGCACCTTCAAGCCTCCACTACACCTTCTAGTGGAGAAGTGTTGAAATGGAAAATTAAAAATAGTGTATAATTTCTCATGTGAATCGAATCCTTTTAACAAATGAATGTGATCTCCGTTTGACCGTTGGTTTGCGGATGGGCAACTGATGAGAACCTCTGCTCAATTCCCCATTCTTGGCATCAATCTCTAAAGTAAGCGCTAGTGAACTGACTTCCGTTGTCACTAACAATAATTCGAGGGAGTCCGAAGCGTATAATGACTTGGTTTTTGAAAAAAGACCAAGTTTTTTCTACTGAAATTTCAGACATGGCTTGCGCTTCTGCCCATTTGGTGAAGGAGTCCACGGCTACTACAACAAATTTCAATTGATTTTTGGCCCTCGGGAAAGGTCCAATAATGTCTATTCCCCATTGAGCGAATGGACAAGGACTGACTAATCCTGTGATTTCTGTCGACGGTTGCCGAGGAATTTTACTAAATTCTTGGCACTTCTTGCAAGTTTTTGCAAAATGGTGGCAATCTTTCCGTATTGTAGGCCACCAAAATCCGGCTCAGAGGACTTGGGCCGCCATTGTTTCCCCTGAAACATGCATTCCACATATTCCTTCATGTATTTCTTAGAGCGTGAACTGTCCCTCCGACTCTGAGATGCATTTAGCCGCTGGATGAGAGAAACATCTCTTAACCAATTCCCCGTCATATAATAAACACCTTTCTGCACGTTTCAAGATCTTTTTCTTCTCAAAAGGGTCGTCTGGTAGGCGGTTATTTTTAAGATAATCCACCACTGGCACCCGCTAGTCATTTTCTTTTTCTCCAATGTACATTACCGCCTGTTCCTCCATAAAGGATGGGATGGATATTTCTTCCAAATACACCTCTTTTGGAAAAATGTCGTCGGGATCCGCCGCAGTTTTTGCTAATTCGTCAGCCACACCATTTTCTTCCCGCGGGATGTGTATGGCCAAGAATGCAGTACCTTTGGATCAAATGGCCCCTGTTACCCACGACGCCCGGGCCGCTGCTATGGAAAATCAACTTTCCACCATTACTGGAATGCTTCAAAACATATCCACCGGCCAGCCCGTGTAGATCAAGGCATGCGATTTTTGTAACTTCATGGACCACCCCACGGACGCTTGCCCCCACATCCCGGATGAGATAGATGTGAATGCCATTGGAAACTATAATGGAGCCCCCAGGAAGTATGACTCCTACACTCAGAATTACAATAATGGCTGGCGTCACCCAAACTTGAGCTACGGTAACAACCAACAGCAACAGCCTGGGCCGAGCCAATTACAGCCACAAAATCCATTCCAGAATCAGCAGCAGCCTCCTTTTAACCTCTAGAATTTCAAACCTCGGCCCAACTACTCCAACAATCAGCAATACCAGTACCAAGCTCCGCAAGGACCCATGGGGCCCACGCCCCAAGTTGCTGAGGTACCAAATTTACACACTCTTGTTCTTGATATTAAAAAACAATTGGGTATTTTGTCTCCAGAGGTGAAAGAGATGAAGAATGGAGGACGATTGCCACCACAACCAGAAGCCAATCCTAAGCACGGAGCTTGTGCCATGACACTCCGTAGTGGTACGCATTTACCTGACCGTGAGCTGCTTGCCCGAGAAGCTGAACTCCCAGATTCCACACCTGTTGCTGACGATGTAGAAGTCACTGCCGAAAAATAAAAAAAGGTCTACACCTCCAGGAAACCAGGTACGCCAATAAAAATTGATGAGAAGTCCGAATTCTCTGAAGACTTCATCATTAAGGTCCTTGAGCCTCCGTTCCCACACAGGTTAGTCAAAAAGAAAAAAGATAAAGAAGAAAAAGAAATTTTTAACCTGTTCAGTAATGTTCAAATTAACATTCCACTTTTGCAGGTTATTAAAAGCGTTCCACGTTATGCTAAGTTTCTGAAATCTTTATACACTAACAAAAGCAAATTGGCAGGCGTGAACAAAATTAGCGTGGGTGTTAATGTATCCGCTGTTATTCAAAGAAAGATCCCTCCAAAGTGTGCAGACCCCCTTGCAAACTTGGGGGCACTGACATTGGAAAAGCTATGTGTGACTTAGGTGCAGGTATCAACGTCTTTCCCTTGACGATCTTCACCAGACTAGGCCTCGGACCACTGAAGCCCACTCGAGTCATCATCCAATTAGTGGATCGGTCAGTAATCTACCCGGAGGGCATCATTGAGGACGTCCTCATCCAAGTTGGCATTCTCCTCTTTTCTGTCGATTTCTATGTGATCAGCATGGAAGACGAGCAGGGTACCAGACCCTCCAATGTTCTTCTAGGCCGACCCTTCCTCAGGACTGCCCGTGCCAAGATCGACGTCCACGATGCGTCCATCACCCTCGAGTTTGACGGACAAATCATCCGATTCAGCATGCTTGATGCTATGCATTTCCCTTCTGAGTTTTCGAGTCTTAATTTTATTGATATTATTGATCCAGATGTTGAGGAAATTGTTGACTTATTTTCTATTGACTCTCTGCAGCTTGCCCTAGCTAATAGAGTCAATTTCGGAGCCATGGATCACTTAGAGTCTAAATTCGTCACCCCACCTAACCTGCGCGATATCGTTGCTGTTTTGGAAACCACTCCTCATTCTCCCTTCAAAATGGTGGTAACTCCTCTACCTTCTGAATACATTAAGATTCCTCCTTCCATTGTGTATGCCTCAAATTTAGAACTCAAAGTTTTGCCCACGCACCTGAAGTATGCCTACCTCGGAGGCAATGATTCTCTTCTCGTGATCATCTCCAGCAAACTGGACACTGAAGAAGAGACAACCCTCGTCACCTTACTGAAGGAATTTAAGAAAGCTATTGGGTGGACAATTGCAGACATCAAAGGATTATCTCCAGCCTTATGCACTCATCGGATATACCTAGACGATGCTAGCAAGTCTAGAGATTGACCATTGACTTGGTCTACGATGAGCTTTGAATCGCCATATATGATGAGATCGAAGTCGTCGGTCTTTTTTGAGGTGTGGTTTAGAATGGCTTCTTTCCCAATCCGCAGTCTTAAGAGCAAGGCTTCATATTCAGCAGCATTGTTGGATAATGGCTTTAAAATTCTCTGCGCAAATTTTTGTTGGATGCCGTCGGGACCTTCTATAAGTGCGTCAGTGCCTGCCATTTCTTCATTTTTGGCTCCATCTACTTTGATGGTCCATGTGGCTCCTTCGATTCCCGGCGGGAACTGATCTTCATTGATGCTGTGCATATCTTTTCCACCCGTCGGCTCTGTGTTTTGGTCAAAGGTACATTCTGCCAAGAAATCAGCCAATGCATGTCCTTTGATTGCTGGTCGAGACTGATATTGTAGGCCAAATTGTTCCAACTTTATGGCCCAAATTACCATTCTTCTTGAAGTTTCGAGTTTGCGAAAGATTCGTCGTAGTGGCTGGTCGGTGAAAACTACTACCGAATGGGCTTGGAAATAGTTCGTCATCTTTCGAGTGGCTTGAATTAAAGAAAATGCAGTTTTCTCTATCCAAGCATACCTTAATTCAGCATCTTTTAATATTCTGCTCACAAAATAGACTGGTTTGTCCACACATTTTTCTTGACGAACCAAAACAGCACTTATAACTTCATCTGTGACTCCCAGGTACAAATGCAATGTGTCTCCTTTCTCTGGTCTTGTTAGTAACAATTCAGAGGAAAGGTATCTCTTTAATTCTGCGAAGGCTTCTTCACATTCTTTATTCCACCCGAATGGAGCTTTCTTTCTCAGCAGCTTAAAAAATGGTAAACATTTTTCTCCTTGTTTTGAAATAAAACGGCTCAAAGCAATCACCCTTCTCGTCAGCCTTTGTACTTCTTTAACATTTCGTGGAGGTTCCAACTCTAAAATTGCTTGGAGTTTCTTCGGGTTGGGCTGAATTCTTTCCTTGCTGATGATATACCCCAAAAATTTTCCCATTTGAAATGCGAACATGCACTTCTTAGGATTCACCTTCATGCCATATTTCCTCATGACTGTGAATACTTCCTTCAAATCTTGAAGATGATTTTCAAAACTTTCGCTCTTTACCAACATATCATCCACATAGACCTCCATGTTTTTCCCAATCTGCTCCTCAAAAATCTTGTTCGTCGTCCGTTGAAAAGTTGCCCCTGCATTCTTCAATCTAAATGGCATGGCTTTATAGCAATAAGTTGCTCTTGGAGTGATAAATGATGTCTTTTCTTCATCCTCAATTGCCATAGGGATTTGATGATACCCTAAATTGGCGTCGAGCAAGCTTAAGTAGTCATAACCAGCTGTCTGATCTACCAACTGCTCAATTCGGGGGAGTGGGTAATAGTCTTTAGGGCATGCTTCGTTGAGATCTGTGAAATCGATGCACATCCTCCATTCTCCATTTGGCTTTGGGACAACGATCGGGTTTGCTAACCAAGGCGGGTACTGGACTTCTTTGATAAAATTAGCTTTTAAAAGCTTGGCAACTTCTTTTTCAATGGCCTCCGCTTTCTCTTTTGAAAAAGCCCGCCTTTTCTGCTGAACAGGCTTTGCTTCAGGGTTAACATTCAGTCGATGTTCTGCCACTTCTCTAGAAATTCTCGGCATGTCTGACGGTGTCCATGCAAATTCTCCCGAATGTTGGTTCAGCATATTGAGGAGTTGATCCTTCTCTTTTGTGTCCAGTTTCTCACTTATTAAAAAATGCTTTGACGTGGTCCCTTCTGCCGGTACAACAATCATTCTCTCCATTGGTTGGGTTCTTTTTTCCTCTCCATCCGTCGGCTCAGCGGCTACACAAATATATTTGTCACAGCCGCCACTTGTCATGATTGAGTAACATTCTGCCGCCAGCTTTTGATCCCCACCGACGGTCACTACTCCATCCCACGAGGGATACTTCATTTTCAAATGTTTTTGAGAAATGATCGCCCCAAAAGTATTTAAAAATGGTCTTCCTAGAATAGCATTATATGGCAAATTTAAATCAACAACCATAAAAAGTATCTTTTCTGTTAGTCTTAATGTGTCCTCCAAGAAGAAAATTGGCAAATGCACCACTCCTTCTATAGGAACCGCAACTCCATCGACACCGAAAATTGGCTTGCGACACGGGAGAAGTTCTGACTGTGGTCTTCTCATCGTTGTGTAGGCTGACAAAGACAACAAATTAACAGCACTGCCGTTGTCCACGAGAGTTCTCTTGACACCGTGGTTTGCGATAATTGCCGTTATTACTAAGGCATCATCTTGTGGATATCTAACTCCTCTTGTATCTTCCTCGGAGAATGATATTGTCATTTTGTCCAAGAAATTGAAACCCACGTCTTCCTTTGCCATCTCATCTCTATTGCATTTTCCCGCAATAGATGCCACCTCCAAATTTTGTGTTCCTCCTGCGATCAAGTTGATAAAAGGAAATTCATCTCCCTCCGTATACATTATTTCTTTTCCCCTTGGCTGTCGGTCACCTGCGGACCCGTCGGCTGGTCCTTCTTTGGTGTTTTCCTTTTCCCTGTGAGGAGCTTCCTCATTTGTTTTTCTTGCTTGTACAACATATTCTCCCAAGTATCCTTCCTGGATAATTTTTTCAATGGCAATTTTCAGCTGTCGGCATCAATCAGTCGAATGACCTCTTCCTTTGTGAAAGTGGCAGTATAGATCTTCTCTGTTGCCGAGGTGCGCCCCTGGTTTCTCATTTGGGTACTGAATCGGCCATCGCCTTTTCTCAGCTAACGCCAATACCTCCACTGGAGATATTGTTAATGGTGTAGTTTTGATTTCTTACCGAGCAGCTTGAAACTTGTTGAACCTGCGTGGAACATACTCCTTATCAGTTTGCTTCGATCCCGTCGAGTTCTGTTTGGGCTTGGTGTTGGAGTCGTTCGCTTGTAGTTTCTCCATGTTTTCAGCTTCTTCCATCTTAACATAATTGTTTACCCTGATCCTTAAAAGATCCAAGGTAGACGATGGGTCTGTCCACAACATTTCTTTGAGTCTGTTATTCTGACAGTTTCTCTTCAAGGCTTGCGTGGCAAATTCCACTGTGACGTCAGGTGTGGTGGAGACCTCAAAATTAAATCTCTCAATAAATGCCTTTAAGGACTCCTCTGGTCCTCGCCGAATATCAAATAACAGATCTGCTGATTTCTTCAATGGAATACAAGTTCTAAATCTGTTGAGAAATTTTTCTTCGAATTGTGTGAAAGAGTTGATGGAGCCTGCCGGTAATCCTTCAAATCATGTTTGAGCAATTCCAACTAGTGTTAATTCGAAGATTTGGCATAAATCTTCATCTCGTCGCGTCTGATAACGCACGCGTTTCGTTACTTTCTTTAAGTGGGCCATTGGATCTGTGATTCCATCATAAGTTTCTGAAGGGATTTTGATTCTTCGACTGACTCGTTCCCTCCGAATTTCACTAACCTTTATCAATCATTATCATGCTCCACCTGTATTATCATAATGCCCTTTTGCTGTAAAGGAAGAATCCCATGTTATTTAATATAACTGGTGCGTTTAGTGGGATTGGGATGCATGTTAGTGAGGCCTTTAGGTAGGGCCATTATTGAGCTGTCAATATTCCCTTTATGAGCCTTCATTAGTCAACAACACGTGAGGACATACTTGGTGATGACCGTCGGCTTTGAGAAGAGCTTTATATACCTTTAACCCGTTAGTCATAAAGGATTTACCTCGTGCCTCCTTCCACAAGTCGTCGGTCATGAGGCATTATCTTTTCTTCCTTGAGCCGTCGGTCATTCAGCACGATGATGATGTGGACACTTTCCTGAGCCGTCGGCCTTTGGGAGCTTTGTCTACATGGAAGCTTGTGTGGTCCCCTTTTCTAAGGACTTAGTCAAATATGTTATCAGAAGCCCAAACGGAAAGTAGCCTGAGTGTTTACCAAAGGCTTAGTAATTTACTGCTGACCACCGATTTTGCCAAGATTTCATATTTGTCCGTCGGTCATGTTCACAACAAAAAAGCCTAGCTCTGATTTTGAATGTTCTTGACTTTGTAGTGCCAGAAAAACCGTTGGTTATAGAACTCAGAAGCTTTTGTGCCTTCTCTAAATGCTGTCGGTCAGCTTGCTTTTGTTTCTATCTTTCGATTTGAAATTTCGATGTCCGCGCTTCACTTTTTGACACGTGTCTTTTATGCCTCTTTTTTCAAATTTTGCTCTTTACTCGAGAAACAAAACGTCTCTTCAATAATTATAATTTTTACTTTATTGATTACTGCGATCCAGCTGTTCCATCAGTAACATCCCTTCCTTCATCGGTTGCGACCGTCCACGTGTCAAGGCGCGTTTGTTCTTTCAATCCATGCGTCTTTTGGCGATTGGTGATGATTGAGGGTGTGACCCTTTTATTTATTCACGTTTTTCCCCGTATATGCTTGTATGCATAAATATTAGAATTGTTAAAATTTAATCCATTGGGCATGATTGATAAATTAGGAGTTTTTATTTCTTTCAAGCATAATTTAAAACACCTCTTTCATCCGGTAACCTTTTTAGGATGTGACTCGGGTGCCTAACACCTTCCCGAGTCCATAAAACGACCCTGAACCGCAGTTCTCGGGTTCAGACCCTTTTGCCTTAGCTTTTATTTTTATGCATGACTTTAGGTTCCCTAAACCTAGAAACAAATTAGGGCGGCGACTTCATATGCATCATGTGAGATAAGTCCAATTTAGTCTCACATCTAGTCCCAAACTCGCGTCGCATTAGGATAAAAATCAACAAAAAGGGGGTGCGACAGTATCGTCCGGGAGCCTTCAAGCCAGTTAGAAGTAGTAGATGCTATCCCAGCACATGCATCATATTGAAATGCGTATATTAACAATCTTTTTTATCTTGTTGTTGTTTATTCTTTGACATGTAATCTCTTCATGACGTCGCGCTGCTCTCCTCTTTGTGAGTACATATGTCACCGAACATAGGTGACGCTCCCAGGCGTTCACTCCTCAAACTGTATTTGGGATGGTAAGATACCTGGTGATATGGCCGTTGCATGCCCTGCATAAAGTAATAAAAATACAACTCAATGTTGGCTACAAAATGTAATGTAGACAGTGGTGAGAGGATCGATCCACAGGGACTATCGGCCTAATGATTATTTTCCTGCAAACAACCAAACCAAACTGAACAAAATGAAGAGTGAGATAAAAACAGGATAAAAATGCAGCCCCTTCCCAAGGCCTTGGGATGGGTCTGCAAAATAGTACTAGAATTAAGTAAATAAAATAAAATAAAGTAAAGTACAAGACAAAGATAGTGAAAGGATGAGGGAGAAATATTACTCCCGGTAGAGATCTCTTGAGGTAACAATTCCTTGTTGTTGATCATTGACAAAAGTATTTTCAAAACGATCTCATAGAAAAGTTGCGGGAACCAGTTTACACTAAGATTCCCCTAGCCTCGCTTCACAAGTTGTTTAAAAGAAACCTTCTATTCAAACGACCCTAATCCTCCTAGACATCTCCTAAGGTTCTAATCCGCCACTTTGCTAGGCCAATCGGCTGTCACCCAAGAGGCCCTGGCAAAGGAATCAAAACTCTTATGGAGAGGCTTAGGCGATTGATAAAATCAGTGAGGCCCTTTTTCTAGACATCGGGAGTTGTTCGTCATCCCAAGTTCCTGGTCTAGTCTGGTAACATTCCCGGCTGTCACCCAGGAAACCCTTCTCATGGCCTTGGGATGGGAGTGTAGTCTAATTCTTTTCCTTCTACCAGCCTAGACCGAGTTAATGCCCTTTAACCCTGCTGGTATGTTGTCTACTTGTGTTCCCCTGATCATGGATTAAACGCAATCTCAGAGGAACTGACTGTAATCATTCAAGTTAAAATCCAAGTTGATCAAGCTCAAATATAACAAGAATAAATTGTTGTTAAAACAAGGAGAGAAATACGAAAACCATTTTTATTAAGATCAACATAGTCTCAAAACAAACGGGAATTGTTAACCTCTCAATCCCTACCAGGAATTGGAGGATTTAATTACAACCAATCAAAACAACAAACTACAATAATAGCAAAAATACATGAAAATGGAGAAAACTAGTTTTTCTCTCTTCCGTTCCCCTCTAACTCTCTATGATGGCCTCCTTCTGTTAAGTCTGGTCTCCTTCTCTCTTTAATGGCACCAAAGGGAGCAACACTCACAAATAAAATAATTCCAGCATAAGTAACCAAGTCTTCAAAGGTGTGGTCTGATACGATCATAGCTAGGCCAAGACGCGCATAAGTGAATGATCTTGTTCTCTTGTAGGTTTGGTGCGCGGAATTAGAATGAAAATCCCTTGGATACGTTTTGAAAGGAACACGACCCTTCGAGTGAGGTGAATGACAAGAACACGACTTGTCGATGTGATGAACGTTTGAAAGGAACACGACCCTTCGAATGGAGGTTAATGATGAGAACACGACTCACCTATGTGATGATGATGATGTATGCCCTAGTCGTACCCTAAAGAGAACATGACCCTTTAGCACACCTAGTACTTGACTGGCACCCGAGACCTAATTCGAAGGAGTACACCTACGAACCCTTCTCGCCGAGATTGAACACGACAATCCCCCACGCTGCTCACGCACCTCCACACTTGAACACGACAAGTGCCACGCTTTGCACACGCAACGCTAGTTCACGCACCTCCACGTTTGAACACGACAAACGCCACGCTTCACTAGCCCTAACCGAGTCCATGGCTAAGTACACAAGAACGGCTTGCACCGGAGATCAAGAAAGTAAGAAGGTAGAATAATGTAAACGGGGATTTGGTAAGGTGTTTGATGGAAATTCTGATCTAATTTTATTAATAACAAAGCAAGCCTTTATATAGGTGTTTTACAATACAAGTCTTACTAGAAATAGAACTACTAATAATAGATAGTTACCTAAATAATTAATTCCTAAATAAAATAAACTCCTAATTAAGCCGAAGCTCTACATAGTAATTAAAGCACATAAAAATAAGAAATATTAATTCGTGCTCTCTTTTGCCAAACCCTAGCCGACTTGGGCTTCTTGGTGCGATCCTTGAACCGTATCATTCCCTTGAAGGCGATTCGTCCTCGAATCGTGATCCATAAAATTCTCCAAGGACAGATTGTATCTCCATAGAATTTCTTCCTCATTCAATCCATAGGTTGCACAAATTGGTGTTATCATGACCTCATAATCTTTCCTCAATGCAACGCTATGATCAAAATTCCCAATCGCTCGTCCTTCAAGTTTATTCAAATAACTCCAAAATGACGGCGATCCTTCCTTGATTCCTTGAGTATTAATTGAGTAATCAACTAAGGGATCATACTCTCCAAATGTTTCCACATACTCAAGCAAATCTAATTTTATCAAGAGAAGACGCATCCATCCTTTGTATTCCATACAAGCCATAGTTCTCGAGTAGTCTTCTCTTTTGCGCTCCCCTTCAAGATTATAAAACCTCTGCATCAGCTTCTTCATAAGCTCAATCACTTCTCCTTTCTCAGCTTCAAGCCTTGCTTCCGCCATCTTATTCACTTCAAGCAAATTTGAACACAAGAAAGTGCAAATCTGTTTTCGGTGAACACAGTTTAGTATTTCGGGTGAAACTTTTTACTCCAATGTCCGAATCACCTGATTCTTCTTGATTCAGACTCCTGACAGACAGACCTTTCCAACGAACTAAGACTCACTAAAATCGGATTCCAATAGGTATATATTGAAATACAATTTCGACACTGACACTTTGGTGGACTGTTTTTGGTGACTCTTTTGTATGACTCTTTTTTATGGACTATTTTTATGACTTATATAAATAAATAAAAAAGACAAACAGACTCAACACAAACTGACTTGGTTTAGAACTAATAAACCGACTCAAAAAAAAAAAAACTCGACTTTGATTTAGAACTTCTAAATCGACAAAGACTCAAAACAGAAAATTTTGATGACACTTTTTGATTTTGTGACTCTTTTTTGACTCGACAAAAAAAAATAAAAGATAGATGGGATTTTCTTACCAAACCTAGAACTCCCTTGAGCTCCGCTACCAACTGATATGATCCTAGCTAGGCTAGGACGCGCATAAGTGAATGATCTTGTTCTCTTGTAGGCTTGGTGCGCGGAATTATGACGAAAATCCCTTTTGAAACGTTTTGAAAGGAACACGACCCTTCGAGTGAGGTGAATGACAAGAACACGACTTGTCGATGTGATGAACGTTTGAAAGGAACATGACCCTTCGAATGGAGGTTAATGATGAGAACACGACTCACCTATGTGATGATGATGATGTACGCCCTAGTCGCACCCTAAAGAGAACACGACCCTTTAGCACACCTAGTACTTGACTGGCACTCGAGACCTAATTCGAAGGAGTACACCTACGAACCCTTCTCGCCGAGATTGAACACGACAATCCCCCACGCTGCTCACGCACCTCCACACTTGAACACGACAAGTGCCACGCTTTGCACACGCAACGCTAGTTCACGCACCTCCACGTTTGAACACGACAAACGCCACGCTTCACTAGCCCTAACCGAGTCCACGGCTAAGTACACAAGAACAGCTTGCACCGGAGATCAAGAAAGTAAGAAGGTAGAATAATGTAAACGGGGATTTGGTAAGGTGTTTGATGGAAATTCTGATCTAATTTTATTAATAACAAAGCAAGCCTTTATATAGGCGTTTTACAATACAAGTCTTACTAGAAATAGAACTACTAACAATAGATAGTTACCTAAATAATTAATTCCTAAATAAAATAAACTCCTAATTAAGCCGAAGCTCTACATAGTAATTAAAGCACATAAAAATAGGAAATATTAATTTGTGCTCTCTTTTGCCAAACCCTAGCCGACTTGGGCTTCTTGGTGCGATCCTTGAACCGTATCATGGTCTACTAGGTGAGACATATTCTTGTGGGAATCAAGAGTGTTCTTACAACTTTCTATTTTATCCCCTTCTTGGTACTCTCAGCCATGTGAAGAAGAATTCTTGGCACAAACACACGTGCTTCTGCTCCTAAAATACCCAGCCAACTGGACCAGCACTAAAAAATAAAATATTCAGCACGCAAAAACATGGTCAGTGCTGTCAAAACTGGACTTCGTCACAGCAGCTCCATCTCAAGGCCTTGGGATGGTCTGAAATGCTCCTGCAGAAAATCTCCCAAGGCCAATTGATTGTTTTGGCTCTAATCTTCAAGCTTTTCGTTCCTTTCCCTTCATATAGATATTTCATACCTGTCCAAGGAAAAAGGAAGGGAAAGGGCTCAAAGTAGCATAATTATTATCTCAATTAATAATAAAAGAGACAATAAAATATGGAAAATAAACAATCAATCACTGACGCTCAGTCAGGGCACTTGCCCCCATCGATATCATAATTCCTCCATATATTTTGTTGCCTCACGGTTTTCACCAATTACCTTGCACATTCTCACTTATTGTTTACATTAGTAGCGACATATGACAAAGTATTTTAGTTACCTCAGGGTGTCGCATGTCGGGCGCATTTCCACCAAGATGTCGCTCGCGTCACTTACTCATCCAACCATCTTCACCGGGTTTGTACCTTCCGGTTACTCGCTGGGGTATCGTGACTTATCCCATATTTTCTCAATCGGCAGGGAAGTGCCTCATCTCAGTGAGCCGCCTGATCAGGGTCGGCCATCACGAGGATATGACTTTTCACTTCTTAGCGTTGTCACCTCGCACCCCAGAATGTGCCTCGTCTTACGATATGTCTGTGTTAGCGCCACTATCGTAAGGGTAGGATTTTCACTTCCGAGGTGGAGTTTTTATCTTCCCTGGGGTCGTGCCTCGTCTTAGTGAACAACTGCCTATGTGAGCACAGGTTGTCACAAGGAAAGGATTTGCACTCCCAAGGGAGTCGGGGCGTGCCTCTTTTAGGTATACCGTCTATGTGAGCACGGGTACCCCAGGATAGGACTTTTCACTCCCGACAGTGCTGGAGCGTGTCTCATCTTAGTGAGCCGCCTGATCAAGGCCGGCCTCACAAGGATAGAATTTTCACTTCCAGCACCATATATTTCTAGGTATGCCGGGGCGTGCCTCGTCTTTGTGGACCGTCTATGTTAGCCCGGTTTACCACAAGGATAGGACTTTTCACTCCCGACATCCTTTCTTCCGTTATCTGCACACCACAGACAACCAAAAAGAAACACAAGAGATATCTCCAAGATAATTGTTAGAGAATGCGCCACGGCATGTCAAATTCTAGAATGATATAATTTCAAACGATCAATGTTCCAAGAGTTAAGTAAGGGGGTACCGTCAAGTATTTCCAGGTGATATGCCCCCTTTCCGATAGCGCGGGTAACGCGGTATGGGCCATCCCAATTTGAGCTGAGTTTCCACATCCGTTGGCCAGCAGCTCGCTTGTTCCGGAGCACTAAGTCTCCCGTTTTGAGCAACCTCTCTTTGACATGCCTGTTGTGATACCGCGTCATTTTCCTTTTGTAGTGCGTTGTTTTCAAGAGAGCTTCCTCATGTAGCTCTGGTAACGCATCAAGGTTGGCTCGCACCCTTTCTTCGTTTAGGTCTTCTTTGAAATATTCGACCCTCAAACTTAGGGTGACAATTTCCACTGGTGTGACGGCCTTAGTGCCGAAAGCCATCGCAAAGGGTGTCTCCCCTGTGCTAGTTTTGACGGTCATGCGGTAGGCCCACATCACGTAGGGTAGCTCGTCCGCCCATTTCTTTTTCGAGCCCTCCAAATTTTTCTTGATGTCGCTCAGGATGCTTCGGTTGGTCACCTCTACCTAGCCGTTAGTCTGGGGATCCAAGGAGTAGTTTAGGGCATCCCTTAACTTATCTTACTTTTTATCTTAGCATAATTCTTAGAGTTAGTTTCTTAGACTTCTCTCTAGTTTATCTCTCTAGTTCTTGTTAGCATCCTTCCTCTTTGCTGTCGGGCTTCAAACGTTTAGTAATCAAGTCTTCTTTCCTTAATCTATTTCTTTACTTGTTATGCTCTCTTTAATTATTATTTATTTATCTTCAAGCATGAGTAGCTAAATCTTTAGTTCTTAGCAAAGGTAATTCAAGGGTTGCAAGGGCAGATTCGAGGCCTAAACATGCTTAATATATTCTTACTGCCATATTTAATTGCTCATCATTTTAATTACATTTTCGCTTGTGGTAATTAGAGGCTTGATCAACTGATAATTTCTATGAGTGAATACTGTCATCTATGTGATAAATACGGAAGGAAAGTTGCGTGGAACAAGTAGACATCTATCTAGTAGTAGCTGTGCTGAAGTGGTCTCGACTAGCTAGGGTGAGTAGTTGATTGGAGCAGGGTCACGAGCCTGACAAACTGAGGGACCTTTAGCTCCAGCTGTGTCTTTTCTTATTTTCATGGGCAGTCTGAATATGGCCCTCCCGCATTCGTGCCTGGAGGGATGGCGGACTGTCAAGACTACCTCATATGTGGAAACGGGGGGTAGTTTCTCTTAAGAGAAAAGTAGGAGATATCCGAGGAATCTGGTCCCTATGTCACTTCTATGTTCACATGAATAGACTATTTCTGTGCTGATGACAATCGGGCCCTCGAATGCAACCTAAGAATACCTTTTGCTAAGATCCTTCTCTATCTGATTATTTATGTTTATTTATCTCTCTGCTTTATTATTCTGACTTTATCACTGATTTGCTATATTTTATCATTCGGGACCCCGAACTGACAACTCGAGACCCCGAATTACTGCTTTCATATTAGAATTGTTAGCTCCAAATCTCTCTTGACTAACGTGTTTAGTCAAGCAAAACCCCCCCTGTTGTTACGTTTTTGGGTTTTTGTTCTGTGTTTGCATTCAAGACTTTGAATCAGTCTCTCTCAATCCCTGTGTTCGACCCTGACTACCACTGTACACATTATCAATTGTGCACATAATTTCAGGCATTATAAATCTCTATTTGACTAACGATCAGTGGTGCTGACTATTTTAGTATAAACAGCGTTGGAAATGGAGCATGTTCGCCGGACTATCGTCGCCGGCGACACAATAAGAGTCATGAATAGTGAGAGCCAACGGCTCTCACTCCGAATTGTTTGGCCTGGGCCACGCAGGCCCAAGCGATGAAGCAGCGCGCGTTGGGCGCGCACGCGAGAGGGATGGCTGGGCCTTCGGCCCAGCAAGTGAGGACAGCAGATGGGCAGCTTCAGCCCAAGCTGAGTTGTGCTGGGCTTGACCCAGCTATGGGCCCATCCTGATGGGCCCACTCTCGGCCCAGTGGACTGAGCCCAATTTTTAGACCCGTCGTTTTTTTGTGCCTTCATACACTTGTACTGTTTATTTATTTTCGCACTTGTACTATTTATTTTTTGTATGCCTGTACTGTTTATTTATTTTCGTATGCTTTTGCATGTTTAATTATTCTGCTTGTGTTTGACCATCAAAATTAATTATGTCACTTGCATACAATAATCTTGATGCCGATTGCGTACAATAATCTTGATGCCGATTATTCGTATGCTCGTACTACTTAACTAATTATTTTTGCATGCTTAAATAATTGTTCTAAAAGGCCATCCTTGATACCAGCTATAAGGGCATACGCGGACTCAAACGATTTTGATTGCTCATCAACAATGGATGGCAATCAAAATAGAAAAAAACCCAAATGCATCCTTCTTGTCAACACTAAAATTGATTATGTATTTTTCTAGTAAAATGCAATGCTGCAAACTTGTTTTTAGATTCTAACAAAAATCCAGAATGACTTATCAACTAACTAATAATAAACTAGCATCATCAACATCTAAACAACATCCATGGGAGACGAGACGAGGCGAGAGCACCGGACAACCCAAGGTACTTGCAGATATTCTTCTACATCAATCACTTTGTTACTCTGTAGGTCTGTGCATATAACAAAGACAAACAATCAAACTCCACATAAGAAAAGAAAATCGACATATATCCCATTGACTTGTAGTAGTTTTGCTTACAGACCGAATAAGAGTGCAAGGAAGATTAAGACAATCGAGAATAAGAACTACTAATAACAAAGTAGATTGACTCGTTTCAAAAGCTCCTTAGCCCTTGCATTATTCTTGAAATGATCACGTACAGGCTGCAGAAAATATTAAGCACATTGTTGGTTAGCTGACAATACAGGATAACACACGCCTCAGCGGTCAATTGGTAGAACTCTTGTTTTTATATATAAAGGAATAGTGTATGGTTAGTGGAAACGAACTTCCCTTTCAATCAAGATAGGCACAGAACAGGGTTGGTAAGTGACAAAATTCAACAAGCCACAAGAAACATTTTTTTCGCAATTCACAGACATCACTTTCCTGCGATTTAATGAAACAGTATAGGTTCCAGCGTTTAATTACCTGCAGTATCTTATTCAATGCCTTTGATAGAGCAGGCTTGAGGTCAGCAGGATGCAAGCCCTCGTTTTCATACTCAGCAACCAGTTCTTCAAAGCTAAGGAAGGTCCTGTATCAATGTAAGAAAGTTAGTGCATTAAGTGGCATACCACAGTTGACAGCAATAAGAAATTGCTATACTCACAATCTACGAGTAACATTTCATGATGAATAACCAGGAAATTAAAGACATCATCATAATCGAGTAAACTCGGAAATTAATTCCCGGGAAGTGGCTTAAACCCTCCAAACGGTCCAAATAATAAAAAACAGGGGAAAACATGAAACAGTGAAATAAAAGGAAGGCAACAGGGCTTACTTCTCTCCTCCATTTTCTGGTTCAAGTTCCACCTTGAACTCATTAAACCATGGAAAGATAATGTATTTGATGTATTCCAGGCAAGGATTCCCTTCAACAATCTTTGGGGGACAGTACGCCGTCTTTATTTTCAAGTTCACTTCTGCCTAAGAGCAGTGGAAAGAGAAAAAAATACTAATGCAACAAGCAGGGACAGTGATAAAATGCAGCAGTAATAAGCAGGCAAGCTTTATATTTGACATTAATTGAATTCCCATGTTAATTGAATTCCCATGTTACGAGGTGTCTTAATCTTACAATTGCTACTCTATGATAAAACTGAAGCCATACCTCTTCATCCTCCATGTAGATGGAAGAAGAAGGATCACTCTTTGACATCTTTTCTTGCCCTTGCTGCAAACCCGGTAACATGTCTGAGATCATTAAAACCGGATCATAATCCATAAGAATAGTGAAACCTTGAACGAAATGATGATAACAAATTGAATGCAAGGAATTAAGGCCGTACGATGAGACAAAATTATAGGCTTGTTTTTCCTCTTGATGTCATCGCAGTACTCTCTCGCAAGAACATTCACCTTCCGCTGATCCATGCCCATTTGGCAAATGTCAGCCTGTTCACCATGATGATCAATTCAAGTTACAAACAATGCAGAAAGAGTTCCATAGCTAGAGTTTAAAGCCAGCACGGTATGCATTCCTTCCTATTAGAGGTTTCTTTCCAACCTCTTCCAGAAGCGTCATGGCCACATAGAAACAAACACCGGTTGAACAAATAACTAACAGTCAAGGTAGTTATGAAAAAAAAAAGGCAGGTATAAAGTAAAATAAATCATCAAGTAAATCAAATTGGTAATAAGATAATAAGCAGCCAGAAAGAAGCAACACTGATAAAACAAACATGGATTCAGCTAGTGGCGAGGTATTAGAGGATTTAGTAGTAGGTTGCGGGTTCAACACCTAAGAATACCAAACAAATACAAGACAAACAAAGATATACACAATGTCAAACACATGGGGTTGACTTACTTGATGTCAGGATCAGTTTATTTATGCGAAAAGGATACATAGAGGATGAAAAAAGAGAGCACAAAATGCTTGTTTTACATGTGAGATTCCAGTGGACAAATGTGCATTGTATTTTTACAAAATTAGCTCTCTTTAGAAATGTTTTTTCAATCCACCAATACTCATATAACTCGCTCAATAGAAAAATAATCCATTTCTAGGAACAACTCAACTGGCAATTTGAGTACTAAATGGGGGAAATATAAGTGGCTGCCTGTAAATTCCAGAGAACAATGTCTATCAAAACCAACAAGCAAGAGCCTTAATTCTAATCGATAGGGGCAAGCACCTTGAGGAAAAAAATGTCAGCACATTGCATGCACGGGTAGAAAATCTGGTCAGCAGTCAACTCATCACTCTCATTACGGCCCATAATTTGATAACACCTAAGAAGGACAAGAAAGCAATACTTTTAGCTCACAAGTAACAGATGATTCATGAGATTCACAGTCTAATCCAAGCTCCGTTACCTCATAATACTAGGAAGCTTGTTTCTGCAGGCTATATCCATTACAAGAGGCCAGTACTCTGATGCCCTGGAGTTGATTTCATCTGAAGACCAAAGGAACTGTACATTACCCGCTTCAATATTCATTCCAACAGCCTTCCAAATCTCAATCAAGTACTCTCCTTCTACTTTAATTTTGGCCAAGTCACCTCCCATTTTGTTGTTCAGTTGAGCAAACCAATCAGCAATCCAAATCTTGACATGGCAGCCAGCTGAAGTCAGCTTGTTCACGTTTATTGCTTTCATAACTCCCTGGCAACATGAGCATGGAAAAAACAAACAAAATGAGAAATCAAATAAACAAAAACAAATGCGTATAGCTAACATGGAAAACAAATCAACACTCGAGGAAATAATTAAAATGAAGGACCTGGGCAATGTGCATTCTGCCAGAGGGCTCAAACCCATCATAGCAAATGGGATTAGGCTTATGTTTGAGCAAATTGAGGAGCTCATCATCTTGAATACACTCTTCTCCAATACTCCTCACAATTTGAAACCTTTCTAGCAGATTCATCCTACACTCACAACCAAAACTACAAATCAAAATCTAACTACAATGACCCATAAAACAAAGACAAGAAAGAAGAAGAAATGCGATAAGATTGGAGGATTGGATTACTCAGGAGTGGAGGAAGATGAGGCTGCGACAGTGAGGGAGGGATTCCAATTCTTGGGTAGGCGGAGTTTGCTGCAGCTCATAACAATGGCGGAGGAAGTGAAGCAAACTACACCTACCCAACAATTGGAATTGGAATCCCTCTGTCGCTGCCTCATCTTCCTCCATATGTCGCCGACCACCTTACAAATCCGGTCGTCGAAATCAAACTAAATACACATACAAGGCAAACCCAACCCCGTACATATCATCATACCCAATACAAATCAAACCCAATCCGTTTATCTCCTCCTCAAATCCGAAACAGCCATGCAAATCAAACAACAAGCACGACAGCAGACCAAACAAGAAGCAAGAAAAGAAACAGAGAAGAGAAAACAGAAAAGCCAGAGTATTTTTTGTACTTGCGTCGCTGCCGGAGTTGGAGGAGGGAGAGCGCGGTGCTGTGGCGGCTATTGGTCGGTGATGGTGATGGTGATTGAGCGGGAGACGGAGTGAATTTGAGGATGGAAGGTAGTGATTGAGGTGTGGTGGTGACAGGTTTAGTGTGGCTGCGTTTCAGAGGAAGAGGAGACGATGTTTTGTATTTATTGTTAGGGTTTGGTTGGAGTTTTGTTTTGAAAAAAAATAAAAAAATAAATAATAAATAAATAATTCCGGGTACGGCAGACCCACCGGGCTGGGACCGGGACCAGGAATCTGGACCCGTTTTTAATCGGGTCGGGTTCAGATCCGGTCTGAATGTTTTCAGGCCTGGCCGGGCCGAGTTCGGACCCGCACATTCAAATTGACAGCCCAAATTTATATGGGGAAGACCTTAAGAAGGTCTGACCTGTCACGATCATTGCACGTAAAAAAACTGAAAATTTAGTCAAAGAATAATAATAAATGTTTTAAATACATTTAGTTGTAATATGCTAAAAAAATAAAACAAGTCATAAATCTTTCCTATTATAAATATAATTTTTTGGAAGTTCAATCACGTAATACTCTTTAAAATCGGTTAAATTTTATCCTATTTTTAAGGCTGGAATGAGAAATGATCCTCTATTCATGAAGTATGACTTTTACAGTTTTATTATACTAGTATATGAATAAATAACGTTATGAGTGAGTGCCACCTATTATTAATTATTAATTTATATAGAAAAACAAAAGCCTCAAACACTAGAATTCTTGACAATTTTGTTTTTTCTTCTTGCTCCTTTTTTTCCTTCTGAAATTTTTATTCATCAATTATTTTATTCCATGTGTTTATAAAAAAATTCTAATTGAACTATTAGCTGGTTAATTTTGTCTATAATTTCTCCTCATTTTCAACACTGCATCCCTTACTAAGACAATCTAGTACGAACAAGATTAATTTTAATTCACTAGATTCTAAAATTCATGTGGTTTAAACTGGATGAAGTACTACAAAGCTACATGAACACAATATTTTACATTCTAATTTAAACAAAATTCACGTATTCTCCATAATTCTAGTAATTTTACGTTTATACATATCATTATGTATTATATGAAATAAATTCTAAAATATATATATTTAGTATATATATATGCATCATAAGTTGTGTTTGTACCTTATAATTTTTAATTTATTATCCTATTTGACCTCCCAATATATTTTTTTTTTGTTGATAATAGGATATTTTATAACAATCAAACTGCCATTATGGCATTACAAAAGACACTTTCACCTCGGGGCATTCCCTTACACAAATATTTCCTAAAAAAGAAATTTGACGGCCCAACTCTGGGGCAAGGACATTCAGTCCTAATACAAACCTATATCCATAAGGATAAGACAGAAAGTGGTAATATATACCACAAAGAAAAATCCTACATAATCAGGATACAACAAATAAACAACGATGCAGAGGCGGCGTGTAAGAGGAGCAAGGTAGCACCAACGAAACGGAAGAGGATCAAGGGCACTGTGGCTGGATCATAGGAGGCGGCGCAGAGGCAGCTTGGGATGCCACCAACGTAGAGCCAACACTCAGATCTACAGATCCCTACCAAATTATTATGGATGCTTCCATCGCTCTTTATTAACGCAGATCTGCACAAAACACTACCATAAAAATACAAATTGAACAGATCTAAGCACATAGATTAGATCTAATACTTAGATCTGAAGAAATTAAGTAAAAATAAAATAAAATTAAAATTAAACACGGGTGCCGCCGGCCCTAGGATGAAGCCGGCGGCCACCCCAGTTGATAGAGGGAGAAAACCAGGCAGTGTGAGATGGCGGCGGTTGATCGTCGGTGGTGGTGGTGGTGATGGCGAGAGTGTGTGGTGGCTGAAGAGGAAGGTTGAGACTTGAGAAGAAGAGAGAAGGGAGGGATGGAGGGGTTTATCTGATGAGGTTAGAGAGGAAAATGATTATATGGATACCTCCCAATATTTATTCCCTTAAAAAATTTAACTTTTATTTATCAATTTACTATATTTCGTCTCATAAAAAAATTAAAATCCTACCCCTTTAAAGAATCATCTTAGCTTCACCACTCGGTAAAAGAAAATATATTTAGTATTTTTCATTTTTTTTCTAGAGCATATTAAATTAAAATTAATCTTGCTCGTGCTAAATCATACTAAATGAATATTATTCCCGCTGCATAAAAATTATTATAAGAAAATATACATAAGTGATAACATGCATTTAAGAAAAGAGAGGAAACAAATGGAGTGCAGTGTAACGTCATAAAATAAGAAATCTGAAAAAAAAGAACTAAAACAAATGACGGCGACAGGGGGAGGAGAGGCGGAAGAATAAAGAGAGAGCGGAGCGGCGTGGCGTAGAGGGAGAGACGAAGGCGGCTGTGGGTGAAGATACCTACTGTGCCTAAGGAGGAACTAGACTACGGAAGCTGAAGCAGACAGAGGACGGCGGAGAGGACAGATTTGGTTGTGGTGGCGGTGGAGAGTCGGTGGAGGAGGAGCGGATGAACAGAAAATAAAAGGACGAAGAAAAGTGTGAACACGTTTGGCAGAGCAGGAGTTATAACAAAAATTAGAAAAATGGTTTTGAAAAAATTAGAAAATTTGATTCCATGTGTTTCTAACTTTCAGTGTTAATTTAAAAAAATATTTATTTTAGAGATACGTAAACAACAATTTTTGAAATATTTTCAATTTTCTAAAAATTAGAACTTTTTTCAGAAAATTCTCCGTTCGTAAACAGCCACTTAATTTTTTCATGAAAATTCTCAAGTATCAACCGTAAACTTATAAGGATTAAGGGAAATAAGTTTACCCCACCCTTAATATTTACTCTCTAGAATAGCCATGTTATTAATCCTTGTTGCTTCTATCCAGGAGAATTGGACTTTGGAGTATTCATGGGCTTAAGTAGATAATTAGGAGGTTCAGCTGATTTTCAGTCAAAGGTAGGAGTGAGGATAATTCGGTAAATTGATTGAACCGAATTAAAACCAATAATTTTATTTTTTTTAAATCAGACTAAACTTAAATTATTTGAAATTTTGTCGCACATAGAATACGAATTAGGATTTTTTTTATTCAGAAAAAGACGACTGGTTTTTATAATTTTTTTTCGGAAGTTTTTTTCTTCTCAGTTTTAATATTTATTTAAAAGCTCATATCATTGCAACTGGGAACCGGCAATTGGATTGCGGGTTGTGCAGTCATTATAGGGACTTGTCCCATCCTTGGGGCAGAAATTTGGGCAACATATCATGGTATTCGAGTTGCTAAATCCTCGGGCCACCGGAATTTGTTGATAGAATTGCGATAATTTAACGTCGCCGTGCATATATATGTTGTTTGGTCGCTGTGCTTTAGCCTTGCCATGCATGGCTCTTGTGCATGGGCCAACATTAGGGAAAGCTCTCCTCGGTTCACTTATTTTCGATAGGGCAAGTGTTCCAGGTAGGAAACTCAATCTGCAGCGAATTTTTTTTTCCACTTGGTCTATTTTTATGCTCCTGATGCTCTCATTTGCTAGAGCATGTTCATAAGAGTATAATTAGTGTTTGGCTTGGTCATCTAGTGAGTTTTAGCCTATTTTTATGTTCGTGATGGTGTTTGGTGTTTGGTGTTTCGCTCATCTAATGAGTTTTCTTGAAATTTGTTGTTCCTATTTAGAGTGTATTTTAGAACTTGAAGTGTCGGAGAAATAAATCATCTAAATTTGCACGATTTTTACGAAAAAATTTCAACATTAAGAGATTCACTATTCTTATATTTATTTATTTTTTCAATATAAGATTTTGATTAGCACACTTAAAATCTGAGTGCAACTAAAATTACCTAATAGGAAAAAATCAATTTCTATGAATAGTACAAATGAAATAGTACCAATGCCTATGAAAAGTCGATCTCCCTCTTTATTCATCTTTCATTAATGAAAATCTTTAATTTGTACCTTTTGAATTAGTACTATTTTATCTTTTAGGAGACGTTGCGGTATTTGAATTGTAATTGATACTAAACCCATAAATTATCCATAGAGATAGACATTAGCAAGATCATCTAAGGAGAATTAGTAATACCTTAAAAGATAAATGAAATTTGACTACCTACGTGGTTACATACAAATTTCATTAATTTACAACATATATAAATTTAGTCTTTTTAAATTATTTAACCTTTCGACAGAAAATGAATTTTATTCAAATATAATTAATTTCGGATTGAGCTCCTCTAATTTTCTTTTAAACATAACCAGTTATGTTAAAGGAATCCGAACCGTTCAATAAAATTGGATGAGTGAGATTAAAAATTCAAGTAATTAATGAGATGACCAGCCAGTGGTCAACTCATTAATGACTTGAATTTTTAATCTCATTCGTCCAATTTTATTGAACGGTTCAAATTCTTCTAATATAACTGGTGAAAAATTAGAAGAGCCGGATGTTAATTTCTATCTCTTTTCATGCGAACACTTTTCTCATATGCTTGATCCCAAACGGAGTGACTTCTTTGTCACACTCATCAAAAAAATTACTCTTATTTTTCGAAAATAATTATTTAAAAAAAAAATTAATTCCTAGAAAAAAATTATTATTGAACGGGAACCTGTCCCATCCGTCCAAATTTAGATGGACGGGTCTTGTCCGTCCGTTTATTAAATGGACTTTGACAAGTCTGTTCAGTTTACTTATTTGACAAATGGAATTGGTGCATGGACATCCGTCCGTCCCATATTGCCACCCCTAATTTAGACCCAAAAGAGTTAACTTTGAAGATCGGTTGAATTGGCACCAATTTTTTTCACCGTTAGACACTTTTGGCACTCAACATTTGTGTCGTTAGATACGTTGACCCAATCATTTAACTTTCCATATAACCGGTTACTTTTTATTTTTTTCTCCATTATACGTATTAAAAATTATTTAAATTAAAAAATTATAGAAAATATAAAAATAATTAAAATAGATTAGAAATTTTAAAAAACACATAAAAATCAAAAAAAATTATAAAAATTATAAAATAGTAAAGTTAAATTATGTAATAAAATATAATTTTAAATAATATAATATAAAAATTAAAAAAGTAAAAGTGTGGAAAAATTAAAAACCCATGAAAATAAAATAGTAGTAAAATTTCTTTAAATTTAGTAGAATTTACACTTAGAAAAATTTTAACAAGTTGAAAATTAATGGGTGAAAAATAATTTTGGGATATTATTGAATATTAAAATCATTAAAATTATTAAATTGGGACCATTTTATACAAACCTAGCGTGCAATTTAAGCAAATATGAAATATAAGGATGCTATTTTAATTTTTTCTACTTTTAATATTTTATAATACATTTATTCAAAAAAAATCCATATTAGCAATACACATCTATAGGTATTTATTATTTTAATTATTTTTCTAATTTTTTTAATATAAATAATGAAAAATGAGATAAAACTAACGGTGATAATTGAAAGTTGACTTAGTTGAGTGTCAAAGTGTCTAACTATGTAAAATGTGAGTGTCAAAGTATTTAACGGTACAAAAATTTAGTACCAATTTAACCGACTTTCAAAATTGGGTACTAAAATTTCTAACTCCTCCTAAATTGAATGTGGAAACGTCTTTTCCCCTATTTAAAATTAACATGTACTCCGTATCAACTTTTATTTTTTACTCCCTCTGTTTCCAATTAACTGTCACTTTTCTACGGATTCTTACTGTTCATAATACTTGTCATTTTATCTTTTCCGAAGCATATATTTTGTGCAAATGATAATTTTTTTTTATGCATCAACCCAATTTGATGTTGGTGTGATAATTTGAGTGGAAATTATGAATAAAAATGAAACAATGTGGAATAAAATAAGATCAAAGATCATTGTCTTACGAATTTTTACTATTTCAAAACGTCGTTTAATTGGAAACGGAGGGAGTATTCTTTTTAAAGAATTACACGTTACCCCTACTGTACTTACAATTTTTCCGCAAGTTTCCTGACTACTACTCCCCTCTTCCAATTGACCATCGTCTAGAAACAGAAACGCTCATGCCTTACTTGCCAAAAGACTAATCAATTCATTCTGCTTCTCCTCTAAAGAAAACACAGCACTCACTTTCTCACTTAGGGCACAAAAGCTAGCTGTCAATCCATTCCATTCCATTCTTCGCTGAACCTAACAAATATCTGTTCAAATCTCTCGCTTCTTTCACTTCTTAATTAATCAGAAAAAAAACTAAGCAATCTGTACTTTTTCTTCATCTAAGTCGATCTAATCAAGCTAGCTACCAGACATTATCTCCAACTATGGCCGGCGTGAACATCTTCAACTGTGTTTGCGATGACTGCTGTAATTCTATAGTAACCAAATTTTTCGATTCGGCTTGTGACTGCTGTAAGCCCACAGTAACCAAATTTTCCCATTTGGCTTATGACTTTTGTACTACGCAGCCATCTTATGTGTACTCTCTAGGGACTGATCTTGAAAAGTTGGAGAATGCTCGTTGCGATCTAAAGCACTTGATGGAGGATATTCAAAAGGCCATCAGAGAGAAGATGAATGATACGATCCTAGTTGTGGTAGGATGCGTAACAAGTAATTCCCGATCTAGTTCTAGGCTTGGATTTCGATTGCGGAAGATAAACTCAACAAGTACGAGCTTAGACCTAAGGACAACCTGTGTCAACCAACCTAATTGATTTCAAGTGAGGTTCTTGATTCGATCCCGCGACCTATATTCAACCTGTGAATATCAACCTTAGGCGACGACTCAATGGAATGGATTTTCGGGTTTTACTTGCTATCCTAATCGAGTGTCCGGACTCAATGAGGGACAAGATTCGCGAAGAACAATTGAGAAAATTCTCTAATTTTTATTTCAAGATAACATGTTTTCATGATGAAGAGGGTAGCTCCTTTAAATAGGAGAAACCCTGAACTCCTTACATCAAAAATCCTTGCCGTAATAGAATTTCTATAATTATTTAAATAGCTATTTTAATAAAATAAAAGTCAACTAAATTGATTAAGTCCAAAAAGCTAATTAAAAACAATCGAAAGCTAACATTTTGATGTTTCCATAAAGCCTCTGTTCTCCCAAATCGAACTTCATTTTCTTATCCATATGCTTGTTGCGAACATGCGATACGCCATGCATGATACATCCTGGGAACGTAACTATAAAGTTTCTCAATGATTGGAGATACGAAAGTGTTGAGCAGAGAGCTGAGTACATCTCTACGGCACTGCAGACGAAGCAGCAGGAGAAGCAAAATAGGAAATGTGTTCTATTGCTTGATGACATAAGGAAGAGCTCATTTCGTATTGAACCCAGATCACCACTTCAAAGTTGTATTTACAACACGGAGGAGCATGGTGGTGAAGAAAATAATGGCGAAGAAGACTGTCATTGTTAAGACTTTGAAAGAAGAACATGGCAGAGAACTATTTGAAAAGGCAGCTGGAATAAACAAGTCCACTACAAGTGCAACAATCCAACGCAAAAGTGTTCCAACGGTGATCCGTCTGTGCGGCGGGCTACCTTTTGCATTAGTTAAACTTGGTAAAGAATTGGTCGACAAGAACCACGAGGAATGAGAGGATATGATTAGCTTCCTTCAGAATCCTACACAACAAAACGACAAGGCTGGGTTATTGGAAGAAATGAAATACAGTAATGAGCTTTCGGATGCTCTTAGTACCCGATTTTTGACGCATTTTTGCACAGTTATCGTTCATCGCATTATTAGCCCGTTTAAATCGAAATTCTATCAATTTTTGATCTTTGGTCATTTATTTTAATATTTCGTACATTTTTACTGTCTTTTCGTTCGAACTTCTATCGGTCCCGAGCAAGATGCCTAGGACCATAGATCGAACGCCGTCTTTCTTTAATTGACAATTATCTACTATTATTTTCTTTCACATCATCTCATTTTGTTTTATTCAATTTACTTCGCTATAGCATTTGTTTTTCATTCGAACTTTTAAAAATTTCAAGCGAGTAAATTCGAACATTAAATCGAACTTTTTCTTTATTTACTGATTACTATTTATTTTGTTTCATTTTATTGCATGTTTTAGTATTTTTGGTTTGGGATTTTATTCATTTCAAGCAACATTCCTCGTTTTGCTTCCTCTTCTTTGTTTGCGTCCCTGTAGCACGTTGTCTTTTCCCTTTCTTCGCCCCTATGAATAGCAAGCAAGCTCCTTCATTTCTCTTCACCAAGACACGAGCTAAAGCTTCCTTCACTTGCTCCACAAAGGTGGAAGCTCCCTCTCTAGTTTTAAATTTCCATTTTCAACGTGTTTTCGGCAATATTTTCCAAAATCAAACCAATCGTGGTTTGATGAAATAATTTCCTCTTTCGCTTCAAATAGTTTTGTTTTAATCTCTAGTTTAATTACAGTGCTTCTTTTCAACGAATCACTGAACGATTCGGACGAATTTCAGTATTTTTGTTAATTAATTTAATTCATTTTTTAATTTATTAACCACTGTTTTGTTGAAATTAATTTGCTGTAATTGTTCCATTAAATTTCTGTGGTGGTGCTGACTATTTTAGTATAAACGGCGTTGGAAACGGAGCATGTTCGCCGGACTATCGTCGCCGGCTGTGGCGCCGGCGACACAATGAGAGTCATGAATAGTGATAGCCAACGGCTCTCACTCCCAATTGTTTGGCCTGGGCCGCGCAGGCCCAAGCGATGAAGCAGCGCGCGCTGGGCGCTCACGTGAGAGGGATGGCTGGGCCTTCGGCCCAGCAAGTGAGGACAGCAGATGGGCAGCTTCAGCCCAAGCTGAGCTGGGCTTGACCCAGCTATGGCCCACTCTTGGCCCAGTGGACTCGTTTTTTGGTGCCTTCATACACTTGTACTGTTTATTTATTTTCACACTTGTACTATTTATTTTTTGTATGCCTGTACTGTTTATTTATTTTCGTATGCTTTTGCATGTTTAATTATTCTGCTTGTGTTTGACCATCAAAATTAATTATGTCACTTGCATACAATAATCTTGATGCCGATTGCGTACAATAATCTTGATGCCGATTATTCGTATGCTCGTACTACTTAACTAATTATTTTTGCATGCTTAAATAATTGTTCTAAAAGGCCATCCTTGATACCAGCTATAAGGGCATACGCGGACTCAAACGATTTTGATTGCTCATCAACAATGGATGGCAATCAAAATAGAAAAAAACCCAAATGCATCCTTCTTGTCAACACTAAAATTGATTATGTATTTTTCTAGTAAAATGCAATGCTGCAAACTTGTTTTTAGATTCTAACAAAAATCCAGAATGACTTATCAACTAACTAATAATAAACTAGCATCATCAACATCTAAACAACATCCATGGGAGACGAGACGAGGCGAGAGCACCGGACAACCCAAGGTACTTGCAGATATTCTTCTACATCAATCACTTTGTTACTCTGTAGGTCTGTGCATATAACAAAGACAAACAATCAAACTCCACATAAGAAAAGAAAATCGACATATATCCCATTGACTTGTAGTAGTTTTGCTTACAGACCGAATAAGAGTGCAAGGAAGATTAAGACAATCGAGAATAAGAACTACTAATAACAAAGTAGAATATTAACAAACCTTGACTCGTTTCAAAAGCTCCTTAGCCCTTGCATTATTCTTGAAATGATCACGTACAGGCTGCAGAAAATATTAAGCACATTGTTGGTTAGCTGACAATACAGGATAACACACGCCTCAGCGGTCAATTGGTAGAACTCTTGTTTTTATATATAAAGGAATAGTGTATGGTTAGTGGAAACGAACTTCCCTTTCAATCAAGATAGGCACAGAACAGGGTTGGTAAGTGACAAAATTCAACAAGCCACAAGAAACATTTTTTTCGCAATTCACAGACATCACTTTCCTGCGATTTAATGAAACAGTATAGGTTCCAGCGTTTAATTACCTGCAGTATCTTATTCAATGCCTTTGATAGAGCAGGCTTGAGGTCAGCAGGATGCAAGCCCTCGTTTTCATACTCAGCAACCAGTTCTTCAAAGCTAAGGAAGGTCCTGTATCAATGTAAGAAAGTTAGTGCATTAAGTGGCATACCACAGTTGACAGCAATAAGAAATTGCTATACTCACAATCTACGAGTAACATTTCATGATGAATAACCAGGAAATTAAAGACATCATCATAATCGAGTAAACTCGGAAATTAATTCCCGGGAAGTGGCTTAAACCCTCCAAACGGTCCAAATAATAAAAAACAGGGGAAAACATGAAACAGTGAAATAAAAGGAAGGCAACAGGGCTTACTTCTCTCCTCCATTTTCTGGTTTAAGTTCCACCTTGAACTCATTAAACCATGGAAAGATAATGTATTTGATGTATTCCAGGCAAGGATTCCCTTCAACAATCTTTGGGGGACAGTACGCCGTCTTTATTTTCAAGTTCACTTCTGCCTAAGAGCAGTGGAAAGAGAAAAAAATACTAATGCAACAAGCAGGGACAGTGATAAAATGCAGCAGTAATAAGCAGGCAAGCTTTATATTTGACATTAATTGAATTCCCATGTTAATTGAATTCCCATGTTACGAGGTGTCTTAATCTTACAATTGCTACTCTATGATAAAACTGAAGCCATACCTCTTCATCCTCCATGTAGATGGAAGAAGAAGGATCACTCTTTGACATCTTTTCTTGCCCTTGCTGCAAACCCGGTAACATGTCTGAGATCATTAAAACCAGATCATAATCCATAAGAATAGTGAAACCTTGAACGAAATGATGATAACAAATTGAATGCAAGGAATTAAGGCCGTACGATGAGACAAAATTATAGGCTTGTTTTTCCTCTTGATGTCATCGCAGTACTCTCTCGCAAGAACATTCACCTTCCGCTGATCCATGCCCATTTGGCAAATGTCAGCCTGTTCACCATGATGATCAATTCAAGTTACAAACAATGCAGAAAGAGTTCCATAGCTAGAGTTTAAAGCCAGCACGGTATGCATTCCTTCCTATTAGAGGTTTCTTTCCAACCTCTTCCAGAAGCGTCATGGCCACATAGAAACAAACACCGGTTGAACAAATAACTAACAGTCAAGGTAGTTATGAAAAAAAAAAGGCAGGTATAAAGTAAAATAAATCATCAAGTAAATCAAATTGGTAATAAGATAATAAGCAGCCAGAAAGAAGCAACACTGATAAAACAAACATGGATTCAGCTAGTGGCGAGGTATTAGAGGATTTAGTAGTAGGTTGCGGGTTCAACACCTAAGAATACCAAACAAATACAAGACAAACAAAGATATACACAATGTCAAACACATAGGGTTGACTTACTTGATGTCAGGATCAGTTTATTTATGCGAAAAGGATACATAGAGGATGAAAAAAGAGAGCACAAAATGCTTGTTTTACATGTGAGATTCCAGTGGACAAATGTGCATTGTATTTTTACAAAATTAGCTCTCTTTAGAAATGTTTTTTCAATCCACCAATACTCATATAACTCGCTCAATAGAAAAATAATCCATTTCTAGGAACAACTCAACTGGCAATTTGAGTACTAAATGGGGGAAATATAAGTGGCTGCCTGTAAATTCCAGAGAACAATGTCTATCAAAACCAACAAGCAAGAGCCTTAATTCTAATCGATAGGGGCAAGCACCTTGAGGAAAAAAATGTCAGCACATTGCATGCACGGGTAGAAAATCTGGTCAGCAGTCAACTCATCACTCTCATTACGGCCCATAATTTGATAACACCTAAGAAGGACAAGAAAGCAATACTTTTAGCTCACAAGTAACAGATGATTCATGAGATTCACAGTCTAATCCAAGCTCCGTTACCTCATAATACTAGGAAGCTTGTTTCTGCAGGCTATATCCATTACAAGAGGCCAGTACTCTGATGCCCTGGAGTTGATTTCATCTGAAGACCAAAGGAACTGTACATTACCCGCTTCAATATTCATTCCAACAGCCTTCCAAATCTCAATCAAGTACTCTCCTTCTACTTTAATTTTGGCCAAGTCACCTCCCATTTTGTTGTTCAGTTGAGCAAACCAATCAGCAATCCAAATCTTGACATGGCAGCCAGCTGAAGTCAGCTTGTTCACGTTTATTGCTTTCATAACTCCCTGGCAACATGAGCATGGAAAAAACAAACAAAATGAGAAATCAAATAAACAAAAACAAATGCGTATAGCTAACATGGAAAACAAATCAACACTCGAGGAAATAATTAAAATGAAGGACCTGGGCAATGTGCATTCTGCCAGAGGGCTCAAACCCATCATAGCAAATGGGATTAGGCTTATGTTTGAGCAAATTGAGGAGCTCATCATCTTGAATACACTCTTCTCCAATACTCCTCACAATTTGAAACCTTTCTAGCAGATTCATCCTACACTCACAACCAAAACTACAAATCAAAATCTAACTACAATGACCCATAAAACAAAGACAAGAAAGAAGAAGAAATGCGATAAGATTGGAGGATTGGATTACTCAGGAGTGGAGGAAGATGAGGCTGCGACAGTGAGGGAGGGATTCCAATTCTTGGGTAGGCGGAGTTTGCTGCAGCTCATAACAATGGCGGAGGAAGTGAAGCAAACTACACCTACCCAACAATTGGAATTGGAATCCCTCTGTCGCTGCCTCATCTTCCTCCATATGTCGCCGACCACCTTACAAATCCGGTCGTCGAAATCAAACTAAATACACATACAAGGCAAACCCAACCCCGTACATATCATCATACCCAATACAAATCAAACCCAATCCGTTTATCTCCTCCTCAAATCCGAAACAGCCATGCAAATCAAACAACAAGCACGACAGCAGACCAAACAAGAAGCAAGAAAAGAAACAGAGAAGAGAAAACAGAAAAGCCAGAGTATTTTTTGTACTTGCGTCGCTGCCGGAGTTGGAGGAGGGAGAGCGCGGTGCTGTGGCGGCTATTGGTCGGTGATGGTGATGGTGATTGAGCGGGAGACGGAGTGAATTTGAGGATGGAAGGTAGTGATTGAGGTGTGGTGGTGACAGGTTTAGTGTGGCTGCGTTTCAGAGGAAGAGGAGACGATGTTTTGTATTTATTGTTAGGGTTTGGTTGGAGTTTTGTTTTGAAAAAAAATAAAAAAATAAATAATAAATAAATAATTCCGGGTACGGCAGACCCACCGGGCTGGGACCGGGACCAGGAATCTGGACCCGTTTTTAATCGGGTCGGGTTCAGATCCGGTCTGAATGTTTTCAGGCCTGGCCGGGCCGAGTTCGGACCCGCACATTCAAATTGACAGCCCAAATTTATATGGGGAAGACCTTAAGAAGGTCTGACCTGTCACGATCATTGCACGTAAAAAAACTGAAAATTTAGTCAAAGAATAATAATAAATGTTTTAAATACATTTAGTTGTAATATGCTAAAAAAATAAAACAAGTCATAAATCTTTCCTATTATAAATATAATTTTTTGGAAGTTCAATCACGTAATACTCTTTAAAATCGGTTAAATTTTATCCTATTTTTAAGGCTGGAATGAGAAATGATCCTCTATTCATGAAGTATGACTTTTACAGTTTTATTATACTAGTATATGAATAAATAACGTTATGAGTGAGTGCCACCTATTATTAATTATTAATTTATATAGAAAAACAAAAGCCTCAAACACTAGAATTCTTGACAATTTTGTTTTTTCTTCTTGCTCCTTTTTTTCCTTCTGAAATTTTTATTCATCAATTATTTTATTCCATGTGTTTATAAAAAAATTCTAATTGAACTATTAGCTGGTTAATTTTGTCTATAATTTCTCCTCATTTTCAACACTGCATCCCTTACTAAGACAATCTAGTACGAACAAGATTAATTTTAATTCACTAGATTCTAAAATTCATGTGGTTTAAACTGGATGAAGTACTACAAAGCTACATGAACACAATATTTTACATTCTAATTTAAACAAAATTCACGTATTCTCCATAATTCTAGTAATTTTACGTTTATACATATCATTATGTATTATATGAAATAAATTCTAAAATATATATATTTAGTATATATATATGCATCATAAGTTGTGTTTGTACCTTATAATTTTTAATTTATTATCCTATTTGACCTCCCAATATATTTTTTTTTTGTTGATAATAGGATATTTTATAACAATCAAACTGCCATTATGGCATTACAAAAGACACTTTCACCTCGGGGCATTCCCTTACACAAATATTTCCTAAAAAAGAAATTTGACGGCCCAACTCTGGGGCAAGGACATTCAGTCCTAATACAAACCTATATCCATAAGGATAAGACAGAAAGTGGTAATATATACCACAAAGAAAAATCCTACATAATCAGGATACAACAAATAAACAACGATGCAGAGGCGGCGTGTAAGAGGAGCAAGGTAGCACCAACGAAACGGAAGAGGATCAAGGGCACTGTGGCTGGATCATAGGAGGCGGCGCAGAGGCAGCTTGGGATGCCACCAACGTAGAGCCAACACTCAGATCTACAGATCCCTACCAAATTATTATGGATGCTTCCATCGCTCTTTATTAACGCAGATCTGCACAAAACACTACCATAAAAATACAAATTGAACAGATCTAAGCACATAGATTAGATCTAATACTTAGATCTGAAGAAATTAAGTAAAAATAAAATAAAATTAAAATTAAACACGGGTGCCGCCGGCCCTAGGATGAAGCCGGCGGCCACCCCAGTTGATAGAGGGAGAAAACCAGGCAGTGTGAGATGGCGGCGGTTGATCGTCGGTGGTGGTGGTGGTGATGGCGAGAGTGTGTGGTGGCTGAAGAGGAAGGTTGAGACTTGAGAAGAAGAGAGAAGGGAGGGATGGACGGGTTTATCTGATGAGGTTAGAGAGGAAAATGATTATATGGATACCTCCCAATATTTATTCCCTTAAAAAATTTAACTTTTATTTATCAATTTACTATATTTCGTCTCATAAAAAAATTAAAATCCTACCCCTTTAAAGAATCATCTTAGCTTCACCACTCGGTAAAAGAAAATATATTTAGTATTTTTCATTTTTTTTCTAGAGCATATTAAATTAAAATTAATCTTGCTCGTGCTAAATCATACTAAATGAATATTATTCCCGCTGCATAAAAATTATTATAAGAAAATATACATAAGTGATAACATGCATTTAAGAAAAGAGAGGAAACAAATGGAGTGCAGTGTAACGTCATAAAATAAGAAATCTGAAAAAAAAGAACTAAAACAAATGACGGCGACAGGGGGAGGAGAGGCGGAAGAATAAAGAGAGAGCGGAGCGGCGTGGCGTAGAGGGAGAGACGAAGGCGGCTGTGGGTGAAGATACCTACTGTGCCTAAGGAGGAACTAGACTACGGAAGCTGAAGCAGACAGAGGACGGCGGAGAGGACAGATTTGGTTGTGGTGGCGGTGGAGAGTCGGTGGAGGAGGAGCGGATGAACAGAAAATAAAAGGACGAAGAAAAGTGTGAACACGTTTGGCAGAGCAGGAGTTATAACAAAAATTAGAAAAATGGTTTTGAAAAAATTAGAAAATTTGATTCCATGTGTTTCTAACTTTCAGTGTTAATTTAAAAAAATATTTATTTTAGAGATACGTAAACAACAATTTTTGAAATATTTTCAATTTTCTAAAAATTAGAACTTTTTTCAGAAAATTCTCCGTTCGTAAACAGCCACTTAATTTTTTCATGAAAATTCTCAAGTATCAACCGTAAACTTATAAGGATTAAGGGAAATAAGTTTACCCCACCCTTAATATTTACTCTCTAGAATAGCCATGTTATTAATCCTTGTTGCTTCTATCCAGGAGAATTGGACTTTGGAGTATTCATGGGCTTAAGTAGATAATTAGGAGGTTCAGCTGATTTTCAGTCAAAGGTAGGAGTGAGGATAATTCGGTAAATTGATTGAACCGAATTAAAACCAATAATTTTATTTTTTTTAAATCAGACTAAACTTAAATTATTTGAAATTTTGTCGCACATAGAATACGAATTAGGATTTTTTTTATTCAGAAAAAGACGACTGGTTTTTATAATTTTTTTTCGGAAGTTTTTTTCTTCTCAGTTTTAATATTTATTTAAAAGCTCATATCATTGCAACTGGGAACCGGCAATTGGATTGCGGGTTGTGCAGTCATTATAGGGACTTGTCCCATCCTTGGGGCAGAAATTTGGGCAACATATCATGGTATTCGAGTTGCTAAATCCTCGGGCCACCGGAATTTGTTGATAGAATTGCGATAATTTAACGTCGCCGTGCATATATATGTTGTTTGGTCGCTGTGCTTTAGCCTTGCCATGCATGGCTCTTGTGCATGGGCCAACATTAGGGAAAGCTCTCCTCGGTTCACTTATTTTCGATAGGGCAAGTGTTCCAGGTAGGAAACTCAATCTGCAGCGAATTTTTTTTTCCACTTGGTCTATTTTTATGCTCCTGATGCTCTCATTTGCTAGAGCATGTTCATAAGAGTATAATTAGTGTTTGGCTTGGTCATCTAGTGAGTTTTAGCCTATTTTTATGTTCGTGATGGTGTTTGGTGTTTGGTGTTTCGCTCATCTAATGAGTTTTCTTGAAATTTGTTGTTCCTATTTAGAGTGTATTTTAGAACTTGAAGTGTCGGAGAAATAAATCATCTAAATTTGCACGATTTTTACGAAAAAATTTCAACATTAAGAGATTCACTATTCTTATATTTATTTATTTTTTCAATATAAGATTTTGATTAGCACACTTAAAATCTGAGTGCAACTAAAATTACCTAATAGGAAAAAATCAATTTCTATGAATAGTACAAATGAAATAGTACCAATGCCTATGAAAAGTCGATCTCCCTCTTTATTCATCTTTCATTAATGAAAATCTTTAATTTGTACCTTTTGAATTAGTACTATTTTATCTTTTAGGAGACGTTGCGGTATTTGAATTGTAATTGATACTAAACCCATAAATTATCCATAGAGATAGACATTAGCAAGATCATCTAAGGAGAATTAGTAATACCTTAAAAGATAAATGAAATTTGACTACCTACGTGGTTACATACAAATTTCATTAATTTACAACATATATAAATTTAGTCTTTTTAAATTATTTAACCTTTCGACAGAAAATGAATTTTATTCAAATATAATTAATTTCGGATTGAGCTCCTCTAATTTTCTTTTAAACATAACCAGTTATGTTAAAGGAATCCGAACCGTTCAATAAAATTGGATGAGTGAGATTAAAAATTCAAGTAATTAATGAGATGACCAGCCAGTGGTCAACTCATTAATGACTTGAATTTTTAATCTCATTCGTCCAATTTTATTGAACGGTTCAAATTCTTCTAATATAACTGGTGAAAAATTAGAAGAGCCGGATGTTAATTTCTATCTCTTTTCATGCGAACACTTTTCTCATATGCTTGATCCCAAACGGAGTGACTTCTTTGTCACACTCATCAAAAAAATTACTCTTATTTTTCGAAAATAATTATTTAAAAAAAAATTTAATTCCTAGAAAAAAATTATTATTGAACGGGAACCTGTCCCATCCGTCCAAATTTAGATGGACGGGTCTTGTCCGTCCGTTTATTAAATGGACTTTGACAAGTCTGTTCAGTTTACTTATTTGACAAATGGAATTGGTGCATGGACATCCGTCAGTCCCATATTGCCACCCCTAATTTAGACCCAAAAGAGTTAACTTTGAAGATCGGTTGAATTGGCACCAATTTTTTTCACCGTTAGACACTTTTGGCACTCAACATTTGTGTCGTTAGATACGTTGACCCAATCATTTAACTTTCCATATAACCGGTTACTTTTTATTTTTTTCTCCATTATACGTATTAAAAATTATTTAAATTAAAAAATTATAGAAAATATAAAAATAATTAAAATAGATTAGAAATTTTAAAAAACACATAAAAATCAAAAAAAATTATAAAAATTATAAAATAGTAAAGTTAAATTATGTAATAAAATATAATTTTTAAATAATATAATATAAAAATTAAAAAAGTAAAAGTGTGGAAAAATTAAAAACCCATGAAAATAAAATAGTAGTAAAATTTCTTTAAATTTAGTAGAATTTACACTTAGAAAAATTTTAACAAGTTGAAAATTAATGGGTGAAAAATAATTTTGGGATATTATTGAATATTAAAATCATTAAAATTATTAAATTGGGACCATTTTATACAAACCTAGCGTGCAATTTAAGCAAATATGAAATATAAGGATGCTATTTTAATTTTTTCTACTTTTAATATTTTATAATACATTTATTCAAAAAAAATCCATATTAGCAATACACATCTATAGGTATTTATTATTTTAATTATTTTTCTAATTTTTTTAATATAAATAATGAAAAATGAGATAAAACTAACGGTGATAATTGAAAGTTGACTTAGTTGAGTGTCAAAGTGTCTAACTATGTAAAATGTGAGTGTCAAAGTATTTAACGGTACAAAAATTTAGTACCAATTTAACCGACTTTCAAAATTGGGTACTAAAATTTCTAACTCCTCCTAAATTGAATGTGGAAACGTCTTTTCCCCTATTTAAAATTAACATGTACTCCGTATCAACTTTTATTTTTTACTCCCTCTGTTTCCAATTAACTGTCACTTTTCTACGGATTCTTACTGTTCATAATACTTGTCATTTTATCTTTTCCGAAGCATATATTTTGTGCAAATGATAATTTTTTTTTATGCATCAACCCAATTTGATGTTGGTGTGATAATTTGAGTGGAAATTAGGAATAAAAATGAAACAATGTGGAATAAAATAAGATCAAAGATCATTGTCTTACGAATTTTTACTATTTCAAAATGTCGTTTAATTGGAAACGGAGGGAGTATTCTTTTTAAAGAATTACACGTTACCCCTACTGTACTTACAATTTTTCCGCAAGTTTCCTGACTACTACTCCCCTCTTCCAATTGACCATCGTCTAGAAACAGAAACGCTCATGCCTTACTTGCCAAAAGACTAATCAATTCATTCTGCTTCTCCTCTAAAGAAAACACAGCACTCACTTTCTCACTTAGGGCACAAAAGCTAGCTGTCAATCCATTCCATTCCATTCTTCGCTGAACCTAACAAATATCTGTTCAAATCTCTCGCTTCTTTCACTTCTTAATTAATCAGAAAAAAAACTAAGCAATCTGTACTTTTTCTTCATCTAAGTCGATCTAATCAAGCTAGCTACCAGACATTATCTCCAACTATGGCCGGCGTGAACATCTTCAACTGTGTTTGCGATGACTGCTGTAATTCTATAGTAACCAAATTTTTCGATTCGGCTTGTGACTGCTGTAAGCCCACAGTAACCAAATTTTCCCATTTGGCTTATGACTTTTGTACTACGCAGCCATCTTATGTGTACTCTCTAGGGACTGATCTTGAAAAGTTGGAGAATGCTCGTTGCGATCTAAAGCACTTGATGGAGGATATTCAAAAGGCCATCAGAGAGAAGATGAATGATACGATCCTAGTTGTGGTAGGATGCGTAACAAGTAATTCCCGATCTAGTTCTAGGCTTGGATTTCGATTGCGGAAGATAAACTCAACAAGTACGAGCTTAGACCTAAGGACAACCTGTGTCAACCAACCTAATTGATTTCAAGTGAGGTTCTTGATTCGATCCCGCGACCTATATTCAACCTGTGAATATCAACCTTAGGCGACGACTCAATGGAATGGATTTTCGGGTTTTACTTGCTATCCTAATCGAGTGTCCGGACTCAATGAGGGACAAGATTCGCGAAGAACAATTGAGAAAATTCTCTAATTTTTATTTCAAGATAACATGTTTTCATGATGAAGAGGGTAGCTCCTTTAAATAGGAGAAACCCTGAACTCCTTACATCAAAAATCCTTGCCGTAATAGAATTTCTATAATTATTTAAATAGCTATTTTAATAAAATAAAAGTCAACTAAATTGATTAAGTCCAAAAAGCTAATTAAAAACAATCGAAAGCTAACATTTTGATGTTTCCATAAAGCCTCTGTTCTCCCAAATCGAACTTCATTTTCTTATCCATATGCTTGTTGCGAACATGCGATACGCCATGCATGATACATCCTGGGAACGTAACTATAAAGTTTCTCAATGATTGGAGATACGAAAGTGTTGAGCAGAGAGCTGAGTACATCTCTACGGCACTGCAGACGAAGCAGCAGGAGAAGCAAAATAGGAAATGTGTTCTATTGCTTGATGACATAAGGAAGAGCTCATTTCGTATTGAACCCAGATCACCACTTCAAAGTTGTATTTACAACACGGAGGAGCATGGTGGTGAAGAAAATAATGGCGAAGAAGACTGTCATTGTTAAGACTTTGAAAGAAGAACATGGCAGAGAACTATTTGAAAAGGCAGCTGGAATAAACAAGTCCACTACAAGTGCAACAATCCAACGCAAAAGTGTTCCAACAGTGATCCGTCTGTGCGGCGGGCTACCTTTTGCATTAGTTAAACTTGGTAAAGAATTGGTCGACAAGAACCACGAGGAATGAGAGGATATGATTAGCTTCCTTCAGAATCCTACACAACAAAACGACAAGGCTGGGTTATTGGAAGAAATGAAATACAGTAATGAGCTTTCGGATGCTCTTAGTACCCGATTTTTGACGCATTTTTGCACAGTTATCGTTCATCGCATTATTAGCCCGTTTAAATCGAAATTCTATCAATTTTTGATCTTTGGTCATTTATTTTAATATTTCGTACATTTTTACTGTCTTTTCGTTCGAACTTCTATCGGTCCCGAGCAAGATGCCTAGGACCATAGATCGAACGCCGTCTTTCTTTAATTGACAATTATCTACTATTATTTTCTTTCACATCATCTCATTTTGTTTTATTCAATTTACTTCGCTATAGCATTTGTTTTTCATTCGAACTTTTAAAAATTTCAAGCGAGTAAATTCGAACATTAAATCGAACTTTTTCTTTATTTACTGATTACTATTTATTTTGTTTCATTTTATTGCATGTTTTAGTATTTTTGGTTTGGGATTTTATTCATTTCAAGCAACATTCCTCGTTTTGCTTCCTCTTCTTTGTTTGCGTCCCTGTAGCACGTTGTCTTTTCCCTTTCTTCGCCCCTATGAATAGCAAGCAAGCTCCTTCATTTCTCTTCACCAAGACACGAGCTAAAGCTTCCTTCACTTGCTCCACAAAGGTGGAAGCTCCCTCTCTAGTTTTAAATTTCCATTTTCAACGTGTTTTCGGCAATATTTTCCAAAATCAAACCAATCGTGGTTTGATGAAATAATTTCCTCTTTCGCTTCAAATAGTTTTGTTTTAATCTCTAGTTTAATTACAGTGCTTCTTTTCAACGAATCACTGAACGATTCGGACGAATTTCAGTATTTTTGTTAATTAATTTAATTCATTTTTTAATTTATTAACCACTGTTTTGTTGAAATTAATTTGCTGTAATTGTTCCATTAAATTTCTGTGGTGGTGCTGACTATTTTAGTATAAACGGCGTTGGAAACGGAGCATGTTCGCCGGACTATCGTCGCCGGCTGTGGCGCCGGCGACACAATGAGAGTCATGAATAGTGATAGCCAACGGCTCTCACTCCCAATTGTTTGGCCTGGGCCGCGCAGGCCCAAGCGATGAAGCAGCGCGCGCTGGGCGCTCACGTGAGAGGGATGGCTGGGCCTTCGGCCCAGCAAGTGAGGACAGCAGATGGGCAGCTTCAGCCCAAGCTGAGCTGGGCTTGACCCAGCTATGGCCCACTCTTGGCCCAGTGGACTCGTTTTTTGGTGCCTTCATACACTTGTACTGTTTATTTATTTTCACACTTGTACTATTTATTTTTTGTATGCCTGTATTGTTTATTTATTTTCGTATGCTTTTGCATGTTTAATTATTCTGCTTGTGTTTGACCATCAAAATTAATTATGTCACTTGCATACAATAATCTTGATGCCGATTGCGTACAATAATCTTGATGCCGATTATTCGTATGCTCGTACTACTTAACTAATTATTTTTGCATGCTTAAATAATTGTTCTAAAAGGCCATCCTTGATACCAGCTATAAGGGCATACGCGGACTCAAACGATTTTGATTGCTCATCAACAATGGATGGCAATCAAAATAGAAAAAAACCCAAATGCATCCTTCTTGTCAACACTAAAATTGATTATGTATTTTTCTAGTAAAATGCAATGCTGCAAACTTGTTTTTAGATTCTAACAAAAATCCAGAATGACTTATCAACTAACTAATAATAAACTAGCATCATCAACATCTAAACAACATCCATGGGAGACGAGACGAGGCGAGAGCACCGGACAACCCAAGGTACTTGCAGATATTCTTCTACATCAATCACTTTGTTACTCTGTAGGTCTGTGCATATAACAAAGACAAACAATCAAACTCCACATAAGAAAAGAAAATCGACATATATCCCATTGACTTGTAGTAGTTTTGCTTACAGACCGAATAAGAGTGCAAGGAAGATTAAGACAATCGAGAATAAGAACTACTAATAACAAAGTAGAATATTAACAAACCTTGACTCGTTTCAAAAGCTCCTTAGCCCTTGCATTATTCTTGAAATGATCACGTACAGGCTGCAGAAAATATTAAGCACATTGTTGGTTAGCTGACAATACAGGATAACACACGCCTCAGCGGTCAATTGGTAGAACTCTTGTTTTTATATATAAAGGAATAGTGTATGGTTAGTGGAAACGAACTTCCCTTTCAATCAAGATAGGCACAGAACAGGGTTGGTAAGTGACAAAATTCAACAAGCCACAAGAAACATTTTTTTCGCAATTCACAGACATCACTTTCCTGCGATTTAATGAAACAGTATAGGTTCCAGCGTTTAATTACCTGCAGTATCTTATTCAATGCCTTTGATAGAGCAGGCTTGAGGTCAGCAGGATGCAAGCCCTCGTTTTCATACTCAGCAACCAGTTCTTCAAAGCTAAGGAAGGTCCTGTATCAATGTAAGAAAGTTAGTGCATTAAGTGGCATACCACAGTTGACAGCAATAAGAAATTGCTATACTCACAATCTACGAGTAACATTTCATGATGAATAACCAGGAAATTAAAGACATCATCATAATCGAGTAAACTCGGAAATTAATTCCCGGGAAGTGGCTTAAACCCTCCAAACGGTCCAAATAATAAAAAACAGGGGAAAACATGAAACAGTGAAATAAAAGGAAGGCAACAGGGCTTACTTCTCTCCTCCATTTTCTGGTTTAAGTTCCACCTTGAACTCATTAAACCATGGAAAGATAATGTATTTGATGTATTCCAGGCAAGGATTCCCTTCAACAATCTTTGGGGGACAGTACGCCGTCTTTATTTTCAAGTTCACTTCTGCCTAAGAGCAGTGGAAAGAGAAAAAAATACTAATGCAACAAGCAGGGACAGTGATAAAATGCAGCAGTAATAAGCAGGCAAGCTTTATATTTGACATTAATTGAATTCCCATGTTAATTGAATTCCCATGTTACGAGGTGTCTTAATCTTACAATTGCTACTCTATGATAAAACTGAAGCCATACCTCTTCATCCTCCATGTAGATGGAAGAAGAAGGATCACTCTTTGACATCTTTTCTTGCCCTTGCTGCAAACCCGGTAACATGTCTGAGATCATTAAAACCGGATCATAATCCATAAGAATAGTGAAACCTTGAACGAAATGATGATAACAAATTGAATGCAAGGAATTAAGGCCGTACGATGAGACAAAATTATAGGCTTGTTTTTCCTCTTGATGTCATCGCAGTACTCTCTCGCAAGAACATTCACCTTCCGCTGATCCATGCCCATTTGGCAAATGTCAGCCTGTTCACCATGATGATCAATTCAAGTTACAAACAATGCAGAAAGAGTTCCATAGCTAGAGTTTAAAGCCAGCACGGTATGCATTCCTTCCTATTAGAGGTTTCTTTCCAACCTCTTCCAGAAGCGTCATGGCCACATAGAAACAAACACCGGTTGAACAAATAACTAACAGTCAAGGTAGTTATGAAAAAAAAAAGGCAGGTATAAAGTAAAATAAATCATCAAGTAAATCAAATTGGTAATAAGATAATAAGCAGCCAGAAAGAAGCAACACTGATAAAACAAACATGGATTCAGCTAGTGGCGAGGTATTAGAGGATTTAGTAGTAGGTTGCGGGTTCAACACCTAAGAATACCAAACAAATACAAGACAAACAAAGATATACACAATGTCAAACACATAGGGTTGACTTACTTGATGTCAGGATCAGTTTATTTATGCGAAAAGGATACATAGAGGATGAAAAAAGAGAGCACAAAATGCTTGTTTTACATGTGAGATTCCAGTGGACAAATGTGCATTGTATTTTTACAAAATTAGCTCTCTTTAGAAATGTTTTTTCAATCCACCAATACTCATATAACTCGCTCAATAGAAAAATAATCCATTTCTAGGAACAACTCAACTGGCAATTTGAGTACTAAATGGGGGAAATATAAGTGGCTGCCTGTAAATTCCAGAGAACAATGTCTATCAAAACCAACAAGCAAGAGCCTTAATTCTAATCGATAGGGGCAAGCACCTTGAGGAAAAAAATGTCAGCACATTGCATGCACGGGTAGAAAATCTGGTCAGCAGTCAACTCATCACTCTCATTACGGCCCATAATTTGATAACACCTAAGAAGGACAAGAAAGCAATACTTTTAGCTCACAAGTAACAGATGATTCATGAGATTCACAGTCTAATCCAAGCTCCGTTACCTCATAATACTAGGAAGCTTGTTTCTGCAGGCTATATCCATTACAAGAGGCCAGTACTCTGATGCCCTGGAGTTGATTTCATCTGAAGACCAAAGGAACTGTACATTACCCGCTTCAATATTCATTCCAACAGCCTTCCAAATCTCAATCAAGTACTCTCCTTCTACTTTAATTTTGGCCAAGTCACCTCCCATTTTGTTGTTCAGTTGAGCAAACCAATCAGCAATCCAAATCTTGACATGGCAGCCAGCTGAAGTCAGCTTGTTCACGTTTATTGCTTTCATAACTCCCTGGCAACATGAGCATGGAAAAAACAAACAAAATGAGAAATCAAATAAACAAAAACAAATGCGTATAGCTAACATGGAAAACAAATCAACACTCGAGGAAATAATTAAAATGAAGGACCTGGGCAATGTGCATTCTGCCAGAGGGCTCAAACCCATCATAGCAAATGGGATTAGGCTTATGTTTGAGCAAATTGAGGAGCTCATCATCTTGAATACACTCTTCTCCAATACTCCTCACAATTTGAAACCTTTCTAGCAGATTCATCCTACACTCACAACCAAAACTACAAATCAAAATCTAACTACAATGACCCATAAAACAAAGACAAGAAAGAAGAAGAAATGCGATAAGATTGGAGGATTGGATTACTCAGGAGTGGAGGAAGATGAGGCTGCGACAGTGAGGGAGGGATTCCAATTCTTGGGTAGGCGGAGTTTGCTGCAGCTCATAACAATGGCGGAGGAAGTGAAGCAAACTACACCTACCCAACAATTGGAATTGGAATCCCTCTGTCGCTGCCTCATCTTCCTCCATATGTCGCCGACCACCTTACAAATCCGGTCGTCGAAATCAAACTAAATACACATACAAGGCAAACCCAACCCCGTACATATCATCATACCCAATACAAATCAAACCCAATCCGTTTATCTCCTCCTCAAATCCGAAACAGCCATGCAAATCAAACAACAAGCACGACAGCAGACCAAACAAGAAGCAAGAAAAGAAACAGAGAAGAGAAAACAGAAAAGCCAGAGTATTTTTTGTACTTGCGTCGCTGCCGGAGTTGGAGGAGGGAGAGCGCGGTGCTGTGGCGGCTATTGGTCGGTGATGGTGATGGTGATTGAGCGGGAGATGGAGTGAATTTGAGGATGGAAGGTAGTGATTGAGGTGTGGTGGTGACAGGTTTAGTGTGGCTGCGTTTCAGAGGAAGAGGAGACCATGTTTTGTATTTATTGTTAGGGTTTGGTTGGCGTTTTGTTTTGAAAAAAAATAAAAAAATAAATAATAAATAAATAATTCCGGGTACGGCAGACCCACCGGGCTGGGACCGGGACCAGGAATCTGGACCCGTTTTTAATCGGGTCGGGTTCAGATCCGGTCTGAATGTTTTCAGGCCTGGCCGGGCCGAGTTCGGACCCGCACATTCAAATTGACAGCCCAAATTTATATGGGGAAGACCCTAAGAAGGTCTGACCTGTCACGATCATTGCACGTAAAAAAACTGAAAATTTAGTCAAAGAATAATAATAAATGTTTTAAATACATTTAGTTGTAATATGCTAAAAAAATAAAACAAGTCATAAATCTTTCCTATTATAAATATAATTTTTTGGAAGTTCAATCACGTAATACTCTTTAAAATCGGTTAAATTTTATCCTATTTTTAAGGCTGGAATGAGAAATGATCCTCTATTCATGAAGTATGACTTTTACAGTTTTATTATACTAGTATATGAATAAATAACGTTATGAGTGAGTGCCACCTATTATTAATTATTAATTTATATAGAAAAACAAAAGCCTCAAACACTAGAATTCTTGGCAATTTTGTTTTTTCTTCTTGCTCCTTTTTTTCCTTCTGAAATTTTTATTCATCAATTATTTTATTCCATGTGTTTATAAAAAAATTCTAATTGAACTATTAGCTGGTTAATTTTGTCTATAATTTCTCCTCATTTTCAACACTGCATCCCTTACTAAGACAATCTAGTACGAACAAGATTAATTTTAATTCACTAGATTCTAAAATTCATGTGGTTTAAACTGGATGAAGTACTACAAAGCTACATGAACACAATATTTTACATTCTAATTTAAACAAAATTCACGTATTCTCCATAATTCTAGTAATTTTACGTTTATACATATCATTATGTATTATATGAAATAAATTCTAAAATATATATATTTAGTATATATATATGCATCATAAGTTGTGTTTGTACCTTATAATTTTTAATTTATTATCCTATTTGACCTCCCAATATATATTTTTTTTGTTGATAATAGGATATTTTATAACAATCAAACTGCCATTATGGCATTACAAAAGACACTTTCACCTCGGGGCATTCCCTTACACAAATATTTCCTAAAAAAGAAATTTGACGGCCCAACTCTAGGGCAAGGACATTCAGTCCTAATACAAACCCATATCCATAAGGATAAGACAGAAAGTGGTAATATATACCACAAAGAAAAATCCTACATAATCAGGATACAACAAATAAACAACGATGCAGAGGCGGCGTGTAAGAGGAGCAAGGTAGCACCAACGAAACGGAAGAGGATCAAGGGCACTGTGGCTGGATCATAGGAGGCGGCGCAGAGGCAGCTTGGGATGCCACCAACGTAGAGCCAACACTCAGATCTACAGATCCCTACCAAATTATTATGGATGCTTCCATCGCTCTTTATTAACGCAGATCTGCACAAAACACTACCATAAAAATACAAATTGAACAGATCTAAGCACATAGATTAGATCTAATACTTAGATCTGAAGAAATTAAGTAAAAATTAAATTAAATTAAAATTAAACACGGGTGCCGCCGGCCCTAGGATGAAGCCGGCGGCCACCCCAGTTGATAGAGGGAGAAAACCAGGCAGTGTGAGATGGCGGCGGTTGATCGTCGGTGGTGGTGGTGGTGATGGCGAGAGTGTGTGGTGGCTGAAGAGGAAGGTTGAGACTTGAGAAGAAGAGAGAAGGGAGGGATGGAGGGGTTTATCTGATGAGGTTAGAGAGGAAAATGATTATATGGATACCTCCCAATATTTATTCCCTTAAAAAATTTAACTTTTATTTATCAATTTACTATATTTCGTCTCATAAAAAAATTAAAATCCTACCCCTTTAAAGAATCATCTTAGCTTCACCACTCGGTAAAAGAAAATATATTTAGTATTTTTCATTTTTTTTCTAGAGCATATTAAATTAAAATTAATCTTGCTCGTGCTAAATCATACTAAATGAATATTATTCCCGCTGCATAAAAATTATTATAAGAAAATATACATAAGTGATAACATGCATTTAAGAAAAGAGAGGAAACAAATGGAGTGCAGTGTAACGTCATAAAATAAGAAATCTGAAAAAAAAGAACTAAAACAAATGACGGCGACAGGGGGAGGAGAGGCGGAAGAATAAAGAGAGAGCGGAGCGGCGTGGCGTAGAGGGAGAGACGAAGGCGGCTGTGGGTGAAGATACCTACTGTGCCTAAGGAGGAACTAGACTACGGAAGCTGAAGCAGACAGAGGACGGCGGAGAGGACAGATTTGGTTGTGGTGGCAGTGGAGAGTCGGTGGAGGAGGAGCGGATGAACAGAAAATAAAAGGACGAAGAAAAGTGTGAACACGTTTGGCAGAGCAGGAGTTATAACAAAAATTAGAAAAATGGTTTTGAAAAAATTAGAAAATTTGATTCCATGTGTTTCTAACTTTCAGTGTTAATTTAAAAAAATATTTATTTTAGAGATACGTAAACAACAATTTTTGAAATATTTTCAATTTTCTAAAAATTAGAACTTTTTTCAGAAAATTCTCCGTTCGTAAACAGCCACTTAATTTTTTCATGAAAATTCTCAAGTATCAACCGTAAACTTATAAGGATTAAGGGAAATAAGTTTACCCCACCCTTAATATTTACTCTCTAGAATAGCCATGTTATTAATCCTTGTTGCTTCTATCCAGGAGAATTGGACTTTGGAGTATTCATGGGCTTAAGTAGATAATTAGGAGGTTCAGCTGATTTTCAGTCAAAGGTAGGAGTGAGGATAATTCGGTAAATTGATTGAACCGAATTAAAACCAATAATTTTATTTTTTTTAAATCAGACTAAACTTAAATTATTTGAAATTTTGTCGCACATAGAATACGAATTAGGATTTTTTTTATTCAGAAAAAGACAACTGGTTTTTATAATTTTTTTCCGGAAGTTTTTTTCTTCTCAGTTTTAATATTTATTTAAAAGCTCATATCATTGCAACTGGGAACCGGCAATTGGATTGCGGGTTGTGCAGTCATTATAGGGACTTGTCCCATCCTTGGGGCAGAAATTTGGGCAACATATCATGGTATTCGAGTTGCTAAATCCTCGGGCCACCGGAATTTGTTGATAGAATTGCAATAATTTAACGTCGCCGTGCATATATATGTTGTTTGGTCGCTGTGCTTTAGCCTTGCCATGCATGGCTCTTGTGCATGGGCCAACATTAGGGAAAGCTCTCCTCGGTTCACTTATTTTCGATAGGGCAAGTGTTCCAGGTAGGAAACTCAATCTGCAGCGAATTTTTTTTTCCACTTGGTCTATTTTTATGCTCCTGATGCTCTCATTTGCTAGAGCATGTTCATAAGAGTATAATTAGTGTTTGGCTTGGTCATCTAGTGAGTTTTAGCCTATTTTTATGTTCGTGATGGTGTTTGGTGTTTGGTGTTTCGCTCATCTAATGAGTTTTCTTGAAATTTGTTGTTCCTATTTAGAGTGTATTTTAGAACTTGAAGTGTCGGAGAAATAAATCATCTAAATTTGCACGATTTTTACGAAAAAATTTCAACATTAAGAGATTCACTATTCTTATATTTATTTATTTTTTCAATATAAGATTTTGATTAGCACACTTAAAATCTGAGTGCAACTAAAATTACCTAATAGGAAAAAATCAATTTCTATGAATAGTACAAATGAAATAGTACCAATGCCTATGAAAAGTCGATCTCCCTCTTTATTCATCTTTCATTAATGAAAATCTTTAATTTGTACCTTTTGAATTAGTACTATTTTATCTTTTAGGAGACGTTGCGGTATTTGAATTGTAATTGATACTAAACCCATAAATTATCCATAGAGATAGACATTAGCAAGATCATCTAAGGAGAATTAGTAATACCTTAAAAGATAAATGAAATTTGACTACCTACGTGGTTACATACAAATTTCATTAATTTACAACATATATAAATTTAGTCTTTTTAAATTATTTAACCTTTCGACAGAAAATGAATTTTATTCAAATATAATTAATTTCGGATTGAGCTCCTCTAATTTTCTTTTAAACATAACCAGTTATGTTAAAGGAATCCGAACCGTTCAATAAAATTGGATGAGTGAGATTAAAAATTCAAGTAATTAATGAGATGACCAGCCAGTGGTCAACTCATTAATGACTTGAATTTTTAATCTCATTCGTCCAATTTTATTGAACGGTTCAAATTCTTCTAATATAACTGGTGAAAAATTAGAAGAGCCGGATGTTAATTTCTATCTCTTTTCATGCGAACACTTTTCTCATATGCTTGATCCCAAACGGAGTGACTTCTTTGTCACACTCATCAAAAAAATTACTCTTATTTTTCGAAAATAATTATTTAAAAAAAAAATTAATTCCTAGAAAAAAATTATTATTGAACGGGAACCTGTCCCATCCGTCCAAATTTAGATGGACGGGTCTTGTCCGTCCGTTTATTAAATGGACTTTGACAAGTCTGTTCAGTTTACTTATTTGACAAATGGAATTGGTGCATGGACATCCGTCCGTCCCATATTGCCACCCCTAATTTAGACCCAAAAGAGTTAACTTTGAAGATCGGTTGAATTGGCACCAATTTTTTTCACCGTTAGACACTTTTGGCACTCAACATTTGTGTCGTTAGATACGTTGACCCAATCATTTAACTTTCCATATAACCGGTTACTTTTTATTTTTTTCTCCATTATACGTATTAAAAATTATTTAAATTAAAAAATTATAGAAAATATAAAAATAATTAAAATAGATTAGAAATTTTAAAAAACACATAAAAATCAAAAAAAATTATAAAAATTATAAAATAGTAAAGTTAAATTATGTAATAAAATATAATTTTAAATAATATAATATAAAAATTAAAAAAGTAAAAGTGTGGAAAAATTAAAAACCCATGAAAATAAAATAGTAGTAAAATTTCTTTAAATTTAGTAGAATTTACACTTAGAAAAATTTTAACAAGTTGAAAATTAATGGGTGAAAAATAATTTTGGGATATTATTGAATATTAAAATCATTAAAATTATTAAATTGGGACCATTTTATACAAACCTAGCGTGCAATTTAAGCAAATATGAAATATAAGGATGCTATTTTAATTTTTTCTACTTTTAATATTTTATAATACATTTATTCAAAAAAAATCCATATTAGCAATACACATCTATAGGTATTTATTATTTTAATTATTTTTCTAATTTTTTTAATATAAATAATGAAAAATGAGATAAAACTAACGGTGATAATTGAAAGTTGACTTAGTTGAGTGTCAAAGTGTCTAACTATGTAAAATGTGAGTGTCAAAGTATTTAACGGTACAAAAATTTAGTACCAATTTAACCGACTTTCAAAATTGGGTACTAAAATTTCTAACTCCTCCTAAATTGAATGTGGAAACGTCTTTTCCCCTATTTAAAATTAACATGTACTCCGTATCAACTTTTATTTTTTACTCCCTCTGTTTCCAATTAACTGTCACTTTTCTACGGATTCTTACTGTTCATAATACTTGTCATTTTATCTTTTCCGAAGCATATATTTTGTGCAAATGATAATTTTTTTTTATGCATCAACCCAATTTGATGTTGGTGTGATAATTTGAGTGGAAATTAGGAATAAAAATGAAACAATGTGGAATAAAATAAGATCAAAGATCATTGTCTTACGAATTTTTACTATTTCAAAACGTCGTTTAATTGGAAACGGAGGGAGTATTCTTTTTAAAGAATTACACGTTACCCCTACTGTACTTACAATTTTTCCGCAAGTTTCCTGACTACTACTCCCCTCTTCCAATTGACCATCGTCTAGAAACAGAAACGCTCATGCCTTACTTGCCAAAAGACTAATCAATTCATTCTGCTTCTCCTCTAAAGAAAACACAGCACTCACTTTCTCACTTAGGGCACAAAAGCTAGCTGTCAATCCATTCCATTCCATTCTTCGCTGAACCTAACAAATATCTGTTCAAATCTCTCGCTTCTTTCACTTCTTAATTAATTAGAAAAAAAACTAAGCAATCTGTACTTTTTCTTCATCTAAGTCGATCTAATCAAGCTAGCTACCAGACATTATCTCCAACTATGGCCGGCGTGAACATCTTCAACTGTGTTTGCGATGACTGCTGTAATTCTATAGTAACCAAATTTTTCGATTCGGCTTGTGACTGCTGTAAGCCCACAGTAACCAAATTTTCCCATTTGGCTTATGACTTTTGTACTACGCAGCCATCTTATGTGTACTCTCTAGGGACTGATCTTGAAAAGTTGGAGAATGCTCGTTGCGATCTAAAGCACTTGATGGACAGTGTGATGGGTTTGGTTGAAACAACCGAACAGAGTGGCGAACAGAGCATTAGTCTGGTTGAGGAATGGTTTAAGAAGGTGGCGATTCAAAGGGCCGTAGCTGAAAAGTTGCACAGAGAAGGTCAACAACAACATGAGAAATTGCCTTGCACCGTCAAAGTTTGCCCCATCTACGTAGTTGGGCTCAAAATTGTCGCCATGATCAAAAGCCTAACTGACCTCAAGAAACAAGGAGACGAGTACAAAGAGAAAGGTGTGGCTAGCAGCGACAAATGGTTTCTACAAGGAAACTGTAGTCCGCATGCTGAAGGAGATTCCAATAGGGAATATGCGACTGTGGGTAATCTGGAAGCTCATAAAGAGGAGGTTTTGGAGTACCTTGAAGGACCAGAGGAGTGGATTGTGGGGGTGTGCGGGCGAGGGGGGTGTTGGCAAAACTACCCTATTGAGACTAATCAATAAGCATTTCAGTGAGGGGGGAGATTCTAATCTCTATCTCGTGGTCGATGTAGAAGTTAAGGATTTGGGAGTGGAGGATATTCAAAAGGCCATCAGAGAGAAGATGAATGATACGATCCTAGTTGTGGTAGGATGCGTAACAAGTAATTCCCGATCTAGTTCTAGGCTTGGATTTCGATTGCGGAAGATAAACTCAACAAGTACGAGCTTAGACCTAAGGACAACCTGTGTCAACCAACCTAATTGATTTCAAGTGAGGTTCTTGATTCGATCCCGCGACCTATATTCAACCTGTGAATATCAACCTTAGGCGACGACTCAATGGAATGGATTTTCGGGTTTTACTTGCTATCCTAATCGAGTGTCCGGACTCAATGAGGGACAAGATTCGCGAAGAACAATTGAGAAAATTCTCTAATTTTTATTTCAAGATAACATGTTTTCATGATGAAGAGGGTAGCTCCTTTAAATAGGAGAAACCCTGAACTCCTTACATCAAAAATCCTTGCCGTAATAGAATTTCTATAATTATTTAAATAGCTATTTTAATAAAATAAAAGTCAACTAAATTGATTAAGTCCAAAAAGCTAATTAAAAACAAGGAATTTGGAGTTTCTAAGTTGGAAATCATCACTCGAGCCAACCTTGACTTCGACGCTGGCAGCAAGCTTTGATTTTGGAGTTTCCAAATTGGAAATAATACAAACGCCAATCTTGACTTCGGCGCTGGCGGCATGCCGCTAAGCACTGCCCAAAACTCGTCCAAAATCACCTCCTTGGCATTCATATTGCGCGCTAAAATGTCAACTAGCATAACTTTTGATCCACTCGTCCGATTGGGCTGAAACTTGTCCCAATCGAAAGCTAACATTTTGATGTTTCCATAAAGCCTCTGTTCTCCCAAATCGAACTTCATTTTCTTATCCATATGCTTGTTGCGAACATGCGATACGCCATGCATGATACATCCTGGGAACGTAACTATAAAGTTTCTCAATGATTGGAGATACGAAAGTGTTGAGCAGAGAGCTGAGTACATCTCTACGGCACTGCAGACGAAGCAGCAGGAGAAGCAAAATAGGAAATGTGTTCTATTGCTTGATGACATAAGGAAGAGCTCATTTCGTATTGAACCCAGATCACCACTTCAAAGTTGTATTTACAACACGGAGGAGCATGGTGGTGAAGAAAATAATGGCGAAGAAGACTGTCATTGTTAAGACTTTGAAAGAAGAACATGGCAGAGAACTATTTGAAAAGGCAGCTGGAATAAACAAGTCCACTACAAGTGCAACAATCCAACGCAAAAGTGTTCCAACGGTGATCCGTCTGTGCGGCGGGCTACCTTTTGCATTAGTTAAACTTGGTAAAGAATTGGTCGACAAGAACCACGAGGAATGAGAGGATATGATTAGCTTCCTTCAGAATCCTACACAACAAAACGACAAGGCTGGGTTATTGGAAGAAATGAAATACAGTAATGAGCTTTCGGATGCTCTTAGTACCCGATTTTTGACGCATTTTTGCACAGTTATCGTTCATCGCATTATTAGCCCGTTTAAATCGAAATTCTATCAATTTTTGATCTTTGGTCATTTATTTTAATATTTCGTACATTTTTACTGTCTTTTCGTTCGAACTTCTATCGGTTCCGAGCAAGATGCCTAGGACCATAGATCGAACGCCGTCTTTCTTTAATTGACAATTATCTACTATTATTTTCTTTCACATCATCTCATTTTGTTTTATTCAATTTACTTCGCTATAGCATTTGTTTTTCATTCGAACTTTTAAAAATTTCAAGCGAGTAAATTCGAACATTAAATCGAACTTTTTCTTTATTTACTGATTACTATTTATTTTGTTTCATTTTATTGCATGTTTTAGTATTTTTGGTTTGGGATTTTATTCATTTCAAGCAACATTCCTCGTTTTGCTTCCTCTTCTTTGTTTGCGTCCCTGTAGCACGTTGTCTTTTCCCTTTCTTCGCCCCTATGAATAGCAAGCAAGCTCCTTCATTTCTCTTCACCAAGACACGAGCTAAAGCTTCCTTCACTTGCTCCACAAAGGTGGAAGCTCCCTCTCTAGTTTTAAATTTCCATTTTCAACGTGTTTTCGGCAATATTTTCCAAAATCAAACCGATCGTGGTTTGATGAAATAATTTCCTCTTTCGCTTCAAATAGTTTTGTTTTAATCTCTAGTTTAATTACAGTGCTTCTTTTCAACGAATCACTGAACGATTCGGACGAATTTCAGTATTTTTGTTAATTAATTTAATTCATTTTTTAATTTATTAACCACTGTTTTGTTGAAATTAATTTGCTGTAATTGTTCCATTAAATTTCTGTGGTGGTGCTGACTATTTTAGTATAAACGGCGTTGGAAACGGAGCATGTTCGCCGGACTATCGTCGCCGGCTGTGGCGCCGGCGACACAATGAGAGTCATGAATAGTGATAGCCAACGGCTCTCACTCCCAATTGTTTGGCCTGGGCCGCGCAGGCCCAAGCGATGAAGCAGCGCGCGCTGGGCGCTCACGTGAGAGGGATGGCTGGGCCTTCGGCCCAGCAAGTGAGGACAGCAGATGGGCAGCTTCAGCCCAAGCTGAGCTGGGCTTGACCCAGCTATGGCCCACTCTTGGCCCAGTGGACTCGTTTTTTGGTGCCTTCATACACTTGTACTGTTTATTTATTTTCACACTTGTACTATTTATTTTTTGTATGCCTGTACTGTTTATTTATTTTCGTATGTTTTTGCATGTTTAATTATTCTGCTTGTGTTTGACCATCAAAATTAATTATGTCACTTGCATACAATAATCTTGATGCCGATTGCGTACAATAATCTTGATGCCGATTATTCGTATGCTCGTACTACTTAACTAATTATTTTTGCATGCTTAAATAATTGTTCTAAAAGGCCATCCTTGATACCAGCTATAAGGGCATACGCGGACTCAAACGATTTTGATTGCTCATCAACAATGGATGGCAATCAAAATAGAAAAAAACCCAAATGCATCCTTCTTGTCAACACTAAAATTGATTATGTATTTTTCTAGTAAAATGCAATGCTGCAAACTTGTTTTTAGATTCTAACAAAAATCCAGAATGACTTATCAACTAACTAATAATAAACTAGCATCATCAACATCTAAACAACATCCATGGGAGACGAGACGAGGCGAGAGCACCGGACAACCCAAGGTACTTGCAGATATTCTTCTACATCAATCACTTTGTTACTCTGTAGGTCTGTGCATATAACAAAGACAAACAATCAAACTCCACATAAGAAAAGAAAATCGACATATATCCCATTGACTTGTAGTAGTTTTGCTTACAGACCGAATAAGAGTGCAAGGAAGATTAAGACAATCGAGAATAAGAACTACTAATAACAAAGTAGAATATTAACAAACCTTGACTCGTTTCAAAAGCTCCTTAGCCCTTGCATTATTCTTGAAATGATCACGTACAGGCTGCAGAAAATATTAAGCACATTGTTGGTTAGCTGACAATACAGGATAACACACGCCTCAGCGGTCAATTGGTAGAACTCTTGTTTTTATATATAAAGGAATAGTGTATGGTTAGTGGAAACGAACTTCCCTTTCAATCAAGATAGGCACAGAACAGGGTTGGTAAGTGACAAAATTCAACAAGCCACAAGAAACATTTTTTTCGCAATTCACAGACATCACTTTCCTGCGATTTAATGAAACAGTATAGGTTCCAGCGTTTAATTACCTGCAGTATCTTATTCAATGCCTTTGATAGAGCAGGCTTGAGGTCAGCAGGATGCAAGCCCTCGTTTTCATACTCAGCAACCAGTTCTTCAAAGCTAAGGAAGGTCCTGTATCAATGTAAGAAAGTTAGTGCATTAAGTGGCATACCACAGTTGACAGCAATAAGAAATTGCTATACTCACAATCTACGAGTAACATTTCATGATGAATAACCAGGAAATTAAAGACATCATCATAATCGAGTAAACTCGGAAATTAATTCCCGGGAAGTGGCTTAAACCCTCCAAACGGTCCAAATAATAAAAAACAGGGGAAAACATGAAACAGTGAAATAAAAGGAAGGCAACAGGGCTTACTTCTCTCCTCCATTTTCTGGTTTAAGTTCCACCTTGAACTCATTAAACCATGGAAAGATAATGTATTTGATGTATTCCAGGCAAGGATTCCCTTCAACAATCTTTGGGGGACAGTACGCCGTCTTTATTTTCAAGTTCACTTCTGCCTAAGAGCAGTGGAAAGAGAAAAAAATACTAATGCAACAAGCAGGGACAGTGATAAAATGCAGCAGTAATAAGCAGGCAAGCTTTATATTTGACATTAATTGAATTCCCATGTTAATTGAATTCCCATGTTACGAGGTGTCTTAATCTTACAATTGCTACTCTATGATAAAACTGAAGCCATACCTCTTCATCCTCCATGTAGATGGAAGAAGAAGGATCACTCTTTGACATCTTTTCTTGCCCTTGCTGCAAACCCGGTAACATGTCTGAGATCATTAAAACCGGATCATAATCCATAAGAATAGTGAAACCTTGAACGAAATGATGATAACAAATTGAATGCAAGGAATTAAGGCCGTACGATGAGACAAAATTATAGGCTTGTTTTTCCTCTTGATGTCATCGCAGTACTCTCTCGCAAGAACATTCACCTTCCGCTGATCCATGCCCATTTGGCAAATGTCAGCCTGTTCACCATGATGATCAATTCAAGTTACAAACAATGCAGAAAGAGTTCCATAGCTAGAGTTTAAAGCCAGCACGGTATGCATTCCTTCCTATTAGAGGTTTCTTTCCAACCTCTTCCAGAAGCGTCATGGCCACATAGAAACAAACACCGGTTGAACAAATAACTAACAGTCAAGGTAGTTATGAAAAAAAAAAGGCAGGTATAAAGTAAAATAAATCATCAAGTAAATCAAATTGGTAATAAGATAATAAGCAGCCAGAAAGAAGCAACACTGATAAAACAAACATGGATTCAGCTAGTGGCGAGGTATTAGAGGATTTAGTAGTAGGTTGCGGGTTCAACACCTAAGAATACCAAACAAATACAAGACAAACAAAGATATACACAATGTCAAACACATAGGGTTGACTTACTTGATGTCAGGATCAGTTTATTTATGCGAAAAGGATACATAGAGGATGAAAAAAGAGAGCACAAAATGCTTGTTTTACATGTGAGATTCCAGTGGACAAATGTGCATTGTATTTTTACAAAATTAGCTCTCTTTAGAAATGTTTTTTCAATCCACCAATACTCATATAACTCGCTCAATAGAAAAATAATCCATTTCTAGGAACAACTCAACTGGCAATTTGAGTACTAAATGGGGGAAATATAAGTGGCTGCCTGTAAATTCCAGAGAACAATGTCTATCAAAACCAACAAGCAAGAGCCTTAATTCTAATCGATAGGGGCAAGCACCTTGAGGAAAAAAATGTCAGCACATTGCATGCACGGGTAGAAAATCTGGTCAGCAGTCAACTCATCACTCTCATTACGGCCCATAATTTGATAACACCTAAGAAGGACAAGAAAGCAATACTTTTAGCTCACAAGTAACAGATGATTCATGAGATTCACAGTCTAATCCAAGCTCCGTTACCTCATAATACTAGGAAGCTTGTTTCTGCAGGCTATATCCATTACAAGAGGCCAGTACTCTGATGCCCTGGAGTTGATTTCATCTGAAGACCAAAGGAACTGTACATTACCCGCTTCAATATTCATTCCAACAGCCTTCCAAATCTCAATCAAGTACTCTCCTTCTACTTTAATTTTGGCCAAGTCACCTCCCATTTTGTTGTTCAGTTGAGCAAACCAATCAGCAATCCAAATCTTGACATGGCAGCCAGCTGAAGTCAGCTTGTTCACGTTTATTGCTTTCATAACTCCCTGGCAACATGAGCATGGAAAAAACAAACAAAATGAGAAATCAAATAAACAAAAACAAATGCGTATAGCTAACATGGAAAACAAATCAACACTCGAGGAAATAATTAAAATGAAGGACCTGGGCAATGTGCATTCTGCCAGAGGGCTCAAACCCATCATAGCAAATGGGATTAGGCTTATGTTTGAGCAAATTGAGGAGCTCATCATCTTGAATACACTCTTCTCCAATACTCCTCACAATTTGAAACCTTTCTAGCAGATTCATCCTACACTCACAACCAAAACTACAAATCAAAATCTAACTACAATGACCCATAAAACAAAGACAAGAAAGAAGAAGAAATGCGATAAGATTGGAGGATTGGATTACTCAGGAGTGGAGGAAGATGAGGCTGCGACAGTGAGGGAGGGATTCCAATTCTTGGGTAGGCGGAGTTTGCTGCAGCTCATAACAATGGCGGAGGAAGTGAAGCAAACTACACCTACCCAACAATTGGAATTGGAATCCCTCTGTCGCTGCCTCATCTTCCTCCATATGTCGCCGACCACCTTACAAATCCGGTCGTCGAAATCAAACTAAATACACATACAAGGCAAACCCAACCCCGTACATATCATCATACCCAATACAAATCAAACCCAATCCGTTTATCTCCTCCTCAAATCCGAAACAGCCATGCAAATCAAACAACAAGCACGACAGCAGACCAAACAAGAAGCAAGAAAAGAAACAGAGAAGAGAAAACAGAAAAGCCAGAGTATTTTTTGTACTTGCGTCGCTGCCGGAGTTGGAGGAGGGAGAGCGCGGTGCTGTGGCGGCTATTGGTCGGTGATGGTGATGGTGATTGAGCGGGAGATGGAGTGAATTTGAGGATGGAAGGTAGTGATTGAGGTGTGGTGGTGACAGGTTTAGTGTGGCTGCGTTTCAGAGGAAGAGGAGACCATGTTTTGTATTTATTGTTAGGGTTTGGTTGGCGTTTTGTTTTGAAAAAAAATAAAAAAATAAATAATAAATAAATAATTCCGGGTACGGCAGACCCACCGGGCTGGGACCGGGACCAGGAATCTGGACCCGTTTTTAATCGGGTCGGGTTCAGATCCGGTCTGAATGTTTTCAGGCCTGGCCGGGCCGAGTTCGGACCCGCACATTCAAATTGACAGCCCAAATTTATATGGGGAAGACCCTAAGAAGGTCTGACCTGTCACGATCATTGCACGTAAAAAAACTGAAAATTTAGTCAAAGAATAATAATAAATGTTTTAAATACATTTAGTTGTAATATGCTAAAAAAATAAAACAAGTCATAAATCTTTCCTATTATAAATATAATTTTTTGGAAGTTCAATCACGTAATACTCTTTAAAATCGGTTAAATTTTATCCTATTTTTAAGGCTGGAATGAGAAATGATCCTCTATTCATGAAGTATGACTTTTACAGTTTTATTATACTAGTATATGAATAAATAACGTTATGAGTGAGTGCCACCTATTATTAATTATTAATTTATATAGAAAAACAAAAGCCTCAAACACTAGAATTCTTGGCAATTTTGTTTTTTCTTCTTGCTCCTTTTTTTCCTTCTGAAATTTTTATTCATCAATTATTTTATTCCATGTGTTTATAAAAAAATTCTAATTGAACTATTAGCTGGTTAATTTTGTCTATAATTTCTCCTCATTTTCAACACTGCATCCCTTACTAAGACAATCTAGTACGAACAAGATTAATTTTAATTCACTAGATTCTAAAATTCATGTGGTTTAAACTGGATGAAGTACTACAAAGCTACATGAACACAATATTTTACATTCTAATTTAAACAAAATTCACGTATTCTCCATAATTCTAGTAATTTTACGTTTATACATATCATTATGTATTATATGAAATAAATTCTAAAATATATATATTTAGTATATATATATGCATCATAAGTTGTGTTTGTACCTTATAATTTTTAATTTATTATCCTATTTGACCTCCCAATATATATTTTTTTTGTTGATAATAGGATATTTTATAACAATCAAACTGCCATTATGGCATTACAAAAGACACTTTCACCTCGGGGCATTCCCTTACACAAATATTTCCTAAAAAAGAAATTTGACGGCCCAACTCTAGGGCAAGGACATTCAGTCCTAATACAAACCCATATCCATAAGGATAAGACAGAAAGTGGTAATATATACCACAAAGAAAAATCCTACATAATCAGGATACAACAAATAAACAACGATGCAGAGGCGGCGTGTAAGAGGAGCAAGGTAGCACCAACGAAACGGAAGAGGATCAAGGGCACTGTGGCTGGATCATAGGAGGCGGCGCAGAGGCAGCTTGGGATGCCACCAACGTAGAGCCAACACTCAGATCTACAGATCCCTACCAAATTATTATGGATGCTTCCATCGCTCTTTATTAACGCAGATCTGCACAAAACACTACCATAAAAATACAAATTGAACAGATCTAAGCACATAGATTAGATCTAATACTTAGATCTGAAGAAATTAAGTAAAAATTAAATTAAATTAAAATTAAACACGGGTGCCGCCGGCCCTAGGATGAAGCCGGCGGCCACCCCAGTTGATAGAGGGAGAAAACCAGGCAGTGTGAGATGGCGGCGGTTGATCGTCGGTGGTGGTGGTGGTGATGGCGAGAGTGTGTGGTGGCTGAAGAGGAAGGTTGAGACTTGAGAAGAAGAGAGAAGGGAGGGATGGAGGGGTTTATCTGATGAGGTTAGAGAGGAAAATGATTATATGGATACCTCCCAATATTTATTCCCTTAAAAAATTTAACTTTTATTTATCAATTTACTATATTTCGTCTCATAAAAAAATTAAAATCCTACCCCTTTAAAGAATCATCTTAGCTTCACCACTCGGTAAAAGAAAATATATTTAGTATTTTTCATTTTTTTTCTAGAGCATATTAAATTAAAATTAATCTTGCTCGTGCTAAATCATACTAAATGAATATTATTCCCGCTGCATAAAAATTATTATAAGAAAATATACATAAGTGATAACATGCATTTAAGAAAAGAGAGGAAACAAATGGAGTGCAGTGTAACGTCATAAAATAAGAAATCTGAAAAAAAAGAACTAAAACAAATGACGGCGACAGGGGGAGGAGAGGCGGAAGAATAAAGAGAGAGCGGAGCGGCGTGGCGTAGAGGGAGAGACGAAGGCGGCTGTGGGTGAAGATACCTACTGTGCCTAAGGAGGAACTAGACTACGGAAGCTGAAGCAGACAGAGGACGGCGGAGAGGATAGATTTGGTTGTGGTGGCGGTGGAGAGTCGGTGGAGGAGGAGCGGATGAACAGAAAATAAAAGGACGAAGAAAAGTGTGAACACGTTTGGCAGAGCAGGAGTTATAACAAAAATTAGAAAAATGGTTTTGAAAAAATTAGAAAATTTGATTCCATGTGTTTCTAACTTTCAGTGTTAATTTAAAAAAATATTTATTTTAGAGATACGTAAACAACAATTTTTGAAATATTTTCAATTTTCTAAAAATTAGAACTTTTTTCAGAAAATTCTCCGTTCGTAAACAGCCACTTAATTTTTTCATGAAAATTCTCAAGTATCAACCGTAAACTTATAAGGATTAAGGGAAATAAGTTTACCCCACCCTTAATATTTACTCTCTAGAATAGCCATGTTATTAATCCTTGTTGCTTCTATCCAGGAGAATTGGACTTTGGAGTATTCATGGGCTTAAGTAGATAATTAGGAGGTTCAGCTGATTTTCAGTCAAAGGTAGGAGTGAGGATAATTCGGTAAATTGATTGAACCGAATTAAAACCAATAATTTTATTTTTTTTAAATCAGACTAAACTTAAATTATTTGAAATTTTGTCGCACATAGAATACGAATTAGGATTTTTTTTATTCAGAAAAAGACAACTGGTTTTTATAATTTTTTTCCGGAAGTTTTTTTCTTCTCAGTTTTAATATTTATTTAAAAGCTCATATCATTGCAACTGGGAACCGGCAATTGGATTGCGGGTTGTGCAGTCATTATAGGGACTTGTCCCATCCTTGGGGCAGAAATTTGGGCAACATATCATGGTATTCGAGTTGCTAAATCCTCGGGCCACCGGAATTTGTTGATAGAATTGCGATAATTTAACGTCGCCGTGCATATATATGTTGTTTGGTCGCTGTGCTTTAGCCTTGCCATGCATGGCTCTTGTGCATGGGCCAACATTAGGGAAAGCTCTCCTCGGTTCACTTATTTTCGATAGGGCAAGTGTTCCAGGTAGGAAACTCAATCTGCAGCGAATTTTTTTTTCCACTTGGTCTATTTTTATGCTCCTGATGCTCTCATTTGCTAGAGCATGTTCATAAGAGTATAATTAGTGTTTGGCTTGGTCATCTAGTGAGTTTTAGCCTATTTTTATGTTCGTGATGGTGTTTGGTGTTTGGTGTTTCGCTCATCTAATGAGTTTTCTTGAAATTTGTTGTTCCTATTTAGAGTGTATTTTAGAACTTGAAGTGTCGGAGAAATAAATCATCTAAATTTGCACGATTTTTACGAGAACATTTCAACATTAAGAGATTCACTATTCTTATATTTATTTATTTTTTCAATATAAGATTTTGATTAGCACACTTAAAATCTGAGTGCAACTAAAATTACCTAATAGGAAAAAATCAATTTCTATGAATAGTACAAATGAAATAGTACCAATGCCTATGAAAAGTCGATCTCCCTCTTTATTCATCTTTCATTAATGAAAATCTTTAATTTGTACCTTTTGAATTAGTACTATTTTATCTTTTAGGAGACGTTGCGGTATTTGAATTGTAATTGATACTAAACCCATAAATTATCCATAGAGATAGACATTAGCAAGATCATCTAAGGAGAATTAGTAATACCTTAAAAGATAAATGAAATTTGACTACCTACGTGGTTACATACAAATTTCATTAATTTACAACATATATAAATTTAGTCTTTTTAAATTATTTAACCTTTCGACAGAAAATGAATTTTATTCAAATATAATTAATTTCGGATTGAGCTCCTCTAATTTTCTTTTAAACATAACCAGTTATGTTAAAGGAATCCGAACCGTTCAATAAAATTGGATGAGTGAGATTAAAAATTCAAGTAATTAATGAGATGACCAGCCAGTGGTCAACTCATTAATGACTTGAATTTTTAATCTCATTCGTCCAATTTTATTGAACGGTTCAAATTCTTCTAATATAACTGGTGAAAAATTAGAAGAGCCGGATGTTAATTTCTATCTCTTTTCATGCGAACACTTTTCTCATATGCTTGATCCCAAACGGAGTGACTTCTTTGTCACACTCATCAAAAAAATTACTCTTATTTTTCGAAAATAATTATTTAAAAAAAAATTTAATTCCTAGAAAAAAATTATTATTGAACGGGAACCTGTCCCATCCGTCCAAATTTAGATGGACGGGTCTTGTCCATCCGTTTATTAAATGGACTTTGACAAGTCTGTTCAGTTTACTTATTTGACAAATGGAATTGGTGCATGGACATCCGTCCGTCCCATATTGCCACCCCTAATTTAGACCCAAAAGAGTTAACTTTGAAGATCGGTTGAATTGGCACCAATTTTTTTCACCGTTAGACACTTTTGGCACTCAACATTTGTGTCGTTAGATACGTTGACCCAATCATTTAACTTTCCATATAACCGGTTACTTTTTATTTTTTTCTCCATTATACGTATTAAAAATTATTTAAATTAAAAAATTATAGAAAATATAAAAATAATTAAAATAGATTAGAAATTTTAAAAAACACATAAAAATCAAAAAAAATTATAAAAATTATAAAATAGTAAAGTTAAATTATGTAATAAAATATAATTTTTAAATAATATAATATAAAAATTAAAAAAGTAAAAGTGTGGAAAAATTAAAAACCCATGAAAATAAAATAGTAGTAAAATTTCTTTAAATTTAGTAGAATTTACACTTAGAAAAATTTTAACAAGTTGAAAATTAATGGGTGAAAAATAATTTTGGGATATTATTGAATATTAAAATCATTAAAATTATTAAATTGGGACCATTTTATACAAACCTAGCGTGCAATTTAAGCAAATATGAAATATAAGGATGCTATTTTAATTTTTTCTACTTTTAATATTTTATAATACGTTTATTCAAAAAAAATCCATATTAGCAATACACATCTATAGGTATTTATTATTTTAATTATTTTTCTAATTTTTTTAATATAAATAATGAAAAATGAGATAAAACTAACGGTGATAATTGAAAGTTGACTTAGTTGAGTGTCAAAGTGTCTAACTATGTAAAATGTGAGTGTCAAAGTATTTAACGGTACAAAAATTTAGTACCAATTTAACCGACTTTCAAAATTGGGTACTAAAATTTCTAACTCCTCCTAAATTGAATGTGGAAACGTCTTTTCCCCTATTTAAAATTAACATGTACTCCGTATCAACTTTTATTTTTTACTCCCTCTGTTTCCAATTAACTGTCACTTTTCTACGGATTCTTACTGTTCATAATACTTGTCATTTTATCTTTTCCGAAGCATATATTTTGTGCAAATGATAATTTTTTTTTATGCATCAACCCAATTTGATGTTGGTGTGATAATTTGAGTGGAAATTAGGAATAAAAATGAAACAATGTGGAATAAAATAAGATCAAAGATCATTGTCTTACGAATTTTTACTATTTCAAAACGTCGTTTAATTGGAAACGGAGGGAGTATTCTTTTTAAAGAATTACACGTTACCCCTACTGTACTTACAATTTTTCCGCAAGTTTCCTGACTACTACTCCCCTCTTCCAATTGACCATCGTCTAGAAACAGAAACGCTCATGCCTTACTTGCCAAAAGACTAATCAATTCATTCTGCTTCTCCTCTAAAGAAAACACAGCACTCACTTTCTCACTTAGGGCACAAAAGCTAGCTGTCAATCCATTCCATTCCATTCTTCGCTGAACCTAACAAATATCTGCTCAAATCTCTCGCTTCTTTCACTTCTTAATTAATCAGAAAAAAAACTAAGCAATCTGTACTTTTTCTTCATCTAAGTCGATCTAATCAAGCTAGCTACCAGACATTATCTCCAACTATGGCCGGCGTGAACATCTTCAACTGTGTTTGCGATGACTGCTGTAATTCTATAGTAACCAAATTTTTCGATTCGGCTTGTGACTGCTGTAAGCCCACAGTAACCAAATTTTCCCATTTGGCTTATGACTTTTGTACTACGCAGCCATCTTATGTGTACTCTCTAGGGACTGATCTTGAAAAGTTGGAGAATGCTCGTTGCGATCTAAAGCACTTGATGGACAGTGTGATGGGTTTGGTTGAAACAACCGAACAGAGTGGCGAACAGAGCATTAGTCTGGTTGAGGAATGGTTTAAGAAGGTGGCGATTCAAAGGGCCGTAGCTGAAAAGTTGCACAGAGAAGGTCAACAACAACATGAGAAATTGCCTTGCACCGTCAAAGTTTGCCCCATCTACGTAGTTGGGCTCAAAATTGTCGCCATGATCAAAAGCCTAACTGACCTCAAGAAACAAGGAGACGAGTACAAAGAGAAAGGTGTGGCTAGCAGCGACAAATGGTTTCTACAAGGAAACTGTAGTCCGCATGCTGAAGGAGATTCCAATAGGGAATATGCGACTGTGGGTAATCTGGAAGCTCATAAAGAGGAGGTTTTGGAGTACCTTGAAGGACCAGAGGAGTGGATTGTGGGGGTGTGCGGGCGAGGGGGGTGTTGGCAAAACTACCCTATTGAGACTAATCAATAAGCATTTCAGTGAGGGGGGAGATTCTAATCTCTATCTCGTGGTCGATGTAGAAGTTAAGGATTTGGGAGTGGAGGATATTCAAAAGGCCATCAGAGAGAAGATGAATGATACGATCCTAGTTGTGGTAGGATGCGTAACAAGTAATTCCCGATCTAGTTCTAGGCTTGGATTTCGATTGCGGAAGATAAACTCAACAAGTACGAGCTTAGACCTAAGGACAACCTGTGTCAACCAACCTAATTGATTTCAAGTGAGGTTCTTGATTCGATCCCGCGACCTATATTCAACCTGTGAATATCAACCTTAGGCGACGACTCAATGGAATGGATTTTCGGGTTTTACTTGCTATCCTAATCGAGTGTCCGGACTCAATGAGGGATAAGATTCGCGAAGAACAATTGAGAAAATTCTCTAATTTTTATTTCAAGATAACATGTTTTCATGATGAAGAGGGTAGCTCCTTTAAATAGGAGAAACCCTGAACTCCTTACATCAAAAATCCTTGCCGTAATAGAATTTCTATAATTATTTAAATAGCTATTTTAATAAAATAAAAGTCAACTAAATTGATTAAGTCCAAAAAGCTAATTAAAAACAAGGAATTTGGAGTTTCTAAGTTGGAAATCATCACTCGAGCCAACCTTGACTTCGACGCTGGCAGCAAGCTTTGATTTTGGAGTTTCCAAATTGGAAATAATACAAACGCCAATCTTGACTTCGGCGTTGGCGGCATGCCGCTAAGCACTGCCCAAAACTCGTCCAAAATCACCTCCTTGGCATTCATATTGCGCGCTAAAATGTCAACTAGCATAACTTTTGATCCACTCGTCCGATTGGGCTGAAACTTGTCCCAATCGAAAGCTAACATTTTGATGTTTCCATAAAGCCTCTGTTCTCCCAAATCGAACTTCATTTTCTTATCCATATGCTTGTTGCGAACATGCGATACGCCATGCATGATACATCCTGGGAACGTAACTATAAAGTTTCTCAATGATTGGAGATACGAAAGTGTTGAGCAGAGAGCTGAGTACATCTCTACGGTACTGCAGACGAAGCAGCAGGAGAAGCAAAATAGGAAATGTGTTCTATTGCTTGATGACATAAGGAAGAGCTCATTTCGTATTGAACCCAGATCACCACTTCAAAGTTGTATTTACAACACGGAGGAGCATGGTGGTGAAGAAAATAATGGCGAAGAAGACTGTCATTGTTAAGACTTTGAAAGAAGAACATGGCAGAGAACTATTTGAAAAGGCAGCTGGAATAAACAAGTCCACTACAAGTGCAACAATCCAACGCAAAAGTGTTCCAACGGTGATCCGTCTGTGCGGCGGGCTACCTTTTGCATTAGTTAAACTTGGTAAAGAATTGGTCGACAAGAACCACGAGGAATGAGAGGATATGATTAGCTTCCTTCAGAATCCTACACAACAAAACGACAAGGCTGGGTTATTGGAAGAAATGAAATACAGTAATGAGCTTTCGGATGCTCTTAGTACCCGATTTTTGACGCATTTTTGCACAGTTATCGTTCATCGCATTATTAGCCCGTTTAAATCGAAATTCTATCAATTTTTGATCTTTGGTCATTTATTTTAATATTTCGTACATTTTTACTGTCTTTTCGTTCGAACTTCTATCGGTCCCGAGCAAGATGCCTAGGACCATAGATCGAACGCCGTCTTTCTTTAATTGACAATTATCTACTATTATTTTCTTTCACATCATCTCATTTTGTTTTATTCAATTTACTTCGCTATAGCATTTGTTTTTCATTCGAACTTTTAAAAATTTCAAGCGAGTAAATTCGAACATTAAATCGAACTTTTTCTTTATTTACTGATTACTATTTATTTTGTTTCATTTTATTGCATGTTTTAGTATTTTTGGTTTGGGATTTTATTCATTTCAAGCAACATTCCTCGTTTTGCTTCCTCTTCTTTGTTTGCGTCCCTGTAGCACGTTGTCTTTTCCCTTTCTTCGCCCCTATGAATAGCAAGCAAGCTCCTTCATTTCTCTTCACCAAGACACGAGCTAAAGCTTCCTTCACTTGCTCCACAAAGGTGGAAGCTCCCTCTCTAGTTTTAAATTTCCATTTTCAACGTGTTTTCGGCAATATTTTCCAAAATCAAACCGATCGTGGTTTGATGAAATAATTTCCTCTTTCGCTTCAAATAGTTTTGTTTTAATCTCTAGTTTAATTACAGTGCTTCTTTTCAACGAATCACTGAACGATTCGGACGAATTTCAGTATTTTTGTTAATTAATTTAATTCATTTTTTAATTTATTAACCACTGTTTTGTTGAAATTAATTTGCTGTAATTGTTCCATTAAATTTCTGTGGTGGTGCTGACTATTTTAGTATAAACGGCGTTGGAAATGGAGCATGTTCGCCGGACTATCGTCGCCGGCTGTGGCGCCGGCGACACAATGAGAGTCACGAATAGTGATAGCCAACGGCTCTCACTCCCAATTGTTTGGCCTGGGCCGCGCAGGCCCAAGCGATGAAGCAGCGCGCGCTGGGTGCTCACGTGAGAGGGATGGCTGGGCCTTCGGCCCAGCAAGTGAGGACAGCAGATGGGCAGCTTCAGCCCAAGCTGAGCTGGGCTTGACCCAGCTATGGGCCCACTCTTGGCCCAGTGGACTCGTTTTTTGGTGCCTTCATACACTTGTACTGTTTATTTATTTTCACACTTGTACTATTTATTTTTTGTATGCCTGTACTGTTTATTTATTTTCGTATGTTTTTGCATGTTTAATTATTCTGCTTGTGTTTGACCATCAAAATTAATTATGTCACTTGCATACAATAATCTTGATGCCGATTGCGTACAATAATCTTGATGCCGATTATTCGTATGCTCGTACTACTTAACTAATTATTTTTGCATGCTTAAATAATTGTTCTAAAAGGCCATCCTTGATACCAGCTATAAGGGCATACGCGGACTCAAACGATTTTGATTGCTCATCAACAATGGATGGCAATCAAAATAGAAAAAAACCCAAATGCATCCTTCTTGTCAACACTAAAATTGATTATGTATTTTTCTAGTAAAATGCAATGCTGCAAACTTGTTTTTAGATTCTAACAAAAATCCAGAATGACTTATCAACTAACTAATAATAAACTAGCATCATCAACATCTAAACAACATCCATGGGAGACGAGACGAGGCGAGAGCACCGGACAACCCAAGGTACTTGCAGATATTCTTCTACATCAATCACTTTGTTACTCTGTAGGTCTGTGCATATAACAAAGACAAACAATCAAACTCCACATAAGAAAAGAAAATCGACATATATCCCATTGACTTGTAGTAGTTTTGCTTACAGACCGAATAAGAGTGCAAGGAAGATTAAGACAATCGAGAATAAGAACTACTAATAACAAAGTAGAATATTAACAAACCTTGACTCGTTTCAAAAGCTCCTTAGCCCTTGCATTATTCTTGAAATGATCACGTACAGGCTGCAGAAAATATTAAGCACATTGTTGGTTAGCTGACAATACAGGATAACACACGCCTCAGCGGTCAATTGGTAGAACTCTTGTTTTTATATATAAAGGAATAGTGTATGGTTAGTGGAAACGAACTTCCCTTTCAATCAAGATAGGCACAGAACAGGGTTGGTAAGTGACAAAATTCAACAAGCCACAAGAAACATTTTTTTCGCAATTCACAGACATCACTTTCCTGCGATTTAATGAAACAGTATAGGTTCCAGCGTTTAATTACCTGCAGTATCTTATTCAATGCCTTTGATAGAGCAGGCTTGAGGTCAGCAGGATGCAAGCCCTCGTTTTCATACTCAGCAACCAGTTCTTCAAAGCTAAGGAAGGTCCTGTATCAATGTAAGAAAGTTAGTGCATTAAGTGGCATACCACAGTTGACAGCAATAAGAAATTGCTATACTCACAATCTACGAGTAACATTTCATGATGAATAACCAGGAAATTAAAGACATCATCATAATCGAGTAAACTCGGAAATTAATTCCCGGGAAGTGGCTTAAACCCTCCAAACGGTCCAAATAATAAAAAACAGGGGAAAACATGAAACAGTGAAATAAAAGGAAGGCAACAGGGCTTACTTCTCTCCTCCATTTTCTGGTTTAAGTTCCACCTTGAACTCATTAAACCATGGAAAGATAATGTATTTGATGTATTCCAGGCAAGGATTCCCTTCAACAATCTTTGGGGGACAGTACGCCGTCTTTATTTTCAAGTTCACTTCTGCCTAAGAGCAGTGGAAAGAGAAAAAAATACTAATGCAACAAGCAGGGACAGTGATAAAATGCAGCAGTAATAAGCAGGCAAGCTTTATATTTGACATTAATTGAATTCCCATGTTAATTGAATTCCCATGTTACGAGGTGTCTTAATCTTACAATTGCTACTCTATGATAAAACTGAAGCCATACCTCTTCATCCTCCATGTAGATGGAAGAAGAAGGATCACTCTTTGACATCTTTTCTTGCCCTTGCTGCAAACCCGGTAACATGTCTGAGATCATTAAAACCGGATCATAATCCATAAGAATAGTGAAACCTTGAACGAAATGATGATAACAAATTGAATGCAAGGAATTAAGGCCGTACGATGAGACAAAATTATAGGCTTGTTTTTCCTCTTGATGTCATCGCAGTACTCTCTCGCAAGAACATTCACCTTCCGCTGATCCATGCCCATTTGGCAAATGTCAGCCTGTTCACCATGATGATCAATTCAAGTTACAAACAATGCAGAAAGAGTTCCATAGCTAGAGTTTAAAGCCAGCACGGTATGCATTCCTTCCTATTAGAGGTTTCTTTCCAACCTCTTCCAGAAGCGTCATGGCCACATAGAAACAAACACCGGTTGAACAAATAACTAACAGTCAAGGTAGTTATGAAAAAAAAAAGGCAGGTATAAAGTAAAATAAATCATCAAGTAAATCAAATTGGTAATAAGATAATAAGCAGCCAGAAAGAAGCAACACTGATAAAACAAACATGGATTCAGCTAGTGGCGAGGTATTAGAGGATTTAGTAGTAGGTTGCGGGTTCAACACCTAAGAATACCAAACAAATACAAGACAAACAAAGATATACACAATGTCAAACACATGGGGTTGACTTACTTGATGTCAGGATCAGTTTATTTATGCGAAAAGGATACATAGAGGATGAAAAAAGAGAGCACAAAATGCTTGTTTTACATGTGAGATTCCAGTGGACAAATGTGCATTGTATTTTTACAAAATTAGCTCTCTTTAGAAATGTTTTTTCAATCCACCAATACTCATATAACTCGCTCAATAGAAAAATAATCCATTTCTAGGAACAACTCAACTGGCAATTTGAGTACTAAATGGGGGAAATATAAGTGGCTGCCTGTAAATTCCAGAGAACAATGTCTATCAAAACCAACAAGCAAGAGCCTTAATTCTAATCGATAGGGGCAAGCACCTTGAGGAAAAAAATGTCAGCACATTGCATGCACGGGTAGAAAATCTGGTCAGCAGTCAACTCATCACTCTCATTACGGCCCATAATTTGATAACACCTAAGAAGGACAAGAAAGCAATACTTTTAGCTCACAAGTAACAGATGATTCATGAGATTCACAGTCTAATCCAAGCTCCGTTACCTCATAATACTAGGAAGCTTGTTTCTGCAGGCTATATCCATTACAAGAGGCCAGTACTCTGATGCCCTGGAGTTGATTTCATCTGAAGACCAAAGGAACTGTACATTACCCGCTTCAATATTCATTCCAACAGCCTTCCAAATCTCAATCAAGTACTCTCCTTCTACTTTAATTTTGGCCAAGTCACCTCCCATTTTGTTGTTCAGTTGAGCAAACCAATCAGCAATCCAAATCTTGACATGGCAGCCAGCTGAAGTCAGCTTGTTCACGTTTATTGCTTTCATAACTCCCTGGCAACATGAGCATGGAAAAAACAAACAAAATGAGAAATCAAATAAACAAAAACAAATGCGTATAGCTAACATGGAAAACAAATCAACACTCGAGGAAATAATTAAAATGAAGGACCTGGGCAATGTGCATTCTGCCAGAGGGCTCAAACCCATCATAGCAAATGGGATTAGGCTTATGTTTGAGCAAATTGAGGAGCTCATCATCTTGAATACACTCTTCTCCAATACTCCTCACAATTTGAAACCTTTCTAGCAGATTCATCCTACACTCACAACCAAAACTACAAATCAAAATCTAACTACAATGACCCATAAAACAAAGACAAGAAAGAAGAAGAAATGCGATAAGATTGGAGGATTGGATTACTCAGGAGTGGAGGAAGATGAGGCTGCGACAGTGAGGGAGGGATTCCAATTCTTGGGTAGGCGGAGTTTGCTGCAGCTCATAACAATGGCGGAGGAAGTGAAGCAAACTACACCTACCCAACAATTGGAATTGGAATCCCTCTGTCGCTGCCTCATCTTCCTCCATATGTCGCCGACCACCTTACAAATCCGGTCGTCGAAATCAAACTAAATACACATACAAGGCAAACCCAACCCCGTACATATCATCATACCCAATACAAATCAAACCCAATCCGTTTATCTCCTCCTCAAATCCGAAACAGCCATGCAAATCAAACAACAAGCACGACAGCAGACCAAACAAGAAGCAAGAAAAGAAACAGAGAAGAGAAAACAGAAAAGCCAGAGTATTTTTTGTACTTGCGTCGCTGCCGGAGTTGGAGGAGGGAGAGCGCGGTGCTGTGGCGGCTATTGGTCGGTGATGGTGATGGTGATTGAGCGGGAGATGGAGTGAATTTGAGGATGGAAGGTAGTGATTGAGGTGTGGTGGTGACAGGTTTAGTGTGGCTGCGTTTCAGAGGAAGAGGAGACCATGTTTTGTATTTATTGTTAGGGTTTGGTTGGCGTTTTGTTTTGAAAAAAAATAAAAAAATAAAAAATAAATAAATAATTCCGGGTACGGCAGACCCACCGGGCTGGGACCGGGACCAGGAATCTGGACCCGTTTTTAATCGGGTCGGGTTCAGATCCGGTCTGAATGTTTTCAGGCCTGGCCGGGCCGAGTTCGGACCCGCACATTCAAATTGACAGCCCAAATTTATATGGGGAAGACCCTAAGAAGGTCTGACCTGTCACGATCATTGCACGTAAAAAAACTGAAAATTTAGTCAAAGAATAATAATAAATGTTTTAAATACATTTAGTTGTAATATGCTAAAAAAATAAAACAAGTCATAAATCTTTCCTATTATAAATATAATTTTTTGGAAGTTCAATCACGTAATACTCTTTAAAATCGGTTAAATTTTATCCTATTTTTAAGGCTGGAATGAGAAATGATCCTCTATTCATGAAGTATGACTTTTACAGTTTTATTATACTAGTATATGAATAAATAACGTTATGAGTGAGTGCCACCTATTATTAATTATTAATTTATATAGAAAAACAAAAGCCTCAAACACTAGAATTCTTGACAATTTTGTTTTTTCTTCTTGCTCCTTTTTTTCCTTCTGAAATTTTTATTCATCAATTATTTTATTCCATGTGTTTATAAAAAAATTCTAATTGAACTATTAGCTGGTTAATTTTGTCTATAATTTCTCCTCATTTTCAACACTGCATCCCTTACTAAGACAATCTAGTACGAACAAGATTAATTTTAATTCACTAGATTCTAAAATTCATGTGGTTTAAACTGGATGAAGTACTACAAAGCTACATGAACACAATATTTTACATTCTAATTTAAACAAAATTCACGTATTCTCCATAATTCTAGTAATTTTACGTTTATACATATCATTATGTATTATATGAAATAAATTCTAAAATATATATATTTAGTATATATATATGCATCATAAGTTGTGTTTGTACCTTATAATTTTTAATTTATTATCCTATTTGACCTCCCAATATATATTTTTTTTGTTGATAATAGGATATTTTATAACAATCAAACTGCCATTATGGCATTACAAAAGACACTTTCACCTCGGGGCATTCCCTTACACAAATATTTCCTAAAAAAGAAATTTGACGGCCCAACTCTGGGGCAAGGACATTCAGTCCTAATACAAACCCATATCCATAAGGATAAGACAGAAAGTGGTAATATATACCACAAAGAAAAATCCTACATAATCAGGATACAACAAATAAACAACGATGCAGAGGCGGCGTGTAAGAGGAGCAAGGTAGCACCAACGAAACGGAAGAGGATCAAGGGCACTGTGGCTGGATCATAGGAGGCGGCGCAGAGGCAGCTTGGGATGCCACCAACGTAGAGCCAACACTCAGATCTACAGATCCCTACCAAATTATTATGGATGCTTCCATCGCTCTTTATTAACGCAGATCTGCACAAAACACTACCATAAAAATACAAATTGAACAGATCTAAGCACATAGATTAGATCTAATACTTAGATCTGAAGAAATTAAGTAAAAATAAAATAAAATTAAAATTAAACACGGGTGCCGCCGGCCCTAGGATGAAGCCGGCGGCCACCCCAGTTGATAGAGGGAGAAAACCAGGCAGTGTGAGATGGCGGCGGTTGATCGTCGGTGGTGGTGGTGGTGATGGAGAGAGTGTGTGGTGGCTGAAGAGGAAGGTTGAGACTTGAGAAGAAGAGAGAAGGGAGGGATGGAGGGGTTTATCTGATGAGGTTAGAGAGGAAAATGATTATATGGATACCTCCCAATATTTATTCCCTTAAAAAATTTAACTTTATTTATCAACTTACTATATTTCGTCTCATAAAAAAATTAAAATCCTACCCCTTTAAAGAATCATCTTAGCTTCACCACTCGGTAAAAGAAAATATATTTAGTATTTTTCATTTTTTTTCTAGAGCATATTAAATTAAAATTAATCTTGCTCGTGCTAAATCATACTAAATGAATATTATTCCCGCTGCATAAAAATTATTATAAGAAAATATACATAAGTGATAACATGCATTTAAGAAAAGAGAGGAAACAAATGGAGTGCAGTGTAACGTCATAAAATAAGAAATCTGAAAAAAAAGAACTAAAACAAATGACGGCGACAGGGGGAGGAGAGGCGGAAGAATAAAGAGAGAGCGGAGCGGCGTGGCGTAGAGGGAGAGACGAAGGCGGCTGTGGGTGAAGATACCTACTGTGCCTAAGGAGGAACTAGACTACGGAAGCTGAAGCAGACAGAGGACGGCGGAGAGGACAGATTTGGTTGTGGTGGCGGTGGAGAGTCGGTGGAGGAGGAGCGGATGAACAGAAAATAAAAGGACGAAGAAAAGTGTGAACACGTTTGGCAGAGCAGGAGTTATAACAAAAATTAGAAAAATGGTTTTGAAAAAATTAGAAAATTTGATTCCATGTGTTTCTAACTTTCAGTGTTAATTTAAAAAAATATTTATTTTAGAGATACGTAAACAACAATTTTTGAAATATTTTCAATTTTCTAAAAATTAGAACTTTTTTCAGAAAATTCTCCGTTCGTAAACAGCCACTTAATTTTTTCATGAAAATTCTCAAGTATCAACCGTAAACTTATAAGGATTAAGGGAAATAAGTTTACCCCACCCTTAATATTTACTCTCTAGAATAGCCATGTTATTAATCCTTGTTGCTTCTATCCAGGAGAATTGGACTTTGGAGTATTCATGGGCTTAAGTAGATAATTAGGAGGTTCAGCTGATTTTCAGTCAAAGGTAGGAGTGAGGATAATTCGGTAAATTGATTGAACCGAATTAAAACCAATAATTTTATTTTTTTTAAATCAGACTAAACTTAAATTATTTGAAATTTTGTCGCACATAGAATACGAATTAGGATTTTTTTTATTCAGAAAAAGACGACTGGTTTTTATAATTTTTTTCCGGAAGTTTTTTTCTTCTCAGTTTTAATATTTATTTAAAAGCTCATATCATTGCAACTGGGAACCGGCAATTGGATTGCGGGTTGTGCAGTCATTATAGGGACTTGTCCCATCCTTGGGGCAGAAATTTGGGCAACATATCATGGTATTCGAGTTGCTAAATCCTCGGGCCACCGGAATTTGTTGATAGAATTGCGATAATTTAACGTCGCCGTGCATATATATGTTGTTTGGTCGCTGTGCTTTAGCCTTGCCATGCATGGCTCTTGTGCATGGGCCAACATTAGGGAAAGCTCTCCTCGGTTCACTTATTTTCGATAGGGCAAGTGTTCCAGGTAGGAAACTCAATCTGCAGCGAATTTTTTTTTCCACTAGGTCTATTTTTATGCTCCTGATGCTCTCATTTGCTAGAGCATGTTCATAAGAGTATAATTAGTGTTTGGCTTGGTCATCTAGTGAGTTTTAGCCTATTTTTATGTTCGTGATGGTGTTTGGTGTTTGGTGTTTGGTGTTTCGCTCATCTAATGAGTTTTCTTGAAATTTGTTGTTCCTATTTAGAGTGTATTTTAGAACTTGAAGTGTCGGAGAAATAAATCATCTAAATTTGCACGATTTTTACGAAAAAATTTCAACATTAAGAGATTCACTATTCTTATATTTATTTATTTTTTCAATATAAGATTTTGATTAGCACACTTAAAATCTGAGTGCAACTAAAATTACCTAATAGGAAAAAATCAATTTCTATGAATAGTACAAATGAAATAGTACCAATGCCTATGAAAAGTCGATCTCCCTCTTTATTCATCTTTCATTAATGAAAATCTTTAATTTGTACCTTTTGAATTAGTACTATTTTATCTTTTAGGAGACGTTGCGGTATTTGAATTGTAATTGATACTAAACCCATAAATTATCCATAGAGATAGACATTAGCAAGATCATCTAAGGAGAATTAGTAATACCTTAAAAGATAAATGAAATTTGACTACCTACGTGGTTACATACAAATTTCATTAATTTACAACATATATAAATTTAGTCTTTTTAAATTATTTAACCTTTCGACAGAAAATGAATTTTATTCAAATATAATTAATTTCGGATTGAGCTCCTCTAATTTTCTTTTAAACATAACCAGTTATGTTAAAGGAATCCGAACCGTTCAATAAAATTGGATGAGTGAGATTAAAAATTCAAGTAATTAATGAGATGACCAGCCAGTGGTCAACTCATTAATGACTTGAATTTTTAATCTCATTCGTCCAATTTTATTGAACGGTTCAAATTCTTCTAATATAACTGGTGAAAAATTAGAAGAGCCGGATGTTAATTTCTATCTCTTTTCATGCGAACACTTTTCTCATATGCTTGATCCCAAACGGAGTGACTTCTTTGTCACACTCATCAAAAAAATTACTCTTATTTTTCGAAAATAATTATTTAAAAAAAAATTTAATTCCTAGAAAAAAATTATTATTGAACGGGAACCTGTCCCATCCGTCCAAATTTAGATGGACGGGTCTTGTCCATCCGTTTATTAAATGGACTTTGACAAGTCTGTTCAGTTTACTTATTTGACAAATGGAATTGGTGCATGGACATCCGTCCGTCCCATATTGCCACCCCTAATTTAGACCCAAAAGAGTTAACTTTGAAGATCGGTTGAATTGGCACCAATTTTTTTCACCGTTAGACACTTTTGGCACTCAACATTTGTGTCGTTAGATACGTTGACCCAATCATTTAACTTTCCATATAACCGGTTACTTTTTATTTTTTTCTCCATTATACGTATTAAAAATTATTTAAATTAAAAAATTATAGAAAATATAAAAATAATTAAAATAGATTAGAAATTTTAAAAAACACATAAAAATCAAAAAAAATTATAAAAATTATAAAATAGTAAAGTTAAATTATGTAATAAAATATAATTTTTAAATAATATAATATAAAAATTAAAAAAGTAAAAGTGTGGAAAAATTAAAAACCCATGAAAATAAAATAGTAGTAAAATTTCTTTAAATTTAGTAGAATTTACACTTAGAAAAATTTTAACAAGTTGAAAATTAATGGGTGAAAAATAATTTTGGGATATTATTGAATATTAAAATCATTAAAATTATTAAATTGGGACCATTTTATACAAACCTAGCGTGCAATTTAAGCAAATATGAAATATAAGGATGCTATTTTAATTTTTTCTACTTTTAATATTTTATAATACATTTATTCAAAAAAAATCCATATTAGCAATACACATCTATAGGTATTTATTATTTTAATTATTTTTCTAATTTTTTTAATATAAATAATGAAAAATGAGATAAAACTAACGGTGATAATTGAAAGTTGACTTAGTTGAGTGTCAAAGTGTCTAACTATGTAAAATGTGAGTGTCAAAGTATTTAACGGTACAAAAATTTAGTACCAATTTAACCGACTTTCAAAATTGGGTACTAAAATTTCTAACTCCTCCTAAATTGAATGTGGAAACGTCTTTTCCCCTATTTAAAATTAACATGTACTCCGTATCAACTTTTATTTTTTACTCCCTCTGTTTCCAATTAACTGTCACTTTTCTACGGATTCTTACTGTTCATAATACTTGTCATTTTATCTTTTCCGAAGCATATATTTTGTGCAAATGATAATTTTTTTTTATGCATCAACCCAATTTGATGTTGGTGTGATAATTTGAGTGGAAATTAGGAATAAAAATGAAACAATGTGGAATAAAATAAGATCAAAGATCATTGTCTTACGAATTTTTACTATTTCAAAACGTCGTTTAATTGGAAACGGAGGGAGTATTCTTTTTAAAGAATTACACGTTACCCCTACTGTACTTACAATTTTTCCGCAAGTTTCCTGACTACTACTCCCCTCTTCCAATTGACCATCGTCTAGAAACAGAAACGCTCATGCCTTACTTGCCAAAAGACTAATCAATTCATTCTGCTTCTCCTCTAAAGAAAACACAGCACTCACTTTCTCACTTAGGGCACAAAAGCTAGCTGTCAATCCATTCCATTCCATTCTTCGCTGAACCTAACAAATATCTGCTCAAATCTCTCGCTTCTTTCACTTCTTAATTAATCAGAAAAAAAACTAAGCAATCTGTACTTTTTCTTCATCTAAGTCGATCTAATCAAGCTAGCTACCAGACATTATCTCCAACTATGGCCGGCGTGAACATCTTCAACTGTGTTTGCGATGACTGCTGTAATTCTATAGTAACCAAATTTTTCGATTCGGCTTGTGACTGCTGTAAGCCCACAGTAACCAAATTTTCCCATTTGGCTTATGACTTTTGTACTACGCAGCCATCTTATGTGTACTCTCTAGGGACTGATCTTGAAAAGTTGGAGAATGCTCGTTGCGATCTAAAGCACTTGATGGACAGTGTGATGGGTTTGGTTGAAACAACCGAACAGAGTGGCGAACAGAGCATTAGTCTGGTTGAGGAATGGTTTAAGAAGGTGGCGATTCAAAGGGCCGTAGCTGAAAAGTTGCACAGAGAAGGTCAACAACAACATGAGAAATTGCCTTGCACCGTCAAAGTTTGCCCCATCTACGTAGTTGGGCTCAAAATTGTCGCCATGATCAAAAGCCTAACTGACCTCAAGAAACAAGGAGACGAGTACAAAGAGAAAGGTGTGGCTAGCAGCGACAAATGGTTTCTACAAGGAAACTGTAGTCCGCATGCTGAAGGAGATTCCAATAGGGAATATGCGACTGTGGGTAATCTGGAAGCTCATAAAGAGGAGGTTTTGGAGTACCTTGAAGGACCAGAGGAGTGGATTGTGGGGGTGTGCGGGCGAGGGGGGTGTTGGCAAAACTACCCTATTGAGACTAATCAATAAGCATTTCAGTGAGGGGGGAGATTATAATCTCTATCTCGTGGTCGATGTAGAAGTTAAGGATTTGGGAGTGGAGGATATTCAAAAGGCCATCAGAGAGAAGATGAATGATACGATCCTAGTTGTGGTAGGATGCGTAACAAGTAATTCCCGATCTAGTTCTAGGCTTGGATTTCGATTGCGGAAGATAAACTCAACAAGTACGAGCTTAGACCTAAGGACAACCTGTGTCAACCAACCTAATTGATTTCAAGTGAGGTTCTTGATTCGATCCCGCGACCTATATTCAACCTGTGAATATCAACCTTAGGCGACGACTCAATGGAATGGATTTTCGGGTTTTACTTGCTATCCTAATCGAGTGTCCGGACTCAATGAGGGATAAGATTCGCGAAGAACAATTGAGAAAATTCTCTAATTTTTATTTCAAGATAACATGTTTTCATGATGAAGAGGGTAGCTCCTTTAAATAGGAGAAACCCTGAACTCCTTACATCAAAAATCCTTGCCGTAATAGAATTTCTATAATTATTTAAATAGCTATTTTAATAAAATAAAAGTCAACTAAATTGATTAAGTCCAAAAAGCTAATTAAAAACAAGGAATTTGGAGTTTCTAAGTTGGAAATCATCACTCGAGCCAACCTTGACTTCGACGCTGGCAGCAAGCTTTGATTTTGGAGTTTCCAAATTGGAAATAATACAAACGCCAATCTTGACTTCGGCGTTGGCGGCATGCCGCTAAGCACTGCCCAAAACTCGTCCAAAATCACCTCCTTGGCATTCATATTGCGCGCTAAAATGTCAACTAGCATAACTTTTGATCCACTCGTCCGATTGGGCTGAAACTTGTCCCAATCGAAAGCTAACATTTTGATGTTTCCATAAAGCCTCTGTTCTCCCAAATCGAACTTCATTTTCTTATCCATATGCTTGTTGCGAACATGCGATACGCCATGCATGATACATCCTGGGAACGTAACTATAAAGTTTCTCAATGATTGGAGATACGAAAGTGTTGAGCAGAGAGCTGAGTACATCTCTACGGTACTGCAGACGAAGCAGCAGGAGAAGCAAAATAGGAAATGTGTTCTATTGCTTGATGACATAAGGAAGAGCTCATTTCGTATTGAACCCAGATCACCACTTCAAAGTTGTATTTACAACACGGAGGAGCATGGTGGTGAAGAAAATAATGGCGAAGAAGACTGTCATTGTTAAGACTTTGAAAGAAGAACATGGCAGAGAACTATTTGAAAAGGCAGCTGGAATAAACAAGTCCACTACAAGTGCAACAATCCAACGCAAAAGTGTTCCAACGGTGATCCGTCTGTGCGGCGGGCTACCTTTTGCATTAGTTAAACTTGGTAAAGAATTGGTCGACAAGAACCACGAGGAATGAGAGGATATGATTAGCTTCCTTCAGAATCCTACACAACAAAACGACAAGGCTGGGTTATTGGAAGAAATGAAATACAGTAATGAGCTTTCGGATGCTCTTAGTACCCGATTTTTGACGCATTTTTGCACAGTTATCGTTCATCGCATTATTAGCCCGTTTAAATCGAAATTCTATCAATTTTTGATCTTTGGTCATTTATTTTAATATTTCGTACATTTTTACTGTCTTTTCGTTCGAACTTCTATCGGTCCCGAGCAAGATGCCTAGGACCATAGATCGAACGCCGTCTTTCTTTAATTGACAATTATCTACTATTATTTTCTTTCACATCATCTCATTTTGTTTTATTCAATTTACTTCGCTATAGCATTTGTTTTTCATTCGAACTTTTAAAAATTTCAAGCGAGTAAATTCGAACATTAAATCGAACTTTTTCTTTATTTACTGATTACTATTTATTTTGTTTCATTTTATTGCATGTTTTAGTATTTTTGGTTTGGGATTTTATTCATTTCAAGCAACATTCCTCGTTTTGCTTCCTCTTCTTTGTTTGCGTCCCTGTAGCACGTTGTCTTTTCCCTTTCTTCGCCCCTATGAATAGCAAGCAAGCTCCTTCATTTCTCTTCACCAAGACACGAGCTAAAGCTTCCTTCACTTGCTCCACAAAGGTGGAAGCTCCCTCTCTAGTTTTAAATTTCCATTTTCAACGTGTTTTCGGCAATATTTTCCAAAATCAAACCGATCGTGGTTTGATGAAATAATTTCCTCTTTCGCTTCAAATAGTTTTGTTTTAATCTCTAGTTTAATTACAGTGCTTCTTTTCAACGAATCACTGAACGATTCGGACGAATTTCAGTATTTTTGTTAATTAATTTAATTCATTTTTTAATTTATTAACCACTGTTTTGTTGAAATTAATTTGCTGTAATTGTTCCATTAAATTTCTGTGGTGGTGCTGACTATTTTAGTATAAACGGCGTTGGAAATGGAGCATGTTCGCCGGACTATCGTCGCCGGCTGTGGCGCCGGCGACACAATGAGAGTCATGAATAGTGATAGCCAACGGCTCTCACTCCCAATTGTTTGGCCTGGGCCGCGCAGGCCCAAGCGATGAAGCAGCGCGCGCTGGGCGCTCACGTGAGAGGGATGGCTGGGCCTTCGGCCCAGCAAGTGAGGACAGCAGATGGGCAGCTTCAGCCCAAGCTGAGCTGGGCTTGACCCAGCTATGGGCCCACTATTGGCCCAGTGGACTCGTTTTTTGGTGCCTTCATACACTTGTACTGTTTATTTATTTTCACACTTGTACTATTTATTTTTTGTATGCCTGTACTGTTTATTTATTTTCGTATGCTTTTGCATGTTTAATTATTCTGCTTGTGTTTGACCATCAAAATTAATTATGTCACTTGCATACAATAATCTTGATGCCGATTGCGTACAATAATCTTGATGCCGATTATTCGTATGCTCGTACTACTTAACTAATTATTTTTGCATGCTTAAATAATTGTTCTAAAAGGCCATCCTTGATACCAGCTATAAGGGCATACGCGGACTCAAACGATTTTGATTGTTCATCAACAATGGATGGCAATCAAAATAGAAAAAAACCCAAATGCATCCTTCTTGTCAACACTAAAATTGATTGTATTTTTCTAGTAAAATGCAATGCTGCAAACTTGTTTTTAGATTCTAACAAAAATCCAGAATGACTTATCAACTAACTAATAATAAACTAGCATCATCAACATCTAAACAACATCCATGGGAGACGAGACGAGGCGAGAGCACCGGACAACCCAAGGTACTTGCAGATATTCTTCTACATCAATCACTTTGTTACTCTGTAGGTCTGTGCATATAACAAAGACAAACAATCAAACTCCACATAAGAAAAGAAAATCGACATATATCCCATTGACTTGTAGTAGTTTTGCTTACAGACCGAATAAGAGTGCAAGGAAGATTAAGACAATCGAGAATAAGAACTACTAATAACAAAGTAGAATATTAACAAACCTTGACTCGTTTCAAAAGCTCCTTAGCCCTTGCATTATTCTTGAAATGATCACGTACAGGCTGCAGAAAATATTAAGCACATTGTTGGTTAGCTGACAATACAGGATAACACACGCCTCAGCGGTCAATTGGTAGAACTCTTGTTTTTATATATAAAGGAATAGTGTATGGTTAGTGGAAACGAACTTCCCTTTCAATCAAGATAGGCACAGAACAGGGTTGGTAAGTGACAAAATTCAACAAGCCACAAGAAACATTTTTTTCGCAATTCACAGACATCACTTTCCTGCGATTTAATGAAACAGTATAGGTTCCAGCGTTTAATTACCTGCAGTATCTTATTCAATGCCTTTGATAGAGCAGGCTTGAGGTCAGCAGGATGCAAGCCCTCGTTTTCATACTCAGCAACCAGTTCTTCAAAGCTAAGGAAGGTCCTGTATCAATGTAAGAAAGTTAGTGCATTAAGTGGCATACCACAGTTGACAGCAATAAGAAATTGCTATACTCACAATCTCCGAGTAACATTTCATGATGAATAACCAGGAAATTAAAGACATCATCATAATCGAGTAAACTCGGAAATTAATTCCCGGGAAGTGGCTTAAACCCTCCAAACGGTCCAAATAATAAAAAACAGGGGAAAACATGAAACAGTGAAATAAAAGGAAGGCAACAGGGCTTACTTCTCTCCTCCATTTTCTGGTTTAAGTTCCACCTTGAACTCATTAAACCATGGAAAGATAATGTATTTGATGTATTCCAGGCAAGGATTCCCTTCAACAATCTTTGGGGGACAGTACGCCGTCTTTATTTTCAAGTTCACTTCTGCCTAAGAGCAGTGGAAAGAGAAAAAAATACTAATGCAACAAGCAGGGACAGTGATAAAATGCAGCAGTAATAAGCAGGCAAGCTTTATATTTGACATTAATTGAATTCCCATGTTAATTGAATTCCCATGTTACGAGGTGTCTTAATCTTACAATTGCTACTCTATGATAAAACTGAAGCCATACCTCTTCATCCTCCATGTAGATGGAAGAAGAAGGATCACTCTTTGACATCTTTTCTTGCCCTTGCTGCAAACCCGGTAACATGTCTGAGATCATTAAAACCGGATCATAATCCATAAGAATAGTGAAACCTTGAACGAAATGATGATAACAAATTGAATGCAAGGAATTAAGGCCGTACGATGAGACAAAATTATAGGCTTGTTTTTCCTCTTGATGTCATCGCAGTACTCTCTCGCAAGAACATTCACCTTCCGCTGATCCATGCCCATTTGGCAAATGTCAGCCTGTTCACCATGATGATCAATTCAAGTTACAAACAATGCAGAAAGAGTTCCATAGCTAGAGTTTAAAGCCAGCACGGTATGCATTCCTTCCTATTAGAGGTTTCTTTCCAACCTCTTCCAGAAGCGTCATGGCCACATAGAAACAAACACCGGTTGAACAAATAACTAACAGTCAAGGTAGTTATGAAAAAAAAAAGGCAGGTATAAAGTAAAATAAATCATCAAGTAAATCAAATTGGTAATAAGATAATAAGCAGCCAGAAAGAAGCAACACTGATAAAACAAACATGGATTCAGCTAGTGGCGAGGTATTAGAGGATTTAGTAGTAGGTTGCGGGTTCAACACCTAAGAATACCAAACAAATACAAGACAAACAAAGATATACACAATGTCAAACACATGGGGTTGACTTACTTGATGTCAGGATCAGTTTATTTATGCGAAAAGGATACATAGAGGATGAAAAAAGAGAGCACAAAATGCTTGTTTTACATGTGAGATTCCAGTGGACAAATGTGCATTGTATTTTTACAAAATTAGCTCTCTTTAGAAATGTTTTTTCAATCCACCAATACTCATATAACTCGCTCAATAGAAAAATAATCCATTTCTAGGAACAACTCAACTGGCAATTTGAGTACTAAATGGGGGAAATATAAGTGGCTGCCTGTAAATTCCAGAGAACAATGTCTATCAAAACCAACAAGCAAGAGCCTTAATTCTAATCGATAGGGGCAAGCACCTTGAGGAAAAAAATGTCAGCACATTGCATGCACGGGTAGAAAATCTGGTCAGCAGTCAACTCATCACTCTCATTACGGCCCATAATTTGATAACACCTAAGAAGGACAAGAAAGCAATACTTTTAGCTCACAAGTAACAGATGATTCATGAGATTCACAGTCTAATCCAAGCTCCGTTACCTCATAATACTAGGAAGCTTGTTTCTGCAGGCTATATCCATTACAAGAGGCCAGTACTCTGATGCCCTGGAGTTGATTTCATCTGAAGACCAAAGGAACTGTACATTACCCGCTTCAATATTCATTCCAACAGCCTTCCAAATCTCAATCAAGTACTCTCCTTCTACTTTAATTTTGGCCAAGTCACCTCCCATTTTGTTGTTCAGTTGAGCAAACCAATCAGCAATCCAAATCTTGACATGGCAGCCAGCTGAAGTCAGCTTGTTCACGTTTATTGCTTTCATAACTCCCTGGCAACATGAGCATGGAAAAAACAAACAAAATGAGAAATCAAATAAACAAAAACAAATGCGTATAGCTAACATGGAAAACAAATCAACACTCGAGGAAATAATTAAAATGAAGGACCTGGGCAATGTGCATTCTGCCAGAGGGCTCAAACCCATCATAGCAAATGGGATTAGGCTTATGTTTGAGCAAATTGAGGAGCTCATCATCTTGAATACACTCTTCTCCAATACTCCTCACAATTTGAAACCTTTCTAGCAGATTCATCCTACACTCACAACCAAAACTACAAATCAAAATCTAACTACAATGACCCATAAAACAAAGACAAGAAAGAAGAAGAAATGCGATAAGATTGGAGGATTGGATTACTCAGGAGTGGAGGAAGATGAGGCTGCGACAGTGAGGGAGGGATTCCAATTCTTGGGTAGGCGGAGTTTGCTGCAGCTCATAACAATGGCGGAGGAAGTGAAGCAAACTACACCTACCCAACAATTGGAATTGGAATCCCTCTGTCGCTGCCTCATCTTCCTCCATATGTCGCCGACCACCTTACAAATCCGGTCGTCGAAATCAAACTAAATACACATACAAGGCAAACCCAACCCCGTACATATCATCATACCCAATACAAATCAAACCCAATCCGTTTATCTCCTCCTCAAATCCGAAACAGCCATGCAAATCAAACAACAAGCACGACAGCAGACCAAACAAGAAGCAAGAAAAGAAACAGAGAAGAGAAAACAGAAAAGCCAGAGTATTTTTTGTACTTGCGTCGCTGCCGGAGTTGGAGGAGGGAGAGCGCGGTGCTGTGGCGGCTATTGGTCGGTGATGGTGATGGTGATTGAGCGGGAGATGGAGTGAATTTGAGGATGGAAGGTAGTGATTGAGGTGTGGTGGTGACAGGTTTAGTGTGGCTGCGTTTCAGAGGAAGAGGAGACCATGTTTTGTATTAATTGTGAGATCTAAACGAATTTATTAAATCCCTTCTTGCATCTTTAATTGTTTTAATTGATTGTCAAATTATACATACTTCTTTTGAAGCTTGATCAACGACACTAGAACTTGTATGATTACTGTCTTCGCTCGATACTTTGGAGTCTACATTGTAGGAAGTGATACGAAGGCAACCAACTGATTGACGGATCAGATTGGAAAACAATTAAGGTCGAGTTTACAGGAGTAGACACTTCTCTCTCTTGGACTCGGGAAGGTCTCTTACGGTAGAATTATTTGGTTATCTTATTAGACCTAATAGAATAGCTTCTTTAGGCCATAAGATATATCAAGGACCTTAATAGGTGAGAACCTTTAAGAATCTCGAATAGGTAGAGAGCAGGAGATCTAGGTGAGAACCTGATCTCTATAGCCGCCTGCAAGTTTGGTATTGAAAATATTTGAATCAATGATCGATTAATTAATTGCATGAGCTCATCGGAATCCTCACTGGGAATTTATCACCTCTTAATACACACCACTCTTTATTCGCTACTGTTTTATGTTAATTAAATTTCTTAAGCAATTACAAACACAACAATCAATATTGGTATTTACCACTTGTTACCTTTCCTGTTTATTTACAAAGAGTTTTAATTTATCCACCGAATCCCTGAGGAACGATCCTTTTACCACTAGCTACTGTTTAAAACTACATGTGCATTGGTAGATTGTATTATTTTATTTTGACGGTTTCGGCAACCATCAAATTTTGGCGCCGTTGCCGGGGATTCATCGGTAACTAATTAATTTTCTTTGTGTATGACCAGGTCCTCTAAATCAGAACTAATTCCGTACAACCCAGAGATCACAAGAAGGGAAACACAGTACAGGAAGCAAGCGAAGAATCAGAGGGCTGTTCCTGAAGAACAGCAACCAGAAAATTTTCGGACACCTCAAAGGACCCTTGTCCCAGACCTGGGGGAAGGACCATCAGCAATCCGAAATAACCCACTTTTCGTACCAGCCATGGAAGACCACCGAAATGACCCACCACCACCTCCACCTCCAGTAGAACAAACCTTTAGACAGAGAAATAACGAGGGGCCACCACCGGATACCCACTTCTGCATCCAGTACCCGCCTGTGGAACATGATTGGAATCTGAAACCCAATATGATCCACAACCTCAAGAAATTCTATGGTTTGCCCAAGGAGAACCCATACAAATACTTGCAGTACTTCCATTGGGAGTGTGACACACACAAACCCCCTAGAGTGGACATCAACCGAGCAAAGCTCCGAGCTTTTCCATGGACCTTGGAGGATAAGGCTAGGAATTGGTTCCTTAGCCTTCCTCACAATTCTATAAACACATGGCAACAGATGTTGAGTACTTTCCTCAACAAATATTGGTCATCGGGGAAAGCTGGGAGTGCTAGGAAGGACATTGTGTCCATCAAACAGAACCCTATGGAGAGTTTTGGAGAGTACTACCAAAGGTTCAGAGACCTACAGGAGATCTGCCCAAACCATGGAGTTTCTGATTGGAATGCAGTGCAGTATTTTTATGACGGTTTGTGCGTGAGAGACAAATTAGTGGTCGACGGAGCTGCAGGAGGAGCTCTACAAGACTGTACTCTCACAAGAGCGAACAATTTGATTGAAACCTTGGCTGAAAATAGCTTCCATCATGAGTCCAGTGAAAGAGATACGCCAACAGGTAATGTGTCTTCTATTCAAACTCAATTAACTGAACTTTCTGATCGTTTGAACGCTTTGTCAGGAAACTCACAGGTACAAGTACAGCAAGTACAACCCACCAACGTGTGTGGTACATGCGGCCAGCCAGGACATCATGCAGATGACTGTATATTGAACAATGGAACGACCGAAGAGGTCAACTTAGTTATGCAGTACCGGCAGGAATATGGAAAGTACCCACCTCACAGAACGAGATTCAACCAAAACAATCAAAATAACCAAAGTCAGTACCAAAATCAGTACCAGAATCAGTATAACACCAATCCGGGTTGGAAGGAAAACATAAATTCCAATGTTGTAGTCCCACTACCAAACCAATATTCATCCAGTAACCAAAACCAAGCTCAAACACACCAAATACCACCAATAAATTTTCAAAATTTCATTCCCAGACCCACAGTTCCACAGTTACCAGCTCCACAACAGCCTCTAATGCTAACTGGCCCGTCAGTTGAAGACATGTTAAAGCAATTCATGCAGGCTTCGCAGGCCAACATGCAAGCTACTCAAGCTAGCATGTCAGCTATGCAGAAAGAAATAACGGAACTGAAGAACCAAAAGCAAGAGCAAGGGAAGCTGCCTTCGAGCACTGTGGATAACCCAAAACATCTCTGTGCGATGACACTTAGGAGTGGAGCTGAAATTTCAGACGAAACAGTCCTTGCCCCAGGCCTGGGGAAGAAGCAGTCCGAAATCCTTAGCCCAGACCAGTACGAACCTGAAGCAAAGGTAACTGAAAAATCAGACCATGTAAGTCCTCCTGTTCCAGAACCAGTGATTCCCAAGAAGAGTGATCAGGTAATTCCTCTTCCTTTCCCTGATAGGTCTGAAAAAACAAAGAAGGTAAAGAATGAAAAAGCTATTTTAGAGCTATTTCGTAAAGTAGCAGTAAATATACCTCTTCTTGATGTGATTGCACAAATACCAAAATATGCAAAATTTTTAAAAGAGTTGTGCACTAACCGAAAAAGGCTTGCAGGAGTGGAGAAAATCAATATGAACGAAAATGTTTCCGCCGTTTTTCAGAAGAAATTACCGAATAAGTGTAAGGATGGTGGAACGTTTGTCATCCCATGTAAGATAGGGGATCAGGTAATTGAAAAAGCACTGTGTGATTTGGGGGCGGGAATAAATGTTTTATCCTTAACCTTGTTCAAAAGCTTAAAAATCGGTGAATTGCAGGAAACCAGATTAGTGATTCAGCTAGCTGACAGGTCCATTATTTATCCCGTAGGGTTAATTAAAGATGTGTTAGTACAGGTTAATGATCTAGTATTTCCTGCTGATTTTTATATTATTGATATGGAAAATGAATTTACTTCCAAATCGACTGAAATATTGTTAGGTAGACCTTTCTTGAGGACTGCACGAGCTAAAATCGACGTGCATGGAGGGAGTTTAACTTTAGAATTTATGGGTGAAGTTATTACTTTCAACATGTATGATGCTATGAGATATCCTGAGGATTCGAATTGTCTTAATTTCATTAATGTGATTGATTTGGATGATGAAGATATTTTTGAACTTGAGTATACTGACCCTTTGGAATATGTACTCACCAGGAGTATAGATTACAACACTTTGGAAGAGCTGGAAAATAAAGTGGAAGTTAGGGAGGAGATCGAAGCAGTAGTGTTTGAGCTAGATATAGCCAAACAAGTGGTAATTAATCCGAAAAATATTGATCTTCCGAGAATTAATAATTCTCTTGTCCCTTCTGTTTTGCAGGCTCCAATTCTGGAATTAAAGGTTTTACCCAGCCACCTAAAGTATTCCTATTTAGGTTTGGGAGAAAGCTTACCAGTGATAATTTCGAACCAGCTGTCCAAAGTGGAAGAAGAGAGACTCGTGCGGATCTTGAAGGAAAATAAACAAGCTATAGGTTGGACGATAGCTGATATAAAGGGGATTTCTGCTGCTATATGTACGCATAAAATCCATTTGGAAGAAGACTGTAAGACTGTTAGGCAGCCACAAAGAAGACTTAACCCACCTATGATGGATGTAGTAAAAAAAGAGGTATTGAAACTCTTAGATGCTGGAGTAATATACCCTATTTCTGACAGTTCCTGGGTAAGTCCAGTGCAGGTGGTGCCTAAGAAGACCGGTATGACGGTAGTAGAAACCAGCGATGGACGTTTGATACCGACAAGAGTGCAGAACGGGTGGAGGGTGTGCATTGATTACAGAAGACTCAATGCAGCAACTAGGAAGGATCACTTCCCCATCCCTTTTATCGACCAAATGCTAGAGAGACTCTCAGGTAAGTCTCATTACTGTTGTCTCGATGGGTATTCTGGTTTTCACCAAATACCCGTCGCAATTGAGGATCAAGACAAAACCACATTCACATGCCCTTTTGGGACTTTTGCTTATAAGCGTATGCCTTTCGGATTATGTAACGCTCCTGCAACTTTTCAAAGATGCATGATGAGTATTTTTTCTGATTTTATTGCTGAAGGAATAGAAGTTTTTATGGACGACTTTACTGTATACGGAAATTCCTTCGATGAATGTCTTGAAAATCTGGAAAAAGTACTTAAGCGTTGTCTAGAAACTAACTTGGTTTTAAACTACGAAAAGTGTCACTTTATGGTGAACCAAGGTCTGATTTTAGGACATGTTATATCACAAAAAGGTATAGAGGTAGATAAGGCGAAAGTAGATGTTATTGATTGTTTACCTTATCCTACTAATGTTCGTGAAGTGCGTTCTTTCTTAGGACATGCAGGGTTCTATCGAAGATTTATAAAAGATTTTTCCAAGATAGCAGAACCACTTTGTAAATTATTGCAGAAGGATGTTGAGTTCAATTTCAGCACTGAATGCGAGGCTGCTTTTGATATGCTTAAGGAAAAATTAACCACTGCTCCTGTAATTAAAGCGCCGAACTGGTCTCTACCTTTTGAAATAATGTGTGATGCATCTAACCACTCTGTAGGTGCTGTTTTAGGACAAAAGGAAGGAAGGGAACCGCATGTGATTTACTACGCGTCTCGTATGTTGGATGACGCGCAGAGGAATTATACAACCACTGAGAAGGAGTTATTTGCTATTGTATTTGCACTTGATAAATTTCGTGCTTATTTACTCCAAACTAAAGTGATTGTTTATTCTGATCATGCAGCTTTGCGCTATTTATTGATCAAGAAGGAAGCAAAACCAAGGTTGATAAGGTGGATTCTACTGCTACAGGAATTTAATCTAGAAATTAAAGACAAAAGTGGCAAGGAGAATTTAGTTGCTGATCATCTTAGCAGAATTCTAGTGAATCCAGATACAATAGCCGTCAATGAAGAATTTCCAGACGAAGGTCTGTTCTTTGCTGATGTCGTTGCACTAACAGAGAGACCTTGGTACGCTGATATCGCAAATTACTTGGCGTCAGGTAAGTTTGATACAAGTATGACGTACAGAGAAAGAGAAAAGGTAAAAAGAGATTCAAAATATTATGTTTGGGATGAACCGTACATGTGGAATATCGGTAAGGATCAAATATTAAGACGATGTGTTCTTAATGATGAATTTGAATCTATTTTACGCTTTTGTCATTCTGAAGCGTGTGGAGGCCATTTTGGCCCAAAAAGAACAGCAATCAAAATATTAGAATCAGGTTTTTATTGGCCTACCTTGTTTAAAGACTGTCATTTATTTTGCATGAATTGTCCAAATTGTCAAAAAGTTGGTAATATTTCAGCTAGAAATCAAATGCCATTAAATCCAATTTTTACATGCGAGATATTCGATGTTTGGGGAATAGACTTTATGGGTCCTTTCCCAAAATCAGGAGGAAATCAGTATATTTTACTTGCTGTTGATTATCTGTCAAAATGGGTTGAAGCTAAAGCTACTGCAGCTGATGATGCCAAGACTGTTGTATCGTTTCTAAAATCTCATATTTTGAACAGGTTCGGAGTACCCAAAGTGATTATCAGCGATCGAGGAACGCACTTTTGCAATAAAGTGGTCACGGCACTACTTAGCAAATATCAAGTTAATCACCGAGTGTCAACAGCCTATCACCCCCAGACCAATGGGCAGGCTGAAGTTTCTAATCGCGAAGTAAAGAACATCCTTGCGAAGACAGTAAACCCAAACAGGAAGGACTGGAGTCAACGATTGGACGATGCTTTGTGGGCATACAGAACGGCGTTCAAGACACCAATTGGCACCACCCCTTACAACCTTGTGTATGGTAAAGCCTGCCACCTCCCAGTCGAGTTGGCGCATCGATCATTTTGGGCGATCAAACAATGTAACATGGAGATGAGTAAGGATGGAGACGCAAGAAAACTCCAACTTCAGGAGTTGGAAGAGTTGCGTAGAGATGCATACGAGAATTCGGAACTAATCAAAGAGAAAAATAAGAAATATCATGACAGCTTGATTAAGGAAAAGAACTTTTACGTTGGCCAGAAAGTTTTGTTATTTAACTCTAGATTTCGTATTTTTGCAGGAAAATTGAAATCTAGATGGACTGGTCCGTATACAATAATTAAGGTTTATCCTTATGGTGCTGTCGACATCCAAGATACAAAAACAGAGGAGATTTTCAAGGTTAACGGTCAGAGATTGAAACCGTTTTATGAAGGTTTCAAGAGCTATACGGTGGAAGAAAACCAAGTCCACCTAATTTCAGAGGGATGAAATGAATTCGTGTCTAGTCCAAAGACATTAAATTGGGACGCTTCATGGAGGCAACCATGTGTTAAAAAAATAAAAGCAGAAAATTTCAAAGAAAAAGAAAAAAAATTTATTTATTTATTTTATTTTAATTAATTAATATTAATTTATTTTTATTTTCTGTGCTTCCCTGTCAAGAGATCCTCTGGTTTTGATGTGTTTGTTGATTTTGATTTTGCAGGGAGGAATGGAGGGAATCGGCCTATTTTTAGGCCTGGGAAGATATTATTTCGGCCATGAGAAGGTTAAATGCTTAACAATGGCGTAGCCCAAGTATTTCATTCCATGGGCTTAAGTGACCAAAGCTAAAGCCCATTTTAATAAACTACCTCACACGTTGCCGTTCTCCCTTACACGCCCTTTTACCAAATAATTCCCAAATATACCAAAATCAAATCAAACATCATCTTCTTCCTTGAGACAACCCTAGCCGCCGCACTCTCCAATCAAAATTCCGACCACCAAACCATGGTTCTCACTCGCGGTGGCGCCGGCAGCCGAGCCACCAAACCAGCACCCAAGCCCACCGGAAAACCCAAGAAAAATAAGCCAAATCAGCCTCCCTCTCCTCCGATCCAGATTGAAGATGAAGAGGAGTTCTACCATGATCAATTCGGGAATCCAACCCGAGAAAGACCGCCAACGCCTCCGCCAATGACTTTCCCACCGCGAGATCCGGCGAGAGCAACGACGGCCGGTCACCTTGCACGGTTGACAGCAGCCGTGCGTTCATCAGCAGCAGCCGCACGTCCAGCATCGCTGAAGCCGCCCCAGCCTTCTGTCTCGAAGAAGCAGCCACGCAAGAACTCGCCGGAGCCATCTCGGCGCACATCCGTCGAAGATCAGCCTAGCCAAGAGCCAGCCGCAGTTCTTTCTACCTCCGGCCAAAAGACCCACTCTGATTCGATGGATTTAGACGTGGGAGGAGATGAAACAAATCCTTACCATGACGAGACCACTGATGCGCCCCCTTTCGATCAAGATTCTGCTAGTTCCGGCGACGAAACTACTTCAGACCCGACCTTCAAAGCAGCCCAACCAGACGCACAAGCTGAATCTGACCAAGATTCAGAAGATTTTACGTTGGCCAGTAGAAGGAAAGGAAAAAGACCCATGAATAAAGGGACAAAAATCAGTACGGGTAAGAAGAGAAAAATGCCTCCTTCTGCAAGGTCTGATACAGAAGAAGAAGAAGAGTTCCTCGACCTAGAGCACACCAAGCTGAAGCGCACAAGAACGATGCCTTCAAAATCCAAACCAGTAGCTGCAGCGAGGCACCAAACAGGACACGTTCGGGTCAGCAGCAGAAGCAGAGGAAAGAAAATTCCAGTCCAGGTACCACCAACCATTGATAACCTCAATGGTTGGTTAAGCTTTGATGAACCTGGTTTTATTGAAAGATTGCATGCTAAATTGAGATGTTTAGTCACACCATGTGCTGAAATGGATATTAGTTTGCTGAAAAATCTTGAAGTATTTGACTCTGTGACTGAATATGTTGATAATATTGGTTGGAAATCTTTGTTTTTCCCTAAGCATGCTAGTTATTTAGAGCTGAACCTGGAGTTTTACTCCTCGTTCTGGCTGGTACGTTCAAAGAAAAATTCACTAGGTGCTAAGGAAGTTAATTTTCGACTTGTTGACCATTTTTATCATATTAGCATGGATGATTTTAATATGATGCTTGGATTTGTGAGTGCTGATGAGTTGCATGCTGAATGGTATTTGAATTGTTTGGCTGATTACCCTGAGGATTTTGATAAAGATGACGCATATAGACAATTAACACAGGACCCCACTGCCTCTTTTAGTGACAATCACGCAAAAGCTCACGCTATTGCTGATTTGTCACTTAGAATCTTACACAGGTGTTTATCAATCTCTTTATCAGGAAAAACTAGAATTTCAGGGGAAATTTCCAAGATGGAATTGTTTATTCTGTGGTGCATGGTAAACAAACGAAAACTTAACTTGGGGCACTGGATTAGTCAGCAAGTAAGGTCATCTAAGTCTTTAATGCCGCTAGGTTCTCTGATTACTGCTTTTGCTGTAGAACATAGGAATCTTGATCTTACTGATACATCTTTGCATAAATCCTGTGATTTAAAATTGATTGAGATGAGAGCTTTAGACAAAATGGGCTACTTTCACTTGGAAGGTAATGTTTTATGCAGCAATACAGGATTCACTCCAGTGCAAGAGCATGTATTCGGCAAGAAGCATGGCGGTCGATTCATTTTTGCACACCAAAGAGAAACCGTAGATGCTGCTGGAACGTCGAGACCTCCAGTTGACACAGCCCCAGATCAGACATCAGAACCGCAACCAGAGCATGCCACCAGAGTAGAAGCAGAGCTGAGTACAGAGGCAGAACTGAGCCTACTGCGACAAATGGTGATTCGTCAAGAAGAAACTTCAAGATTGATGCTGAAAAAGCTTGACGAAATCCAAGCAGAACAAAAGAACTTCTCGCGACTGCTCGTACAGCTACAAGACCAACATCCGACCCCACATCAGCCCTGATTGCCCGGTACATTCTTTCCTTTCTTTTACTTTTCAGTCGAGTCTTTTCCCTTTCTCACACTTTGAGGACAAAGTGTCGTCAAGTGTGGGGGAGGATTTTAATGTGAGTATGCTAATTTTTGATTGACTGTGTGATTGAATTAATTTTTGATTGGCTAAGTGATTGAGATCAGCTAGTTTAATCGAGTCTGTCTGTTTGAGTCAATTTGTCATGAGTCAGTTGAAATCTCTTTTGATTTTTCAGGTCTGATGTGTGATTTTTGTTCTCATTTTTTGTGAATGTTTGCGTCTGTCTTCGTGAGTTTAACATCAGATCCTGATTTTGACTTAGGTTGTATAGTTCACTGCTGAAATCACATTTTAGACACTTGTTTGATCGAGTCTATGCTTTAGTACCAGGGGAGTGAATGAGCGTAACATAATCAATGCTTAAGATGCATATTTCCTAATGTACTCAGAACATTAACTATCCACATGGTCTAAAAGACAGCTAGCTAGGGCTTAACTTTCGATTAGGGTGACAAGTCTTGCTACGTTATAAATTTGAGAGTGCTTTAAATTCCGTATGCCTGAATGTGGACCATTAAAAATGTGTTGGAATGTCATAAAAGCAGAGATAGCAAAAAAGTGGAAGTTCTGGGTGCCCAAAAAGAACAAGCACTGCTATTAAAAAAAAAAAAAAAAAAAAAGAGAATTGCCTGTAAAAATACAAAGGGCAAAGATTTGAAAAAGAAAAATTTTTATCTGCTAATAAATGATTTAAATGGCACAAGGTCAGCAACACATTTAGGTGGAATTGCACTTCGGTAGGACTCAAATTTGTAGTAAGAATTGTCCCTTAATCAACCATATTTTTAAAATGAGCTGGCTGTCTTGAAACTATGTGGATGGTTCGTGTTTAGGGTATTGATTGGTCCTTGGTAGTCCAGCATAGACTCGGTAAGGGAAGTGTCTTGGTTGTTTGAGCAGTGAGGTATGTAGCTGAAAGAAGAAATTTGGATCTTGGTGTCTGTCATGTTTTGATCTGTTCTGCTATGTTTTTAATTTTGTTGCTTGAGGGCAAGCAAGGGTTAGTGTGGGGGATTTGATTGGATCGTATTATGTCTGTTTATCATCGTCTTTTATGTTTATTTTAGAACGATGATACTGCTAATTCTTGCGCTTTTCACTCCTTTTATACAGATCATGTCACTGACAAGCAAAACTTTTGAGAGGAGTTGAAACCGTTGGATTCAGAGCAATTTTGTGGCTGCTGTAGATTTCAGAAGATTCTGTCTTGCAGACTCCTGTTGAAACGAGAGTTTTGCTGCTTCTGAATGTCTGCTACGCTTCTGATAGGATATTTGGAATAGATATTTTTAAACATTATCCTACTTTTGAATTTTGTAAATTAATTAATTAAGTAATTAGTAGTTATTTAAAGAGGTTGCACCTCTGTAGAAAAAACACTTCATCTTCTACGTAGCAAATTTCTTCTGGCAGAAAAGAATTCCATTGCAATAGCTTGAACGCTAATTGCTATTTCCTTTCTTTAATTAATTCAATTATTCTTACTCTTACATCTTCTTTATTTATTTAATTATATGATGATAGGCTAAAATCCAATTTATTCCTTGTGAGGATTAACAGCCATGCTTAATTAATTGTGAGATCTAAACGAATTTATTAAATCCCTTCTTGCATCTTTAATTGTTTTAATTGATTGTCAAATTATACATACTTCTTTTGAAGCTTGATCAACGACACTAGAACTTGTATGATTACTGTCTTCGCTCGATACTTTGGAGTCTACATTGTAGGAAGTGATACGAAGGCAACCAACTGATTGACGGATCAGATTGGAAAACAATTAAGGTCGAGTTTACAGGAGTAGACACTTCTCTCTCTTAGACTCGGGAAGGTCTCTTACGGTAGAATTATTTGGTTATCTTATTAGACCTAATAGAATAGCTTCTTTAGGCCATAAGATATATCAAGGACCTTAATAGGTGAGAACCTTTAAGAATCTCGAATAGGTAGAGAGCAGGAGATCTAGGTGAGAACCTGATCTCTATAGCCGCCTGCAAGTTTGGTATTGAAAATATTTGAATCAATGATCGATTAATTAATTGCATGAGCTCATCGGAATCCTCACTGGGAATTTATCACCTCTTAATACACACCACTCTTTATTCGCTACTGTTTTATGTTAATTAAATTTCTTAAGCAATTACAAACACAACAATCAATATTGGTATTTACCACTTGTTACCTTTCCTGTTTATTTACAAAGAGTTTTAATTTATCCACCGAATCCCTGAGGAACGATCCTTTTACCACTAGCTACTGTTTAAAACTACATGTGCATTGGTAGATTGTATTATTTTATTTTGACGGTTTCGGCAACCATCAATACCTACTGTGCCTAAGGAGGAACTAGACTACGGAAGCTGAAGTAGACAGAGGACGGCGGAGAGGACAGATTTGGTTGTGGTGGCGGTGGAGAGTCGGTGGAGGAGGAGCGGATGAACAGAAAATAAAAGGACGAAGAAAAGTGTGAACACGTTTGGCAGAGCAGGAGTTATAACAAAAATTAGAAAAATGGTTTTGAAAAAATTAGAAAATTTGATTCCATGTGTTTCTAACTTTCAGTGTTAATTTAAAAAAATATTTATTTTAGAGATACGTAAACAACAATTTTTGAAATATTTTCAATTTTCTAAAAATTAGAACTTTTTTCAGAAAATACTCCGTTCGTAAACAGCCACTTAATTTTTTCATGAAAATTCTCAAGTATCAACCGTAAACTTATAAGGATTAAGGGAAATAAGTTTACCCCACCCTTAATATTTACTCTCTAGAATAGCCATGTTATTAATCCTTGTTGCTTCTATCCAGGAGAATTGGACTTTGGAGTATTCATGGGCTTAAGTAGATAATTAGGAGGTTCAGCTGATTTTCAGTCAAAGGTAGGAGTGAGGATAATTCGGTAAATTGATTGAACCGAATTAAAACCAATAATTTTATATTTTTTTAAATCAGACTAAACTTAAATTATTTGAAATTTTGTCGCACATAGAATACGAATTAGGATTTTTTTTATTCAGAAAAATCTCTCGCTTCTTTCACTTCTTAATTAATCAGAAAAAAAACTAAGCAATCTGTACTTTTTCTTCATCTAAGTCGATCTAATCAAGCTAGCTACCAGACATTATCTCCAACTATGGCCGGCGTGAACATCTTCAACTGTGTTTGCGATGACTGCTGTAATTCTATAGTAACCAAATTTTTCGATTCGGCTTGTGACTGCTGTAAGCCCACAGTAACCAAATTTTCCCATTTGGCTTATGACTTTTGTACTACGCAGCCATCTTATGTGTACTCTCTAGGGACTGATCTTGAAAAGTTGGAGAATGCTCGTTGCGATCTAAAGCACTTGATGGACAGTGTGATGGGTTTGGTTGAAACAACCGAACAGAGTGGCGAACAGAGCATTAGTCTGGTTGAGGAATGGTTTAAGAAGGTGGCGATTCAAAGGGCCGTAGCTGAAAAGTTGCACAGAGAAGGTCAACAACAACATGAGAAATTGCCTTGCACCGTCAAAGTTTGCCCCATCTACGTAGTTGGGCTCAAAATTGTCGCCATGATCAAAAGCCTAACTGACCTCAAGAAACAAGGAGACGAGTACAAAGAGAAAGGTGTGGCTAGCAGCGACAAATGGTTTCTACAAGGAAACTGTAGTCCGCATGCTGAAGGAGATTCCAATAGGGAATATGCGACTGTGGGTAATCTGGAAGCTCATAAAGAGGAGGTTTTGGAGTACCTTGAAGGACCAGAGGAGTGGATTGTGGGGGTGTGCGGGCGAGGGGGGTGTTGGCAAAACTACCCTATTGAGACTAATCAATAAGCATTTCAGTGAGGGGGGAGATTCTAATCTCTATCTCGTGGTCGATGTAGAAGTTAAGGATTTGGGAGTGGAGGATATTCAAAAGGCCATCAGAGAGAAGATGAATGATACGATCCTAGTTGTGGTAGGATGCGTAACAAGTAATTCCCGATCTAGTTCTAGGCTTGGATTTCGATTGCGGAAGATAAACTCAACAAGTACGAGCTTAGACCTAAGGACAACCTGTGTCAACCAACCTAATTGATTTCAAGTGAGGTTCTTGATTCGATCCCGCGACCTATATTCAACCTGTGAATATCAACCTTAGGCGACGACTCAATGGAATGGATTTTCGGGTTTTACTTGCTATCCTAATCGAGTGTCCGGACTCAATGAGGGACAAGATTCGCGAAGAACAATTGAGAAAATTCTCTAATTTTTATTTCAAGATAACATGTTTTCATGATGAAGAGGGTAGCTCCTTTAAATAGGAGAAACCCTGAACTCCTTACATCAAAAATCCTTGCCGTAATAGAATTTCTATAATTATTTAAATAGCTATTTTAATAAAATAAAAGTCAACTAAATTGATTAAGTCCAAAAAGCTAATTAAAAACAAGGAATTTGGAGTTTCTAAGTTGGAAATCATCACTCGAGCCAACCTTGACTTCGAAGCTGGCAGCAAGCTTTGATTTTGGAGTTTCCAAATTGGAAATAATACAAACGCCAATCTTGACTTCGGCGCTGGCGGCATGCTGCTAGTGGCTTAGCGGCATGCCGCTAAGCACTGCCCAAAACTCGTCCAAAATCACCTCCTTGGCATTCACATTGCGCGCTAAAATGTCAACTAGCATAACTTTTGATCCACTCGTCCGATTGGGCTGAAACTTGTCCCAACCGAAAGCTAACATCTTGATGTTTCCATAAAGCCTTTGTTCTCCCAAATCGAACTTCATTTTCTTATCCATATGCTTGTTGCGAACATGCGATACGCCATGCATGATACATCCTGGGAACGTAACTATAAAGTTTCTCAATGATTGGAGATACGAAAGTGTTGAGCAGAGAGCTGAGTACATCTCTACGGTACTGCAGACGAAGCAGCAGGAGAAGCAAAATAGGAAATGTGTTCTATTGCTTGATGACATAAGGAAGAGCTCATTTCGTATTGAACCCAGATCACCACTTCAAAGTTGTATTTACAACACGGAGGAGCATGGTGGTGAAGAAAATAATGGCGAAGAAGACTGTCATTGTTGAGACTTTGAAAGAAGAACATGGCAGAGAACTATTTGAAAAGGCAGCTGGAATAAACAAGTCCACTACAAGTGCAACAATCCAACGCAAAAGTGTTCCAACGGTGATCCGTCTGTGCGGCGGGCTACCTTTTGCATTAGTTAAACTTGGTAAAGAATTGGTCGACAAGAACCACGAGGAATGAGAGGATATGATTAGCTTCCTTCAGAATCCTACACAACAAAACGACAAGGCTGGGTTATTGGAAGAAATGAAATACAGTAATGAGCTTTCGGATGCTCTTAGTACCCGATTTTTGACGCATTTTTGCACAGTTATCGTTCATCGCATTATTAGCCCGTTTAAATCGAAATTCTATCAATTTTCGATCTTTGGTCATTTATTTTAATATTTCGTACATTTTTACTGTCTTTTCGTTCGAACTTCTATCGGTCCCGAGCAAGATGCCTAGGACCATAGATCGAACGCCGTCTTTCTTTAATTGACAATTATCTACTATTATTTTCTTTCACATCATCTCATTTTGTTTTATTCAATTTACTTCGCTATAGCATTTATTTTTCATTCGAACTTTTAAAAATTTCAAGCGAGTAAATTCGAACATTAAATCGAACTTTTTCTTTATTTACTAATTACTATTTATTTTGTTTCATTTTATTGCATGTTTTAGTATTTTTGGTTTGGGATTTTATTCATTTCAAGCAACATTCCTCGTTTTGCTTCCTCTTCTTTGTTTGCGTCCCTGTAGCACGTTGTCTTTTCCCTTTCTTCGCCCCTATGAATAGCAAGCAAGCTCCTTCATTTCTCTTCACCAAGACACGAGCTAAAGCTTCCTTCACTTGCTCCACAAAGGTGGAAGCTCCCTCTCTAGTTTTAAATTTTCATTTTCAACGTGTTTTCGGCAATATTTTCCAAAATCAAACCGATCGTGGTTTGATGAAATAATTTCCTCTTTCGCTTCAAATAGTTTTGTTTTAATCTCTAGTTTAATTACAGTGCTTCTTTTCAACGAAACACTGAACGATTCGGACGAATTTCAGTATTTTTGTTAATTAATTTAATTCATTTTTTAATTTATTAACCACTGTTTTGTTGAAATTAATTTGCTGTAATTGTTCCATTAAATTTCTGTGGTGGTGCTGACTATTTTAGTATAAACGGCGTTGGAAATGGAGCATGTTCGCCGGACTATCGTCGCCGGCTGTGGCGCCGGCGACACAATGAGAGTATTGAATAGTGATAGCCAACGGCTCTCACTCCCAATTGTTTGGCCTGGGCCGCGCAGGCCCAAGCGATGAAGCAGCGCGCGCTGGGCGCGCACGTGAGAGGGATGGCTGGGCCTTCGGCCCAGCAAGTGAGGACAGCAGATGGGCAGCTTCAGCCCAAGCTGAGCTGGGCTTGACCCAGCTATGGGCCCAACCTGGTGGGCCCACTCTTGGCCCAGTGGACTCGTTTTTTGGTGCCTTCATACACTTGTACTGTTTATTTATTTTCACACTTGTACTATTTATTTTTTGTATGCCTGTACTGTTTATTTATTTTCGTATGCTTTTGCATGTTTAATTATTCTGCTTGTGTTTGACCATCAAAATTAATTATGTCACTTGCATACAATAATCTTGATGCCGATTGCGTACAATAATCTTGATGCCGATTATTCGTATGCTCATACTACTTAACTAATTATTTTTGCATGCTTAAATAATTGTTCTAAAAGGCCATCCTTGATACCAGCTATAAGGGCATATGCGGACTCAAACGATTTTGATTGCTCATCAACAATGGATGGCAATCAAAATAGAAAAAAACCCAAATGCATCCTTCTTGTCAACACTAAAATTGATTATGTATTTTTCTAGTAAAATGCAATGCTGCAAACTTGTTTTTAGATTCTAACAAAAATCCAGAATGACTTATCAACTAACTAATAATAAACTAGCATCATCAACATCTAAACAACATCCATGGGAGACGAGACGAGGCGAGAGCACCGGACAACCCAAGGTACTTGCAGATATTCTTCTACATCAATCACTTTGTTACTCTGTAGGTCTGTGCATATAACAAAGACAAACAATCAAACTCCACATAAGAAAAGAAAATCGACATATATCCCATTGACTTGTAGTAGTTTTGCTTACAGACCGAATAAGAGTGCAAGGAAGATTAAGACAATCGAGAATAAGAACTACTAATAACAAAGTAGAATATTAACAAACCTTGACTCGTTTCAAAAGCTCCTTAGCCCTTGCATTATTCTTGAAATGATCACGTACAGGCTGCAGAAAATATTAAGCACATTGTTGGTTAGCTGACAATACAGGATAACACACGCCTCAGCGGTCAATTGGTAGAACTCTTGTTTTTATATATAAAGGAATAGTGTATGGTTAGTGGAAACGAACTTCCCTTTCAATCAAGATAGGCACAGAACAGGGTTGGTAAGTGACAAAATTCAACAAGCCACAAGAAACATTTTTTTCGCAATTCACAGACATCACTTTCCTGCGATTTAATGAAACAGTATAGGTTCCAGCGTTTAATTACCTGCAGTATCTTATTCAATGCCTTTGATAGAGCAGGCTTGAGGTCAGCAGGATGCAAGCCCTCGTTTTCATACTCAGCAACCAGTTCTTCAAAGCTAAGGAAGGTCCTGTATCAATGTAAGAAAGTTAGTGCATTAAGTGGCATACCACAGTTGACAGCAATAAGAAATTGCTATACTCACAATCTACGAGTAACATTTCATGATGAATAACCAGGAAATTAAAGACATCATCATAATCGAGTAAACTCGGAAATTAATTCCCGGGAAGTGGCTTAAACCCTCCAAACGGTCCAAATAATAAAAAACAGGGGAAAACATGAAACAGTGAAATAAAAGGAAGGCAACAGGGCTTACTTCTCTCCTCCATTTTCTGGTTTAAGTTCCACCTTGAACTCATTAAACCATGGAAAGATAATGTATTTGATGTATTCCAGGCAAGGATTCCCTTCAACAATCTTTGGGGGACAGTACGCCGTCTTTATTTTCAAGTTCACTTCTGCCTAAGAGCAGTGGAAAGAGAAAAAAATACTAATGCAACAAGCAGGGACAGTGATAAAATGCAGCAGTAATAAGCAGGCAAGCTTTATATTTGACATTAATTGAATTCCCATGTTAATTGAATTCCCATGTTACGAGGTGTCTTAATCTTACAATTGCTACTCTATGATAAAACTGAAGCCATACCTCTTCATCCTCCATGTAGATGGAAGAAGAAGGATCACTCTTTGACATCTTTTCTTGCCCTTGCTGCAAACCCGGTAACATGTCTGAGATCATTAAAACCGGATCATAATCCATAAGAATAGTGAAACCTTGAACGAAATGATGATAACAAATTGAATGCAAGGAATTAAGGCCGTACGATGAGACAAAATTATAGGCTTGTTTTTCCTCTTGATGTCATCGCAGTACTCTCTCGCAAGAACATTCACCTTCCGCTGATCCATGCCCATTTGGCAAATGTCAGCCTGTTCACCATGATGATCAATTCAAGTTACAAACAATGCAGAAAGAGTTCCATAGCTAGAGTTTAAAGCCAGCACGGTATGCATTCCTTCCTATTAGAGGTTTCTTTCCAACCTCTTCCAGAAGCGTCATGGCCACATAGAAACAAACACCGGTTGAACAAATAACTAACAGTCAAGGTAGTTATGAAAAAAAAAAGGCAGGTATAAAGTAAAATAAATCATCAAGTAAATCAAATTGGTAATAAGATAATAAGCAGCCAGAAAGAAGCAACACTGATAAAACAAACATGGATTCAGCTAGTGGCGAGGTATTAGAGGATTTAGTAGTAGGTTGCGGGTTCAACACCTAAGAATACCAAACAAATACAAGACAAACAAAGATATACACAATGTCAAACACATGGGGTTGACTTACTTGATGTCAGGATCAGTTTATTTATGCGAAAAGGATACATAGAGGATGAAAAAAGAGAGCACAAAATGCTTGTTTTACATGTGAGATTCCAGTGGACAAATGTGCATTGTATTTTTACAAAATTAGCTCTCTTTAGAAATGTTTTTTCAATCCACCAATACTCATATAACTCGCTCAATAGAAAAATAATCCATTTCTAGGAACAACTCAACTGGCAATTTGAGTACTAAATGGGGGAAATATAAGTGGCTGCCTGTAAATTCCAGAGAACAATGTCTATCAAAACCAACAAGCAAGAGCCTTAATTCTAATCGATAGGGGCAAGCACCTTGAGGAAAAAAATGTCAGCACATTGCATGCACGGGTAGAAAATCTGGTCAGCAGTCAACTCATCACTCTCATTACGGCCCATAATTTGATAACACCTAAGAAGGACAAGAAAGCAATACTTTTAGCTCACAAGTAACAGATGATTCATGAGATTCACAGTCTAATCCAAGCTCCGTTACCTCATAATACTAGGAAGCTTGTTTCTGCAGGCTATATCCATTACAAGAGGCCAGTACTCTGATGCCCTGGAGTTGATTTCATCTGAAGACCAAAGGAACTGTACATTACCCGCTTCAATATTCATTCCAACAGCCTTCCAAATCTCAATCAAGTACTCTCCTTCTACTTTAATTTTGGCCAAGTCACCTCCCATTTTGTTGTTCAGTTGAGCAAACCAATCAGCAATCCAAATCTTGACATGGCAGCCAGCTGAAGTCAGCTTGTTCACGTTTATTGCTTTCATAACTCCCTGGCAACATGAGCATGGAAAAAACAAACAAAATGAGAAATCAAATAAACAAAAACAAATGCGTATAGCTAACATGGAAAACAAATCAACACTCGAGGAAATAATTAAAATGAAGGACCTGGGCAATGTGCATTCTGCCAGAGGGCTCAAACCCATCATAGCAAATGGGATTAGGCTTATGTTTGAGCAAATTGAGGAGCTCATCATCTTGAATACACTCTTCTCCAATACTCCTCACAATTTGAAACCTTTCTAGCAGATTCATCCTACACTCACAACCAAAACTACAAATCAAAATCTAACTACAATGACCCATAAAACAAAGACAAGAAAGAAGAAGAAATGCGATAAGATTGGAGGATTGGATTACTCAGGAGTGGAGGAAGATGAGGCTGCGACAGTGAGGGAGGGATTCCAATTCTTGGGTAGGCGGAGTTTGCTGCAGCTCATAACAATGGCGGAGGAAGTGAAGCAAACTACACCTACCCAACAATTGGAATTGGAATCCCTCTGTCGCTGCCTCATCTTCCTCCATATGTCGCCGACCACCTTACAAATCCGGTCGTCGAAATCAAACTAAATACACATACAAGGCAAACCCAACCCCGTACATATCATCATACCCAATACAAATCAAACCCAATCCGTTTATCTCCTCCTCAAATCCGAAACAGCCATGCAAATCAAACAACAAGCACGACAGCAGACCAAACAAGAAGCAAGAAAAGAAACAGAGAAGAGAAAACAGAAAAGCCAGAGTATTTTTTGTACTTGCGTCGCTGCCGGAGTTGGAGGAGGGAGAGCGCGGTGCTGTGGCGGCTATTGGTCGGTGATGGTGATGGTGATTGAGCGGGAGATGGAGTGAATTTGAGGATGGAAGGTAGTGATTGAGGTGTGGTGGTGACAGGTTTAGTGTGGCTGCGTTTCAGAGGAAGAGGAGACGATGTTTTGTATTTATTGTTAGGGTTTGGTTGGCGTTTTGTTTTGAAAAAAAATAAAAAAGTAAAAAAAAAATAAAAAATTCCGGGTCCGGCAGACCCACCGGGCTGGGACCGGGACCAGGAATCTGGACCCGTTTTTAATCGGGTCGGGTTCAGATCCGGTCTGAATGTTTTCAGGCCGAGTTCGGACCCGCACATTCAAATTGACAGCCCAAATTTATATGGGGAAGACCCTAAGAAGGTCTGACCTGTCACGATCATTGCACGTAAAAAAACTGAAAATTTAGTCAAAGAATAATAATAAATGTTTTAAATACATTTAGTTGTAATATGCTAAAAAAATAAAACAAGTCATAAATCTTTCCTATTATAAATATAATTTTTTGGAAGTTCAATCACGTAATACTCTTTAAAATCGGTTAAATTTTATCCTATTTTTAAGGCTGGAATGAGAAATGATCCTCTATTCATGAAGTATGACTTTTACAGTTTTATTATACTAGTATATGAATAAATAACGTTATGAGTGAGTGCCACCTATTATTAATTATTAATTTATATAGAAAAACAAAAGCCTCAAACACTAGAATTCTTGACAATTTTGTTTTTTCTTCTTGCTCCTTTTTTTCCTTTTGAAATTTTTATTCATCAATTATTTTATTCCATGTGTTTATAAAAAAATTCTAATTGAACTATTAGCTGGTTAATTTTGTCTATAATTTCTCCTCATTTTCAACACTGCATCCCTTACTAAGACTTTCTAGTACGAACAAGATTAATTTTAATTCACTAGATTCTAAAATTCATGTGGTTTAAACTGGATGAAGTACTACAAAGCTACATGAACACAATATTTTACATTCTAATTTAAACAAAATTCACGTATTCTCCATAATTCTAGTAATTTTACGTTTATACATATCATTATGTATTATATGAAATAAATTCTAAAAAATATATATTTAGTATATATATATGCATCATAAGTTGTGTTTGTACCTTATAATTTTTAATTTATTATCCTATTTGACCTCCCAATATATTTTTTTTTGTTGATAATAGGATATGTTATAACAATCAAACTGCCATTATGGCATTACAAAAGACACTTTCGCCTCGGGGCATTCCCTTACACAAATATTTCCTAAAAAAAAAATTTGACGGCCCAACTCTAGGGCAAGGACATTCAATCCTAATACAAACCCATATCTATAAGGATAAGACAGAAAGTGGTAATATATACCACAAAGAAAAATCCTACATAATCAGGATACAACAAATAAACAACGATGCAGAGGCGGCGTGTAAGAGGAGCAAGGTAGCACCAACGAAACGGAAGAGGATCAAGGGCACTGTGGCTGGATCATAGGTGGCGGCGCAGAGGCAGCTTGGGATGCCACCAACGTAGAGCCAACACTCAGATCTACAGATCCCTACCAAATTATTATGGATGCTTCCATCGCTCTTTATTAACGCAGATCTGCACAAAACACTACCATAAAAATACAAATTGAACAGATCTAAGTATTAGAGATCTAAGCACATAGATTAGATCTAATACTTAGATCTGAAGAAATTAAGTAAAAATAAAATAAAATTAAAATTAAACACGGGTGCCGCCAGCCCTAGGATGAAGCCGGCGGCCACCCCAGTTGATAGAGGGAGAAAACCAGGCAGTGTGAGATGGCGGCGGTTGATCGTCGGTGGTGGTGGTGGTGATGGCGAGAGTGTGTGGTGGCTGAAGAGGAAGGTTGAGACTTGAGAAGAAGAGAGAAGGGAGGGATGGAGGGGTTTATCTGATGAGGTTAGAGAGGAAAATGATTATATGGATACCTCCCAATATTTATTCCCTTAAAAAATTTAACTTTTATTTATCAATTTACTATATTTCGTCTCATAAAAAAATTAAAATCCTACCCCTTTAAAGAATCATCTTAGCTTCACCACTCGGTAAAAGAAAATATATTTAGTATTTTTCATTTTTTTTCTAGAGCATATTAAATTAAAATTAATCTTGCTCGTGCTAAATCATACTAAATGAATATTATTCCCGCTGCATAAAAATTATTATAAGAAAATATACATAAGTGATAACATGCATTTAAGAAAAGAGAGGAAACAAATGGAGTGCAGTGTAACGTCATAAAATAAGAAATCTGAAAAAAAAGAACTAAAACAAATGACGGCGACAGGGGGAGGAGAGGCGGAAGAATAAAGAGAGAGCGGAGCGGCGTGGCGTAGAGGGAGAGACGAAGGCGGCTGTGGGTGAAGATACCTACTGTGCCTAAGGAGGAACTAGACTACGGAAGCTGAAGCAGACAGAGGACGACGGAGAGGACAGATTTGGTTGTGGTGGCGGTGGAGAGTCGGTGGAGGAGGAGCGGATGAACAGAAAATAAAAGGACGAAGAAAAGTGTGAACACGTTTGGCAGAGCAGGAGTTATAACAAAAATTAGAAAAATGGTTTTGAAAAAATTAGAAAATTTGATTCCATGTGTTTCTAACTTTCAGTGTTAATTTAAAAAAATATTTATTTTAGAGATACGTAAACAACAATTTTTGAAATATTTTCAATTTTCTAAAAATTAGAACTTTTTTCAGAAAATTCTCCGTTCGTAAACAGCCACTTAATTTTTTCATGAAAATTCTCAAGTATCAACCGTAAACTTATAAGGATTAAGGGAAATAAGTTTACCCCACCCTTAATATTTACTCTCTAGAATAGCCATGTTATTAATCCTTGTTGCTTCTATCCAGGAGAATTGGACTTTGGAGTATTCATGGGCTTAAGTAGATAATTAGGAGGTTCAGCTGATTTTCAGTCAAAGGTAGGAGTGAGGATAATTCGGTAAATTGATTGAACCGAATTAAAACCAATAATTTTATTTTTTTTTAAATCAGACTAAACTTAAATTATTTGAAATTTTGTCGCACATAGAATACGAATTAGGATTTTTTTTATTCAGAAAAAGACGACTGGTTTTTATAATTTTTTTCCGGAAGTTTTTTTCTTCTCAGTTTTAATATTTATTTAAAAGCTCATATCATTGCAACTGGGAACCGGCAATTGGATTGCGGGTTGTGCAGTCATTATAGGGACTTGTCCCATCCTTGGGGCAGAAATTTGGGCAACATATCATGGTATTCGAGTTGCTAAATCCTCGGGCCACCGGAATTTGTTGATAGAATTGCGATAATTTAACGTCGCCGTGCATATATATGTTGTTTGGTCGCTGTGCTTTAGCCTTGCCATGCATGGCTCTTGTGCATGGGCCAACATTAGGGAAAGCTCTCCTCGGTTCACTTATTTTCGATAGGGCAAGTGTTCCAGGTAGGAAACTCAATCTGCAGCGAATTTTTTTTTCCACTTGGTCTATTTTTATGCTCCTGATGCTCTCATTTGCTAGAGCATGTTCATAAGAGTATAATTAGTGTTTGGCTTGGTCATCTAGTGAGTTTTAGCCTATTTTTATGTTCGTGATGGTGTTTGGTGTTTGGTGTTTCGCTCATCTAATGAGTTTTCTTGAAATTTGTTGTTCCTATTTAGAGTGTATTTTAGAACTTGAAGTGTCGGAGAAATAAATCATCTAAATTTGCACGATTTTTACGAAAAAAATTTCAACATTAAGAGATTCACTATTCTTATATTTATTTATTTTTTCAATATAGGATTTTGATTAGCACACTTAAAATCTGAGTGCAACTAAAATTACCTAATAGGAAAAAATCAATTTCTATGAATAGTACAAATGAAATAGTACCAATGCCTATGAAAAGTCGATCTCCCTCTTTATTCATCTTTCATTAATGAAAATCTTTAATTTGTACCTTTTGAATTAGTACTATTTTATCTTTTAGGAGACGTTGCGGTATTTGAATTGTAATTGATACTAAACCCATAAATTATCCATAGAGATAGAGATTAGCAAGATCATCTAAGGAGAATTAGTAATACCTTAAAAGATAAATGAAATTTGACTACCTACGTGGTTACATACAAATTTCATTAATTTACAACATATATAAATTTAGTCTTTTTAAATTATTTAATCTTTCGACAGAAAATGAATTTTATTCAAATATAATTAATTTCGGATTGAGCTCCTCTAATTTTCTTTTAAACAAGACCAGTTATGTTAAAGGAATCCGAACCGTTCAATAAAATTGGATGAGTGAGATTAAAAATTCAAGTAATTAATGAGATGACCAGCCAGTGGTCAACTCATTAATGACTTGAATTTTTAATCTCATTCGTCCAATTTTATTGAACGGTTCAAATTCTTCTAATATAACTGGTGAAAAATTAGAAGAGCCGGATGTTAATTTCTATCTCTTTTCATGCGAACACTTTTCTCATATGCTTGATCCCAAACGGAGTGACTTCTTTGTCCAAATTTAGATGGACGGGTCTTGTCCGTCCGTTTATTAAATGGACTTTGACAAGTCTGTCCAGTTTACTTATTTGACAAATGGAATTGGTGCATGGACATCCGTTCGTCCCATATTGCCACCCCTAATTTAGACCCAAAAGAGCTAACTTTGAAGATCGGTTGAATTGGCACCAATTTTTTTCACCGTTAGACACTTTTGGCACTCAACATTTGTGTCGTTAGATACGTTGACCCAATCATTTAACTTTCCATATAATCGGTTACTTTTTATTTTTTTCTCCATTATACGTATTAAAAATTATTTAAATTAAAAAATTATAGAAAATATAAAAATAATTAAAATAGATTAGAAATTTTAAAAAACACATAAAAATAAAAAAAAACTATAAAAATTATAAAATAGTAAAGTTAAATTATGTAATAAAATATAATTTTTAAATAATATAATATAAAAATTAAAAAAGTAAAAGTGTGGAAAAATTAAAAACCCATGAAAATAAAATAGTAGTAAAATTTCTTTAAATTTAGTAGAATTTACACTTAGAAAAATTTTAACAAGTTGAAAATTAATGGGTGAAAAATAATTTTGGGATATTATTGAATATTAAAATCATTAAATTGGGACCATTTTATACAAACCTAGCGTGCAATTTAAGCAAATATGAAATATAAGGATGCTATTTTAATTTTTTCTACTTTTAATATTTTATAATACATTTATTCAAAAAAAATCCATATTAGCAATACACATCTATAGGTATTTATTATTTTAATTATTTTTCTAATTTTTTTAATATAAATAATGAAAAATGAGATAAAACTAACGGTGATAATTGAAAGTTGACTTAGTTGAGTGTCAAAGTGTCTAACTATGTAAAATGTGAGTGTCAAAGTATTTAACGGTACAAAAATTTAGTACCAATTTAACCGACTTTCAAAATTGGGTACTAAAATTTCTAACTCCTCCTAAATTGAATGTGGAAACGTCTTTTCCCCTATTTAAAATTAACATGTACTCCGTATCAACTTTTATTTTTTACTCCCTCTGTTTTCAATTAACTGTCACTTTTCTACGGATTCTTACTGTTCATAATACTTGTCATTTTATCTTTTCCGAAGCATATATTTTGTGCAAATGATAATTTTTTTTTATGCATCAACCCAATTTGATGTTGGTGTGATAATTTGAGTGGAAATTAGGAATAAAAATGAAACAATGTGGAATAAAATAAGATCAAAGATCATTGTCTTACGAATTTTTACTATTTCAAAACGTCATTTAATTGGAAACGGAGGGAGTATTCTTTTTAAAGAATTACACGTTACCCCTACTGTACCTACAATTTTTCCGCAAGTTTCCTGACTACTGCTCCCCTCTTCCAATTGACCATCGTCTAGAAACAGAAACGCTCATGCCTTACTTGCCAAAAGACTAATGAATTCATTCTGCTTCTCCTCTAAAGAAAACACAGCACTCACTTTCTCACTCAGGGCACAAAAGCAAGTTGTCAATCCATTCCATTCCATTCTTCGCTAAACCTAACAAATATCTGCTCAAATCTCTCGCTTCTTTCACTTCTTAATTAATCAGAAAAAAAACTAAGCAATCTGTACTTTTTCTTCATCTAAGTCGATCTAATCAAGCTAGCTACCAGACATTATCTCCAACTATGGCCGGCGTGAACATCTTCAACTGTGTTTGCGATGACTGCTGTAATTCTATAGTAACCAAATTTTTCGATTCGGCTTGTGACTGCTGTAAGCCCATAGTAACCAAATTTTCCCATTTGGCTTATGACTTTTGTACTACGCAGCCATCTTATGTGTACTCTCTAGGGACTGATCTTGAAAAGTTGGAGAATGCTCGTTGCGATCTAAAGCACTTGATGGACAGTGTGATGGGTTTGGTTGAAACAGCCGAACAGAGTGGCGAACAGAGCATTAGTCTGGTTGAGGAATGGTTTAAGAAGGTGGCGATTCAAAGGGCCGTAGCTGAAAAGTTGCACAGAGAAGGTCAACAACAACATGAGAAATTGCCTTGCACCGTCAAAGTTTGCCCCATCTACGTAGTTGGGCTCAAAATTGTTGCCATGATCAAAAGCCTAACTGACCTCAAGAAACAAGGAGACGAGTACAAAGAGAAAGGTGTGGCTAGCAGCGACAAATGGTTTCTACAAGGAAACTGTAGTCCGCATGCTGAAGGAGATTCCAATAGGGAATATGCGACTGTGGGTAATCTGGAAGCTCATAAAGAGGAGGTTTTGGAGTACCTTGAAGGACCAGAGGAGTGGATTGTGGGGGTGTGCGGGCGAGGGGGGTGTTGGCAAAACTACCCTATTGAGACTAATCAATAAGCATTTCAGTGAGGGGGGAGATTCTAATCTCTATCTCGTGGTCGATGTAGAAGTTAAGGATTTGGGAGTGGAGGATATTCAAAAGGCCATCAGAGAGAAGATGAATGATACGATCCTAGTTGTGGTAGGATGCGTAACAAGTAATTCCCGATCTAGTTCTAGGCTTGGATTTCGATTGCTAAAGATAAACTCAACAAGTACGAGCTTAGACCTAAGGACAACCTGTGTCAACCAACCTAATTGATTTCAAGTGAGGTTCTTGATTCGATCCCGCGACCTATATTCAACCTGTGAATATCAACCTTAGGCGATGACTCAATGGAATGGATTTTCGGGTTTTACTTGCTATCCTAATCGAGTGTCCGGACTCAATGAGGGACAAGATTCGCGAAGAACAATTGAGAAAATTCTCTAATTTTTATTTCAAGATAACATGTTTTCATGATGAAGAGGGTAGCTCCTTTAAATAGGAGAAACCCTGAACTCCTTACATCAAAAATCCTTGCCGTAATAGAATTTCTATAATTATTTAAATAGCTATTTTAATAAAATAAAAGTCAACTAAATTGATTAAGTCCAAAAAGCTAATTAAAAACAAGGAATTTGGAGTTCTAAGTTGGAAATCATCACTCGAGCCAACCTTGACTTCGACGCTGGCAGCAAGCTTTGATTTTGGAGTTTCCAAATTGGAAATAATACAAACGCCAATCTTGACTTCGGCGCTGGCGGCATGCTGCTAGTGGCTTAGCGGCATGCCGCTAAGCACTGCCCAAAACTCGTCCAAAATCACCTCCTTGGCATTCACATTGCGCGCTAAAATGTCAACTAGCATAACTTTTGATCCACTCGTCCGATTGGGCTGAAACTTGTCCCAACCGAAAGCTAACATCTTGATGTTTCCATAAAGCCTTTGTTCTCCCAAATCGAACTTCATTTTCTTATCCATATGCTTGTTGCGAACATGCGATACGCCATGCATGATACATCCTGGGAACGTAACTATAAAGTTTCTCAATGATTGGAGATACGAAAGTGTTGAGCAGAGAGCTGAGTACATCTCTACGGTACTGCAGACGAAGCAGCAGGAGAAGCAAAATAGGAAATGTGTTCTATTGCTTGATGACATAAGGAAGAGCTCATTTCGTATTGAACCCAGATCACCACTTCAAAGTTGTATTTACAACACGGAGGAGCATGGTGGTGAAGAAAATAATGGCGAAGAAGACTGTCATTGTTGAGACTTTGAAAGAAGAACATGGCAGAGAACTATTTGAAAAGGCAGCTGGAATAAACAAGTCCACTACAAGTGCAACAATCCAACGCAAAAGTGTTCCAACGGTGATCCGTCTGTGCGGCGGGCTACCTTTTGCATTAGTTAAACTTGGTAAAGAATTGGTCGACAAGAACCACGAGGAATGAGAGGATATGATTAGCTTCCTTCAGAATCCTGCACAACAAAACGACAAGGCTGGGTTATTGGAAGAAATGAAATACAGTAATGAGCTTTCGGATGCTCTTAGTACCCGATTTTTGACGCATTTTTGCACAGTTATCGTTCATCGCATTATTAGCCCGTTTAAATCGAAATTCTATCAATTTTCGATCTTTGGTCATTTATTTTAATATTTCGTACATTTTTACTGTCTTTTCGTTCGAACTTCTATCGGTCCCGAGCAAGATGCCTAGGACCATAGATCGAACGCCGTCTTTCTTTAATTGACAATTATCTACTATTATTTTCTTTCACATCATCTCATTTTGTTTTATTCAATTTACTTCGCTATAACATTTATTTTTCATTCGAACTTTTAAAAATTTCAAGCGAGTAAATTCGAACATTAAATCGAACTTTTTCTTTATTTACTGATTACTATTTATTTTGTTTCATTTTATTGCATGTTTTAGTATTTTTGGTTTGGGATTTTATTCATTTCAAGCAACATTCCTCGTTTTGCTTCCTCTTCTTTGTTTGCGTCCCTGTAGCACGTTGTCTTTTCCCTTTCTTCGCCCCTATGAATAGCAAGCAAGCTCCTTCATTTCTCTTCACCAAGACACGAGCTAAAGCTTCCTTCACTTGCTCCACAAAGGTGGAAGCTCCCTCTCTAGTTTTAAATTTCCATTTTCAACGTGTTTTCGGCAATATTTTCCAAAATCAAACCGATCGTGGTTTGATGAAATAATTTCCTCTTTCGCTTCAAATAGTTTTGTTTTAATCTCTAGTTTAATTACAGTGCTTCTTTTCAACGAATCACTGAACGATTCGAACGAATTTCAGTATTTTTGTTAATTAATATAATTCATTTTTTAATTTATTAACCACTGTTTTGTTGAAATTAATTTGCTGTAATTGTTCCATTAAATTTCTGTGGTGGTGCTGACTATTTTAGTATAAACGGCGTTGGAAATGGAGCATGTTCGCCGGACTATCGTCGCCGGCTGTGGCGCCGGCGACACAATGAGAGTCATGAATAGTCATAGCCAACGACTCTCACTCCCAATTGTTTGGCCTGGGCCGCGCAGGCCCAAGCGATGAAGCAGCGCGCGCTGGGCGCGCACGTGAGAGGGATGGCTGGGCCTTCGGCCCAGCAAGTGAGGACAGCAGATGGGCAGCTTCAGCCCAAGCTGAGCTGGGCTTGACCCAGCTATGGGCCCAACCTGGTGGGCCCACTCTTGGCCCAGTGGACTCGTTTTTTGGTGCCTTCATACACTTGTACTGTTTATTTATTTTCACACTTGTACTATTTATTTTTTATATGCCTGTACTGTTTATTTATTTTCGTATGCTTTTGCATGTTTAATTATTCTGCTTGTGTTTGACCATCAAAATTAATTATGTCACTTGCATATAATAATCTTGATGCCGATTGCGTACAATAATCTTGATGCCGATTATTCGTATGCTCGTACTACTTAACTAATTATTTTTGCATGCTTAAATAATTGTTCTAAAAGGCCATCCTTGATACCAGCTATAAGGGCATACGCGGACTCAAACGATTTTGATTGCTCATCAACAATGGATGGCAATCAAAATAGAAAAAAACCCAAATGCATCCTTCTTGTCAACACTAAAATTGATTATGTATTTTTCTAGTAAAATGCAATGCTGCAAACTTGTTTTTAGATTCTAACAAAAATCCAGAATGACTTATCAACTAACTAATAATAAACTAGCATCATCAACATCTAAACAACATCCATGGGAGACGAGACGAGGCGAGAGCACCGGACAACCCAAGGTACTTGCAGATATTCTTCTACATCAATCACTTTGTTACTCTGTAGGTCTGTGCATATAACAAAGACAAACAATCAAACTCCACATAAGAAAAGAAAATCGACATATATCCCATTGACTTGTAGTAGTTTTGCTTACAGACCGAATAAGAGTGCAAGGAAGATTAAGACAATCGAGAATAAGAACTACTAATAACAAAGTAGAATGTTAACAAACCTTGACTCGTTTCAAAAGCTCCTTAGCCCTTGCATTATTCTTGAAATGATCACGTACAGGCTGCAGAAAATATTAAGCACATTGTTGGTTAGCTGACAATACAGGATAACACACGCCTCAGCGGTCAATTGGTAGAACTCTTGTTTTTATATATAAAGGAATAGTGTATGGTTAGTGGAAACGAACTTCCCTTTCAATCAAGATAGGCACAGAACAGGGTTGGTAAGTGACAAAATTCAACAAGCCACAAGAAACATTTTTTTCGCAATTCACAGACATCACTTTCCTGCGATTTAATGAAACAGTATAGGTTCCAGCGTTTAATTACCTGCAGTATCTTATTCAATGCCTTTGATAGAGCAGGCTTGAGGTCAGCAGGATGCAAGCCCTCGTTTTCATACTCAGCAACCAGTTCTTCAAAGCTAAGGAAGGTCCTGTATCAATGTAAGAAAGTTAGTGCATTAAGTGGCATACCACAGTTGACAGCAATAAGAAATTGCTATACTCACAATCTACGAGTAACATTTCATGATGAATAACCAGGAAATTAAAGACATCATCATAATCGAGTAAACTCGGAAATTAATTCCCGGGAAGTGGCTTAAACCCTCCAAACGGTCCAAATAATAAAAAACAGGGGAAAACATGAAACAGTGAAATAAAAGGAAGGCAACAGGGCTTACTTCTCTCCTCCATTTTCTGGTTTAAGTTCCACCTTGAACTCATTAAACCATGGAAAGATAATGTATTTGATGTATTCCAGGCAAGGATTCCCTTCAACAATCTTTGGGGGACAGTACGCCGTCTTTATTTTCAAGTTCACTTCTGCCTAAGAGCAGTGGAAAGAGAAAAAAATACTAATGCAACAAGCAGGGACAGTGATAAAATGCAGCAGTAATAAGCAGGCAAGCTTTATATTTGACATTAATTGAATTCCCATGTTAATTGAATTCCCATGTTACGAGGTGTCTTAATCTTACAATTGCTACTCTATGATAAAACTGAAGCCATACCTCTTCATCCTCCATGTAGATGGAAGAAGAAGGATCACTCTTTGACATCTTTTCTTGCCCTTGCTGCAAACCCGGTAACATGTCTGAGATCATTAAAACCAGATCATAATCCATAAGAATAGTGAAACCTTGAACGAAATGATGATAACAAATTGAATGCAAGGAATTAAGGCCGTACGATGAGACAAAATTATAGGCTTGTTTTTCCTCTTGATGTCATCGCAGTACTCTCTCGCAAGAACATTCACCTTCCGCTGATCCATGCCCATTTGGCAAATGTCAGCCTGTTCACCATGATGATCAATTCAAGTTACAAACAATGCAGAAAGAGTTCCATAGCTAGAGTTTAAAGCCAGCACGGTATGCATTCCTTCCTATTAGAGGTTTCTTTCCAACCTCTTCCAGAAGCGTCATGGCCACATAGAAACAAACACCGGTTGAACAAATAACTAACAGTCAAGGTAGTTATGAAAAAAAAAAGGCAGGTATAAAGTAAAATAAATCATCAAGTAAATCAAATTGGTAATAAGATAATAAGCAGCCAGAAAGAAGCAACACTGATAAAACAAACATGGATTCAGCTAGTGGCGAGGTATTAGAGGATTTAGTAGTAGGTTGCGGGTTCAACACCTAAGAATACCAAACAAATACAAGACAAACAAAGATATACACAATGTCAAACACATGGGGTTGACTTACTTGATGTCAGGATCAGTTTATTTATGCGAAAAGGATACATAGAGGATGAAAAAAGAGAGCACAAAATGCTTGTTTTACATGTGAGATTCCAGTGGACAAATGTGCATTGTATTTTTACAAAATTAGCTCTCTTTAGAAATGTTTTTTCAATCCACCAATACTCATATAACTCGCTCAATAGAAAAATAATCCATTTCTAGGAACAACTCAACTGGCAATTTGAGTACTAAATGGGGGAAATATAAGTGGCTGCCTGTAAATTCCAGAGAACAATGTCTATCAAAACCAACAAGCAAGAGCCTTAATTCTAATCGATAGGGGCAAGCACCTTGAGGAAAAAAATGTCAGCACATTGCATGCACGGGTAGAAAATCTGGTCAGCAGTCAACTCATCACTCTCATTACGGCCCATAATTTGATAACACCTAAGAAGGACAAGAAAGCAATACTTTTAGCTCACAAGTAACAGATGATTCATGAGATTCACAGTCTAATCCAAGCTCCGTTACCTCATAATACTAGGAAGCTTGTTTCTGCAGGCTATATCCATTACAAGAGGCCAGTACTCTGATGCCCTGGAGTTGATTTCATCTGAAGACCAAAGGAACTGTACATTACCCGCTTCAATATTCATTCCAACAGCCTTCCAAATCTCAATCAAGTACTCTCCTTCTACTTTAATTTTGGCCAAGTCACCTCCCATTTTGTTGTTCAGTTGAGCAAACCAATCAGCAATCCAAATCTTGACATGGCAGCCAGCTGAAGTCAGCTTGTTCACGTTTATTGCTTTCATAACTCCCTGGCAACATGAGCATGGAAAAAACAAACAAAATGAGAAATCAAATAAACAAAAACAAATGCGTATAGCTAACATGGAAAACAAATCAACACTCGAGGAAATAATTAAAATGAAGGACCTGGGCAATGTGCATTCTGCCAGAGGGCTCAAACCCATCATAGCAAATGGGATTAGGCTTATGTTTGAGCAAATTGAGGAGCTCATCATCTTGAATACACTCTTCTCCAATACTCCTCACAATTTGAAACCTTTCTAGCAGATTCATCCTACACTCACAACCAAAACTACAAATCAAAATCTAACTACAATGACCCATAAAACAAAGACAAGAAAGAAGAAGAAATGCGATAAGATTGGAGGATTGGATTACTCAGGAGTGGAGGAAGATGAGGCTGCGACAGTGAGGGAGGGATTCCAATTCTTGGGTAGGCGGAGTTTGCTGCAGCTCATAACAATGGCGGAGGAAGTGAAGCAAACTACACCTACCCAACAATTGGAATTGGAATCCCTCTGTCGCTGCCTCATCTTCCTCCATATGTCGCCGACCACCTTACAAATCCGGTCGTCGAAATCAAACTAAATACACATACAAGGCAAACCCAACCCCGTACATATCATCATACCCAATACAAATCAAACCCAATCCGTTTATCTCCTCCTCAAATCCGAAACAGCCATGCAAATCAAACAACAAGCACGACAGCAGACCAAACAAGAAGCAAGAAAAGAAACAGAGAAGAGAAAACAGAAAAGCCAGAGTATTTTTTGTACTTGCGTCGCTGCCGGAGTTGGAGGAGGGAGAGCGCGGTGCTGTGGCGGCTATTGGTCGGTGATGGTGATGGTGATTGAGCGGGAGATGGAGTGAATTTGAGGATGGAAGGTAGTGATTGAGGTGTGGTGGTGACAGGTTTAGTGTGGCTGCGTTTCAGAGGAAGAGGAGACGATGTTTTGTATTTATTGTTAGGGTTTGGTTGGCGTTTTGTTTTGAAAAAAAATAAAAAAGTAAAAAAAAAATAAAAAATTCCGGGTCCGGCAGACCCACCGGGCTGGGACCGGGACCAGGAATCTGGACCCGTTTTTAATCGGGTCGGGTTCAGATCCGGTCTGAATGTTTTCAGGCCGAGTTCGGACCCGCACATTCAAATTGACAGCCCAAATTTATATGGGGAAGACCCTAAGAAGGTCTGACCTGTCACGATCATTGCACGTAAAAAAACTGAAAATTTAGTCAAAGAATAATAATAAATGTTTTAAATACATTTAGTTGTAATATGCTAAAAAAATAAAACAAGTCATAAATCTTTCCTATTATAAATATAATTTTTTGGAAGTTCAATCACGTAATACTCTTTAAAATCGGTTAAATTTTATCCTATTTTTAAGGCTGGAATGAGAAATGATCCTCTATTCATGAAGTATGACTTTTACAGTTTTATTATACTAGTATATGAATAAATAACGTTATGAGTGAGTGCCACCTATTATTAATTATTAATTTATATAGAAAAACAAAAGCCTCAAACACTAGAATTCTTGACAATTTTGTTTTTTCTTCTTGCTCCTTTTTTTCCTTTTGAAATTTTTATTCATCAATTATTTTATTCCATGTGTTTATAAAAAAATTCTAATTGAACTATTAGCTGGTTAATTTTGTCTATAATTTCTCCTCATTTTCAACACTGCATCCCTTACTAAGACTTTCTAGTACGAACAAGATTAATTTTAATTCACTAGATTCTAAAATTCATGTGGTTTAAACTGGATGAAGTACTACAAAGCTACATGAACACAATATTTTACATTCTAATTTAAACAAAATTCACGTATTCTCCATAATTCTAGTAATTTTACGTTTATACATATCATTATGTATTATATGAAATAAATTCTAAAAAATATATATTTAGTATATATATATGCATCATAAGTTGTGTTTGTACCTTATAATTTTTAATTTATTATCCTATTTGACCTCCCAATATATTTTTTTTTGTTGATAATAGGATATGTTATAACAATCAAACTGCCATTATGGCATTACAAAAGACACTTTCGCCTCGGGGCATTCCCTTACACAAATATTTCCTAAAAAAAAAATTTGACGGCCCAACTCTAGGGCAAGGACATTCAATCCTAATACAAACCCATATCTATAAGGATAAGACAGAAAGTGGTAATATATACCACAAAGAAAAATCCTACATAATCAGGATACAACAAATAAACAACGATGCAGAGGCGGCGTGTAAGAGGAGCAAGGTAGCACCAACGAAACGGAAGAGGATCAAGGGCACTGTGGCTGGATCATAGGTGGCGGCGCAGAGGCAGCTTGGGATGCCACCAACGTAGAGCCAACACTCAGATCTACAGATCCCTACCAAATTATTATGGATGCTTCCATCGCTCTTTATTAACGCAGATCTGCACAAAACACTACCATAAAAATACAAATTGAACAGATCTAAGTATTAGAGATCTAAGCACATAGATTAGATCTAATACTTAGATCTGAAGAAATTAAGTAAAAATAAAATAAAATTAAAATTAAACACGGGTGCCGCCAGCCCTAGGATGAAGCCGGCGGCCACCCCAGTTGATAGAGGGAGAAAACCAGGCAGTGTGAGATGGCGGCGGTTGATCGTCGGTGGTGGTGGTGGTGATGGCGAGAGTGTGTGGTGGCTGAAGAGGAAGGTTGAGACTTGAGAAGAAGAGAGAAGGGAGGGATGGAGGGGTTTATCTGATGAGGTTAGAGAGGAAAATGATTATATGGATACCTCCCAATATTTATTCCCTTAAAAAATTTAACTTTTATTTATCAATTTACTATATTTCGTCTCATAAAAAAATTAAAATCCTACCCCTTTAAAGAATCATCTTAGCTTCACCAGTCGGTAAAAGAAAATATATTTAGTATTTTTCATTTTTTTTCTAGAGCATATTAAATTAAAATTAATCTTGCTCGTGCTAAATCATACTAAATGAATATTATTCCCGCTGCATAAAAATTATTATAAGAAAATATACATAAGTGATAACATGCATTTAAGAAAAGAGAGGAAACAAATGGAGTGCAGTGTAACGTCATAAAATAAGAAATCTGAAAAAAAAGAACTAAAACAAATGACGGCGACAGGGGGAGGAGAGGCGGAAGAATAAAGAGAGAGCGGAGCGGCGTGGCGTAGAGGGAGAGACGAAGGCGGCTGTGGGTGAAGATACCTACTGTGCCTAAGGAGGAACTAGACTACGGACGCTGAAGCAGATAGAGGACGGCGGAGAGGATAGATTTGGTTGTGGTGGCGGTGGAGAGTCGGTGGAGGAGGAGCGGATGAACAGAAAATAAAAGGACGAAGAAAAGTGTGAACACGTTTGGCAGAGTAAGAGTTATAACAAAAATTAGAAAAATGGTTTTGAAAAAATTAGAAAATTTGATTCCATGTGTCTCTAACTTTCAGTGTTAATTTAAAAAAATATTTATTTTAGAGATACGTAAACAACAATTTTTGAAATATTTTCAATTTTCTAAAAATTAGAACTTTTTTCAGAAAATTCTCCGTTCGTAAACAGCCACTTAATTTTTTCATGAAAATTCTCAAGTATCAACCGTAAACTTATAAGGATTAAGGGAAATAAGTTTACCCCACCCTTAATATTTACTCTCTAGAATAGCCATGTTATTAATCCTTGTTGCTTCTGGCCAGGAGAATTGGACTTTGGAGTATTCATGGGCTTAAGTAGATAATTAGGAGGTTCAGCTGATTTTCAGTCAAAGGTAGGAGTGAGGATAATTCGGTAAATTGATTGAACCGAATTAAAACCAATAATTTTATTTTTTTAAAATCAGACTAAACTTAAATTATTTGAAATTTTGTCGCACATAGAATACGAATTAGGATTTTTTTTATTCAGAAAAAGACGACTGGTTTTTATAATTTTTTTCCGGAAGTTTTTTTCTTCTCAGTTTTAATATTTATTTAAAAGCTCATATCATTGCAACTGGGAACCGGCAATTGGATTGCGGGTTGTGCAGTCATTATAGGGACTTGTCCCATCCTTGGGGCAGAAATTTGGGCAACATATCATGGTATTCGAGTTGCTAAATCCTCGGGCCACCGGAATTTGTTGATAGAATTGCGATAATTTAACGTCGCCGTGCATATATATGTTGTTTGGTCGCTGTGCTTTAGCCTTGCCATGCATGGCTCTTGTGCATGGGCCAACATTAGGGAAAGCTCTCCTCGGTTCACTTATTTTCGATAAGGCAAGTGTTCCAGGTAGGAAACTCAATCTGCAGCGAATTTGTTTTTCCACTTGGTCTATTTTTATGCTCCTGATGCTCTCATTTGCTAGAGCATGTTCATAAGAGTATAATTAGTGTTTGGCTTGGTCATCTAGTGAGTTTTAGCCTATTTTTATGTTCGTGATGGTGTTTGGTGTTTGGTGTTTCGCTCATCTAATGAGTTTTCTTGAAATTTGTTGTTCCTATTTAGAGTGTATTTTAGAACTTGAAGTGTCGGAGAAATAAATCATCTAAATTTGCACGATTTTTACGAAAAAATTTCAACATTAAGAGATTCATTATTCTTATATTTATTTATTTTTTCAATATAGGATTTTGATTAGCACACTTAAAATCTGAGTGTAACTAAAATTACCTAATAGGAAAAAATCAATTTCTATGAATAGTACAAATGAAATAGTACCAATGCCTATGAAAAGTAGATCTCCCTCTTTATTCATCTTTCATTAATGAAAATCTTTAATTTGTACCTTTTGAATTAGTACTATTTTATCTTTTAGGAGACGTTGCGGTATTTGAATTGTAATTGATACTAAACCCATAAATTATCCATAGAGATAGAGATTAGCAAGATCATCTAAGGAGAATTAGTAATACCTTAAAAGATAAATGAAATTTGACTACCTACGTGGTTACATACAAATTTCATTAATTTACAACATATATAAATTTAGTCTTTTTAAATTATTTAACCTTTCGACAGAAAATGAATTTTATTCAAATATAATTAATTTCGGATTGAGCTCCTCTAATTTTCTTTTAAACATGACCAGTTATGTTAAAGGAATCCGAACCGTTCAATAAAATTGGATGAGTGAGATTAAAAATTCAAGTAATTAATGAGATGACCAGCCAGTGGTCAACTCATTAATGACTTGAATTTTTAATCTCATTCGTCCAATTTTATTGAACGGTTCAAATTCTTCTAATATAACTGGTGAAAAATTAGAAGAGCCGGATGTTAATTTCTATCTTTTTTCATGCGAACACTTTTCTCATATGCTTGATCCCAAACGGAGTGACTTCTTTGTCACACTCATCAAAAAAATTACTCTTATTTTTCGAAAATAATTATTTAAAAAAAAAATAATTCCTAGAAAAAAATTATTATTGAACGGGAACCTATCCCGTCCGTCCAAATTTAGATGGACGGGTCTTGTCCTTCCGTTTATTAAATGGACTTTGACAAGTCTGTCCAGTTTACTTATTTGACAAATGGAATTGGTGCATGGACATCCGTCCGTCCCATATTGCCACCCCTAATTTAGACCCAAAAGAGTTAACTTTGAAGATCGGTTGAATTGGCACCAATTTTTTTCACCGTTAGACACTTTTGGCACTCAACATTTGTGTCGTTAGATACGTTGACCCAATCATTTAACTTTCCATATAACCGGTTACTTTTTATTTTTTTCTCCATTATACGTATTAAAAATTATTTAAATTAAAAAATTATAGAAAATATAAAAATAATTAAAATAGATTAGAAATTTTAAAAAACACATAAAAATCAAAAAAAATTATAAAAATTATAAAATAGTAAAGTTAAATTATGTAATAAAATATAATTTTTAAATAATATAATATAAAAATTAAAAAAGTAAAAGTGTGGAAAAATTAAAAGCCCATGAAAATAAAATAGTAGTAAAATTTCTTTAAATTTAGTAGAATTTACACTTAGAAAAATTTTAACAAGTTGAAAATTAATGGGTGAAAAATAATTTTGGGATATTATTGAATATTAAAATCATTAAAATCATTAAATTGGGACCATTTTATACAAACCTAGCGTGCAATTTAAGCAAATATGAAATATAAGGATGCTATTTTAATTTTTTCTACTTTTAATATTTTATAATACATTTATTAAAAAAAAATCCATATTAGCAATACACATCTATAGGTATTTATTATTTTAATTATTTTTCTAATTTTTTTAATATAAATAATGAAAAATGAGATAAAACTAACGGTGATAATTGAAAGTTGACTTAGTTGAGTGTCAAAGTGTCTAACTATGTAAAATGTGAGTGTCAAAGTATTTAACGGTACAAAAATTTAGTACCAATTTAACCGACTTTCAAAATTGGGTACTAAAATTTCTAACTCCTCCTAAATTGAATGTGGAAACGTCTTTTCCCCTATTTAAAATTAACATGTACTCCGTATCAACTTTTATTTTTTACTCCCTCTGTTTCCAATTAACTGTCACTTTTCTACGGATTCTTACTGTTCATAATACTTGTCATTTTATCTTTTCCGAAGCATATATTTTGTGCAAATGATAATTTTTTTTTATGCATCAACCCAATTTGATGTTGGTGTGATAATTTGAGTGGAAATTAGGAATAAAAATGAAACAATGTGGAATAAAATAAGATCAAAGATCATTGTCTTACGAATTTTTACTATTTCAAAACGTCGTTTAATTGGAAACGGAGGGAGTATTCTTTTTAAAGAATTACACGTTACCCCTACTGTACCTACAATTTTTCCGCAAGTTTCCTGACTACTGCTCCCCTCTTCCAATTGACCATCGTCTAGAAACAGAAACGCTCATGCCTTACTTGCCAAAAGACTAATCAATTCATTCTGCTTCTCCTCTAAAGAAAACACATCACTCACTTTCTCACTCAGGGCACAAAAGCTAGCTGTCAATCCATTCCATTCCATTCTTCGCTAAACCTAACAAATATCTGCTCAAATCTCTCGCTTCTTTCACTTCTTAATTAATCAGAAAAAAAACTAAGCAATCTGTACTTTTTCTTCATCTAAGTCGATCTAATCAAGCTAGCTACCAGACATTATCTCCAACTATGGCCGGCGTGAACATCTTCAACTGTGTTTGCGATGACTGCTGTAATTCTATAGTAACCAAATTTTTCGATTCGGCTTGTGACTGCTGTAAGCCCACAGTAACCAAATTTTCCCATTTGGCTTATGACTTTTGTACTACGCAGCCATCTTATGTGTACTCTCTAGGGACTGATCTTGAAAAGTTGGAGAATGCTCGTTGCGATCTAAAGCACTTGATGGACAGTGTGATGGGTTTGGTTGAAATGGCCGAACAGAGTGGCGAACAGAGCATTAGTCTGGTTGAGGAATGGTTTAAGAAGGTGGCGATTCAAAGGGCCGTAGCTGAAAAGTTGCACAGAGAAGGTCAACAACAACATGAGAAATTGCCTTGCACCGTCAAAGTTTGCCCCATCTACGTAGTTGGGCTCAAAATTGTCGCCATGATCAAAAGCCTAACTGACCTCAAGAAACAAGGAGACGAGTACAAAGAGAAAGGTGTGGCTAGCAGCGACAAATGGTTTCTACAAGGAAACTGTAGTCCGCATGCTGAAGGAGATTCCAATAGGGAATATGCGACTGTGGGTAATCTGGAAGCTCATAAAGAGGAGGTTTTGGAGTACCTTGAAGGACCAGAGGAGTGGATTGTGGGGGTGTGCGGGTGAGGGGGGTGTTGGCAAAACTACCCTATTGAGACTAATCAATAAGCATTTCAGTGAGGGGGGAGATTCTAATCTCTATCTCGTGGTCGATGTAGAAGTTAAGGATTTGGGAGTGGAGGATATTCAAAAGGCCATCAGAGAGAAGATGAATGATACGATCCTAGTTGTGGTAGGATGCGTAACAAGTAATTCCCGATCTAGTTCTAGGCTTGGATTTCGATTGCGGAAGATAAACTCAACAAGTACGAGCTTAGACCTAAGGACAACCTGTGTCAACCAACCTAATCGATTTCAAGTGAGGTTCTTGATTCGATACCGCGACCTATATTCAACCTGTGAATATCAACCTTAGGCGACGACTCAATGGAATGGATTTTCGGGTTTTACTTGCTATCCTAATCGAGTGTCCGGACTCAATGAGGGACAAGATTCGCGAAGAACAATTGAGAAAATTCTCTAATTTTTATTTCAAGATAACATGTTTTCATGATGAAGAGGGTAGCTCCTTTAAATAGGAGAAACCCTGAACTCCTTACATCAAAAATCCTTGCCGTAATAGAATTTCTATAATTATTTAAATAGCTATTTTAATAAAATAGAAGTCAACTAAATTGATTAAGTCCAAAAAGCTAATTAAAAACAAGGAATTTGGAGTTTCTAAGTTGGAAATCATCACTCGAGCCAACCTTGACTTCGGCGCTGGCAGCAAGCTTTGATTTTGGAGTTTCCAAATTGGAAATAATACAAACGCCAATCTTGAATTCGGCGCTGGCGGCATGCTGCTAGTGGCTTAGCGGCATGCCGCTAAGCACTGCCCAAAACTCGTCCAAAATCACCTCATTGGCATTCACACTGCGCGCTAAAATGTCAACTAGCATAACTTTTGATCCACTCGTCCGATTGGGCTGAAACTTGTCCCAACCGAAAGCTAACATCTTGATATTTCCATAAAGCCTCTGTTCTCCCAAATCGAACTTCATTTGCTTGTCCATATGCTTGTTGCGAACATGCGATACGCCATGCATGATACATCCTGGGAACGTAACTATAAAGTTTCTCAATGATTGGAGATACGAAAGTGTTGAGCAGAGAGCTGAGTACATCTCTACGGTACTGCAGAAGAAGCAGCAGGAGAAGCAAAATAGGAAATGCAAGTATATAGAGAATAGTGGAACAAGCTTCCAAATCCATTGAAATTATGCAAGCATCATAACGTATTTTAATTAGTTATGCAAGTAATTTTTTTTATAAAAGGATGAAATTCGAATCTAAGTTCGAATTCTTAATAGTATTTTTACGACCAATAAAATAATTAATAAACTATTTGCTTATTAACAATTATGCAAACTTATACTAAGAAACTACAAAACTACGATCATAAAGAGATTAAGCTATGGAAAAAATTATAATGATAATAGCAATTACTGAAAATTAACAACTTCGATGAAGATACGTCAGTGTACCTTTTTCTCCATGAAGTTCCCATTTATCACTCAACGGCGGGACTTTGTTTATTTCTTTTTTAGAATCGACGAATCAAATGATATTTTTAATTTGTTCTAATTTCTATCTTTTTTTCTCGGTGCTGAATTAAATTTTTCCTTGTCATAATTTTTTACTTCCAATTAGTATGGCTAATACATTTGGATCCTAAATGTAAAAATATAAAAGACAATTATTACTGTTATGAATTAGAAGGAGAGGAAGTGGAAAACCGTACTTGTTGCAATCAGTGGAGAGGCTAATCTTGAAAGGAAATTTGATTCCACACTTGGCAGGCAGTCCTTCGGCAGGGCCGTAGTTGATTCCAGAGTTGCTGTTAGCAATGAATGTAAGGCACTTGCAAATCTGTTGGCGGTCCGAGGTGGTCGTGGCCGCAGCACTCAGACCCTAGAGGTAGTTGCAGCAAGCAGCAGGCACAGGTCCCCTAGGACTCTTCAGATAACCTAAGCACGTTGTCACTTTGCTCGCCACCACCATGCACATGAGTATCAACCCTACACAAGTCAACTTGATTAAGGTAACAAAGTTGAAGCTAGCCATTTTTCCCCTTCTTTTTGGGTAATGAGTAATTATTCTAGGTAGATAACTTGTAAAATGTAACAATTGAGTTATGCATTTTCGGCAATGAAGTGCATTGTTTATATAGAGAATGTTGGGGTACACCTGGAGGAAAGACTAGACTAGACATTCGTGATTATTTATTAGGTTCTCCTAATCTCCTAATTTACCAACTTCTAATGCATTAGTTCTATGTTACTCATTCCGAATTTTTTTAGCGTAATTTTGACTATTTTTTTATTTTTATTTTTTAGATGTCCATTTTAAAGTTCCAATGAGATTAATCAGTCTCTTTTTACTCCTTTTATATTTTTCAATAACTATGTCACAAATTTCACCTAGTGAGCTATATATACTTTTTACATTTTCAACAATTACAATAATTCTCTTTATCTTTTTCGTTACTTTTAATTAAAAATAATCATTATCTTAGTATCTGAAATTTTAATGAATTGGTTAGCTATAAAAAATCGAAGAGAGTATTTTTTTTTTGGATAAGCAAGTACTCCCCGTCACACAAATAATGACTCCATATAATATTTTGCAAAAATTAAGAAATATACTAGTTTCCAAAAATAAGTCAATAAATAACTCTTTTTATTAATTAATTAGCATCTAAAATAAGTTAATAAATACAAAACATTAGGTATTATTAATAGTATTTTTTTTTTAAATACAAATGTGACATTTTATATGAGACATTTTAAATATGTTAAGAAGTCATTTTTTTTAGCACGAAGGGAATAACTTTATTACTAATTAACTTTGGGAATGGTACAAAGAGCCGAGGAATGATTTTATTGACTTTTTGTTCAACTTCTAATTTCATTAGGTCTATTTAGGTTAAAAAAAATTCTCGAAATATGGGTGAAAAATAGGTCAAAATGTTAAATTTTTAACTTTATTAAGTTTAGTTTGTTTTGAGAATATTACTTTCTGGAAGATCTCACATCCCAAATCTTCAGATATGATAATAAAAAATGAAAAGTGAATCTTGAAAAAAAAATTTGAGAACTCAACTTTCCTAAACGTAAATTTTATATTTTGATAATTATGATATATTACATTTTTATATATATTTATAATTTAAAAAAAAATTATCATTTTTTATTAAATATTTCTTAAGGTTTATAAGCACCGACCAAATAAAAAATTTAACTTTTTGAAGAATCACTCATCTAAGAATAAATTTCAAAAAAAATACATTTTAAGAAGAGTTACGTTCTAAAAGCTAAACATCAACTATACGTAGATAATGTTGACCATTAACCAATCACATGAAATCAGTCGGCTATGTTTTAAGGTCACGTGCCTAGGACAATGCAAAGAGCCGGAAGCGATTGGATTCTTTAAATGCTTGTTTATTCTGTCTTTTCAAAAGCTTTTTAGAAGGTTGGATAAATTGCCAGATGATATTTTTGTTTACTTGTGGTTGGTCATGCGGAGCAAATTTACTCGTTGAAAAAAGAAAAAGAAACAAAAGTTAAATATAAAGGGAATCGATTTCTTTATAAATTGAGGCCTTTTGAAAACAATAAAGATTTGAGTCTAAAAGGAATAATGTCATTCTATATGCTTTTTATGTTTTAAGTTTAACTAACAAATTCAATGCAATGGCTCTTAGAGCTTAAAATTCTTCTTAATAAATCTTATGTTTTTTATTTTTCTTACATCTTCAAGTTCTTTTTTTATAAAAAAAAAATTAGCCGTAAAAAAAAAACTCTCATTTTTTCTTCTTTTTAGGGGCCGTCGTCCGGATCGTAACCGGCGGTGAGCCCCTTTTTTCTTTTTGTTTCACTTTTTTTTTTCTTTTAGTTTATTATATGTTTATCTTGTCAGATTTATAAACTACATTTTTTTATGTTTCTCTCAAATTTATTGCGTATTGATTCATCATTTTTCTTGGGGTTAGAGAAGATGCATGTGATAGTGAAGATGATGATGAAATCACAAATCTGAAGGTTTTAACGACAAGATCACTAGTAAAACACATTTTTAATATTTTTATTAGTCTATTAATAAGTGAGGTGTTATTCCTCCATAATTCATTATTCCTCCATAATTCATTCTTTGTCTTCATGCGCTGTTATGGCCTTCGTGCTTGTTTGTCGCTTTATGAGAGTTTGTGCGTTTTCTGCGGTGTTTGTGAAATTATATTGTGTGCTTGAGAGGGGGCAAAACTTAAAATTTAGTTTGTTATTGGGTAACCTATTGTATGATTGTAGAACCTTATTTGAGTTCTTTGATTAATTTTGATCACTTTGTATTGACTCTGCATTGTTTGTAAATAGTTTTTTTCTTATTTTAATACAATTTCCTATAAGAAAAAAAAAATCTTTTCATTTGTCATTTAATACATGTAAGTTTATAGATCATTATTATAAATATTTTATCAAATTATAAAAATATAATATTATTTCAACCAATTAGATCAGAGTGAGGTAAATTAGCAATAAATGCAGATTAAAAGAGCTTTTGTATTTCACTTATAGTTAAAGAGTGACGATTTTGAATTACTCCGGTAATTATTACACATGTCATAAAAGATGACACGTTTATATGATCGAAGAAACTATAAAAATTGGTTTAGTGGTGGTAGAGTTTTAATGTTAGCAACCTTATGCTATATTTTTTATTTTTGGTGGTGGGGATAAAAATAATATTTTTATTTTTTAATGTTAAAAATATTGAGCCGGTTAAAATAGTAAACCAACATATTTTTTTCACTCAATTTTATTTATTTGTTAAATTTAGTTGCCATGTCATTTTTTTATATTTAAATTTCATTTTTAAGTTAGCTCGACCTTATGCTATATGTTTTAGATGATAAACAAAATATAACTATTTAAAAAAAACTGTAATTAATATTAACTGAGATATAAATGTAAAGGTAAATTTTATTATTATTTTTTCTTTCGAAAAGAGACTATTATATCATCAAAAATTTATCTTTTAAGACAGCGTCAAAACGTCTCAGTCTTTTAAAAATTTCCAACAAAGAGTTCGTACAAACATCAAGAGGCATGACTAGAGTCTAGAAAGAAATAGTGTTTAAAACAACTTTTCAGATGTCTATTCGCAAAAGAGTTTAGTGCTAAAAATAGGTGGTCATGATGCTAACTTCAAAAAGTTTGTCGACTAAAAGTAAAAGAGGGGTAACCCTTGAAAATGTGCACTAATGTCTCTCGAATTTTTTTTCTTCCATATTAATTATTTAGGTTTTTATATTTTCTAAAAAAGTACTATCATATATGCTCTCACCCCTTGATATGCTCCGGCTCGTTTTTAATTGAACCGTAGAGTATTGAGCTCTTGATGGAGGATCTAGTCCGAGAGTTGTCACACACAGGATGATGAATAACGACTCAAACAATGGAAATGACTCGGATATGCGCAGCGGATTGGAAGAATGATGATGAACACAAGGAAAGGATTGGATGTTACCGTGGATGTTTATGGTTGGATGGATGGACGAATTGAATAAGATGATGATGATGATTGTAACAACACACTTGAAAGCTTGTAGATTCAGTAGCAAGAACAGTAGGCAAATGATTCGAAAGATACACACTCAATCGATTACAATGATAAACTCCCAGGAGGGATTAGAGAAGAGTAAACTCAATTCAATAATCCTTCCAAGGAATGGGTAAGAGTTTAGGAGAGAAAAGGGAGGAAAACTCACTCACAATATTCTCTCAAATGTCTAAACTAATTAAAACATACAAGAAAATAAGTATTTATACTTATTACACATTAGGCCCTTTATGACCATATTGCCCTTAATGAGCTCTTCCTTCCTCCCTTCAAAGATGGACGAATCATTTTGATGGGCTTCCAAGCCCATTTGAAGGGTAAGAAGTAGCCTAGAACGTGTCTTCAAGATGGGTCGAGTTCGGGTTCTATCGGGCTCATGAACGTAGCCCGGCTTGAATGGAAACGTGTGCTCTTCGGTTTCAAAGGTAGGTGTGATTGTATCATCACCTTTCCCTTCAAAAGGATTCGTCCTCGAATCCATAACTTTAATTTCAGATTCTTCTTCTGGGCACACACAATTCAAAATACTTTGCAAGGAACACCTCAATACATGCTCATGACCTTGCCGAGGAAGATGGCTTAGGAAAGGATCCTCATATGCTCTAAAATTATTGACAACATCAGTAGGTAATTCCTGCAAAAGAGCTTCATAAATAAAAGAAAAGGAGTTATCAATGTTAGTATGAGCTAAATGATCCTCATTGCTCATTGGATCGTTAGCAAATAAAACATTCTCTCTAATATTTTTCTCACTTTCTTCTCTCAAAATTGTTGCCCTCTTTGGTGTTTCCTCACTCTTTTCACTCTCCAAAGTAACATTTACAAACTCAATATTTACATCCGAGTCATTCATGTTACTAGTAGAAGGAAGGGGGGTGGAAACAGTATCATCATGGGTTGGTATGTTCATCTCACTCTCATTTTCAACACAAACGTCAAGCTTATTTGCTTCAAGAGATTGAGAAGGTGGAGGTGGCTGGATTGGTTTTGGTTGGATTTGGATTGGAAGGGTCATGATGGAGTGGTAGGAATTATTGCTGTTTTGACAGGTTTACTACAGGCCACTATCAATTCCTGGAACGCTGTTTGGATTGTGGTTTGGATTATGGTTTGGATTGCAGCTATTAATTCAACATGTCTTTGTTCTGCTGCAACCTGACCTCTCTCTATGGCCTCAAGTATTCTGTTTGACATTAATTGTTCGTCCATGAGAAAGGATGGTTTAATGATTCAAGGTGGGAAGAGAGGAAAAGATGAACACTTTTTGGACTAGTGGAGATAAGAAGAAGTGAATGTGGGAGTTGTATTCTAGTTTGTTTAATAAAAGTAGAGAATGTTATTAAACAAACTAAAAGGTAAAGAAAGGAGTTGTATATGCAAAGGAATATATGTAAATGGAAAAGGGTGTGGGATGGGAAGGTTGATGGCCGGCAATGTGGAAGAATAAAGGGAGTGGAGGTCACTCTCTTTACAAAGTTAAATTTGAATAAGGAGGGTGGGGGTCAACCTTTTTTTTCAAAGGTGGATACTTTTGACTAGAAAGGAGAAAACAAAAGATGGTGGAGAATTATTAATTGTGGACACAATTAATAAACAAAATAAAAACCAAGACTTTCAGAAATTGGGGACACAAATAATAAACAAAACAAAAACAAATACTTTCAGAAATTTGAATAACAAATGGATCAAAAGAAAAGGACTTAAGAACAACAAAGAACACTTGAAGAAAAACAAAAAGGTTCTTGACAGACTTTACGAGTTTGACTCTTAAAAATAGAAGACGAAGGCCAACGAACACTAAATTTAACAAGAACACTCCTAAGACACAGACCTACAACTTCGAAGAAGGGAAGAAAAGACGATTCCAACTGGAAGACACCGAAAACGGACTCACAACACAAAACTATTTTTCTCGCGTAAAAGCTGCACACTTTTATGTTCTGAATTTAAAGACCAAGATTTACTCCGAATTGAAATAAGGTTAAAGAACAAAAAATGTTACAAACAAGCTGAAGTTTACGGACACAAAATTTCAGAATTTTCCAGGAAGTATAACTCACAAAAACGGAACAGAAACGAACGAACAACTCAAGAACAGCTAGAGCTCCGCTACCACTTGATACGCTCCGGCTCGTTTTTAATTGAACCGTAGAGTATTGAGCTCTTGATGGAGGATCTAATCCGAGAGTTGTCACACACAGGATGATGAATAACGACTCAAACAATGGAAATGACTCGGATATGCGCAGCGGATTGGAAGAACGATGATGAACACAAGGAAAGGTTTGGATGTTACCGTGGATGTTTATGGTTGGATGGATGGACGAATTGAATAAGATGATGATGATGATTGTAACAACACACTTGAAAGCTTGTAGATTCAGTAGCAAGAACAGTAGGCAAATGATTCGAAAGATACACACTCAATCGATTACAATGATAAACTCCCAGGAGGGATTAGAGAAGAGTAAACTCAATTCAATAATCCTTCCAAGGAATGGGTAAGAGTTTAGGAGAGAAAAGGGAGGAAAACTCACTCACAATATTCTCTTAAATGTCTAAACTAATTAAAACATACAAGAAAATAAGTATTTATGCTTATTACACATTAGGCCCTTTATGACCATATTGCCCTTAATGAGCTCTTCCTTCCTCCCTTCAAAGATGGACGAAAATTCCTTATCATTTTGATGGGCTTCCAAGCCCATTTGAAGGGTAAGAAGTAGCCTAGAACGTGTCTTCAAGATGGGTCGAGTTCGGGTTCTATCGGGCTCATGAACGTAGCCCGGCTTGAATGGAAACGTGTGCTCTTCGGTTTCAAAGGTAGGTGTGATCGTATCACCCCTCCAAACTTTTATGTTATTTCGTATTGACTTAAAATTTTAACATTTTAAAGTTAATTTATCATATTTTTCCTCCTAAAAAATTATTATCCTATTTGCTCTTATATTTTTTTACACTACAAAAAAAATTGTCCCATTCCGACGAAAATAACTCCGTCATAAATTTTGACAATTTTTGAGGAGATTTTCGTCGGAAAATGGCAAACAACATTTTTATGCAAGAAGACTTTTAGCAACAAAAAATTAAAATTTTGCGATGAAATAATTGTCGTTAAATCTTTTGATAGAGAAGAGTTCGCCGAAAACTATATTTTTTTGAGCGTGAAGTGTGGCACGAAACTCTTTCGATCGATTTTTTTGTCGAGAAAAAGCGCGCGAAGCTTTTGCGACGGACACTCTGTCGAAATATTTGCTCATTTACTTAACTAATAATATTCTTACCCCAAAAATAATTAGAAAATATGTGGTAGTATAATTTTGTTAGGTAATATGAAATCCAAATTAAAAATATTTATTAATTATAAAATATGTTAAATTAAATTAACTAATTTGATTTCTTGTACTAAAATTTAATGTATTAATAATTTCTAGACAAAATTTTATTTCTTATACTAAAAATTAATGTATACTAATTAAGTTACTTAACATACAAAATAATATTCATAAAATTTGGTCAATAGTGTCAATGGTTTTCCTTGCAAACTTTGACGGGTCATAACTTTGCGCTCATATGTTTGATTGAGGTGAATTTTTTTACATGATCTCATTTTGTGAGATCTATTGAGACCAACGTTTGTTTTCTTAAATCTATTTTTTCCTCTTTATTTTTCAATTTTTTTACGGAATGTCACATTTTTTTTTGTCTTTGATACTATTTTTTTTTGTCGATTTTTTATTTTTTATCTTACGAATGTTATTCATATGTAATTTTAGTAAGGATATGAGATTTTGGTTTTGAGTTTTAGGTTCAGGTCAGGGTTTGAGGTCTAGGTTATGAAGTATTGAGGGCTTAGTGTATGAAGTTTGAGATTAGAAGTAATAAGCATACATATTAATGTGTCATTTTGTAATTATAATTAGATTCAATAAGTATCCATATTATCAATATATGATTTGAGTTTCAAGTCTGAGAGTGTAGGTTTGGGTTCGGGGTTTAAATTATATATAGAGTAATTATATGGAGTACTTGGGATTTGATGATAAAAATATAATTTATTTATATTTTGAAAAAAATGATTAGTAATATTAATTAGAGTTTTAATTGTAAAACATTCACTATTTATTAAATAAGTGTCAAAACTTTAATTGACAATTACTTTAAATGATAGAGTTCTAAAAACATAAATAAGAAACAAAAAACCAAGAGGAAAAGTTAAGTAAAAAAATAATTATTAAAACTCGTTATGCAGCAGAGATGGAAAAGGAGCACGTGTGCGCGAAGCAGGGTAAGCGTACCGGGTTCGAATCCAGAGAGGAGCAAGTGGGAGGGAGAGGCGCGAGTTGCACAGGGCACATAAGGTGATGAGATGTGCGACGCGTCACATGGATTTCGGGCGTGACGAGTCGCACAGGCCTAGTTTTGGTTCCCGCGTGGTGGGCTTGGATCCAAAATTGCTGGGCTGGGGGGTCCACTCCTACACTATTAATAATTATTGAAAATAATAATTTTTACGGAAGTGTCCATGGAAAATTCATGAATATTTCCGACCGGTATACTCCGTTGAAAAATATGCGCAGCACTTTAAATAATTTTGATGGAGTATATTTGTGACGCTAATTTTTATCGAAAATCCCCTAAAAATTTATTACGTCCATGTTTTTATCGAAAAAGATGGGCTTCGATAAACTGTTAAATGACGATAAATGCCTATCGAAAATGACCATTTTTTACGAAAATTTATGGGGAAATGAGACAATTTTTGTGTAATCTTACATCTTATAATAACCTTTTAAAGTTTTAGTATGTATTCATCAATTTACCATTTTGTCTTAAAAAAATCTAACACCCCGACCGGATTAATCAATTCTATGCCAACACAATATTAATTAAAATGAAACGTCTAATATAATTAAAGTTCCCTAATTGCTCTTACCTTTATTGATACGATCCTGGTTCCCTAGGATGCGTAGCACCAATTTTGATCTTTGTTCAAAGACGGATTTCCTTTGTCACTCAATTCGGACTTCAGTAGCTATATATACAAATTCAATTTCGACACTGAAAATTGTGCAGGATTTTGCAGCAAACACAATTTAGTAAACCGACTATAGATTTTGACTCCGGTGTCTGAATCACCTGATTCTTCTTGATCCAGACTCCTGACAGATAGGGCTTTCCAACGAACTAAGACTCACAGAAATCGGACTCCAATAGGTATATATTGAAATACGATTTCGACACTGACACTTTGGTGGACTGTTTTTGGTGACTCTTTTGTAGGACTCTTTTGACACTTTGGGGACTGAGTTTGTGACTCTCTTTTTTTTTGACACTTTGGGGACTGATTTTGTGACACTTTTTGTAAATAAACAAATCAAATAGAAAAGACCCCAACTGATGCGATCCAAGTAGTTTAGGATGCGCAACAACGAAATCTCTACCTAACGACAAAAGTAAAGGATAGTTAGGATAGTTACCAATCTTTGAACGCCTTAAGCTCCGCTACCAACTGATACGATCCTGGTTCCTTAGGATGCGTAGCACCAATTTTGACCTTTGTTCAAAGACGGATTTCCTGCGGAATAGATAGAACTGATAGAACTCACTTGCACAATCAAGACCTGCTGAACGCTAAGCAACAGCCAACCAAGATCCGAACAAGGGAGGGTCCTTGTGATGATAAACTTGCACAACTAAGACCTGCTGAACGCTAAGCAACAGCCAACCAAAGTCCGAACAAGAAGATAAACAACAAGTAGGATGCAATTCCAAGATTTACTTGTATACGACTCAAGTATTGCGGACTCAAGAAGAACAAGGTTCAACCAACTTGAACAAGGGGCAGAGATTGAAGAGATTAACTCAATTTATCAAATAACAGCCAAGTTTCTAAGGAGGCCAAGCGGCTCCTTATATAAGGTTACAAACAAACCCTAATTCCAAAATAGGAATATTAAATAAAGTAAAACACTTAACTAATTAATCAATTAACTAATTAACCAATTAACTAATTAACTAATTAACTAATTATAGTAAATATAAATATATTTAAATACATTCCAGCAGCCCATCTCGAGTTCTCCATCATCGGGCCAAGGTTTGGGCCGAAACTTCAAGTTGTATGTTGTCTCGCGTACAGACTGCACGCCATAATGTTTACGCCCATAACTTTCAAAACACTGGGCCAAATGAGCTGAATCTTGTCCCAAATGAAAGATAACATCCTGAAGTTTCCAACGAGAGGTCGATCGCACGATTCCGACATGTAAAGCTCCAGATACGTTCCGACGAAGTTGCCTGTTGTGTCTGCGCCTCCAAGCCACCTTCCATGTCATCCTTTGCCTGAAAGCTTGATCAAGTAGCGTCTCCTGCCTTGTCTCCATGTCTAGGGGTTGTATTAAACTCACTGGGGTTAGCCATGGGGCTAGGATCGTATCATTCCCTTCCCCTTCGAAAGGATTCGCCCTCGAATCTGATTCTTTTAAGACAACAATTCTATTAGAATCAACAAAGGAAACACATGAAGGAAAGGGATTACCCAAGGCAGCCAACTCTAATTGTTGCAATTTAGGCAACTCTGTCTCCTTCAAAATATCTCGCTCTCGTTCTGCCCCTAGACAAGTAAGGGATTTCTCTTTTTGAATAGGGGACTTGTCTTCATAGAAGTCGAATGCCTGAACTTTGATTATAGAAAATTCCGTTCTTGGATCCATATCATTTATCGTATAAACATAATTTATCTATTAATTTAAAATTGAAAAATCATGATAATGTACCTTATTTTTATTAGCATAATGTAATATGTGTGGCATAACAATTATATCACTGTAGCAATGAGTTTCACGAAAAAATAGATGGCATTTCCCTTTCTTTTTTTCTTTTTTTAAAATAATTATTTATTGATCAATTTAATCCATGTGTTTGTAAAAAAATTCCGATCAAACCCTTACAAGATTAATTTAGTATATATATTTCCAATAAATACTTAAAATTAATTTATTCCCCGTGTTTGTAAGTTTTTTTTTAATCAAACCCCCTTACATTTATGAAATCCAATTTTTCTCGTGTTTATAAATTCGGATCATATACCTTTCTACATTTGGCAACTATCTCGGATGAGAACATTTTTGATGACTTTGTCTTACGTGTCCTTTTGTGGTGACAACATGATAGAGTTAAGAGTACTAACGTAATTATATTTATTTGATAATTATTTATTTAAATAAAAATAATAAAAATAATCTAATAAAAAAGGATAAATCATAATTATTTGTGTTCACAGTAAACATTTTTTTTGTTTTGTTTTTGTTTCTTAATTAGTAAATATGTTAGTAGTATTAGAATTTGATGTGCAACCCATGTCTTATGCATGAAAGTATATATCAAGTGCTTGGCATGTGATGAAAGGACAACAATCAGAGAAAACTACTGGACTTATCATCATCTGGCCTGGCTTGGCAGATTTTGGGCCTGCTTTTCAAGCTTATAGTAAAGCCCTATTGGGTTTTTTTTGGTTATAGATTGGATAACCATAATGTTTCTCTTAATTAAGTTAAAATTAATTTTATTTCTGATTATTGTAGCACGCACACACGAACACACATGTGTATGTACACACGAACGTAACATCGAAATGATATATGTCGAGATTTCCAATATCCAATCGTTACTAGTACAATTCCGAGATGAAAATCAAAATAATGTTGATAACTGGGATATTTGATTTGCACTCATACATAAAAATTGAACTAATAATAATGGGAGAGCAACATACATAGTAAAACGAAAATAATTAATCGTTATCGCTTCATATCCAACCATACGTAGTTGGGAATGGGAATACAACAAACAGAAAGTGAACTCCCATAAGTGGGAGCTTTATTAATGGAACTCAACATTCAATCTTATTTTCTTACTTCTGCGTATACTTATATAGATATGGATATAGTCGAGAAATAACTATATTCCTCTTTGCTGCAAATTGCTTTTTCAGGCACCAACCACGCTTACGCCCATAAGTACTTAATAAACTCTGTACCACATCAGATAAAAGGTCGAATGTATATCAGAAAAAGAAAATGAATACATTAGAGGTACCATTTTCCCTGCTATTTAATTAATTATAACATAAGTACCGGTAAAACATAACACTGGTACTTTACGTTATAGAAAAGAGGAGTCAAGTTACCGATACTTCTAATGTACTAAAGTTTTTCTCCTATACTACGAACAAAACATAAAGGGGTATAAAATAATAGTAAAAAGACATAAATGGCCCCTGAACTTTAATTAAATGATTAATGTGGCCCCCGAACTATTTTTTTGTTTAATTACAACACAGCGAATCGAGCATTTTGACATAAATGACCCCTACCGTGACAGAAATATGACGTGGCGACGTTATCTTCCACGTCAGACATGTTTCACATGCCACGCCACCGAGCCACGTCAGATTCTTGCCACCTCACACCTCCACGTCATGCTGGGGCCCACCACTTTTTTATTCCTTTTCTTTTTTCTCTCTTTTCCTTTCTTCTCTCCCATCCACTCCTCTTTCTTTTTTTCTTTTCCCCTTTTTTTTTCTTTCCTTTTTCTTTCCTTTTTCTTTCCTTTTCCTTCTTCTTCCTCATTTTCCAGAATCTTTCTCTCTCCTCCAACCCGCAAGAACACTCTCCCTCTCCCCAAAATTCGATTTCTTCGATTAAACACCTAAATCTCGTCCATATCGAACCAAATTTCAGACAATCAATCATCACTCAACCCTAAACAAAACCCGTGCATCAATTTCAAAGATTAACCACCAAATCCTCTCCAATCTCCCTCGCCAAATTCCGAAAACCTTAACCCTAAATTTCGGTTTAACCCCAAATTTCGGCATTCATAACAAACGATTACAAGATATGGGTTTTGTTTTGTAACTCATGGTTACTGTTTTACTTCATGTTTGAGACAAAGGAATCATCTGTTTCAATGGGATTTTCACGTTTTCCTTTATATTTAGTTTAATTGCGTGATTTACATGCCAAGAAGATTTATGTGTCGGGTGAGTATTGGGAATTTATAATTGGTTGTGGAAGCCCAGTTTTCGAATGGTGTGTTGTTAAATTTATGGGGTGGAGGTGAATTGTGTTGTTAAATTTCACACATGACCCGGTTTATGTGCAGATTCCAAAACCCCAAGGTAGCAGCGTTGATGACAGGATTCAACATGCAAGAAATGCTGCAGTGGCACAGGCTCGGCAAGATGGGGCCACCGGAAATTTTAGAATTTTCGATTCACCATTTGGAAACTTTCTTCTCCCTGTGGTCCCAACTCGTGAAGAACTAGCTGGATAACCCCTTGAAAAAAACAGAGGATGACCCTTAGGTTGGTTTCAAGATTTAGGGTTTGCATGTCTTTAGAGATTGGATTACAATAGGAGATCCCCTGCCTTGTAGAGAATCACAGAGGCTTAACCGTGATGGTGGCGATGCAGCTGGGTTTGGGTTTGGTTGGTTTCGGTCGGGGATTGGTGGTCTGCGGCGGCTGTCATTGTGGTTTGGCTGGGAATTGGAGTATGGGATTTAATTAATTAATTGCAGGGGCTGAATTGATTTTGCAGGGTCTTGAATTAATTGCAGGGGGTTGGATTTGAATTGGTTTTTGCAGGAATTAATTTGCTGATTGTTCGAATTAATTCGCAGAGGAGATTGCTTTTTTTTTTTTGAATTGAGTGTGGAGATTGTAGAGATTGAAGATTGTATGGTTGATGGTTAGCAAGGAAGAAGAGGGTGAAGAAAAATGTGGGTGGAATGGAGGAAGATGAAGATTTGTTGAAATTAATTAAAAATAGAATTAAAATCAGATTTCTTAATTTCAATTAATTAATTTTCTTAGTAATTTTTAGTTTTATAAATAAAATCAAAATTAAATAAATTTTTAATTATTTTGTAAAAGAAGAGAAAGAAAAAGGAAAGAAAGAAAAAAAAGAAAAAAATTTAAAAAGAAAAAGAAAAAAAGAAAGAGAAAGAAAAAGAAGAAGAAAAAAATTGGTGGGCCCAGCATGACGTGGAGGTGTGAGGTGGCAAGAATCTGACGTGGTTCGACGACGTGGCATGTGAAACATGTCTTGATAACAAATCTTGACTACCCCAAGACTAGGGGGGCCACATTTTTTGGCCATGTCATAGCTTGAAGTCCATTTAGCCTTGATCATGGCAGTCCCGTCAGTCGCTCTTGCAAGCACCCGTCGGACTCTCTCCCAGGCCAGCCGACGGCCTTCTCATTCGGGCTCTCTCCCAGGCCAGCCGACGGCCTCCTGATGGACCTTCTCCCAGGCCAGCCGACGGCCTCCAGATGGACCTTCCCCCAGGCCAGATAGCACATTCCGACGGCTCCTTCTCCCAGGCCAAATACAACATTCCGACGGCTCCTTCTCCCAGGCCAAATATTACTTACCTACGGGCTCTGGTCAACAAAGGCTTGTGCAAGGAATATTACAGCTGGGCACTGGCCCACTTAAAGGCATCACCAACACACATCCCAATCCCACTGAAAGCGTAGGCTATATTTAATAACATGAGAATCTCCCTTTACAGCAAGGGAGCATTATGATGATAATGATGAAGGTTTATGGTGGGACCTCCACCACCCACGAGTTTGAGCTATAAAGAAGGCTCAAGGCTAAGCAAGAAGGGGGAGAGACACAGAGATTGAGAGAATGACAAGGAGAAGAGAGGTTGTACCACGGCATGATGCTGGTAACCTCTCAAAACCCATAAATGAGATTATCCCTTGATTATCGATTTACTGACTTGATCGTCGGAGGTTCGACGCCGGGGTACCCCCGGCGCTTTGCAGGCACACAGTCACCAGCCAGGTCATCATGGTCAGCGGAATCAACACAGAAAAGTCCTACCCCTAGGTAGAAGATTATCATTTTGGTGCTTTCATTGAGAGCTTTCTGGGTGAATAAGTGAGTTTCCTTGTTCCCAGAAACTCTCCTCAAATTCATATTCTAGCCTAAACACTTGTCCTTTTCCAACAATTACCATTATCATGACATCCAACCAAAACACCACATCCGCTTTCGCATCCCAAGGTCCCTCTCAACAAGGAAATGACTCTCTTCAACCATTTCAAGCGGGAGGGGACCCAAATGTACAAATATCCACCCTTTTTGGAATGATTCAATCCTTACACAATCGACTGGACGCGATGGTAGCAGCACAACCACCAAGAGTTCGGTTGATGAACCCACATCCTTTAATCACCACGCAGGTGATAACTCCAGTTGCTCAAAGAGTAGATGCGATATTCCCAGGAGCTACCCAACAGAACCACCTCTTGGAAAACGACAATCAATACCTTGCCAACACTCACATGATGAACGGCCATGTTGTGGGAGGTCACGGCCAACCTATGGGAAATACTGCTTTTTTACAACGGCGACTATCGCCGGTGATGAATCTTGGCAGTAGGAAAGAAGACCGTCGGAATCATTCAGATAATCAAAGCAGTCGGGCAACTCGAGCAAGTATTGCCGCAACAACGACCAACCGACGGGCTAATCCAAAAGAATACGAAGAAAGAGCCGACGGTCGCCAGAGTAGAGAAAGGTCTTCTAGGATATACCGACGTCGACACCAACTGCCAGAAACCTTGGAAAGATCAGCAGAATCAGAGGTAGTTTTGCGTCAGCACCGACGGGAACGTGATGATAATCAAGGACATCCGTTGACTTTCAAGATTCGGAAAAATCGAGTTAGCCGACGGATCAGAATACCCTCAGAAGTCTATGAGGGACTGGCGGACCCTCTTGCTCATCTAAAGAAAATAAAAAAGCACGTAAAGTTCCAGACAAAGAAAGATGAAGACTTGTGTCAAATCTTTGAGCTAACTCTTGCGGGAATAGCTCAGACGTGGTTTGAGGAATTACCGGCGGGGTCCATTCATTCTTTTGCCCAACTAGAAGAAAAATTTGTCAACCGATTCAAGACGTGCATCCCTTTAAAGAAATCTGCAGACATGCTCTTGGATGTCCAACGAAGAACAGATGAGTCTCTAAAAGCTTTCATCGACAGATTTAATTTCGAGACTTCTACCACCCCTGATGCTACGGTAGAATTTGCAACGCAAGCTCTGAAAAGAAATTGCCAAAATAGCAAACTCAAGGAGATGCTATGGACTGATCCGCCAGAAACATTGGACCTGCTGCGGATCAAGGTAAACAGTTATGTTAATATGGAAGAGGCAGAAGGCCTAGAACAACAACAGCTCAATTATTTTCCTGGCAAATCCGCAACAAGCTCGCCGACGGCTTCATGGCAAACAGAATGAAGAGCCTACGTTTTTCTGGCCAGATTTATTGGGTTTCACGAGGAAAATCATATCCTTTTCATGAACACTCAGAATTCTGCGTATGATAGCTCGATTTGAAGGAAATTCAACGGGCTACAACTCTCGTGAAGAAATCGAACTGAGATTTTGAGGTTAGATAGGCCTTCTGGAGCCTCAAAGTAACGCCACAGGTTTGGCAGAATATTTCTTGGGACAGGTGCACCCAGTTTCGGGACAAAATTCATATCTTGTTCATATGAATTCAGAATTTTCTTTGTGATAGCTCGATTTAAAGGCCATTCGACGGGCTACAATTCATGTGAAGAAGTCAAAATGAGATATCGATGCTAACCGGGCGATAGTGAGCCTCAAAGTGACGCCATAAAAGGATTCTTATCCGTTTGCAGCAAGTGAGTAAAGTACCAAGTGCAAAGCTCGTTAAAAGCATGCACTTTGCGCCAACAACAACAAGTGTTTGTCAATATTCCATGATTCAGACAACAGACAGTACAACCGACGGTAAATAAGCCAAGCGGTCGTCACCACTACGTTTACCGACAAACAGACAGATAGAAGAAAACAAACAGCATGTGGCTGTCAAGAAAGCCAAGCTAACCGACAGCTTTGGTCCATTTTTACAAAATTGCCGACGGCTAAGCAAGCTAGCAATCAGCTTTGGTCCACTTTTACAATTAATGAATTCCGACGGCTTCATACGAAAAAATTTCAAAGCCTACACAAAGCATTGAGTAAGCCGACGGTAGGCAAGGATAGCTGACGGTAAGCAATGGACCTATTAATGGAGTGATGGTAAATGGTACAAGCTTAATTGCCCCAAGTATTTTTTCTGTTCAATTCCGATAGTTCTCTATGAGAAATTAATTGACATGGGCAGGATTTGGCCTTACATTTTATTTTATTTTTTCCGATAGTCTTATGGCTATGAGAGCTAACAATGCAGGATATTCAAGCGAGACAAGTTGTTTGTCCGTAAAAAATTGTCTGAACAGAACGGGAAGAAAAAGAGTTTGCTCTCTTCTATTTTTGCAGGATTTGCAAACACAGGTTTTACAAATAAAAATAAATGATACCCGACGGCTATCCAAAAATCAAATGGAAGATTTTAATCCAGAGGTAATTCGCATTATTAGCCATGCTGGCAATTAATGGCCATATAAACGACGGCTTTGCCAAGTAGTGGGCCATGGTAGCCCCAACTTCCAAACCAAATGGAAGCAGACGGAAAAATCATGGTGTAACCTGTAATGCAACCCAGATGAGAAATCAAACAGGGATTGAATATTCTCTCGTGATTGATACATGGACATCTTGTCGTCTGGAATATACGGTAATTATTTTTAATTGAGTTAAATGACATATATGGGCAGAATATTACTATTTTGGCAGCAAAAGTAAATGAATATATTTGTAATCAATATTTTGACGGCATAAATTGCACAAGTGGTTTTATGTGTGATTAGAATTCAGAACAGTGACAGAAATTGCAAAAGTTTAGCCCAAACTGGGATGGACCATGCAAGGTCGCGCATGTCGTTGACAAAAAGGCATATCACTTGAAGGATACCGACGGTAAACCTTGATAATATTTTTGATGATAGAGTGAAATTGTTTCTGACGATATTGATGATATTGTGAAATTATTTCTGATGATATTGATGATATTAATTGATTGATTCTGAAGAGTGGAGGTAGGCACTAACGACGCCGAACCACTATAGAAAAATTTCGCCAAGGGTGGACGTAGGCATCTGAACCACATTAAAAAAATGGAATCGTGGATGTAGGGTTCATCGCTAGGTGGATCCGAACCATGTTAAAAAATGAGATACTGGATGTAGGGTTTATTTCCGAATAAATTCGAACCATGTAAAAAATGAGATACTGGATGTAGGGTTTATTTCCGAATAAATTCGAACCATGTAAAAAATGAGATACTGGATGTAGGGTTTATTTCCGAATGAATCCGAACCATGTAAAAAATGAGACAGTGGATGTAGGACTTATTTCACCGAACCACTATAGAAAAATTGTCAAACAGTGGAGGTAGGTATGGCACCGAACCACTATAGAAAAATTGTCAAACAGTGGAGGTAGGTATGGCACCGAACCACTATAGAAAAATTGTCAACAGTGGAAGTAGGTATGGCACCGAACCACTATAGAAAAATTGTCAACAGTGGAAGTAGGTATGGCACCGAACCACTATAGAAAAATTGTCAATAGTAGAGGTAGGTATGACACCGAACCACTATAGAAAAATTGTCTGAGATTGTGGATGTAGGAAGAAAGTCCGAACCACGTTAAAAGAAATTATCTGTGATTGTGGATGTAGGAAGAAAGTCCGAACCACGTTAAAAGAAATTATCTGTGATTGTGGATGTAGGAAGAAAATCCGAACCACGTTAAAAGAAATTATCTGTGATTGTGGATGTAGGAAGAAAGTCCGAACCACGTTAAAAGAAATATGAATTATTATGTGATTGTGGAAGTAGGAAGAAAGTCCGAACCACGTTAAAAGAAATTATATGAATTATTATTTGATTATATACCGACGACATCTGCAAAGCAAAAGATAATGCTAAGAAAATTCCAAAGTGTCAAGCAAATACCGACGACATTTGTAAAGTGAAGGGTAATGCCAAGAAAATTTCAAAATGTCAAAAGAAGATGAAAGTTAGTGACGAATTCAGGCAAATTATCAAACCGACGACCAACGATAGAAGATGAAAGTTTCAAGAAGAAAACCGATGGGCATCAGTAAAATGCCTAGCCTTTGGTAAACACTCAGGCTCGTTTCCGTTTGGGCTTCTGATAACAAATCTTGACTACCCCAAGACTAGGGGGGCCACATTTTTTGGCCATGTCATAGCTTGAAGTCCATTTAGCCTTGATCATGGCAGTCCCGTCGGTCGCTCTTGCAAGCACCCGTCGGACTCTCTCCCAGGCCAGCCGACGGCCTTCTCATTCGGGCTCTCTCCCAGGCCAGCCGACGGCCTCCTGATGGACCTTCTCCCAGGCCAGCCGACGGCCTCCAGATGGACCTTCCCCCAGGCCAGATAGCACATTCCGACGGCTCCTTCTCCCAGGCCAAATACAACATTCCGACGGCTCCTTCTCCCAGGCCAAATATTACTTACCTACGGGCTCTGGTCAACAAAGGCTTGTGCAAGGAATATTACAGCTGGGCACTGGCCCACTTAAAGGCATCACCAACACACATCCCAATCCCATTGAAAGCGTAGGTTATATTTAATAACATGAGAATCTCCCTTTACAGCAAGGGAGCATTATGATGATAATGATGAAGGTTTATGGTGGGACCTCCACCACCCATGAGTTTGAGCTATAAAGAAGGCTCAAGGCTAAGCAAGAAGGGGGAGAGACACAGAGATTGAGAGAATGACAAGGAGAAGAGAGGTTGTACCACGGCATGATGCTGGTAACCTCTCAAAACCCATAAATGAGATTATCCCTTGATTATCGATTTACTGACTTGATCGTCGGAGGTTCGACACCGGGGTACCCCCGGCGCTTTGCAGGCACACAGTCACCAGCCAGGTCATCATGGTCAGCGGAATCAACACAGAAAAATCCTACCCCTAGGTAGAAGATTATCATGTCTGATGTGGAAGATAACGTCGCCACGTCATATTTCTATCACGGTAGGGGCCATTTATGTCAAAATGCTCGATTCGCTATGTTGTAATTAAACAAAAAAATAGTCCGGGGGCCACATTAATCATTTAATTAAAGTTCAGGGGCCATTTATATCTTTTTACCGTTTTCCACACTTGTCGTTTATTTTCACTGCAAATGATTTAATTATTTTCAATGTTTTCACCGATGAAGGTAGCGATGCAAGTTTTAATCGAAAAAAAATATTTTCTACCGGCTTTTCATTCATTTGCATCTTTAGAGACTAATTTCCGACCAAAATCGTTCATTGAAATCTTACCAAAAGCAAGTATATTGATCTCACATAATAAAACTATCCATAGAATTTTTAACTTAAATTCAAATCTCACATCGCTTATTATAAAAAAATTACATCTATGGATTGTGACGCTCAAAAATCGTCGGTTATCAATGGATATTTTGTCATTAGATAGATAGAAAAATCCATCAGAAAAAAATCATCTTTTTATTAGAGTTCATTTCAATCATGATCTACTTATAAATACTATATTATTATAACGGTAGGAGGTGATTGAACAATAATACCTACGATTAGAGGGGTAATTAAACAAAAAATAGTCAGGGTTGCGATTAATTAAAACATTAAAGTTCAGAATTATTTTATGTCATTATCCCATTAATCAAAATAAATGATAAAATAATTAAAAAATTATATAAATTTGAGGAAAATGTAACAAATATTGGAGAGTTCACCCCTAATAAAAAATTGAAAAAAAAATAATGAGAACTTTTTCAAAAAATAAATTGTTAATGATTTTTAAATTTTTTTATTATATTAAATTCTACTATATTATTTACATTTTTTTTCAAATTTTATAATTTTTTTTTGCAACTTTTTACTATATTTTTTTTAAAATTAAATATTTAAAATATTAAGATGATAACTTTCAAGAAATTATCAAGTTTATATGGCACGATTTTAAACTATTAGAGAATCAAAGGGAATATTCTATAAACGAAATAATTTTTACCCAGTTATCCTTTACTGTATACATTAATAAATAACGTTATTGGTCAGGGCCAGCAACAATATATTACTCCCTCTGGGGAAATAAATATTTTCCTCGCATCTCAATATTCAGTAGAGAACGCATATTAAGGAGGCTGGATGACTCACTATTTGACCCCAAAAAAATCCGTACTTTTTTTCGAACGTACGTTAATCCTTAACGTACTTCCGAGAAAAAATTAGGGGTAAAATTGTCTCAAATAGTGACTGTTCCGGCCACTTTAAGATACGTGCCGAAATAGTAAAAGTAAATACTAAAACGACGTTTATTTCCCCCGGAGGGAGTATTATTACCGTCATAATCAACTAAAACCTAAAACTTGAGACTTTTTACTTGGGCCGTATGCCATGACCGAACAACTAATTAAGAATATTAATGACTTGCAAGTTGCAACTGACGTTTAAAATTTATTATCTTAATAAAGGTTTATAAAGGTTTTTTTTATTTTTTATATTTTCATAATATTATTTTCAAGGCTATATACATAGTCAATGCAAATAATGTTTAATTAATTTGGCCATAAGATAATATACTTAAAGGATTTATTCTCAGTTGACTCAGTTATATATTAAAGAATATTAAAAATATGTTTCTATTCTTTCAAATAAAAAATAAGTATATATGTTTCTATCAGTATATTTCGAAAAGAAAAGAAAAAGGTATTAAAACAAGACGACGACATATTAACGCACTACACTTTTATTTAACTACGTTCGAACAAGTTGAACACATACGGTGGAAGAGTTACTTTCCTTTGAGAACCCCGTAGAACTCGAATAGAATTACTCGATAAAAAAGAGTAAGAATTTAGGAGAATTTAGGCGAAAAGAAAAAAGAAAAAGAAATTAACAACGTGTTTAGTCTAAGAGGGCAGAATTTAGCAGAATTACTACGTCTCTAGCCCATTGCCCCGTCTAGCAAGATTTGAGCTTTTCTCCTCGATTGGGCCTAAAAAATAGAGCTCTGTACATATTTGTCATTTATCAGGCATCTTTCTGGGCCTTTGCTACTCTTACGTCACTTTGGTTGATTGGGCTCTTAAAAGCCCACACCCAACCATTAAGCCCTCAAATTTGGTTTAATGGTTTTTTGACTTATTATAGAGATCGTGAAGTTGAGTTGGCGTGTCGTGATTGGTACCTTGGATAGTCAACATTCGGTTATGAGATGTGCTAATATTGCCCCCCTAGTTAGTGTTTACAGTTTCTGACGGACCATAGGGGCTAATAACCCTAACAGCTGCTTTTGTAATTCGCCAACAAGACAGAAGAAAGGCACAAAGGGAAACTGTAGCCAGGCCATTTATTGTAAGGGCAATGTTACAACAATGATGCAACATTCTATACCTAGAGTGCAATCAACACCCTACATTTTCCCACATCACATGGGGTAGGTAAGAACAATGCAAAAATACTATATATATATATATATATATATATATATATAGTCCTCCAATGTGGTCATTTTCATGGATAGCTCAAAAACTCGCATCCTCGGTTGTCGGTCGCCTTAGGTAGTATCGCAAACTGTTAGCAAGAACCTGCAAGATTTCACAGAAACTTCATTAAGTATAAAACTGCAGTCGAACGGACCTAATTTGACTCCACACCTTATAATGTCGCCTACTTTTACCTGTTGAAGAGGCTTGCTGATGGCTTTACCCCTGTAGCTGACATGAAACTTTGCCTTTGCCAACAACCCCTGCATGCGAAAAATAAGAAATGGATGACTGAATTTGATAATCCTCTGCCCAATCACATCTCAACATACTAAATCAAGTAGAAGAGCCAACATGAAAGCATACAGGGAAAAAGATTTATCACCTCAGTGTCAAATTCTCCCGATTCAACAGCGACATTAATGTCAGTGATAATCTTTACAAATCCACCAATAATCCAGGGCGATCAGCTGCTTCCACATACAGCAAGCTGCCATACAAATAAAAATACACCACTAGCAACAAAATGTTCACAAACTTGCACGTCAAAAGCATGTGTCTAACTTTAGAAAGCTACAGATTCGAAATTTAAAGATCACAGCCTGCATGTGTCTGTCATGACAAACTAGGTAATACCAATAATGGCAGGAAATACAAAGAGTAAGCGGAACAATATTTACAAAAAGATTCACTTCAATGGAAGACACATAAGATTCATAACACTTAGCTTCCATATACAGCTAAGGTCTGAGCAGATATTTCACACCGATGGAGATTGTTAGCAGGAGACAGACCACAGCCTCGTATATTTAAAACAATTTGAACCACATCTTACCTTCGTTCAGGACCATCATCTTTCACAGTTACGTGAGTTGCTATGTCAACATCAACCTGAGACATTGAGAGACAACAAAATTTGAGCAACAGTGATAGTTTGGGGTTTAACAATTCAAAGCACCCATTAGATCATGCTTAGCAAGCAAGAAAGAAAAGGTACAGAATGTAATAAAATAGAATGAGACTAGACAAAAAAAAAAACCTGTTGTTTTGGCGGCTCAACACCAAAGGCAACTCCCATTGCTAACTGGGAACTTGATTCCTGGTTGACATTCATTACGCTCGTAAGGGGAGGCATGCCCTACGATAGGAGGGTTTTCGAATAATATCTCAAGAAACAGATATTCAGAATGTTTTACCGGATGGTATTCAAGCAGATTGTTTATGATTGTCAAACGAATTGCCTCAAGCAGCTCCGGTTCGTCAACTTTTCTACCAGTACTACTGCAAAAAGCTCCATGAAGGAGCCAGTCAGATATTCTGTGGAAATGCTATCGCCAGAACTCATTCAAAAAGCTAACTGCAATATACAGATGGAATAAAAAAGGTAATTTTAGACAATATTCTGTTCCATCCTGGGCTTATATGCCATCCTTGGTTCTTTTGAGGTAAAACTCTTGAACCATTGTAAAATAGACAAGGGCATTCTGATATTGAAGGCCACCTTAGAAACCACACCTACGCTTTTTCAAGGTTTTAATGCAGATCAACTCTTTTAAGGGTGCAGAAAGTGCAACAGTGAAATTGACAGCTCTTTATCTACAGTTTTAAGCTCAAGAGATCTTTTGTTCAACGTCAAAGATGATGTAACTGAATCAACTAGGGAAGCCAGGGACAGCAGAGTTAGGCTGGGCATCAAGGTAGAAGTCACCCTTGTAGAACTACGAAAGGGTGAAGGTTTAAAACATACATAGCGAGTTTCTGATAGCAAGCAAGAAAGAAAAGGTACTTACGCTTTAGTGATGGCAAAAGTGTTGTGCTTCCCGGAAGAGTCCAAACAGACAGACATTAGCTTTAACAACATTCAGACCGAGGTTTTTCAGTGCATTCATCTGTAAGACAAAGTCACTAAAATTAGCTCACGATAGCCTCAGATATGCTAAACAAATGATGGATGATATTGCCCTAACAGTTTCACAATCAGAAATAACCTAAAGGTGCAACATAAATATGTCAAAAGGAAATGAAAGATTTGATATTTCAGGAAGGAAAAGTTCCAAACGGTATCCAAAAGAGCTCCAAGGCGATCCCCAAACGTTATCTCCACCACAGTTGCATCAGGATCAGAATCTTGGTCAATTATAACCTTGGGAATTGGAACTGTGTCTGTTTCATTGTGACCTCCACCCTGCTGATACACCATTTCCCCAATTTAATAAACAAATGAACTGCTAAGTTCATATGGATTAGTATGGAAGAAAACCTAAAGCTTCAACATTTACTCTATTACGTGGTCTTGTTACATGTGTTCTTATTGTAAACCTTAATCAAATTAATTGAAAACTGAGAATTGCCCCTGTTACTAATCTAGATCGATACTTTGGCCACGATCAGACCAGACCAAACAATGAAGAGATCATGATGAAAAATAGAAACTACCATGAAAGGAAAATGTCCACAGTTTACTAATGGCATGACTCCTATAAACCCAAAACAAAGTTCAATACTTTAACATAAAAACATACCAAACAGAAAAGAGGAAGAGATAATCTGACAACCATTACCTCTTCTCATTGCAGAGAAACCTGACCTGTGTAGGAATCTGACCGAAACACATGGGATTTTCGACAACTTTAACATTACTAAACTGAAATGGGAGGTTAGCGAAAGACATGGGCACAGCCATTTTGGTCTATTCCTTCTCCTTCTTAACCTAAATGAAGCAAGAAGATGATGACACACAACAGCAACAACTAGAGCACAGAAAGCAAAGTAAGAAGAGAACCCAAATGAGAGGACATCACGAAAATCAAGGATAACAGGGTGGTACTTCTTGCAATATCCGCCATGAGAAGCTGATGAAGGATTAATATATATATATTTATCTTATCTGTTTTTTCTTTTTTCTTTTTTCTTTTTAACTTCTTTTATTTATTTTTCTTTTCCTTACAAGTTATGTCTAACGTCCATTCCTCATCTCATCTGCATTTGTTTGCTACCCAAGTTGTTGTTTTTGTTTTTTTATATAAAAAAAATTCATTTTTTTCTTAATTGTAATCTAGAATCGTGTCTAGTTGTTAGAAAATAGTGGCATGGTTGGTTAAGGTAGCTCTCACAGTCACCATCATTGCCACTCTCTTCACATTTATAAAGAATAAAGCTTTTTTGTTTTTTGAAAAATAAAATAAAGAATAAAGTTCCAAATATTTTAAATTCTAGCTGTGACGAATTTAAATTGCAAAGATTTCAACTTGAGTCCTACTGCTAAATTGCAAATAACAAATACTCTAATTAAAATCACATTTTTGTAGTGGGAGAATGTTCTAAACTGCAAACAGAAAAGAAAAAAAAAACGACATTAAACTAGTTTTAAGATATAAAAGTGATAAACGTCACACTTTAAGATCTAAAAGAGGCTATTTTTTTTCTCTCTAATCGAACGAAATTAATCTTTTGCTTAAAAATGACCGAGATTTTCTTCTAAATTGTATGATCTTTAAGTAGCGTTTGGTTGACAAAATTAAAAGAGAAAATGACATAAAAATATGAGATTTCGAGCTTTATTGCGTTTAGATGAGACAAAAAAAGTTGGAATGACCTTCTCACTTTTTCCAAAAATAGAGGAAAATGATTCCTTAGCTAGGGGAAGTGATTTTCTAATATAATGATATTTTTTTTAAATTAGATATTTGTCCAATTTTTTTTTATAGAAAAGTAACTTAATATAAAACCATTCCATCGCTGACTTCATTCTCATTGTTTCTAACACTTTATCTAGAATGAAATTGAAGTTTGATGTGTGTAAATGCGTATAGAATGTCAGTTGGTTTTGATTATTAGGAAGAATATAGATAAAATATTTGCTAATATGGGTTTCACGGCCTATTTAAAAAAAATATGGGTTTCACTTCCTACGGGTGAAATTAGTAAAGTTATGTACATAATTTTAAATCTTCTAAAAATTTATCAAATTTTTAATTAGTGACTAAGTTTGATTATCTAATTTAAATTTTGTTCTTATTGTCTACTAATAATTATTATCTATTAAAGATAAAATAGTAATTTTTCTTATTTTCCTTTACAATTTTCAACTAAAAAACAAATACAATAATGCTAGGAGTTTTAAATCTCAACTAAACATAAAAAAACTAACATTCCATTTAATCATAGAGAGAGATTCCAACAGAGAAAGTAAAAATTCGTGAACCAAACGTTACCTTAAGTCATCTCTAAGTCAAATATTCAACTGTATACTTTTAACCTTTTTTTTCTCATTCACAGCAACAATTTGATTCAACATTTGGTCCTCAAAGTTAAAAAATTAACAGTCTAGTCCTGAATAGAGCATTTTTTGTCATTTCTAAAATAATAATTGATCAAAAGAGAATATTTCGTTTATTTTTTTAGCAATGCATTCCAATTTCCAACATCATATCAGCCGCCCCTCCCCAAGTTTGTGGGCCAGTGGTAAATTCCATGATTTCTAGTTTGAAGAAGAAGAGGAATTGGATTGGAACATAAATGCGCTTACGTAAGAACCTAAAAGATAGGAATAGGATTAGAATTATGGGTCAGGACAACTACTAGGCCTTCTCATCAAAACAGAAAAGGGTATCATTGCTCTGTCACATTACCAGGAAATCCAACCTGCAGAATCCAATGCTCACTCTACCAATGTTAATGGAATCCACCATATGCACCCTATTTGAACCCAACTTGTCCATGTGACCAATGGATTCCTCCATGGAATCCAAAATTCGATGTCACGCGAATTTACATCGAATCACCAAGCATCAAAACATGCTTATTCATTACATTAGAAGGATCGCACCTAGGACCGACGTTAACCGAATCTGACGAAGTTCCAACAACTGATACACTAAGGATCAAGGGAGAAGCGCCGAAAATAAAATGAACACTATGAGAGATCAGCAATGATGCAGTCAACTTAATTCAAGTAAGGCATGGTGTCTTTGCATGTGTGAACATGATAAAAACTTAAAGCAGTAGTCCTGTCATTTGCTGCAACCTTTCAAAGCATGATGCTGTAGTAGAGGGCCAGAGAGTCCATGTAGATTTAGTAACCCTTGTTTCCTCGAATTCTAGCTCGCATGTCAAGCTGGAAAAACACAGGAGGTGACAATTAATGGACAAATTTCAACAAATTGTTGTGTGCAGAATTCATTTGTGATTTCAGTCACCATAAAACGTATATTTACTTCACATAAATGGTATAGAAACACGATAAACTAAGAACCATATAGCATTAACAAAAAATAGCTGTAAGCATGGGCAGGCGCACACACCATATTACATAAAACAACAACGATAGTAAATAACTAATTGGAGCATAGGCCAATCAACTTAGCTAGACAGGGATGTAGATTACTGTGAGGCACGCGATTGGTACTAATAAACCAAGAATACACAGAGTGCAGGTATCAATAGATACTTCTTTCTTTCAACTTGATTGGCTAAACCTTCAAGTTTGTAGGCTCTTCACAGCCTACCTGCAAAAGCATGTATGCCCTAGGGTTGATCTAGTAAAAGGTAAGGGCATAGACAAACTAGGAACCACTTTATAGTAATGGCCCAACTACTAAACTATATTCTTTTACTGTCTTCTTTTTAAGTGTTGATCTTATGCTGATGCTTTTATCTCCACAAGGATGCCTCTTATCTGATATTAGATAGATGTAAGATAGTTTTGTTTAAAGTGTAAATGCAGCCAATGAAAGAAACTGAAGCTTGAATTTTCCTTGTGCTCTTTGTTTCGATCAACTCCAAATTCCAAGTCACTGTCCACATTAAAGGGACGTGTTTTTGGCCTTAAAGCTCCTATCCTATTCGACCATATCTAGGGTATCACTCAACATTTTCAACCCAATTCCAAGAGAAGCAAAGCATGCTCATGATTTGTTTCACGTGAATGCACGACCATAGCTTCCAAAGAAACGACTCTGAGATTTTTACTGCTATACAACAAATGATAAACGCACCAGTAAAATTTTCTAGAGACCAGAACCTTCCAATAAGCTAACTTGACGTAAATGATTTTCAGAGGCTTGTTCAAGAATCTCTCAGTATGACCAAGGATGAATTTGCAACTCCAAAACAAATCTACATAGTTTCTGATTGATGAATGAAGGAACTAACGGAATAAGGAACCAATTAAATTTTCAACCGTATCAAGTTTGGAGAAGGCAAGCTTTGCTTTTGAAACAAGAATAGAAACCTAGCACGATGTGCTTACTTTACTCAATGCTTCTCTATTACATTTTTCCATTGAAAAGCTATTCTTAGTTTACCAAGCAACTCTGGAATACCAATTATTGATATTAAGTCTCCTCCCTAAAAGATTTAGCACATTTACAAACAGTAGAAAGACAAAGATTGACTGCAATGCTTCTCATGGATTTCGCATTGAATGCTTAATAAAACAATAAGTCTTGATTATAACTCAAAGCACATGACACAACCCTTACAGATATACACAAGAAAACAGTTTAAGAGGATAATTCAAAAGAGAAGAAAGCAATGAAAATGCGGCCAAAAACAGACAGGAAACAAGACATGCCTGGCCTCTCTTGCAATTAAAATGAGTTTCTCTTAGTCCCACACACTCACTGGATATGGATGGACTCCTCACCAGCACACTCCCTATATGGCCGCTTCTCATCCTGAAAACGTAATGAAAGCAAAAAAAAGAAATCGATAACAATTACACCGAAACAGTATAAGTTTCTCGCTCAAGGTGAGAAGCTTGAAAATGAAAAAAAAACAATTAATAGAGAAAAAAAAAGCAACTACCTTAACACAAGGAGATTCACTTAGACATTTAACCAGCTCCACTGCAAGACCCTTGCACGACTTCGCCATTTATTTCTCCTACTTCTGTTCCTCCTCCTAAACTTCCATAAAGATAAAACTTAGAATGATTAAAACAAGAGTTGCTTCAAAATCCTTAGTTCTAAGGAGATAATGCTATTGAAGACAGATTGGTCCTCCAAGGCGGGCTTCCATATTGTAATTGGGCCAACTTCCCCCATCCCAATCAGCAAAAAAAAACAGCAAACTTTAAGATTCCAATACTTAGACATATGAGTCAGGCATTTCCTCAAACAGTTATTGACCGACAAAGAGAGGCATGTTTAGACATTGCTTGTGACCTATCTATCTATGGTATCATGACCCATCTAATTCAATCGCTGCTTAATATATTAAAAGGAATAGAACAGGTAGAAGACGAGCCAACAAATTAACTTGCTCTCCATGCCACATAGATAAGCCGTAGGAGACATGAGAAGTGAATGAGAAGGAGACGTCAAACCACCTGAGATTAAGCGAAAGAACCGCTGCGTTTCCGGAAAATGATTCGATGGCTCCAGAAATTTCCAGGTGCAGGGAAGGAAGTGTTGATCTTCGCCTTCGCGTGGGAAGGGATGGTTTTACGGTTTTTACTTTAGTTTGGGACCAAAACAAAATTTCTCCTCCTAGTTAGGTACTGAAGTCAAACAGAGACCTAAAATAAAACATAACCCCTTTCAGATTAAGGGAGAAAAAATAGACTAATTTACTAAAAAGGTTACTTCTTTTTTTTTCTTCTTATTTTCTAAAAAACAAAACGTTTCCACCTTCATAACTTTAAGTTCACCCATTAAAAGTTCAATTTTATTCAAATAAGATCAGTTTTTTAACGAAAAGTTATAAAAAAAATTCAGATTTTTTTTCTTCCGACCTGATATCTATCGAAGAAATAAATTTATGGAAGTAACACTTTATAACATTTTAATTTTGGATGATAGGTAATCAGCGAGAGGGTTCTGGCGCTTTCACCTCATTAATAAGAGTTCATTAATTACTAATACAAACTCTAGTCTGTTTTCTTAAAATAAAAATAAAAAAACAATAATCTAATAAATTAGTAGCATTAGATTCTTTGAGTGTCCACTTTGATTTAATTGATTGCCATATCCCATAAGTTTCAAACAATTTTAAAACCAGCACATTGTCTGAAATAATGCAATATTAATTAAATAAATCTCTTCCAACAATAGACCAAATGGTGTCAAAATAATTCAATATTAATTAAATAGATCTCGTTTAATTGTAGCTATAATATGCTCAAAAGATAGTAATTACCAAACGAAAGATAGAAAGAGAGACTCCAACGATTTTGATTGCTCATCAACAATGGATGGCAATCAAAATATAAAAAAACCCAAATGCATCCTTCTTGTCAACACTAAAATTGATAAATATGTATTTTTCTAGTAAAATGCAATGCTGCAAACTTGTTTTCAGATTCTAACAAAAATACAGAATGACTTATCAACTAACTAATAATAAACTAGCATCATCAACATCTAAACAACATCCATAGGAGACGAGACGAGGCGAGAGCACCGGACAACCCAGGGTAGTTGCAGATATTCTTCTACATCAATCACTTTGTTACTCTGTAGGTCTGTGCATATAACAAAGACAAACAATCAAACTCCACATAAAAGAAAATCGACATATATCACATTGACTTGCAGTAGTTTTGCTTACAGACCGAATAAGAGTGCAAGGAAGATTAAGACAATCGAGAATAAGAACTACTAATAACAAAGTAGAATATTAACAAACCTTGACTCGTTTCAAAAGCTCCTTAGCCCTTGCATTATTCTTGAAATGATCACGTACAGGCTGCAGAAAATATTAAGCACATTGTTGGTTAGCTGACAATACAGGATAACACACGCCTCAGCGGTCAATTGGTAGAACTCTTGTTTTTATATATAAAGGAATAGTGTATGGTTTGTGGAAACGAACTTCCCTTTCAATCAAGATAGGCACAGAACAGGGTTGGTAAGTGATAAAATTCAACAAGCCACAAGCAACATTTTTTTCGCAATTCACAGACATCACTTTCCTGCGATTTAATGAAACAGTATAGGTTCCAGCGTTTAATTACCTGCAGTATCTTATTCAATGCCTTTGATAGAGCAGGCTTGAGGTCAGCAGGATGCAAGCCCTCGTTTTCATACTCAGCAACAAGTTCTTCAAAGCTAAGGAAGGTCCTGTATCAATGTAAGAAAGTTAGTGCATTAAGTGGCATACCACAGTTGACAGCAATAAGAAATTGCTATAATCAAAATCTACGAGTAACATTTCATGATGAATAACCAGGAAATTAAAGACATCATAATCGAGTAAACTTGCAAATTAATTCCCGGGAAGTGGCTTAAACCCTCCAAACGGTCCAAATAATAAAAAACAGGGGAAAACATGAAACAGTGAAATAAAAGGAAGGCAACAGGGCTTACTTCTCTCCTCCATTTTCTGGTTTACGTTCCACCTTGAACTCATTAAACCATGGAAAGATAATGTATTTGATGTATTCCAGGCAAGGATTCCCTTCAACAATCTTTGGGGGACAGTACGCCTTCTTTATTTTCAAGTTCACTTCTGCCTAAGAGCAGTGGAAAGAGAAAAAAAATACTAATGCAACAAGCAGGGACAGTGATAAAATGCAGCAGTAATAAGCAGGCAAGCTTTATATTTGACATTAATTGAATTCCCATGTTACGAGGTCTCTTAATCTTACAATTGCTACTCTATGATAAAACTGAAGCCATACCTCTTCATCCTCCATGTAGATGGAAGAAGAAGGATCACTCTTTGACATCTTTTCTTGCCCTTGCTGCAAACCCGGTAACATGTCTGAGATCATTAAAACCGGATCATAATCCATAAGAATAGTGAAACCTTGAACGAAATGATGATAACAAATTGAATGCAAGGAATTAAGGACGTACGATGAGACAAAATTATAGGCTTGTTTTTCCTCTTGATGTCATGGCAGTACTCTCTCGCAAGAACATTCACCTTGCGCTGATCCATGCCCAGTTGGCAAATGTCAGCCTGTTCACCATGATGATCAATTCAAGTTACAAACAATGCAGAAAGAGTTCCATAGCCAGAGTTTAAAGCCAGCACGGTATGCATTCCTTCCTATTAGAGGTTTCTTTCCAACCTCTTCCAGAAGTGTCATGGCCACATAGAAACAAACACCGGTTGAACAAATAACTAACAGTCAAGGTAGTTATGAAAAAAAAGGCAGGTATAAAGTAAAATAAATCATCAAGTAAATCAAATTGGTAATAAGATAATAAGCAGCCAGAAAGAAGCAACACTGATAAAACAAACATGGATTCAGCTAGTGGCGAGGTATTAGAGGATTTAGTAGTAGGTTGCGGGTTCAACACCTAAGAATACCAAACAAATACAAGACAAACAAATATATACACAATGTCAAATACATGGGGTTGACTTACTTGATGTCAGGATCAGTTTATTTATGCGAAAAGGATACATAGAGGATGAAAAAAAAGAGCACAAAATGCTTGTTTTACATGTGAGATTCTAGTGGACAAATGGATGACATTTATTACTATGGTGCATTGTATTTTTACAAAATTAGCACTCTTTAGAAATGTTTTTTCAATCCACCAATACTCATATAACTCGCTCAATAGAAAAATAATCCATTTCTAGGAACAACTCAACTGGCAATTTGAGTACTAAATGGGGGAAATATAAGTGGCTGCCTGTAAATTCCAGAGAACAATGTCTATCAAAACCAACAAGCAAGAGCCTTAATTCTAATCGATAGGGGCAAGCACCTTGAGGAAAAAAATGTCAGCACATTGCATGCACGGGTACAAAATCTGGGCACCAGTCAACTCATCACTCTCATTACGACCCATAATTTGACAACACCTAAGAAGGACAAGAAAGCAATACTTTTAGCTCACAAGTAACAGATGATTCATGAGATTCACAGTCTAATCCAAGCTCCGTTACCTCATAATCCTAGGAAGCTTGTTGCTGCAGGCTATATCCATTACAAGAGGCCAGTACTCTGATGCCCTGGAGTTGATTTCATCTGAAGACCAAAGGAACTGTACATTACCCGCTTCAATATTCATTCCAACAGCCTTCCAAATCTCAATCAAGTACTCTCCTACTACTTTAATTTTGGCCAAGTCACCTCCCATTTTGTTGTTCAGTTTAGCAAACCAATCAGCAATCCAAATCTTGACATGGCAGCCAGCTGAAGTCAGCTTGTTCACGTTTATTGCTTTCACAACTCCCTGGCAACATGAGTATGGAAAAAACAAACAAAATGAGAAATCAAATAAACAAAAACAAATGCGTATAGCTCACATGGAAAACAAATCAACACTTGAGGAAATAATTAAAATGAAGGACCTGGGCAATGTGCATTCTGCCAGAGGGCTCAAACCCATCATAGCAAATGGGATTAGGCTTATGTTTGAGCAAATTGAGGAGCTCATCATCTTGAATACACTCTTCTCCAATACTCCTCACAATTTGAAACCGTTCTAGCAGATTCATCCTACACTCACAACCAAAACTACAATTCACTACAAATCAAAATCTAACTACAATGACCCATAAAACAAAGACAAGAAAGAAGAAGAAATGCGATAAGATTGGAGGATTGGATTACTCTGGAGTGGAGGAAGATGAGGCTGCGACAGTGAGGGATTCCAATTCTTGGGCAGGTGGAGTTTGCTGCACTTCCTCTTTGTTATGAGCTGCACCAAGCGCTAGTCTTTTGAGTGCAAGCTCATCATCTTGAATACACTCTTCTCCAATACTCCTCACAATTTGAAACCTTTCTACGATACTCATCCTAGGAAAGATTGATGTAGGAATGAGGGTAATTACTCTATTTTTTGTACTTGCGTCGCTGCCGGAGTTGGAGGAGGGAGAGCGCGGTGCTGTGGCGGCTATTGGTCGGTGATGGTGATTGAGCGGGAGATGGAGTGAATTTGAGGATGGGAGGTAGTGATTGAGGTGTGGTGGTGACAGGTTTAGGGTGGCTGCGTTTTAGAGGAAGAGGAGACGATGTTTTGTATTTATTGGTAGGGTTTGGTTGGTGTTTTGTTTTGAAAAAATAAAATAAATAAATAAAAAATAAAAATTCCTGGTCTGGCAGACCCACCGGGCTGGGACCGGGACCAGGAATCTGGACCCATTTTTAATCGGGTCGGGTCCAGATCTGGTTTGAATGTTTTCAGGTCTGACCGGGTCGGGTTCGGACCCGCACATTCAAATTGACAGCCCAAATTTATACGGGGAAAATTCTAAAAATGCCTGACCTGCTACGATCATTGCGCGTAAAAAAACTAAAAATTTAGTCAAAGAATAATAATAAATGTTTTAAATACATTTAGTTGTAATATGCTAAAAAAAATAAAACAAGTCATAAATCTTTCCTATTATAAATATAATTTTTTGGAAGTTAAATCACATTATACTCTTAAAATCGGTTAAATTTTATCCTATTTTTAAAGCTGGAATGAGAAATGATCCTCTCTGTTCATAAAGTATGACTTTTACAGTTTTATTATACTAGTATATGAATAAATAACGTTATGAGTGAGTGCCAGCTATTATTAATTATTAATCTATATAGAAAAGCAAAAGCCCCAATCACTGGAATTCCTGACAATTTTGTTTTTTCTTCTTGCTCCTTTTTTTCCTTTTGAAATTTTTATTCATCAATTATTTTATTCCATGTGTTTATAAAAAAAATTCTAATTGAACTATTAGCTGGTTAATTTTGTCTTCGTATTCATAAAAAGATCTAATAAAATTTTGAAATGATAATTCAATCCCTATATTTATAAAATATTTTCAATCAAACCTTATGCATTTATGAAATCCTATTGACGAATGGAAAAAATTCTTTTTTTCTATTTTTATTTTTCTGAAATATCTCTGGTTTTAGAAAACACTAGAAAATTAAAAATCGTGTTCATGTAGTACTAAATGTGAAAATTTTCAGTTTTAAAAAACTCAAAAAATTTCAGCTTTAAAAAATTTTCACCTAATACCTAACAACTATTTCTTATTTTTTTGAAAAATGAAAATTATTAATTTTTTTCAATCAATTTGATTTTAATTAAAAAATTATGCTATCATTTATTTATCTTTTAGAAGATTAATAAACTAAACAGTAGTTCATCTTAATTTTGATGATGAACCTTTAGAGGACTTGCTTATAAGTAACCACTCGCTAATGACATCACATTATTTTATTGGTTGTGTGATCTTTGTAAACACGTTGAAATGAAAAATTGGGAGTGGTATATAATTTCTCCTCATTTGCAACACTGCATCCCTTACTAAGACAATCTAGTTGTCGCACCCCCTTTTTCGTTGAAAACGAGTTTAAGGATCGGGACAGGCCATAATGATAGACAAGCGTTGGACTCGTCTTAACACTATGCAAATGAAGTCGCCACCCTAATTTTGTAAGGTTTAGGGAACCTAATCGATGGCATAAAATAAAACAAACTAAGGCACAATGGTCTAAACCAAAGAACGATGGTTCGAGGTCGTATTATGGACTTGGGAAGGTGTTAGGCACCCAAGTCACATCCTAAAAAGGTTACCGATTATGCGAGGTGTTTTTGAAGATATTTAAACATGTAATTTGGCCCTCTAAGGTGACGTTACATCTTAGCATTAGGGTCATGTTATTTCCGTTTGGGGTTCGAGGGATAGGGTTACCATTTTGTCTCGATGCTAGAGCGGACGCTCACCTTTTTCCCTGGGCCATGCATGACTTAGTTACTACGTGATCTATCATGGCTGAAACTAACAAGGTACATTTTTTATGAATGCATATAAGTTGGCATGGCCTTTGGAGCCATCATGCATATCATTTATGCAAAGAAGCAATTTATTTCACAGCAATTTAAATGTAAGTGATGTAAACATGTAAGCATGTGGGTTGATTTTACTTACTAGCAGTTCTATATGTCATGCCTATGCGTAGGGTGGTTCCAACGCCTACTAGGGTGTCATGCTTTCGATACGATCAAGGCTTTGGACCTTTGTGTGATCATACAAGGAAACGTTTAAGGTAAGCTTACCTTTTGGACGAACCCTGATCGATCCATCTCTTAAAAACCAATGTTAATGACAATTAACATAAATATGTAGATATAACAAACATACACGATTTTTTTAACTACTTAATCTAATTATTACAAACCACAATTCATAATAAAACTACTTAAGTAATTATTACAAACCACAATTCATAATAACACTACTTATGTAAATATTACAAATTGGAGGTCTGAATAATTAAACTGTGAAATAATTAATTAAAGCTCTCACTAATTATTACAACGATTGAGGTGGATAACTAAAAGCAAACGAGTTGATAATGAGTTATTAACTTATTACAACAAGTTCAGCAATTAATTATTACAACAAGTACAATTAAAAGTAGTAGACAATTGATTATCACATACAAATACACGAAAATAATGCTTACCGTTCTAATGGGCCGGGCTAGGCCCACACCTGGATTCCTAACTTTTGGGACACAATGCATGCAAACATCTCTTACGGAAATCAATTAAATTAAATGAAAGAAAGGTAAAAACGTACTTTTTGATTGAAGGTTCGAAACTTAACCTACAAAGTGAGAGTATTAGTACGAACTTAAAGATAATAAATAATAAAAAGCACATGCGCCATTTATTTCATACAAACAGTCATGAAAATAAATAAATATATCATGTGGGCATTTCACAATTTTTACCTCAAATTGACAAAACACATAGCAAATAAAACATCATGTAAAACATGTAATTTTAAATTCATGGTATAGATTAAATAACCTCATACATAGCATAAAAATAAATAAAACAGCACACATGTAGCAATTAATTTCAGCAAATTAAACATGTCAAAAACATACGAGTAAATAAAATAAATGGACGAAACCATACGAAAGCTTGAGATTGGAACAAATTAAATAAAATGGACATATGGGCTTGGCCAAGCCAAGCCCATCAGAAATTAAAACAAAGAAGGGACGGGCTGAAGCCCGTCACCTTCCTTCTCCTTCGCAAGAACAGCCATGTTGGCTGTTCTTCTTCTTCACGTCGCCGGCCACCATGGCCGGCGACTCAAGCTACCAAAACGCCTCCAATACTACCCCAACCAGACCCAAATCAACACATACCATACCATCAGTAAAACCATACGAAAACAGTAGCCAAACATCAAGCAAAACAGAAGAAAAAAGCACGCGTTCTTCTTCGGAAAACCGAAGCAACCGTGGACAACAACAAGCAACAAATCGACCCGAAACTGACTCCTAACGTGCAGGGAATTAGCAGGACCAAACTACGACCAAAACCTATCAAGAACTAGCCCGAACCATCCATGAACCGCAATCAATTTCATCATGGCAAATTAATACGCATTAATGTCAATAATTCGCAATTAATTAGTTCAAGCAGTATATGTTTAAATTGGAGCAAGAATAGAACATATAACTTGACAATCAAACATTTAAAACAAGTTTAAGCCATCAATTGAGTACATACATGCATAAACGAAAATTAATCAAGAGAGGGGTTAGAGAGAGAGAGCTTGGAACTTACCTTCAACGCTCTCCTTCTGCTTTCGGTTGGATGTTGATGATGAATAGGTGCGACCACCCGTCCTCCGCCCGGACGTGAATAGCTTGCTATTTATAGGACAAGAAGTGAGGTTGAGGAGTTGAGTCGGTCGTCTGCACGAGCTTCGTTCGTGCCGTGGGTGAAAACGAAAGCAGTCTCCGGACGTGGTCCTCCAAGCTCCTTTCTTGTTGTATGCTCATTTAAAATCATATCTAAGGAATCAAGTGTCTGCCACGCCTGGGAGAGCCAATCAGAAGGAAGGAAAAAACAAAACATACATTAATTGAATTAATTCCCGCTCGAACGGGATATTTTGGTACGAGCGGGGGCACACGAAAGTGAAAATAACTCCGAGTCGAGGGTACAACTATGTGTAGAAAAATAAGGCGAGAAAAGTAATATACAGTGACAAAATGCGAAAGTTGATTTAACGTATTTATTTTCTTATTCAGAAATGACAAAACGTTTGCGCGCAAAATAAATGTCCTTACGACAAAAATTGAACGAAACTGAATGAGGCGTCATGAAATAGAAAATTAACACGTAATTATCAATTAAATAAATAACGCATTCGAACCTCGGTCCCGGAAAACTTACTCGAGCCCGATAGAAGTTCGCAAAAAGACAGTTAAAAGTACGAAAAATTAAAAAGGCATGTAATAACCAGAAAAATTAAATAAACTAGCCTAGGACCAGAATCGACATGAATTTTGATCTAGACGAGCTAAAAAGTGGCAAAACGTAAAGGTTATGATAGGAAGTCAAAAATCGGGTAGCAACAGTTGCCCCCTCTTTACTGTCTGATCAAAAATGCAGTGTAACTGAAATTTTTGATGAGCAGTAAAGATGGTTGCCCCAAGTACTTACCATATCCTGATCACATCGCAACCTGTTGAAAAAGAGAAAAACGTAAGTAGTAAAATGTAAACGCTGCAGGGCGAGGGTAGCACTCGCGGTCCATACAATTTGACAGAGAGTAAATGACGTAGGGCGGTGATGTACACTCGCAGTCCATACGCTGACAGAAATTTAAATACGTAGGGCGGTGATGTACACTCGCAGTCCATACGTTGACAGAAATTTAAATGAGTGCTTGGAACGTACCTTGGGGTTCAAAGAAACGTACCTTTGGTCGGGTTATTGAGGAAAACGTCTCTGATAGTGAGGAAAATGGCCTTCTCGGATATTGAGGAGGGTGGTGTCGAGCGATTGGAAGCCACTGCGTGATTTGTGTGTCCGGGCGAGGCTATCGCAGTCACGGACGATGCTGAAAGGTAAAGATATGTTTGACAGAAATTTAAATGCGTAGGGCGGTGATGTGCACTCGCAGTCCATACGCTGACAGAAATTTAAATACGTAATCGGCGAGGATGTGCCTTCGCAGTCCATACGTTTGATAGAAACTTAAATACGTAATTGGCGGGGATGTACCTTCGCAGTCCATACGTTTGGCAGAAATTTAAATACGTAATCGGCGGGGATGTACCTTCGCAGTCCATACGTTTGACAGAAATTTAAATACGTAATCGGCGGGGATGTGCCTTCGCAGTCCATACGTTTGACAGAAATTTAAATACGTAATCGGCGGGGATGTACCTTCGCAGTCCATACGTTTGACAGAAATTTAAATACGTAATCGGAACGTACCTTGGGTTCAAAGCAACGTACCTTTGGTCGGACTATTGAGGAAAATGTCTCTGATATTGAGGAGGATGGCCTTCTCTGATAATGAGGAGGGTTGATCTGGTCTTCTCTGATAATGAGGATTGATACGGGGAGTGGTTGGAGGCCACCGCGCTGGTGAGTGGTTGAAAGCCACCGTATTTGTGAGTGTGTGTGTCCGGGCGAGGCTATCGCAGTCACGGATGATGCTGCTGAAATGTAGAGATATCCGAGCGAGGCTATCGCAGTCACGGACGATGCTGAAATGTAATCACTCAAGGAGGAGTTACATAGATATGCAGATAATTGATGAAGATAGTCACCTCGGATATTTATCTAATTTTGACATGAATTGAAAGATATAGTAGTAGATAGACAATGAATTTAAAGGACAAAGTGTGGGGAAAGCAAATCTTACCTTGAACTTACTGTATGAACTGAAATGGAGGATGGTTGGAAACCATTGTATGCTTTGAGGTGAAGAGTGGTTGAAAGCGACCGCTTTTGTGAGTGGTTGGAAGCCACCGCGTTGTCGAGTGGTGGGAAGCCACTGCGTTGTCGAGTGGTGGGAAGCCACTGCGTGCTCGAGTGGTGGGAAGCCACTGCATGCTCGAGTGGTGGGAAGCCACTGCGTTGTCGAGTGGTGGGAAGCCACTGCGTTGTCGAGTGGTTGAAAGTCACTGCGTTGTCGAGTGATGGGAAGTCACTGCGTGGTCGAGTGGTTGAAAGTCACTGCGTTGTCGAGTGGTTGTAAGCCGCTGCGTGGTCGAGTGGTTGAAAGTCACTGCGTTGTCGAGTGGTTGTAAGCCGCTGCGTGGTCGAGTGATGGGAAGTCACTGCGTTGTCGAGTGATGGGAAGTCACTGCGTTGTCGAGTGGTTGTAAGCCGCTGCGTTGTCGAGTGGTTGTAAGCCGCTGCATGGTCGAGTGGTGGGAAGCCACTGCGTTGTCGAGTGGTTGTAAGCCGCTGCGTTGTCGAGTGGTTGTAAGCCGCTGCATGGTCGAGTGGTGGGAAGCCACTGCGTTGTCGAGTGGTTGTAAGCCACTGCGTGGTCGAGTGGTGGGAAGCCACTGCATTGTCGAGTGGTGGGAAGCCACTGCGTGGTCGAGTGGTGGGAAGCCACTGCGTTGTCGAGTGGTGGGAAGCCACTACGTTGTCGAGTGGTTGTAAGCCGCTGCGTGGTCGAGTGGTTGTAAGCCGCTGCATGTTCGAGTGGTTGTAAGCCGCTGCATGGTCGAGTGGTGGGAAGCCACTGCGTTGATTTGAGGTGAAGAGTGGTTGAAAGCCACCGCTTTTACAACATTTTAAAAGACAAGGTGTATGTGGGGACGTGACCTATCACAACACTAAACAGACAAGATGTGGGGACGTGACCAATCACAACTTTTTTAAATGACAAGATGTGGGGACGTAACCAATCACAACTTTTTAAATGACAAGGTGTATGTGGGGACGTGACCTATCACAACACTAAACAGACAAGATGTGGGGACGTGACCAATCACAACTTTTTAAATGACAATGGTGAAGTAAGTCTTACCTTGAGCTTACCGTATGGATTGAAATTGATTTGAATGTGAGGGAGCGTGATCCGCCACATGGATTTGATTTGGGAGTGGTAACGTACTCCAATCGATTTTTGATTAGATTTTGATGAAAATCCAAGATGAGGGCATTACAACGATGTTGTCATCGAAGACCCAATGGTTGAGATTTCCTCAAAGCGTATTTGTATCCTGCAAATAGGAGGGAAACCAAATACAAAGTAGCAACAGATAGAAAAAGAGAGCAAATGATAATGTGAGAAATATCAAATATTCCTACATTTAACCCCTGGCTTGCCCCCAAGTTTTTTTTTTGTGGAATGAAAATGACCTCTTTGTTTAAGAAATTCAATTCAATTCACTTCTTCTTTGAATTTTTGAAAGAATGTTCGTTCAAATTTTCGTTATATAAACATGATTGATACAAGTCTAGATAACGTCTGCGTCTTGTTCAGGAAATAACGACCTCAAGAACAAGACTTTCCCCTGACATGCAGCTGTAAGCAATCCTCACTAGATATTACTGTTTGCGCTCATGCTCAGAAACAAGGCTATGTGTTTACACTCCTAAAAAATGCAGTAAACATAGCACAAAAATTAAATTTGCAATGTCAATCCGAGTGAATAACCTTCAACTGAAGATGAACATGCATGGGCCTGCTGATAATCAAAAGGACTTTGCGAGGGAGAAAGAAAGAGGAATTTGTAAAAGAAAGTGTTGTGTTTTTATTTTGTGATGAGGTTTTAATGAGTTTGTGCTCGACGACTGATCGTGACGAGGAGCAAAGTGCACCAATCCTTGAACCTTTGTTGGAGAGGTTTCTTCTTGATTGTTTTGAGGGCACCAAGCCCAAGTTCTGTGATACTTGCATGGAATGATCTCCTTTCCTTTTGAGATCATTTTGCTATTGATGTTTGATCATTTTGAGATCAATTTGTTGTTGATGCTTGACCATTTTTTGCATGTACTTGCTTCTGCTATTGTTTTATTGATTGTGTTCTTCAAATTCTTTTTTTTTGAACACTTTTTTTTGTTTTTTTTGTTTTTTTTGTTTTTTTGTTTTTTTTTTGTTTTTTTGTTTTTTTTTTGTTTTTTTTGTTTTTTTGTTTTTTTTGTTTTTTTTTGTTTTTGGTAGGCACAGCAAGTACAATCTCTTGTTTGGTCTATCATCCTCTCTATCTTTTGCAGAAGCCTCCAAGTCTTGATTTACTTTGGCATTCTTCTGGCGTTGTTTTGTTAGCGATCCTCCAAAGGTTCCTTTGTTACCTCCTTGCTCGATGTGTAACTCCAATTTATCTGTCCCAGTCGAGCACTACTCCCTTGGTTGAAAGATTTTTTTGTGTTTGGTAGAGTTGTACATGGTGTACAAAATCTGCGTTTTGAGGGAAAAATGTTAAAAATGAAAATGTGGAAGAAGAACAAAGCAAAGTCCAATGTCATCTTACCGTTACCCCATGTCTGACAGTTCATGTACCCAGGATATTATGCAAATCTAACTAGCAACTAGCTTAGCATTTACACTCATGAACGAAAAAATAAGGCGTGAAGGCCCCAAAATACTCATAGGGATACGTTTGGTGATTGCTTACATCTAAACATGTCATGGATATAAGAGCTAGCAGACCAGAGCATGCATGTTTATATAATTCCTAATGAACGCAAAATGGTGAATGCTTTGGCTTAAAAGGTTCAGTAAATGTGGGATGCTTTTATTTTCCTTCCTTTTAGCCTAAGTAGTACATGTATAAAGAAGAAGTTTTGCAGAAGCTAAGGGTTTTTCAGCCAACACGCACGCACTCTTGCAATAATGTAAATAACGGGAATTTTAAAATTGCGAAAACAGAAATTACAGAAACAGGAATTGCGGAAACGGAAATTACAAAAATGTAAAAGGACAATTTCCCTGAAAAATGAGCTTGGATATTTTTCAACACCTTCTTTCGGTCGTCACTTCACTTGCTTGCTCCTCAGTTTGCAAGTCTTGTTGTACCTGAAAATGCAAAAATGGCAGAAAATGTAAACTGCAGAAACATAAATTGTTGAAGTGTGAAAGGACGACTTCCCTGAAAAATGAGCTTTGACATTTTTCGACGCCTTCTTTTGGTCGTCACTTCACTTGCTTGCCCCCAAGTTTGCAAGTCTTGTTGCACCTAAAAATGCAAAATTACAGCAATGTAAATTGAGAAGATTAAATTGCAAAAATGTGATAGGACGACTTCCCTGAAAAATGAGCTTTGACATTTCTCAACGCCCTCTTCTGGTCGTCACTTCACTTGCTTGCCCCCAAGTTTGCAAGTCTTGTGGAACCTGAAAATGCAAAATTGCAGCAATGTAAATTGAGAAGATTAAATTGCAAAAATGTGATAGGACGACTTCCCTGAAAAATGAGCTTTGACATTTCTCAACGCCCTCTTCTGGTCGTCACTTCACTTGCTTGCCCCCAAGTTTGCAAGTCTTGTGGCACCTGAAACTGTACAATTACAGAAATGTAAATTGCGAAGATTAAATTGCGGAAGGGGAATTTGTAAATGTAAAGGACAACTCCCTTGAAAAATGAGCTTGGACATTTTTCGACTCCTTCTTTTGGTTGTCACTTCACTCGCTTGCCCCCAAGTTGGCAAGTATTGTTGCATCTGAAATGTAAATGACAAAATAATAAATTCATAGGGAAAATGTATCCCAAGATGTTGAATTTACTATTGACGAAAAATAGAAATATTGAGAAGAACACGTGGGTTGCCTCCCACGAAGCGCCCTTGTTTAAAGTCGTAGGCTCGACTATGGAGAAGCTCCCTTCCATCCCTCTATTATGCGATCAACATTGAAGTGGGGGGGAATCGCTGCATATTTTTTTGAAATGTGGGGCATGAACCACCACATGATTTTTTGAAAGGTGGGGTTTAGACCGCCACTTGATTCTTGAAAGGTGGGGTTTAAACCGCCACAAGTGTTTTTGTGTTTGTTTTTTTTTTTTTTGAAATGTGGGGCGTAAACCGCCACATGAGTTTTTTGAGATGTGAGGTTTAAACCTCCACATGGTTTTGATTGAAAGGTGGGGATTAAACAGCCACGTGATTTTCGAGATGTGGGGCTTAAACTACCACATGATTTTTTGAAAAGTGGGGCTTGAACCGCCACATGATTTTGAGATGTGGGGCTTAAACCGCCACATGATTCTGAGATGAAAGGTGGGGATTAAACCGCCACATGATTTTGAGAAGTGGGGCTTGAACCGCCACATGATTTTTTGAAAAGTAGGGCTTGAACCGCCACATGATTTTGAGATGCGGGGCTTAAACCGCCACATGATTTTTGAGAGTGGGGCTTGAACCGCCACATGATTTTGATTGAAAGGTGGGGATTAAATCGCCACATGATTTTGAGATGTGGGGCTTAAACCGCCACATGATTTTTGAGAAGTGGGGCTTGAACCGCCACATGATTTTTTTGAAAAGTGGGGCTTGAACCGCCACATGATTTTGAGATGTGGGGCCTAAACCGCCACATGATTTTTGAGAAGTGGGGCTTACACCGCCACATGATTTTTTGAAAAGTGGGGTTTAAACCGCCACATGATTTTGTGAAGTGGGACTTGAACCGCCACATGATTTTTCGAAAAGTGGGGCTTGAACCGCCACATGATTTTGAGATGTGGGGCTTAAACCGCCACATGATTTTTGAGAAGTGGGGCTTGAACCGCCACATGATTTTGATTGAAAGGTGGGGATTAAACCGCCACATGATTTTGAGATGTGGGGCTTAAACCGCCCCATGATTTTTGAGAAGTGGGGCTTGAACCGCCACATGATTTTGAGATGTGGGGCTTAAACCGCCACCTGATTTTTGAGAAGTGGGGCTTGCACCGCCACATGATTTTTTGAAAAGTGGGGTTTAAACCGCCACATGATTTTGTGAAGTGAGGCTTGAACCGCCACATGATTTTTCGAAAAGTGGGGCTTGAACCGCCACATGATTTTTGAGAAGTGGGGCTTGAACCGCTGATTTTGAGATGTGGGGCTTAAACCGCCACATGATTTTTGAGAAGTGGGGCTTGAACCGCCACATGATTTTTCGAAAAGTGGGGCTTGAACCGCCACATGATTTTGAGATGTGGGGCTTAAACCGCCACATGATTTTTGAGAAGTGGGGTTTAAACCGCCACATGATTTTGTGAAGTGGGGCTTGAACCGCCACATGATTTTGAGTGAAACACAACACGAAGAAAATACGAGAATAAAGTAAAGCCATAAACACGACTATAAATGCACGAACATGATGCACGTGCTGGGCTTTTGACGTCGACTAAACTAGCATGGCTGAAAGGTTCTCGAATGGTGCCCTCCTAAAGGGTCCCCCTAAGCGGATACGAGAGCGTTGACCGAATCATAAAAGGATTCTGTTCGCTCAATCCATTTAAGGGTCCAACATCCGAGTTAGGGTTCATGAAAGCTTACCAAGGCGTAGGCCTCAGGACTTCACTAGTACCTCCCTAATCCTATTGGGTATCAATGCCGGCGATAAGCATTATGCATGAGATGCATATGAACAATTTATTAAAGCCAATAACATATAACAATCACGAAAACAATTTATTTAAAGCAAATAAAAAACAAACACCATAAAACCGGCTTCGACCCTACTAGTCCCCAGTGAAGTCGCCAAACTGTCGCACCCCCTTTTTCGTTGAAAACGAGTTTAAGGATCGGGACAGGCCATAATGATAGACAAGCGTTGGACTCGTCTTAACACTATGCAAATGAAGTCGCCACCCTAATTTTGTAAGGTTTAGGGAACCTAATCGATGGCATAAAATAAAACAAACTAAGGCACAATGGTCTAAACCAAAGAACGATGGTTCGAGGTCGTATTATGGACTTGGGAAGGTGTTAGGCACCCAAGTCACATCCTAAAAAGGTTACCGATTATGCGAGGTGTTTTTGAAGATATTTAAACATGTAATTTGGCCCTCTAAGGTGACGTTACATCTTAGCATTAGGGTCATGTTATTTCCGTTTGGGGTTCGAGGGATGGGGTTACCATTTTGTCTCGATGCTAGAGCGGACGCTCACCTTTTTCCCTGGGCCATGCATGACTTAGTTACTACGTGATCTATCATGGCTGAAACTAACAAGGTACATTTTTTATGAATACATATAAGTTGGCATGGCCTTTGGAGCCATCATGCATATCATTTATGCAAAGAAGCAATTTATTTCACAGCAATTTAAATGTAAGTGATGTAAACATGTAAGCATGTGGGTTGATTTTACTTACTAGCAGTTCTATATGTCATGCCTATGCGTAGGGTGGTTCCAACGCCTACTAGGGTGTCATGCTTTCGATACGATCAAGGCTTTGGACCTTTGTGTGATCATACAAGGAAACGTTTAAGGTAAGCTTACCTTTTGGACGAACCCTGATCGATCCATCTCTTAAAAACCAATGTTAATGACAATTAACATAAATATGTAGATATAACAAACATACACGATTTTTTTAACTACTTAATCTAATTATTACAAACCACAATTCATAATAAAACTACTTAAGTAATTATTACAAACCACAATTCATAATAACACTACTTATGTAAATATTACAAATTGGAGGTCTGAATAATTAAACTGTGAAATAATTAATTAAAGCTCTCACTAATTATTACAACGATTGAGGTGGATAACTAAAAGCAAACGAGTTGATAATGAGTTATTAACTTATTACAACAAGTTCAGCAATTAATTATTACAACAAGTACAATTAAAAGTAGTAGACAATTGATTATCACATACAAATACACGAAAATAATGCTTACCGTTCTAATGGGCCGGGCTAGGCCCACACCTGGATTCCTAACTTTTGGGACACAATGCATGCAAACATCTCTTACGGAAATCAATTAAATTAAATGAAAGAAAGGTAAAAACGTACTTTTTGATTGAAGGTTCGAAACTTAACCTACAAAGTGAGAGTATTAGTACGAACTTAAAGATAATAAATAATAAAAAGCACATGCGCCATTTATTTCATACAAACAGTCATGAAAATAAATAAATATATCATGTGGGCATTTCACAATTTTTACCTCAAATTGACAAAACACATAGCAAATAAAACATCATGTAAAACATGTAATTTTAAATTCATGGTATAGATTAAATAACCTCATACATAACATAAAAATAAATAAAACAGCACACATGTAGCAATTAATTTCAGCAAATTAAACATGTCAAAAACATACGAGTAAATAAAATAAATGGACGAAACCATACGAAAGCTTGAGATTGGAACAAATTAAATAAAATGGACATATGGGCTTGGCCAAGCCAAGCCCATCAGAAATTAAAACAAAGAAGGGACGGGCTGAAGCCCGTCACCTTCCTTCTCCTTCGCAAGAACAACCATGTTGGCTGTTCTTCTTCTTCTCGTCGCCGGCCACCATGGCCGGCGACTCAAGCTACCAAAACGCCTCCAATACTACCCCAACCAGACCCAAATCAACACATACCATACCATCAGTAAAACCATACGAAAACAGTAGCCAAACATCAAGCAAAACAGAAGAAAAAAGCATGCGTTCTTCTTCGGAAAACCGAAGCAACCGTGGACAACAACAAGCAACAAATCGACCCGAAACTGACTCCTAACGTGCAGGGAATTAGCAGGACCAAACTACGACCAAAACCTATCAAGAACTAGCCCGAACCATCCATGAACCGCAATCAATTTCATCATGGCAAATTAATACGCATTAATGTCAATAATTCGCAATTAATTAGTTCAAGCAGTATATGTTTAAATTGGAGCAAGAATAGAACATATAACTTGACAATCAAACATTTAAAACAAGTTTAAGCCATCAATTGAGTACATACATGCATAAACGAAAATTAATCAAGAGAGGGGCTAGAGAGAGAGAGCGTGGAACTTACCTTCAACGCTCTCCTTCTGCTTTCGGTTGGATGTTGATGATGAATAGGTGCGACCACCCGTCCTCCGCCCGGACGTGAATAGCTTGCTATTTATAGGACAAGAAGTGAGGTTGAGGAGTTGAGTCGGTCGTCTGCACGAGCTTCGTTCGTGCCGTGGGTGAAAACGAAAGCAGTCTCCGGACGTGGTCCTCCAAGCTCCTTTCTTGTTGTATGCTCATTTAAAATCATATCTAAGGAATCAAGTGTCTGCCACGCCTGGGAGAGCCAATCAGAAGGAAGGAAAAAACAAAACATACATTAATTGAATTAATTCCCGCTCGAACGGGATATTTTGGTACGAGCGGGGGCACACGAAAGTGAAAATAACTCCGAGTCGAGGGTACAACTATGTGTAGAAAAATAAGGCGAGAAAAGTAATATACAGTGACAAAATGCGAAAGTTGATTTAACGTATTTATTTTCTTATTCAGAAATGACAAAACGTTTGCGCGCAAAATAAATGTCCTTACGACAAAAATTGAACGAAACTGAATGAGGCGTCATGAAATAGAAAATTAACACGTAATTATCAATTAAATAAATAACGCATTCGAACCTCGGTCCCGGAAAACTTACTCGAGCCCGATAGAAGTTCGCAAAAAGACAGTTAAAAGTACGAAAAATTAAAAAGGCATGAAATAACCAGAAAAATTAAATAAACTAGCCTAGGACCAGAATCGACATGAATTTTGATCTAGACGAGCTAAAAAGTGGCAAAACGTAAAGGTTATGATAGGAAGTCAAAAATCGGGTAGCAACACTAGTACGAACAAGATTAATTTTAATTCAGTAGATTCTAAAATTCATGTGGTTTAAACTGGATGAAGTACTACAAAGCTACATGAACACAATATTTTACATTCTAATTTAAACAAAATTCACGTATTCTCCATAATTCTAGTAATTTTACGTTTATACATATCATTATGTATTATATGAAATAAATTCTAAAATATATATATTTAGTATATATATATATATGCATCATAAGTTGTGTTTGTACCTTATAATTTTTTATTTATTATCCTATTTGACCTCCCAATATTTATTCCCTTAAAAAAATTAACTTTTATTTATCAATTTACTATATTTCGTCTCATAAAAAATTTAACATCCTACCCCTTTAAAGAATCATCTTAGCTTCACCACTCGGAAAAAGAAAATATATTTAGTATTTTTCATTTTTTTTCTATAGCATATTAAATTAAAATTAATCTTGCTCGTGCTAAATCATACTAAATGAATATTATTCCCGCTGCATAAAAATTATTATAAGAAAATATACATAAGTGATAACATCTATTTAAAAAAAAAGAGGAAACAAATGGAGTGCAGTGTAACGTCATAAAATAAGAAATCTGAAAAAAAAAACTAAAACAAATGACGACGACAGGGGGAGGAGAGGCGGAAGAATAAAGAGAGAGCGGAGCGCCGTGGCATAGAGGGAGAGACGAAGGCGGCTGTGGGTGAAGATACCTACTGTGCCTAAGGAGGAACTAGACTACGGACGCTGAAGCAGACAGAGGATGGCGGAGAGTACAAATTTGGTTGTGGTGGCGGTGGAGAGTCGGTGGAGGAGGAGCGGATGAACAGAAAATAAAAGGACGAAGAAAAGTGTGAACACGTTTGGCAGAGCAGGAGTTATAACAAAAATTAGAAAAATGGTTTTGTTGCTACCCGATTTTGGATTTTAAAATTTTCATTTGTCGCATTTTTATCATCAATTTTTCAAAAATCATACACCTGTTTGTTTTCGTCAATCTGATGTTTGTTTTTGCACTTCATATCGTTTAAATTTTATTTCGTACATTTTCGCCTTGTTTATCACTTTTCTGTTCGAACCCGTATCGGTTCTCGAGTCAAATTCTCGAAACTAAGGGTCGAACAATTTCGCTCATTAGCTACTTACTTTTCTAACTCGCACTATCTCTTTGCATTTCACTCAATTTTTATTTTTAGCAATTTTTACGTTCGAACTTTTATCGCTTACAAGCAAATTTTATCGAGCCATACAGTGATTTCGTCATTCGCTATATGTTAATTATTTCAGTTTATTTTATCTTATGTCCTAGCATTTTTGGTTCAAGTTTTTATCCATTTTCAGGCGAAATTGCCCGTACCGCCAGCTCGAACCAAATATACAAATAATAAACATTCTCCCTCTCACTCTCGTCATCACCGTTGATCAACCATGACTTTTTTCCTCAAATCCATCCAACGGCCATCTCCTTTCCTTCTTGGTTCATTTAATGCCTCATCTTTTTATTTTTATTTCAGTTTACTCCCTCTGTCATCAATTAATTGACTCGCACGGTTCACGCACGCATATCGAGGAGGTTGGATGATGCACTATTTGACCCCAAAAAATTCCGTTCTTTTTTTCTAACGTACGTTAATCCTTAACGTACGTCCGAGAAAAAATTCAGATTTTTTTGAGGTCAAATAGTGCGTCATCCAGCCTACTCGATATGCGTATCTACAGTGTAGGCGTCATCTATTGGATGACAGAGGGAGTACTCATCTACCCTCTCCATTTTCCAAGCCTACTCGACCTCTAACCAGCATCATCATTATCTCTACTCCCTCATCCAGCACTCAATCTCTATTTCTCCCTCTATAAATAGCCAAGGAAATTTTCCAATTAAAGGGGGGAGGGTGGCAACCAATCCGTTATACTCTCAATTCTCTCACGCTCCCTCATCACTCAATTGACTCCAACGGTTACTCAAATCCCAAAATCAATTTCAATCCAACCCTTTACCAATTACCAAATTAAATCCCACCAATTAAAATCCAAAACACCCAATTAAATCAAAAATACCCAATCCATAGTCGTGCCTCAACCGCGCCATCAATCGGCCACGCCACCACAAGCCGCCGCCTCTTAGCCGCACTCCGGCAGTGCCCCGGCCACGCCTAATCAGCCATGCCCCCGTCACAGCCGCGCCTCAGCCACATCCAAATCGTCACAATCAGCCATCCCACCGCCGTGGCCACACCCAGCCGCACCTCGGCCCCAATCTAAATCAAAAGAAAAAAGAAAAAGAAAGATAAAGAGAAAAGAGAAGGAACGAGAGTAGAGGAGGGAGTGAAGAACAAACAAAGAAGAGAGGAGAGTGGGCTCGTTTGGCAGGGAAAGGAAAATAAAAAAAAATAGAAAGAAAGGAAGAGGAGAGGAGCATTAATAATAAAAGGAAAGAATGGGCCAAGTTGTGCCTCGGCCCAAGAAGAAAAGAGACGGGTTGGACGCAAGCCCAAGCAAGAGAGGAGAGTAGGCTGCTGGCCAGCCCATGCGGAGAAGAAGGAAAGAAGCGATGGGCCACGCCAGGCCCAGCTGGAGGAAAGACTAGCCCATTTGCTGGGCTGGTCTGCTGTCTTGAGCCCAGTGGGCCGGGCCCAACTTTTCGGCCCGTCATTTTTATTGTATTTTAGTAATTTCTATTCGTATGTACTATTTATTTATTTCTCGCCTATTCGTACTGTTTATTTATTTTTCATGCATTCGTACTATTTATTTTTCACGCACTTGTATTATTTATTTATCTCCGCACTTGTACTATTTATTTATTTCTGCACGCTTATACTGTTTATTTATTTCCATATGCTCGCATGTTTATTTATTATTTTTGTATGCTTGCATGTTTAATTATTATTTTCGTATGCTTGCATATTTAATTATTACTTTCGTATACTTTTGCACGTTTAATTATTTTGCTTGCATATAATCGTCAAAGATAACGATTTCACTTGCTTACAATAATTCTAATTCCGATTATTCGAATACTCATACTATTCAACTAATTATTTGCATGCTGAAATAGTTATTCCGCCCGTACTTAATCACTAATTTTAATTATTTCACTCGCAACAAGTCATTAAATATTTATCTATTTTTCGATTATCATTTTTCCCCAAATTAATAATCTCGACTTTGTAGGGCAAATCGATCGACGCTTTTCACAAGTACACCTCATATTCTCGATCCAAATGGGTAAAAACCGCCCATACCCTTCTCAAGTAAACATTTCTTCCCTTTTATTTATTCACGCTTTCCCGTATTTACACTCGTATGCATGGCATTTAAAATTATTAGAATTTAATTTATCCATTGGGCATGATAACTAAATTAGGACATTTTATTTTACAAACATGTTTTAACACCTCTTTCTCCGGTAACCTTTTTAGGATGTGGCACGGGTGCCTAACACCTTCTCGAGTCCATAATACGACCCCGAACCACTGTTCTCGGGTTCAGACCCATTCTTGCCTTAGCTTTTTATTTTTTATGCATGACAAATAGGTTCCCTAAACCTAGAAACAAAATAGGGTGGCGACTTCATTGCATTATGTGAGATGAGTCCATCTTCATCTCACATCGCGTCCCAAACCCGCGTCGCATTAGGATAAAATCCAAAAAAGGGGTGCGACAGTTTGGCGACTTCACTGGGGACTCATAGGGTCGAAGCCAGATTTTTTTGAGGTGTTTATTTCTCAATAAATTGTTGACTTTGTTTCGTATGATTTTTGTACGTGATTAATTATTTTTCATTGATATGATAAATTGTTGTATGATCACATGATTTTTTATGCATGATTATTATTTTTATTTGTTAATAAATTGCTCATATGATAGTGTTACTCACTTTGATAAACTGTCATTGCATATGCAATTTCACGCATAATCCCTATCGCCGGGCATTTCCAAATAAGATTAGGAGGTTAGTAGTGAAGTCCTAGGACACGTGTCCCAGTAAGCTTTCACGAACGCTAAACTCGGACTTGAACCTCTAAATGGGTGAGCGCCCTGATTTTTTGATGTTTCGGTAAGCAATCACATATCCATTTACTGAGGGACCACTTTTATGGTATCTGTTGCTACCCGATTTTGGATTTTAAATTTTTTATCGTCAAATATCTTCTCATTTCAAGCATCAATTTCAAAAATCGTACTTCCATTTATTTATGCCAATCTGATGTTTATTTCTACGTTTAATCTCATTTAAATTTTATTGTGTACTTTTTTCGCATTTTTATCACTTTTCCCGTTCGAACCCGTACCGGTCCTGAGTCAAATTCTCGAAACCAAGGGTCAAAAAATTTCTCTCATTAGCTACTTATTTTTTATTATTTTTCTAACTCGCGCAATTTCTTTGCATTTCACTCAATTTATATTTTTAGCATTTTTTTAGGCTCAAACTTTTATCGCTTACATACAAATTTTTATCGAATTATTCAGCGAGTTTTTCATCACTCATTGTATGCTAATTGTCCTAATTTATTTTATTCTACGTCTTAGCATTTTTTGTTCGGGACTTTAGTAAAATTTTCTTGTATCGTAGATACGAGTTAAAAATATTTCGCTCGTATGCATTAATTTGCATTAATGCAAATTAATGCACTGCTGCAGCCGTGGCCTCTCTCGATTCTTCCTTCAACCGCCTTACTGTTCTTCCCTTGATCCTCACGTTCATGACGTCATCAAGGCCACCTCATCCTCATCTCTACCGCCTCAAGCTTCTAAAAATAGAAGCCGAAGCCCAAACAAGAAGGGGGGTGATAATCTTCTACCTGGGGGTAGGACTTTCCCATGTTGCATGGGTTGATAGTGGACTCGACTTGGTCATAGCGGGCTGAGGTGGAGCTTGCTTGGTCAATGATGAACCTGCAAAGCGCCGGAGAGGTTCTCCGGCGTAAAACCTCCGACGATCAAGTCAGACAATCGGAACTACAAGGGGGTAATCCATAGAATGAACATGGTACCTGGGTATTATTGTGTATGTCTGAATCTGAACTTGTTAGTGACTGCTCTTGAAGATCCGTCGGGTACTTCCGATTTTCCTCTTAAACCGTCGGTCGACATGTCTCTTAACCTGAGTGATTGCTTGAGGAACCCTACCCGCAAGAGGGCCCGTCGGGCATTATCTTCAGGATCTGATACTGTGGTTGTTTCTCTGTCGTCTTCAACTCCCGTCATTTGCCCGTCGGTCATAACTGCTCCAATTTCTGAAGGTGTGGTTGCAAATGTTAAGTTGCCTCAATCAGCGGGTCTATCGATGCTGAATTTTGAGCCTATCTTCACCTCTTCTCCTTCACTTATGGCTTCGTCTGCCAGAGTCGACGGTTCTTCCTCTTCTGTTCTGCCAAATTCTCAGACTTTGACTTTTTTACACTTCGTGCCGAGTCCCAATCGTCAGAGACCGTCGGTCGTTGATGGGGTTTTGCAGAATCCGTCAGAAATGAAAGTAGAGCTTTCTGAAGATCCTTCAAATCCTTCCTCTTCATTCCAGATGGATTTTTGCAACATTTTTGCAGAAGGTTTAAAAAGCTTGGGTTATTCTCCTCCTTTTACTTCCAATAAGGATATTGCTCCCATTCTTGCTGAGGCTCTTCGTTTTCCTCAATTTCCAAATGAAATGGCCGGCCGTCCACTGCACTCTCAATTTGCTTAGTATCGAGCTGCTTCGCTTGCAAACCACATGCGTTTCTAGTGGTTGATGGACAATACTGAGGCCAGACTTTTGCATGATGAAGAATCTCGAGTTGCCAAAAATGGCTGTTTCAAGGCGAAAATTGATGATCTTCGTCGTAAGGTTGTTGATGCCACCAAGATTTCTCAGCAATCTGTTTCTGAATGAGAGGAGGCTGTCAGATTGAAGGAAATTGCTGAGGCTAAGGCCAAGGTTCTAAATGAAGCTCTTGAAGAGATAAAGAAAGTCGTTGCTGATTTATCTGGGGAATCTTCTCAGCTTCGTGCGAAAAAAGAGCGGCTTTCTGTTCAGTATTCCCATCTTACTGAGGAGTTGGTCCAAGTCTGACGGGAAAATGCTGACCTTCGACTTCTTCAGTCTAAGTTTCCTGATCGTCTACGTCGGGGCCAAATTGCTGCTATGCAGGCGGTTCTAGATGGTTTTGCAGACTCCTATGGTGAGGATAGCTATGATTTCTCGAAAGTTGAAGCAGCTCCCAATGTTCATCTGAGTGAATTAGTAGGTGTCGCACCCCCTTTTTCGTTGAAAACGAGTTTAAGGTTCGGGACGGGCCATAATGCGAGACAAGCATTTGGACTTGTCTCAACATCATGCAAAATGAAGTCGCCACCCTAATTTTCTAAGGTTTAGGGAACCTAATCGTCATGGCATAAAAAGTAAATAAACTAAGGCACAAATGGTCTAAACCAAAGAACGATGGTTCGAGGTCGTATCATGGACTTGGGAAGGTGTTAGGCACCCAAGTCACATCCTTTAAAAAAGGTTACCGGTATGCGAGGTGTTTTTGAGAAAATCATTTTTTACATGTAATTTGGCCCTCAAAGGTGACGTTACATCTTAGCATTTGGGACATGTTATTTCCGTTTGGGTCAGAGGGGCAGGGTTACCGTTTTGTCTCTATGCTAGAGCGGACGTTCCCCCCCTTTTCATTGAGCCATGCATGACTTAATTACTACGTGATCTATCATGGCAAAAACTAACAAGGTACCGATTAATGTATGCATATAAGGTTGATATGGCCTTTGGAGCCATCATGCGTAGCATTTAACAAAGAAACAATTGATCTCATGGTATACAAGACAAGTGTCGTAAACATGGTATACATGTGAGATTGATTTTAATTGTTCTAGCAATTCTATATATCATGCATACGAATAGGGTGGTTCTAACGCTTACTAGGGAGTCATGCATTCGATTCGATTTTAGCATACAAGGAAATGTTTTAAGATAAACTTACCTTTTGGATGAACCCTGATCGATCCATCTCTACAAAACCAACAGTTAACGACAATTGACATAAATACGTATAAATAATTCTTTTAACTACTTACCTAATTATTACAAATTGGAGGTCGGAATAACTATCTAACTACTTATTACAACAAATGAAATAACTAATTAATTATTACAACAAGTGAAGTAATCAATTAATTATTACAACAAGTGAAATAGGCAATTAAATGTTTATCACATACACAAAATTTAAAAATAATTGACAATTAATTATCACAGGTGAATGTACGAAAATAATGCATACAAATCTAATGGGCCGGGCTAGGCCCATACTTGGATTTCTAGTTTTGGATAACATGCATGCATATAACATTTATGGAAAATATCGAATCAAAGTAAAAGAGGTAAAACGTACTTTTCGAGCGAAGATCTAAAAGTTTACCTACAAAGTGAGAGGGTTAGTAATAACTCGAAAACAATAAATAATAAAAACGCACGCATGCATTTAATTAAATAAAAACATAGCATAGACAAATCGTTTAAAGCATGCAAACATTTAATTTAAATAAAACATGGCATAAATAAATTTCATGCATAAATATTCAATCATGGCATAAATGTTTAACTTCATGTATAAACATTTAATCATGGTATAAACATTTAATTTCATGCATAAATATTTAATCATGGCATAAACATTTAAACAAAGTAAATCAAATGAACAAGCATTTAAATTTTTACAAGTAAATAAATAATTAATTAAACATGGTATATGACGTAAATTAAATATTTGCATACGAGTTATTAATAAAATAATATAAAAAGGTGATTCGAATAGTTGACGAAAAATTAATTGGGCCGGGCCCATGGACTGAAATTAATTAAAATGGGCTAGCCCATGATTTAAATTGAAAGAAAAAGAAAGAGATGGGCTTGGCTTAAGCCAAGGCCCATCAGCATAATTAAAAAAGGAGGGACGGGCTTGGCCCGTCACCCTCCTCATGCTGCTACGATGAACAGCAGCTGCTGTTCACCTTCTTCCTTGCGTCGCCGGCGCCATGGCCGGCGACCAAGGAAGCTCCAATCCGGCCAAATGGCCGGATTCCAACTCCACAACAAACCTAAATTTTCCCTCTACCCCACAGCCACTAAATCCTCCCAAAACAGTAGGTAAATAATAGGCAAAATGAAAAAGATGCAAACGGTTTCAATGAGAAAAAAAGCAAATAAATCAAACCAAATAGCTAGCGATTGGTCAACTTGAAAGCAGGAGATTTTACAGATATTAATCAGCAATTTATTGAGTTAAAAACAGGTGATTTAATCCATAAACCGCAAGCCATTTTAACAATTAAAAATCATGCGTATTAAAGCCATAAAATCGCAATTAATTCACCCGAGCATTGTTCGTTCAAATTGGCGCAAGAAAAGGCAACATAACTTGACAATAAAGCATTTAAAGCAAGTTTAGGCAATTGATTGAGTTGATCAATGCATAAACGGGAATTAAAAAGAGAGAGGTTAGAGAGAGAAAGCTTGAGAACTCACCTTGATTTCCTTGCTTCGTTCAGCCGGTTAGGGGGTGAGGGTGCGGCAACCCGTGGTCGCTAGGGTTGGGAATAGTGTTCTATTTATAGCGAGCCGAGCGTGGTGAGCAATTCTTTTCGTGTGGTGACGCGAAGGGTGACGCGGCTGATTTTCTTCGTGCGGCTAGGAATGATCGACGGCACATGGGAGGGCGACGTGGCAGGGTGACTCACCTCCTTCTCGAAGCTTCAGGAAGGTGATGACAGGGCTGGATCGAATTTGGAGAGAAATCAAACTTGCTGGAAAAGAAAACATTCTGCTTGCTGTTTTGGAAAAGAGATGGTTTAAGTGATTAAATGGGAGGGCCGTTGGATGGTTGACTAAAGAATGTTGACCAATCCAACGGTCCATGATTAAAAGGTATGAGAAATTTTATTTAATTATTTACGGGGCTCGATCCATTTGTTGTGATGAATTTTGACGGGAAAAATCGGACGAACGTACTACGTTAATGAGAAAAATATGTCGATCAAGATGATGCGAACGAAATTTTGAAATCAACTCTCTAAACGCATTTATTTTGACAAAGTGTCGAAAAGCTCGTTCGAAACCCGATAACAGTAAAAAAGGTGAAAAATTAAAATAACGCGAAATGAATCGAAATATTAAACAAATAGCCCGCGATCAAAGAATCGACTGAAATTTATCATAAACGGGCTTTTAAACGTGACAAGCAATAAAAAAACGAAAAAGTTGTGACGTAAGTCAAAATTTGGGTAGCAACAGTAGGCGATACTTTCAAGACTCCTCCACCATCTCCTTTGGAAGACACTGCCGCCGAAGATGATGCTTTGCAAGTTGCTGCTTCCATCAGTCAAGTAGTCGTGCAAGGACTTAGCACTGATGAAGCCATTGGTCGGGGTCAAGGAGGAGAAGAGCAAATCTTAGAGTCTACATCCGTCGGCCAACAAGAGAGAGCAATGGAGCCAAATGATGATACTGTCGGCCAAGGAGAGGAGGAGCATACTGTCGGTCAAGAATAGGAAGGATATTTTGTGTTTTTGTGCTTTCCTTAGGGATTTTTAATATCTATGTACTCTTTTCCCTTAGAAAAAATGGAACAAAACTTTTGCAATTGATGGAGTGTGCAGTTCAAATTCCTACATATTTCCTTTCTCCTTCAATCCGACTTCAATTCGACTTTCGTAAACTTCGTAAAGTCCTCAAAGTATCTTTAGACAAAATATCCTTTGAATTACGTCCACATTTCAAACTAAATTTCTCCCAATCCATTTCTTCAATGACCAAATCAACTCAAATAATGCTCGATAGATTTGACTAAATAATCACATATATCTCATTACATAAAACATATAGAACATGGAAAATATTTAAAAACAAGCATAACTAAAATTCCTTCACAAAGGAATAGTATAAAAACATTACAAAAGCATAAGAGCGAATAGGTTAAAAATAGAAACTTATTAGGAATACTAATGTTGCATGGATGTGATCAAAGAGAGCATTGAGGTGAAGGGCAATGACACTTAGGGCAAACGAACAAGTCAGCACCCTTTGGATAATTTTTGAGGATGAGAAGAGGTAAAATAAAAAGAGAAATCATCAATGCCAAAATTGACAACATCATCCTCATTTCGAACGATAGCATTTCTAAAATCTGAAAGAATTCGAAGGATAGACTCTCGGTTTAGGAATTTTGGATATCTCTAGAGGTGTAATCTTAGAACGTATTTAAACACAAAAATGGCTTCTTAAGGTCTACGAATTACAGCTCGAGGATATGCAATGTCGTTGACTATTATGCTCAACGCATGCGAACGAAGAGATCAAATAAATTTAGTAGTATTTGGTCAAGATTTGTGTATATTTCGGAGAGAAAATCTTCCAAAAGGTACTCTAATCATTTGACTCACACAAAAAATATCACATCAACTAGATTTCCTCAATGATCAATCACATGAGCAGGAGCATACATGCATAGAGAAAAATAATTCAAACTAAACACGTATATGCACAAAAATATAAAGACAATTTATGGCAATTAATTTCTTGGTACTAATTTCTTTTAATTCTATGTACCTGATTTAGTCAACATTTTTAAGGATGCATAATCCCAAGGGGCATGTGTTCCGAACAGGCGTATTTCCTCCATTAATTGCACCGCTTGGTCTTCATGCCTTTTCTAATTCCAGGACGTTTCAGGAGGCGTCTCTTAATCTCACCACTTCGTTTCTTTAAATTCTCCTTTCCAAGGTGTTTTGAAAAGGCACTTTGAATAATATTCTGAATTAATGTTTCTGTCTCCTTTCTTCTATAAATAGACGATTTCTTTTATTTTTCTTCTTATTCTCTCCTTCTGTTTTCACCATGGATGGACAGATGAGAAGCGATTTCATTCAAGAAACCGCGAATATAAGGCGTCGTGCCTCGCTGTATGCTCTTTCCCTGCAGGATACGATTCGGGATATCGAAGTTGATCAACTTCGCCTTGAAGGTATGATTGCTCCTCTGATTTTTCAAAAAGGGACAACGAGGGAAGAAGACAACGATGCTCTGAAGAAGGTTTCTGCCCTTAGTTCAAGCCTTGCCCACATCCAAGTAGCTCTTAACATGCTACGGTGTCAGAAGTCATTGGTGGAAGGTTGCTTGGAGAATCCAAGGCTCATTCCTGAAGAACTTTCTGAAATTACACAAGCCTTAGGGAATATTCCTCTTAATGAGAACTGAAAAAATTTTATACTTTCCTTTGTAGATGCCGTATGGCACTGAATAATAATAAAAAATTCTTTTAAAGTGGTTCGGAGTAACTACCTACGTCCACAATCTTATTTCTTTTAACGTGGTTCAGAGTGGTTACCTACTTCCACGATCTCATTTCTTTTAACGTGGTTCGGAATGGTTACCTACTTCTACGATCTCATTTCTTTTAACGTGGTTCGGAATGGTTACCTACTTCCACGATCTCATTTCATTTTACGTGGTTCGGAATGGTTACCTACTTCCACGATCTCATTTCTTTTAACGTGGTTCGGAGTGTTTACCTACTTCCACGATCTCATTTCTTTTAAAGTGGTTCGGAGTGGTTACTTACTTCCATGATTGATAATTTTTTGATGTGGTTCGGATGTTTTTCTTTTACTAATACTTTGTTATTCACACGTCAGAATAAACAATTAATTTGAAATATTCCAAGAATTGGCCAAAGGCTTACCGTCGGGATCCTCCAAGTGATATGCTCCTTTGCCGATGACACGCGTGACTCTGTAGGGTCCATCCCAGTTCGGGCTAAGTTTCCGCATCTTTTGGCCGGCGGCAATTCTGCTGCGTAATACAAAGTCTCCTACTTTGAACAGCCTTTCCCTCACCCGTCGGTTGTGATATTTGGCCATTCTCCGCTTGTAATGCAATGTCCTGAGTAGTGCATCTTCTCTAATTTCTGGCAAGAGATCTAGATTGGCTCTGAGTCTTTCTTCATTTAATTCCTCGTTGAAGTATTCTACTAGAAGGCTTAGGACTCCTAATTCAACGGGGGTTACTGCTTCTGTTCCATATATCATTGCAAAAGGTGTTTCTCCTGTGCTTGCTTTGGTGGTCATTCTGTAAGCCCATAAGACATGATAATTCTTCCACCCATTTTCCTTTTGCACTATCTAGATTTTTCTTGATCCCACTTAGAATAGTTCGATTGGTGACCTCCGTTTGACCGTTGGTTTGCGGATGGGCAACTGATGAGAACCTCTGCTCAATTCCCTATTCTTGGCATCAATCTCTAAAGTAAGCGCTGGTGAACTGACTTCCGTTGTCACTAACAATAATTCGAGGGAGTCCGAAGCGTATAATGACTTGGTTTTTGAAAAAAGACCAAGTTTTTTCTACTGAAATTTCAGACATGGCTTGCGCTTCTGCCCATTTGGTGAAGTAGTCCACGGCTACTACAACAAATTTCAATTGATTTTTGGCCCTCAGGAAAGGTCCAATAATGTCTATTCCCCATTGAGCGAATGGACAAGGACTGACTAATCCTGTGATTTCTGTCGACGGTTGCCGAGGAATTTTACTAAATTCTTGGCACTTCTTGCAAGTTTTTGCAAAATTGTGGCAATCTTTCCGTATTGTAGGCCACCAAAATCCGCCTCGGAGGACTTGGGCCGCCATTGTTTCTCCTGAAACATGCATTCCACATATTCCTTCGTGTATTTCTTGGAGTGTGAACTGTCCCTCCAACTCTGAGATGCATTTAGCCGCTGGATGAGAGAAACATCTCTTAACCAATTCCCCGTCATATAATAAACACCTTTCTGCACATTTCAAGATCTTTTTCTTCTCAAAAGGGTCGTCTGGTAGGCGGTTATTTTTAAGATAATCCACCACTGGCACCCGCCAGTCATTTTCTTTTTCTCCAATGTACATTACCGCCTGTTCCTCCATAAAGGATGGGATGGATATTTCTTCCAAATACACCTCTTTTGGAAAAATGTCGTCGGGATCCGCCGCAGTTTTTGCTAATTCGTCAGCCACACCATTTTCTTCCCGCGGGATGTGTTCAATTTTTATGTTGCTCTTTTCTTTAATAAGCCGTAGAATTTGTGTGACTTTGGCGAGATAGCGAATCATCGTCAGGTCTCGAGCCTGAGATTGACCATTGACTTGGTCTACGATGAGCTTTGAATCGCCATATATGATGAGATCGAAGTCGTCGGTCTTTTTTGAGGTGTGGTTTAGAATGGCTTCTTTCCCAATCCGCAGTCTTAAGAGCAAGGCTTCATATTCAGCAGCATTGTTGGATAATGGCTTTAAAATTCTCTGCGCGAATTTTTGTTGGATGCCGTCGGGACCTTCTATAAGTGCGTCAGTGCCTGCCATTTCTTCATTTTTTGGCTCCATCTACTTTGATGGTCCATGTGGCTCCTTCGATTCCCGGCGGGAACTGATCTTCATTGATGCTGTGCATATCTTTTCCACCCATCGGCTTTGTGTTTTGGTCAAAGGTACATTCTGCCAAGAAATCAGCCAATGCCTGTCCTTTGATTGCTGGTCGAGACTGATATTGTAGGCCAAATTGTTCCAACTTTATGGCCCAAATTACCATTCTTCTTCAAGTTTCGAGTTTGCGAAAGATTCGTCGTAGTGGCTGGTCGGTCAAAACTACTACCGAATGGGCTTGGAAATAGTTTGTTATCTTTCGAGTGGCTTGAATTAAAGCAAATGCAGTTTTCTCTATCCAAGCATACCTTAATTCAGCATCTTTTAATATTCTGCTCACAAAATAGACTGGTTTGTCCACACATTTTTCTTGACGAACCAAAACAACACTTATAACTTCATCTGCGACTCCCAGGTACAAATGCAATGTGTCTCCTTTCTCTGGTCTTGTTAGTAACAATTCAGAGGAAAGGTATCTCTTTAATTCTGCGAAGGCTTCTTCACATTCTTTATTCCACCCGAATGGAGCTTTCTTTCTCAGCAGCTTAAAAAATGGTAAACATTTTTCTCCTTGTTTTGAAATAAAACGGCTCAAAGCAACCACCCTTCCCGTCAGCCTTTGTACTTCTTTAACATTTCGTGGAGGTTCCAACTCTAAAATTGCTTGGAGTTTCTTCGGGTTGGGCTGAATTCTTTCCTTGCTGATGATATACCCCAAAAATTTTCCTTCAAATCTTGAAGATGATTTTCAAAACTTTCGCTCTTTACCAACATATCATCCACATAGACCTCCATGTTTTTCCCAATCTGCTCCTCAAAAATCTTGTTCGCCGTCCGTTGAAAAGTTGCCCCTGCATTCTTCAATCCAAATGGCATGACTTTATAGCAATAAGTTGCTCTTGGAGCGATAAATGCTATCTTTTCTTCATCCTCAATTGCCATAGGGATTTGATGATACCCTGAATTGGCGTCGAGCGAGCTTAAGTATTCATAACCAGATGTCTGATCTACCAACTGCTCAATTCGGGGGAGTGGGTAACAGTCTTTAGGGCATGCTTCTTTGAGATCTGTGAAATCGATGCACATCCTCCATTCTCCATTTGGCTTTGGGACAACGATCGGGTTTGCTAACTAAGGCGGGTACTGGACTTCTTTGATAAAATTAGCTTTTAAAAGCTTGGCAACTTCTTTTTCAATGGCCTCCGCTTTCTCTTTTGAAAAAGCCCGCCTTTTCTGCTGAACAGGCTTTGCTTCTGGGTTAACATTCAGTCGATGTTCTGCCACTTCTCTGGAAATTCTCGGCATGTCTGACGGTGTCCATGCAAATTCTCCCGAATGTTGGTTCAGCATATTGAGGAGTTGATCCTTCTCTTTTGTGTCCAGTTTCTCACTTATTAAAAAAATGCTTTGACGTGGTCCCTTCTGCCGGTACAACAATCATTCTCTCCATTGGTTGGGTTCTTTTTTCCTCTCCATCCGTCGGCTCAGCGGCTACACAAATATATTTGTCACAGCCGCCACTTGTCATGATTGAGTAACATTCTGCCGCCAGCTTTTGATCCCCACCGACGGTCACTACTCCATCCCACGAGGGATACTTCATTTTCAAATGTTTTTGAGAAATGATCGCCCCAAAAGTATTTAAAAATGGTCTTCCTAGAATAGCATTATATGGCAGATTTAAATCAACAACCATAAAAAGTATCTTTTCTGTCAGTCTTAATGTGTCCTCCAATAAGAAAATTAGCAAATGCACCACTCCTTCTATAAGAACCGCAACTCCATCGACACCGAAAATTGGCTTGCGACACGGGAGAAGTTCTGACTGTGGTCTTCTCATCGTTGTGTAGGCTGACAAAGACAACAAATTAACAGCACTATCGTTGTCCACGAGAGTTCACTTGACACCGTGGTTTGCGATAATTGCCGTTATTACTAAGGCATCATCTTGTGGATATCTAACTCCTCTTGTATCTTCCTCGGAGAATGATATTGTCATTTTGTCCAAGAAATTGAAACCCACGTCTTCCTTTGCCATCTCATCTCTATTGCGTTTTCCCGCAATAGACGCCACCTCCAAATTTTGTGTTCCTCCTGCGATCAAGTTGATAAAAGGAAATTCATCTCCCTCCGTATACATTATTTCTTTTCCCCTTGGCTGTTGGTCACCTGCGGACCGTCGGCTGGTCCTTCTTTGGTGTTTTCCTTTTCCCTGTGGGGAGCTTCCTCATTTGTTTTTCTTGCTTGTACAGCATATTCTCCCAAGTATCCTTCCTGGATAAGTTTTTCAATGGCAATTTTCAGCTGTCGGCATCGATCAGTCGAATGACCTCTTCCTTTGTGAAAGCGGCAGTATAGATCTTCTCTGTTGCCGAGGTGCGCCCCTGGTTTCTCATTTGGGTACTGAATCGGCCATCGCTTTTTCTCAGCTAACGCCAATACCTCGACTGGAGAGATTTTTAATGGTGTAGTTTTGATTTCTTACCGAGCAGCTTGAAACTTGTTGAACCTGCGTGGAACATACTCCTTATCGGTTTGCTTCGATCCCGTCGGGTTCTGTTTGGGCTTGGTGTTGGAGTCGTTCGCTTGTAGTTTCTCCATGTTTTCAGCTTCTTCCATCTTAACATAATTGTTTACCCTGATCCTTAAAAGATCCAAGGTAGACGATGGGTCTATCCACAACATTTCTTTGAGTCTGTTATTCTGACAGTTTCTCTTCAAGGCTTGCGTGGCAAATTCCACTGTGACGTCAGGTGTGGTGGAGACCTCAAAATTAAATCTCTCAATAAATGCCTTTAAGGACTCCTCTGGTCCTCGCCGAATATCAAATAACAGATCTGCTGATTTCTTCAATGGAATACAAGTTCTAAATCTGTTGAGAAATTTTTCTTCGAATTGTGTGAAAGAGTTGATGGAGCCTGCCGGTAATCCTTCAAATCATGTTTGAGCAATTCCAACTAGTGTTAATTCGAAGATTTGGCATAAATCTTCATCTCGTCGCGTCTGATAACGCACGCGTTTCGTTACTTTCTTTAAGTGGGCCATTGGATCTGTGATTCCATCATAAGTTTCTGAAGGGATTTTGATTCTTCGACTGACTCGTTCCCTCCGAATTTCACTAACCTTTATCAATCATTATCATGCTCCACCTGTATTATCATAATGCCCTTTTGCTGTAAAGGAAGAATCCCATGTTATTTAATATAACCGGTGCGTTTGGTAGGATTGGGATGCATGTTAGTGAGGCCTTTAGGTAGGGCTATTATTGAGCTGTCAATATTCCCTTTATGAGCCTTCATTAGTCAACAACACGTGAGGACATACTTGGTGATGACCGTCGGCTTTGAGAAGAGCTTTATATACCTTTAACCCGTTGGTCATAAAGGATTTACCTCGTGCCTCCTTCCACAAGCCGTCGGTCATGAGGCATTATCTTTTCTTCCTTGAGCCGTCGGTCGTTCAGCACGATGATGATGTGGACACTTTCCTGAGCCGTCGGCCTTTGGGAACTTTGTCTACATGGAAGCTTGTGTGGTCCCCTTTTCTAAGGACTTAGTCAAATATGTTATCAGAAGCCCAAACGGAAAGTAGCCTGAGTGTTTACCAAAGGCTTAGTAATTTACTGCTGACCACCGGTTTTGCCAAGATTTCATATTTGTTCATCGGTCATGTTCACAACAAAAAAGCCTAGCTCTGATTTTGAATGTTCTTGACTTTGTAGTGCCAGAAAAACCGTTGGTTATAGAACTCAGAAGCTTTTGTGCCTTCTCTAAATGCCGTCGGTCAGCTTGCTTTTGTTTCTATCTTTCGATTTGAAATTTCGATGTCCGCGCTTCACTTTTTGACACGTGTCTTTTATGCCTCTTTTTTCAAATTTTGCTCTTTACTCGAGAAACAAAACGTCTCTTCAATAATTATAATTTTTACTTTATTGATTACTGCGATCCAACTATTCCATCAGTAACATCTCTTCCTTCATCGGTTGCGACCGTCCACGTGTCAAGGCGCGTTTGTTCTTTCAATCCATGCGTCTTTTGGCGATTGGTGATGATTGAGGGTGTGACCCTTTTATTTATTCACGCTTTTCCCCATATATGCTTGTATGCATAAATATTAGAATTGTTAAAATTTAATCCATTGGGCATGATTGATAAATTAGGAGTTTTTATTTCTTTCAAGCATAATTTAAAACACCTCTTTCATCCGGTAACCTTTTTAGGATGTGACTCGGGTGCCTAACACCTTCCCGAGTCACATAAAACGACCCCGAACCGCAGTTCTCGGGTTCAGACCCTTTTGCCTTAGCTTTTATTTTTATGCATGACTTTAGGTTCCCTAAACCTAGAAACAAATTAGGGCGGCGACTTCATATGCATCATGTGAGATAAGTCCAATTTCGTCTCACATCTAGTCCCAAACTCGCGTCGCATTAGGATAAAAATCAACAAAAAGGGGGTGCGACAGTATCGTCCGAGAGCCTTCAAGCCAGTTAGAAGTAGTAGATGCTATCCCAGCACATGCATCATATTGAAATGCGTATATTAACGATCTTTTTTATCTTGTTGTTGTTTATTCTTTGACATGTAATCTCTTCATGACGTCGCGCTGCTCTCCTCTTTGTGAGGACATATGTCACCGAACATAGGTGACGCTCCCAGGCGTTCACTCCTCAAACTGTATTTGGGATGGTAAGATACCTGGTGATATGGCCGTTGCATGTCCTGCATAAAGTAATAAAAATACAACTCAATGTTGGCTACAAAATGTAATGTAGACAGTGGTGAGAGGATCGATCCACAGGGACTATCGGCCTAATGATTATTTTCCTGCAAACAACCAAACCAAACTGAACAAAACGAAGAGTGAGATAAAAACAGGATAAAAATGCAGCCCCTTCCCAAGGCCTTGGGATGGGTCTGCAAAATAGTACTAGAATTAAGTAAATAAAATAAAATAAAGTAAAGTACAAGACAAAGATAGTGAAAGGATGAGGGAGAAATATTACTCCCGGTAGAGATCTCTTGAGGTAACAATTCCTTGTTGTTGATCATTGACAAAAGTATTTTCAAAACGATCTCATAGAAAAGTTGCGGGAACCAGTTTACACTAAGATTCCCCTAGCCTCGCTTCACAAGTTGTTTAAAAGAAACCTTCTATTCAAACGACCCTAATCCTCCTAGACGTCTCCTAAGGTTCTAATCCGCCACTTTGCTAGGCCAATCGGCTGTCACCCAAGAGGCCCTGGCAAAGGAATCAAAACTCTTATGGAGAGGCTTAGGCGATTGATAAAATCAGTGAGGCCCTTTTTCTAGACATCGGGAGTTGTTCGTCATCCCAAGTTCCTGGTCTAGTCTGGTAACATTCCCGGCTGTCACCCAGGAAGACCCTTCTCATGGCCTTGGGATGGGAGTGTAGTCTAATTCTTTTCCTTCTACCAGCCTAGACCGAGTTAATGCCCTTTAACCCTGCTGGTATGTTGTCTACTTGTGTTCCCCTGATCATGGATTAAACGCAATCTCAGAGGAACTGACTGTAATCATTCAAGTTAAAATCCAAGTTGATCAAGCTCAAATATAACAAGAATAAATTGTTGTTAAAACAAGAAGGAGAGAAATACGAAAACCATTTTTATTAAGATCAACATAGTCTCAAAACAAACGGGAATTGTTAACCTCTCAATCCCTACCAGGAATTGGAGGAATTAATTACAACCAATCAAAACAGCAAACTACAATAATAGCAAAAATACATGAAAATGGAGAAAACTAGTTTTTCTCTCTTCCGTTCCCCTCTAACTCTCGATGATGGCCTCCTTCTGTTAAGTCTGGTCTCCTTCTCTCTTTAATGGCACCAAAGGGAGCAACACTCACAAATAAAATAATTCCAGCATAAGTAACCAAGTCTTCAAAGGTGTGGTCTGATACGATCCTAGCTAGGCCAAGACGCGCATAAGTGAATGATCTTGTTCTCTTGTAGGTTTGGTGCGCGGAATTAGAACGAAAATCCCTTGGATACGTTTTGAAAGGAACACGACCCTTCGAGTGAGGTGAATGACAAAAACACGACTTGTCGATGTGATGAACGTTTGAAAGGAACACGACCCTTCGAATGGAGGTTAATGATGAGAACACGACTCACCTATGTGATGATGATGATGTACGCCCTAGTCGTACCCTAAAGAGAACACGACCCTTTAGCACACCTAGTACTTGACTGGCACCCAAGACCTAATTCGAAGGAGTACACCTACGAACCCTTCTCGCCGAGATTGAACACGACAATCCCCCACGCTGCTCACGCACCTCCACACTTGAACACGACAAGTGCCACTCTTTGCACACGCAACGCTAGTTCGCGCACCTCCACGTTTGAACACGACAAACGCCACGCTTCACTAGCCCTAACCGAGTCCACGGCTAAGTACACAAGAACGGCTTGCACCGGAGATCAAGAAAGTAAGAAGGTAGAATAATGTAAACGGGGATTTGGTAAGGTGTTTGATGGAAATTCTGATCTAATTTTATTAATAACAAAGCAAGCCTTTATATAGGCGTTTTACAATACAAGTCTTACTAGAAATAGAACTACTAATAATAGATAGTTACCTAAATAATTAATTCCTAAATAAAATAAACTCCTAATTAAGCCGAATCTCTACATAGTAATTAAAGCACATAAAAATAGGAAATATTAATTCGTGCTCTCTTTTACCAAACCCTAGCCGACTTGGGCTTCTTGGTGCGATCCTTGAACCGTATCATTCCCTTCCCCTTGAAGGCGATTCGTCCTCGAATCGTGATCCATAAAATTCTCCAAGGACAGATTGTATCTCCATAGAATTTCTTCCTCATTCAATCCATAGGTTGCACAAATTGGTGTTATCATGACCTCATAATCTTTCCTCAATGCAACGCTATGATCAAAATTCCCAATCGCTCGTCCTTCAAGTTTATTCAAATAACTCCAAAATGACGGTGATCCTTCCTTGATTCCTTGAGTATTAATTGAGTAATCAACTAAGGGATCATACTCTCCAAATGTTTCCACATACTCAAGCAAATCTAATTTTATCAAGAGAAGACGCATCCATCCTTTGTATTCCATACAAGCCATAGTTCTCGAGTAGTCTTCTCTTTTGCGCTCCCCTTCAAGATTATCAAACCTCTACATCAGCTTCTTCATAAGCTCAATCACTTCTCCTTTCTCAGCTTCAAGCCTTGCTTCCGCCATCTTATTCACTTCAAGCAAATTTTAACACAAGAAAGTGCAAATCTGTTTTCGGTGAACACAGTTTAGTATTTCGGGTGCAACTTTTTACTCTGATGTCCGAATCACCTGATTCTTCTTGATTCAGACTCCTGACAGACAGACCTTTCCAACGAACTAAGACTCACTAAAATCGGATTCCAATAGGTATATATTGAAATACAATTTCGACACTGACACTTTGGTGGACTGTTTTTGGTGACTCTTTTGTATGACTCTTTTTTATGGACTATTTTTATGACTTATATAAATAAATAAAAAAGACAAACAGACTCAACACAAACTAACTTGGTTTAGAACTAATAAACCGACTCAAAAAGAAAAAAAGACTCGACTTTGATTTAGAACTTCTAAATCGACAAAGACTCAAAACAGAAAATTTTGATGACACTTTTTGATTTTGTGACTCTTTTTTGACTCGACAAAAAAAAATAAAAGATAGATGGGATTTTCTTACCAAACCTAGAACTCCCTTGAGCTCCGCTACCAACTGATACGATCCTAGCTAGGCTAGGACGCGCATAAGTGAATGATCTTGTTCTCTTGTAGGCTTGGTGCGCGGAATTATGACGAAAATCCCTTTTGAAACGTTTTGAAAGGAACACGACCCTTCGAGTGAGGTGAATGACAAGAACACGACTTGTCGATGTGATGAACGTTTGAAAGGAACATGACCCTTCGAATGGAGGTTAATGATGAGAACACGACTCACCTATGTGATGATGATGTACGCCCTAGTCGCACCCTAAAGAGAACACGACCCTTTAGCACACCTAGTACTTGACTGGCACCCGAGACCTAATTCGAAGGAGTACACCTACGAACCCTTCTCGCCGAGATTGAACACGACAATCCCCCACGCTGCTCACGCACCTCCACACTTGAACACGACAAGTGCCACGCTTTGCACACGCAACGCTAGTTCACGCACCTCCACGTTTGAACACGACAAACGCCACGCTTCACTAGCCCTAACCGAGTCCACGGCTAAGTACACAAGAACGGCTTGCACCGGAGATCAAGAAAGTAAGAAGGTAGAATAATGTAAACGGGGATTTGGTAAGGTGTTTGATGGAAATTCTGATCTAATTTTATTAATAACAAAGCAAGCCTTTATATAGGCGTTTTACAATACAAGTCTTACTAGAAATAGAACTACTAATAATAGATAGTTACCTAAATAATTAATTCCTAAATAAAATAAACTCCTAATTAAGCCGAAGCTCTACATAGTAATTAAAGCACATAAAAATAGGAAATATTAATTTGTGCTCTCTTTTGCCAAACCCTAGCCGACTTAGGCTTCTTGGTGCGATCCTTGAACCGTATCATGGTCTACTAGGTGAGACATATTCTTGTGGGAATCAAGAGTGTTCTTACAACTTTCTATTTTATCCCCTTCTTGGTACTCTCAGCCATGTGAAGAAGAATTCTTGGCACAAACACACGTGCTTCTGCTCCTAAAATCCCCAGCCAACTGGACCAGCACTAAAGAATAAAATATTCAGCACGCAAAAACATGGTCAGTGCTGTCAAAACTGGACTTCGTCACAGCAGCTCCATCTCAAGGCCTTGGGATGGTCTGAAATGCTCCTGCAGAAAATCTCCCAAGGCCAATTGATTGTTTTGGCTCTAATCTTCAAGCTTTTCGTTCCTTTCCCTTCATATAGATATTTCATGCCTGTCCAAGGAAAAAGGAAGGGAAAGGGCTCAAAGTAGCATAATTATTATCTCAATTAATTATAAAAGAGACAATAAAATATGGAAAATAAACAATCAATCACTGACGCTCAGTCAGGGCACTTGCCCCCATCGATATCATAATTCCTCCATATATTTTGTTGCCTCACGGTTTTCACCAATTACCTTGCACATTCTCACTTATTGTTTACATTAGTAGCGACATATGACAAAGTATTTTAGTTACCTCAGGGTGTCGCATGTCGGGCGCATTTCCACCAAGATGTCGCTCGCGTCACTTACTCATCCAACCATCTTCACCGAGTTTGTACCTTCCGGTTACTCGCTGGGGTATCGTGACTTATCCCATATTTTCTCAATCGGCCGGGAAGTGCCTCATCTCAGTGAGCCGCCTGATCAGGGTCGGCCATCACGAGGATATGACTTTTCACTTCTCAGCGTTGTCACCTCGCACCCCGGAATGTGCCTCGTCTTACGATATGTCTGTGTTAGCGCCACTATCGTAAGGGTAGGATTTTCACTTCCGAGGTGGAGTTTTTATCTTCCCTGGGGTCGTGCCTCGTCTTAGTGAACAACTGCCTATGTGAGCACAGGTTGTCACAAGGAAAGGATTTGCACTCCCAAGGGAGTCGGGGCGTGCCTCTTTTAGGTATACCGTCTATGTGAGCACGGGTACCCCAGGATAGGACTTTTCACCCCCGACAGTGCTGGAGCGTGTCTCATCTTAGTGAGCCGCCTGATCAAGGCCGGCCTCACAAGGATAGAATTTTCACTTCCAGCACCATATATTTCTAGGTATGCCGGGGCGTGCCTCGTCTTTGTGGACCGTCTATGTTAGCCCGGTTTACCACAAGGATAGGACTTTTCACTCCCGACATCCTTTCTTCCGTTATCTGCACACCACAGATAACCAAAAAGAAACACAAGAGATATCTCCAAGATAATTGTTAGAGCATGCGCCACGGCATGTCAAATTCTAGAATGATATAATTTCAAACGATCAATGTTCCAAGAGTTAGGTAAGGGGGTACCGTCAAGTATTTCCAGGTGATATGCCCCGTTTCCGATAGCGCGGGTAACGCGGTATGGGCCATCCCAATTTGAGCTGAGTTTCCACATCCGTTGGCCAGCAGCTCGCTTGTTCCGGAGCACTAAGTCTCCCGTTTTGAGCAACCGCTCTTTGACATGCCTGTTGTGATACCGCGCCATTTTCCTTTTGTAGTGCGTTGTTTTCAAGAGAGCTTCCTCATGTAGCTCTGGTAACGCATCAAGGTTGGCTCGCACCCTTTCTTCGTTTAGGTCTTCTTTGAAATATTCGACCCTCAAACTTAGGGTGACAATTTCCACTGGTGTGACGGCCTTAGTGCCGAAAGCCATCGCAAAGGGTGTCTCCCCTGTGCTAGTTTTGACGGTCATGCGGTAGGCCCACATCACGTAGGGTAGCTCGTCCGCCCATTTCTTTTTCGAGCCCTCCAAATTTTTCTTGATGTCGCTCAGGATGCTTCGGTTGGTCACCTCTACCTAGCCGTTAGTCTGGGGATCCAAGGAGTAGTTTAGGGCATCCCTTAACTTATCTTACTTTTTATCTTAGCATAATTCTTAGAGTTAGTTTCTTAGACTTCTCTCTAGTTTATCTCTCTAGTTCTTGTTAGCATCCTTCCTCTTTGCTGCCGGGCTTCAAACGTTTAGTAATCAAGTCTTCTTCCCTTAATCTATTTCTTTACTTGTTATGCTCTCTTTAATTATTATTTATTTATCTTCAAGCATGAGTAGCTAAATCTTTAGTTCTTAGCAAAGGTAATTCAAGGGTTGCAAGGGCAGATTCGAGGTCTAAACATGCTTAATATATTCTTACTGCCATATTTAATTGCTCATCATTTTAATTACATTTTCGCTTGTGGTAATTAGAGGCTTGATCAACTGATAATTTCTATGAGTGAATACTGTCATCTATGTGATAAATACGGAAGGAAAGTTGCATGGAACAAGTAGACATCTATCTAGTAGTAGCTGTGCTGAAGTGGTCTCGACTAGCTAGGGTGAGTAGTTGATTGGAGCAGGGTCACGAGCCTGACAAACTGAGGGACCTTTAGCTCCAGCTGTGTCTTTTCTTATTTTCATGGGCAGTCTGAATATGGCCCTCCCGCATTCGTGCCTGGAGGGATGGCGGACTGTCAAGACTACCTCATATGTGGAAACGGGGGGTAGTTTCTCTTAAGAGAAAAGTAGGGGATATCCGAGGAATCTGGTCCCTATGTCACTTCTATGTTCACATGAATAGACTATTTCTGTGCTGATGACAATCGGGCCCTCGAATGCAACCTAAGAATACCTTTTGCTAAGATCCTTCTTTATCTAATTATTTATGTTTATTTATCTCTCTGCTTTATTATTCTGACTTTATCACTGATTTGCTATATTTTATCATTCGGGACCCCGAACTGACAACTCGAGACCCCGAATTACTGCTTTCATATTAGAATTGTTAGCTCCAAATCTCTCTTGACTAACGTGTTTAGTCAAGCAAAAGCCCCCCTGTTGTTACGTTTTTGGGTTTTTGTTCTGTGTTTGCATTCAAGACTTTGAATCAGTCTCTCTCAATCCCTGTGTTCGACCCTGACTACCACTGTACACATTATCAATTGTGCACATAATTTCAGGCATTATAAATCTCTATTTGACTAACGATCAGTGGTGCTGACTATTTTAGTATAAACAGCGTTGGAAATGGAGCATGTTCGCCGGACTATCGTCGCCGGCGACACAATGAGAGTCATGAATAGTGAGAGCCGTCTCTCACTCCCAATTGTTTGGCCTGGGCCGCGCAGGCCCAAGCGATGAAGCAGTGCGCGTTGGGCGCGCACGCGAGAGGGATGGCTGGGCCTTCGGCCCAGCAAGTGAGGACAACAGATGGGCAGCTTCAGCCCAAGCTGAGCTGTGCTGGGCTTGACCCAGCTATGGGCCCATCCTGATGGGCCCACTCTCGGCCCAGTGGACTGAGCCCAATTTTTAGACCCGTCGTTTTTTTGTGCCTTCATACACTTGTACTGTTTATTTATTTTCGCACTTGTACTATTTATTTTTTGTATGCATGTACTGTTTATTTATTTTCGTATGCTTTTGCATGTTTAATTATTCTGCTTGTGTTTGACCATCAAAAATTAATTGTCACTTGCGTACAATAATCTTGATGCCGATTGCGTACAATAATCATGATGCCGATTATTCGTATGCTCGTACTACTTAACTAATTATTTTTACATGCTTAAATAATTGTTCTAAAGGGCCATCCTTGATACCAGCTATAAGGGCATACGCGGACTCAAACGATTTTGATTGCTCATCAACAATGGATGGCAATCAAAATAGAAAAAAACCCAAATGCATCCTTCTTGTCAACACTAAAATTGATTATGTATTTTTTTAGTAAAATGCAATGCTGCAAACTTGTTTTTAGATTCTAACAAAAATCCAGAATGACTTATCAACTAACTAATAATAAACTAGCATCATCAACATCTAAACAACATCCATAGGAGACGAGACGAGGCGAGAGCACCGGACAACCCAGGGTACTTGCAGATATTCTTCTACATCAATCACTTTGTTACTCTGTAGGTCTGTGCATATAACAAAGACAAACAATCAAACTCCACATAAGAAAAGAAAATCGACATATATCCCATTGACTTGTAGTAGTTTTGCTTACAAACCGAATAAGAGTGCAAGGAAGATTAAGACAATCGAGAATAAGAACTACTAATAACAAAGTAGAATATTAACAAACCTTGACTCGTTTCAAAAGCTCCTTAGCCCTTGCATTATTCTTGAAATGATCACGTACAGGCTGCAGAAAATATTAAGCACATTGTTGGTTAGCTGACAATACAGGATAACACACGCCTCAGCGGTCAATTGGTAGAACTCTTGTTTTTATATATAAAGGAATAGTGTATGGTTAGTGGAAATGAACTTCCCTTTCAATCAAGATAGGCACAGAACAGGGTTGGTAAGTGACAAAATTCAACAAGCCACAAGAAACATTTTTTTCGCAATTCACAGACATCACTTTCCTGCGATTTAATGAAACAGTATAGGTTCCAGCGTTTAATTACCTGCAGTATCTTATTCAATGCCTTTGATAGAGCAGGCTTGAGGTCAGCAGGATGCAAGCCCTCGTTTTCATACTCAGCAACCAGTTCTTCAAAGCTAAGGAAGGTCCTGTATCAATGTAAGAAAGTTAGTGCATTAAGTGGCATACCACAGTTGACAGCAATAAGAAATTGCTATACTCACAATCTACGAGTAACATTTCATGATGAATAACCAGGAAATTAAAGACATCATCATAATCGAGTAAACTCGGAAATTAATTCCCGGGAAGTGGCTTAAACCCTCCAAACGGTCCAAATAATAAAAAACAGGGGAAAACATGAAACAGTGAAATAAAAGGAAGGCAACAGGGCTTACTTCTCTCCTCCATTTTCTGGTTTAAGTTCCACCTTGAACTCATTAAACCATGGAAAGATAATGTATTTGATGTATTCCAGGCAAGGATTCCCTTCAACAATCTTTGGGGGACAGTACGCCGTCTTTATTTTCAAGTTCACTTCTGCCTAAGAGCAGTGGAAAGAGAAAAAAATACTAATGCAACAAGCAGGGACAGTGATAAAATGCAGCAGTAATAAGCAGGCAAGCTTTATATTTGACATTAATTGAATTCCCATGTTAATTGAATTCCCATGTTACGAGGTGTCTTAATCTTACAATTGCTACTCTATGATAAAACTGAAGCCATACCTCTTCATCCTCCATGTAGATGGAAGAAGAAGGATCACTCTTTGACATCTTTTCTTGCCCTTGCTGCAAACCCGGTAACATGTCTGAGATCATTAAAACCGGATCATAATCCATAAGAATAGCGAAACCTTGAACGAAATGATGATAACAAATTGAATGCAAGGAATTAAGGCCGTACGATGAGACAAAATTATAGGCTTGTTTTTCCTCTTGATGTCATCGCAGTACTCTCTCGCAAGAACATTCACCTTCCGCTGATCCATGCCCATTTGGCAAATGTCAGCCTGTTCACCATGATGATCAATTCAAGTTACAAACAATGCAGAAAGAGTTCCATAGCTAGAGTTTAAAGCCAGCACGGTATGCATTCCTTCCTATTAGAGGTTTCTTTCCAACCTCTTCCAGAAGCGTCATGGCCACATAGAAACAAACACCGGTTGAACAAATAACTAACAGTCAAGGTAGTTATGAAAAAAAAAAGGCAGGTATAAAGTAAAATAAATCATCAAGTAAATCAAATTGGTAATAAGATAATAAGCAGCCAGAAAGAAGCAACACTGATAAAACAAACATGGATTCAGCTAGTGGCGAGGTATTAGAGGATTTAGTAGTAGGTTGCGGGTTCAACACCTAAGAATACCAAACAAATACAAGACAAACAAAGATATACACAATGTCAAACACATGGGGTTGACTTACTTGATGTCAGGATCAGTTTATTTATGCGAAAAGGATACATAGAGGATGAAAAAAGAGAGCACAAAATGCTTGTTTTACATGTGAGATTCCAGTGGACAAATGGATGACATTTATTACTATGGTGCATTGTATTTTTACAAAATTAGCTCTCTTTAGAAATGTTTTTTCAATCCACCAATACTCATATAACTCGCTCAATAGAAAAATAATCCATTTCTAGGAACAACTCAACTGGCAATTTGAGTACTAAATGGGGGAAATATAAGTGGCTGCCTGTAAATTCCAGAGAACAATGTCTATCAAAACCAACAAGCAAGAGCCTTAATTCTAATCGATAGGGGCAAGCACCTTGAGGAAAAAAATGTCAGCACATTGCATGCACGGGTAGAAAATCTGGTCAGCAGTCAACTCATCACTCTCATTACGGCCCATAATTTGATAACACCTAAGAAGGACAAGAAAGCAATACTTTTAGCTCACAAGTAACAGATGATTCATGAGATTCACAGTCTAATCCAAGCTCCGTTACCTCATAATACTAGGAAGCTTGTTTCTGCAGGCTATATCCATTACAAGAGGCCAGTACTCTGATGCCCTGGAGTTGATTTCATCTGAAGACCAAAGGAACTGTACATTACCCGCTTCAATATTCATTCCAACAGCCTTCCAAATCTCAATCAAGTACTCTCCTTCTACTTTAATTTTGGCCAAGTCACCTCCCATTTTGTTGTTCAGTTGAGCAAACCAATCAGCAATCCAAATCTTGACATGGCAGCCAGCTGAAGTCAGCTTGTTCACGTTTATTGCTTTCATAACTCCCTGGCAACATGAGCATGGAAAAAACAAACAAAATGAGAAATCAAATAAACAAAAACAAATGCGTATAGCTAACATGGAAAACAAATCAACACTCGAGGAAATAATTAAAATGGACCTGGGCAATGTGCATTCTGCCAGAGGGCTCAAACCCATCATAGCAAATGGGATTAGGCTTATGTTTGAGCAAATTGAGGAGCTCATCATCTTGAATACACTCTTCTCCAATACTCCTCACAATTTGAAACCTTTCTAGCAGATTCATCCTACACTCACAACCAAAACTACAAATCAAAATCTAACTACAATGACCCATAAAACAAAGACAAGAAAGAAGAAGAAATGCGATAAGATTGGAGGATTGGATTACTCAGGAGTGGAGGAAGATGAGGCTGCGACAGTGAGGGAGGGATTCCAATTCTTGGGTAGGCGGAGTTTGCTGCAGCTCATAACAATGGCGGAGGAAGTGAAGCAAACTACACCTACCCAACAATTGGAATTGGAATCCCTCTGTCGCTGCCTCATCTTCCTCCATATGTCGCCGACCACCTTACAAATCCGGTCGTCGAAATCAAACTAAATACACATACAAGGCAAACCCAACCCCGTACATATCATCATACCCAATACAAATCAAACCCAATCCGTTTATCTCCTCCTCAAATCCGAAACAGCCATGCAAATCAAACAACAAGCACGACAGCAGACCAAACAAGAAGCAAGAAAAGAAACAGAGAAGAGAAAACAGAAAAGCCAGAGTATTTTTTGTACTTGCGTCGCTGCCGGAGTTGGAGGAGGGAGAGCGCGATGCTGTGGCGGCTATTGGTCGGTGATGGTGATTGAGCGGGAGATGGAGTGAATTTGAGGATGGAAGGTAGTGATTGAGGTGTGGTGGTGACAGGTTTAGTGTGGCTGCGTTTCAGAGGAAGAGGAGACGATGTTTTGTATTTATTGTTAGGGTTTGGTTGGCGTTTTGTTTTGAAAAAAAATAAAAAAGTAAAAAAAAAATAAAAAATTCCGGGTCCGGCAGACCCACCGGGCTAGGACCGGGACCAGGAATCTGGACCCGTTTTTAATCGGGTCGGGTTCAGATCCGGTCTGAATGTTTTCAGGCCTGGCCGGGCCGAGTTCGGACCCGCACATTCAAATTGACAGCCCAAATTTATATGGGGAAGATCCTAAGAAGGTCTGACCTGTCACGATCATTGCACGTAAAAAAACTGAAAATTTAGTCAAAGAATAATAATAAATGTTTTAAATACATTTAGTTGTAATATGCTAAAAAAATAAAACAAGTCATAAATCTTTCCTATTATAAATATAATTTTTTGGAAGTTCAATCACGTAATACTCTTTAAAACCGGTTAAATTTTATCCTATTTTTAAGGCTGGAATGAGAAATGATCCTCTATTCATGAAGTATGACTTTTACAGTTTTATTATACAGTAGAAACTCGATAAATTAATACTCGATTATTTAATAAACTCTCTAAGATAATATTTTTGGCCGGTCCCGACTCGGGGATAGGGTGCTAAATTAATAATTCGCTAAAATTATAAGATAATACATTTTTGATAATTTCTTTAGACCCCATATAAAATATAAATTAATAATTCCTTATATATAGCATATTACATGAATGATTTATGAAGGTTTCTTGAAAAATGACTCAATTGTCTTTTGTTTTTTGTTGAAATCAATTTCCCCTTGAATGTCGTCTCTAATTTTCCTTAGCATGGTAAGAACTTCTGGTGTTGTTTTCTCATAGCTCAACAAGAAATTGTTCAATGTGATTGCCGCTTTAATAGCTTCGTTTCGCGAAGGGGGCTCCATTGTAGAACTTTCATCATCTTCTTCATCGATATCATCTTTATTAATTCCAATAACGCTTTCAATAATTTCTTTATCAGTCAACAACTGTGCAACTACATTTTCTTCTGGGTGAGTCAGAACATGCATAATAAGGTGGGAGATTGAAGGTTTCTTTCAAATTGGGCCCTTCATTTGATATACAGTACATGCATTGTATACAATAATTACAGTAAGTGGAAGCTTGAAAGGTGTTTGTAAACTAAGTATTTTACTATAAATTAATAAAATATTAATTAATATATAAATTAATAATTATTAATTTATCGATTAATTAATAACTCTTTTAATTAATAAATTTTGGTCGTCCCAAGTGTATTATTTTATAGAGTTTCTACTGTACTAGTATATGAATAAATAACGTTATGAGTGAGTGCCACCTATTATTAATTATTAATTTATATAGAAAAGCAAAAGCCTCAAACACTAGAATTCTTGACAATTTTGTTTTTTCTTCTTGCTCCTTTTTTTCCTTTTGAAATTTTTATTCATCAATTATTTTATTCCATGTGTTTATAAAAAAATTCTAATTGAACTATTAGCTGGTTAATTTTGTCTATAATTTCTCCTCATTTTCAACACTGCATCCCTTACTAAGACAATCTAGTACGAACAAGATTAATTTTAATTCACTAGATTCTAAACTTCATGTGGTTTAAACTGGATGAAGTACTACAAAGCTACATGAACACAATATTTTACATTCTAATTTAAACAAAATTCACGTATTCTCCATAATTCTAGTAATTTTACGTTTATACATATCATTATGTATTATATGAAATAAATTCTAAAATATATATATTTAGTATATATATATGCATCATAAGTTGTGTTTGTACCTTATAATTTTTAATTTATTATCCTATTTGACCTCCCAATATATTTTTTTTTTGTTGATAATAGGATATTTTATAACAATCAAACTGCCATTATGGCATTACAAAAGACACTTTCGCCTCGGGGCATTCCCTTACACAAATATTTCCTAAAAAAGAAATTTGACGGCCCAACTCTGGGGCAAGGACATTCAGTCCTAATACAAACCCATATCCATAAGGATAAGACAGAAAGTGGTAATATATACCACAAAGAAAAATCCTACATAATCAGGATACAACAAATAAACAACGATGCAGAGGCGGCGTGTAAGAGGAGCAAGGTAGCACCAACGAAACGGAAGAGGATCAAGGGCACTGTGGCTGGATCATAGGAGGCGGCGCAGAGGCAGCTTGGGATGCCACCAACGTAGAGCCAACACTCAGATCTACAGATCCCTACCAAATTATTATGGATGCTTCCATCGCTCTTTATTAACGCAGATCTGCACAAAACACTACCATAAAAATACAAATTGAACAGATCTAAGCACATAGATTAGATCTAATACTTAGATCTGAAGAAATTAAGTAAAAATAAAATAAAATTAAAATTAAACACGGGTGCCGCCGGCCCTAGGATGAAGCCGGCGGCCACCCCAGTTGATAGAGGGAGAAAACCAGGCAGTGTGAGATGGCGGCGGTTGATCGTCGGTGGTGGTGGTGGTGATGGCGAGAGTGTGTGGTGGCTGAAGAGGAAGGTTGAGACTTGAGAAGAGAGAAGGGAGGGATGGAGGGGTTTATCTGATGAGGTTAGAGAGGAAAATGATTATATGGATACCTCCCAATATTTATTCCCTTAAAAAATTTAACTTTTATTTATCAATTTACTATATTTCGTCTCATAAAAAATTTAAAATCCTACCCCTTTAAAGAATCATCTTAGCATCACCACTCGGTAAAAGAAAATATATTTAGTATTTTTTATTTTTTTTCTAGAGCATATTAAATTAAAATTAATCTTGCTCGTGCTAAATCATACTAAATGAATATTATTCCCGCTGCATAAAAATTATTATAAGAAAATATACATAGGTGATAACATGCATTTAAGAAAAGAGAGGAAACAAATGGAGTGCAGTGTAACGTCATAAAATAAGAAATCTGAAAAAAAAGAACTAAAACAAATGACGGCGACAGGGGGAGGAGAGGCGGAAGAATAAAGAGAGAGCGGAGCGGCGTGGCGTAGAGGGAGAGACGAAGGCGGCTGTGGGTGAAGATACCTACTGTGCCTAAGGAGGAACTAGACTACGGACGCTGAAGCAGATAGAGGACGGCGGAGAGGACAGATTTGGTTGTGGTGGCGGTGGAGAGTCGGTGGAGGAGGAGCGGATGAACAGAAAATAAAAGGACGAAGAAAAGTGTGAACACGTTTGGCAGAGCAGGAGTTATAACAAAAATTAGAAAAATGGTTTTGAAAAAATTAGAAAATTTGATTCCATGTGTTTCTAACTTTCAGTGTTAATTTAAAAAAATATTTATTTTAGAGATACGTAAACAACAATTTTTGAAATATTTTCAATTCATGGGCTTAAGTAGATAATTAGGAGGTTCAGCTGATTTTCAGTTAAAGGTAGGAGTGAGGATAATTCGGTAAATTGATTGAACCGAATTAAAACCAATAATTTTATTTTTTTAAAATCAGACTAAACTTAAATTATTTGAAATTTTGTCGCACATAGAATACGAATTAGGATTTTTTTTATTCAGAAAAAGACGACTGGTTTTTATAATTTTTTCCGGAAGTTTTTTTCTTCTCAGTTTTAATATTTATTTAAAAGCTCATATCATTGCAACTGGGAACCGGCAATTGGATTGCGGGTTGTGCAGTCATTATAGGGACTTGTCCCATCCTTGGGGCAGACATTTGGGCAACATATCATGGTATTCGAGTTGCTAAATCCTCGGGCCACCGGAATTTGTTGATAGAATTGCGATAATTTAACGTCGCCGTGCATATATATGTTGTTTGGTCGCTGTGCTTTAGCCTTGCCATGCATGGCTCTTGTGCATGGGCCAGCATTAGGGAAAGCTCTCCTCGGTTCACTTATTTTCGATAGGGCAAGTGTTCCAGGTAGGAAACTCAATCTGCAGCGAATTTTTTTTTCCACTTGGTCTATTTTTATGCTCCTGATGCTCTCATTTGCTAGAGCATGTTCATAAGAGTATAATTAGTGTTTGGCTTGGTCATCTAGTGAGTTTTAGCCTATTTTTATGTTCGTGACTACCTACGTGGTTACATACAAATTTCATTAATTTACAACATATATAAATTTAGTCTTTTTAAATTATTTAACCTTTCGACAGAAAATGAATTTTATTCAAATATAATTAATTTCGGATTGAGCTCCTCTAATTTTCTTTTAAACATGACCAGTTATGTTAAAGGAATCCGAACCGTTCAATAAAATTGGATGAGTGAGATTAAAAATTCAAGTAATTAATGAGATGACCAGCCAGTGGTCAACTCATTAATGACTTGAATTTTTAATCTCATTCGTCCAATTTTATTGAACGGTTTAAATTCTTCTAATATAACTGGTGAAAAATTAGAAGAGCCGGATGTTAATTTCTATCTCTTTTCATGCGAACACTTTTCTCATATGCTTGATCCCAAACGGAGTGACTTCTTTGTCACACTCATCAAAAAAATTACTCTTATTTTTCGAAAATAATTATTTAAAAAAAATAATAATTCCTAGAAAAAAATTATTATTGAACGGGAACCTGTCCTATCCGTCCAAATTTAGATGGACGGGTCTTGTCCGTCCGTTTATTAAATGGACTTTGACAAGTCTGTCCAGTTTACTTATTTGACAAATGGAATTGGTGCATGGACATCCGTCCGTCCCATATTGCCACCCGTAATTTAGACCCAAAAGAGTTAACTTTGAAGATCGGTTGAATTGGCACCAATTTTTTTCACCGTTAGACACTTTTGGCACTCAACATTTGTGTCGTTAGATACGTTGACCCAATCATTTAACTTTCCATATAACCGGTTACTTTTTATTTTTTTCTCCATTATACGTATTAAAAATTATTTAAATTAAAAAATTATAGAAAATATAAAAATAATTAAAATAGATTAGAAATTTAAAAAAACACATAAAAATCAAAAAAAATTATAAAAATTATAAAATAGTAAAGTTAAATTATGTAATAAAATATAATTTTTAAATAATATAATATAAAAATTAAAAAAGTAAAAGTGTGGAAAAATTAAAAACCCATGAAAATAAAATAGTAGTAAAATTTCTTTAAATTTAGTAGAATTTACACTTAGAAAAATTTTAACAAGTTGAAAATTATTGGGTGAAAAATAATTTTGGGATATTATTGAATATTAAAATCATTAAAATTATTAAATTGGGACCATTTTATACAAACCTAGCGTGCAATTTAAGCAAATATGAAATATAAGGATGCTATTTTAATTTTTTCTACTTTTAATATTTTATAATACATTTATTCAAAAAAAATCCATATTAGCCATACACATCTATAGGTATTTATTATTTTAATTATTTTTCTAATTTTTTAAATATAAATAATGAAAAATGAGATAAAACTAACGGTGATAATTGAAAGTTGACTTAGTTGAGTGTCAAAGTGTCTAACTATGTAAAATGTGAGTGTCAAAGTATTTAATGGTACAAAAATTTAGTACCAATTTAACCGACTTTCAAAATTGGGTACTAAAATTTCTAACTCCTCCTAAATTGAATGTGGAAACGTCTTTTCCCCTATTTAAAATTAACATGTACTCCGTATCAACTTTTATTTTTTACTCCCTCTGTTTCCAATTAACTGTCACTTTTCTACGGATTCTTACTGTTCATAATACTTGTCATTTTATCTTTTCCGAAGCATATATTTTGTGCAAATGATAATTTTTTTTTATGCATCAACCCAATTTGATGTTGGTGTGATAATTTGAGTGGAAATTAGGAATAAAAATGAAACAATGTGGAATAAAATAAGATCAAAGATCATTGTCTTACGAATTTTTACTATTTCAAAACGTCGTTTAATTGGAAACAGAGGGAGTATTCTTTTTAAAGAATTACCCGTTACCCCTACTGTACCTACAATTTTTCCGCAAGTTTCCTGACTACTGCTCCCCTCTTCCAATTGACCATCGTCTAGAAACAGAAACGCTCATGCCTTACTTGCCAAAAGACTAATCAATTCATTCTGCTTCTCCTCTAAAGAAAACACAGCACTCACTTTCTCACTCAGGGCACAAAAGCTAGCTGTCAATCCATTCCATTCCATTCTTCGCTGAACCTAACAAATATCTGCTCAAATCTCTCGCTTCTTTCACTTCTTAATTAATCAGAAAAAAAACTAAGCAATCTGTACTTTTTCTTCATCTAAGTTGATCTAATCAAGCTAGCTACCAGACATTATCTCCAACTATGGCCGGCGTGAACATCTTCAACTGTGTTTGCGATGACTGCTGTAATTCTATAGTAACCAAATTTTTCGATTCGGCTTGTGACTGCTGTAAGCCCACAGTAACCAAATTTTCCCATTTGGCTTATGACTTTTGTACTACGCAGCCATCTTATGTGTACTCTCTAGGGACTGATCTTGAAAAGTTGGAGAATGCTCGTTGCGATCTAAATCACTTGATGGACAGTGTGATGGGTTTGGTTGAAACAGCCGAACAGAGTGGCGAACAGAGCATTAGTCTGGTTGAGGAATGGTTTAAGAAGGTGGCGATTCAAAGGGCCGTAGCTGAAAAGTTGCACAGAGAAGGTCAACAACAACATGAGAAATTGCCTTGCACCGTCAAAGTTTGCCCCATCTACGTAGTTGGGCTCAAAATTGTCGCCATGATCAAAAGCCTAACTGACCTCAAGAAACAAGGAGACGAGTACAAAGAGAAAGGTGTGGCTAGCAGCGACAAATGGTTTCTACAAGGAAACTGTAGTCCGCATGCTGAAGGAGATTCCAATAGGGAATATGCGACTGTGGGTAATCTGGAAGCTCATAAAGAGGAGGTTTTGGAGTACCTTGAAGGACCAGAGGAGTGGATTGTGGGGGTGTGCGGGCGAGGGGGGTGTTGGCAAAACTACCCTATTGAGACTAATCAATAAGCATTTCAGTGAGGGGGGAGATTCTAATCTCTATCTCGTGGTCGATGTAGAAGTTAAGGATTTGGGAGTGGAGGATATTCAAAAGGCCATCAGAGAGAAGATGAATGATACGATCCTAGTTGTGGTAGGATGCGTAACAAGTAATTCCCGATCTAGTTCTAGGCTTGGATTTCGATTGCGGAAGATAAACTCAACAAGTACGAGCTTAGACCTAAGGACAACCTGTGTCAACCAACCTAATCGATTTCAAGTGAGGTTCTCGATTCGATACCGCGACCTATATTCAACCTGTGAATATCAACCTTAGGCGACGACTCAATGGAATGGATTTTCGGGTTTTACTTGCTATCCTAATCGAGTGTCCGGACTCAATGAGGAACAAGATTCGCGAAGAACAATTGAGAAAATTCTCTAATTTTTATTTCAAGATAACATGTTTTCATGATGAAGAGGGTAGCTCCTTTAAATAGGAGAAACCCTGAACTCCTTACATCAAAAATCCTTGCCGTAATAGAATTTCTATAATTATTTAAATAGCTATTTTAATAAAATAGAAGTCAACTAAATTGATTAAGTCCAAAAAGCTAATTAAAAACAAGGAATTTGGAGTTTCTAAGTTGGAAATCATCACTCGAGCCAACCTTGACTTCGGCGCTGGCAGCAAGCTTTGATTTTGGAGTTTCCAAATTGGAAATAATACAAACGCCAATCTTGACTTCGGCGCTGGCGGCATGCTGCTAGTGGCTTAGCGGTATGCCGCTAAGCACTACCCAAAACTCGTCCAAAATCACCTCCTTGGCATTCACACTGCGCGCTAAAATGTCAACTAGCATAACTTTTGATCCACTCGTCCGATTGGGCTGAAACTTGTCCCAACCGAAAGCTAACATCTTGATATTTCCATAAAGCCTCTGTTCTCCCAAATCGAACTTCATTTGCTTGTCCATATGCTTGTTGCGAACATGCGATACGCCATGCATGATACATCCTGGGAACGTAACTATAAAGTTTCTCAATGATTGGAGATACGAAAGTGTTGAGCAGAGAGCTGAGTACATCTCTACGGTACTGCAGAAGAAGCAGCAGGAGAAGCAAAATAGGAAATGCAAGTATATAGAGAATAGTGGAACAAGCTTCCAAATCCATTGAAATTATGCAAGCATCATAACGTATTTTAATTAGTTATGCAAGTAATTTTTTTTATAAAATGATGAAATTCGAATCTAAGTTCGAATTCTTAATAGTATTTTTACCACCAATAAAATAATCAATAAACTATTTGCCTATTAACAATTATGCAAACTTATACTAAGAAACTACAAAACTACGATCATAAAGAGACTAAGCTATGGAAAAAATTATAATGATAATAGCAATTACTGAAAATTAACAACTTCGATGAAGATACGTCAGTGTACCTTTTTCTCCATGAAGTTCCCATTTATCACTCAACGGCGGGACTTTGTTTATTTCTTTTTTAGAATCGACGAATCAAATGATATTTTTAATTTGTTCTAATTTCTATCTTTTTTTCTCGGTGCTGAATTAAATTTTTCCTTGTCATAATTTTTTACTTCCAATTAGTATGGCTAATACATTTGGATCCTAAATGTAAAAATATAAAAGACAATTATTACTGTTATGAATTAGAAGGAGAGGAAGTGGAAAACCGTACTTGTTGCAATCAGTGGAGAGGCTAATCTTGAAAGGAAATTTGATTCCACACTTGGCAGGCAGTCCTTCGGCAGGGCCGTAGTTGATTCCAGAGTTGCTGTTAGCAATGAATGTAAGGCACTTGCAAATCTGTTGGCGGTCCGAGGTGGTCGTGGCCGCAGCACTCAGACCCTTGAGGTAGTTGCAGCAAGCAGCAGGCACAGGTCCCCTAGGACTCTTCAGATAACCTAAGCACGTTGTCACTTTGCTCGCCACCACCATGCACATGAGTATCAACCCTACACAAGTCAACTTGATTAAGGTAACAAAGTTGAAGCTAGCCATTTTTCCCCTTCTTTTTGGGTAATGAGTAATTATTCTAGGTAGATAACTTGTAAAATGTAACAATTGAGTTATGCATTTTCGGCAATGAAGTGCATTGTTTATATAGAGAATGTTGGGGTACACCTGGAGGAAAGACTAGACTAGACATTCGTGATTATTTATTAGGTTCTCCTAATCTCCTAATTTACCAACTTCTAATGCATTAGTTCTATGTTACTCATTCCGAATTTTTTTAGCGTAATTTTGACTATTTTTTTATTTTTATTTTTTAGATGTCCATTTTAAAGTTCCAATGAGATTAATCAGTCTCTTTTTACTCCTTTTATATTTTTCAATAACTGTGTCACAAATTTCACCTAGTGAGCTATATATACTTTTTACATTTTCAACAATTACAATAATTCTCTTTATCTTTTCCGTTACTTTCAATTAATAATAATCATTATCTTAGTATCTGAAATTTTAATGAATTGGTTAGCTATAAAAAATCGAAGAGAGTATTTTTTTTTTTGGATAAGCAAGTACTCCCCGTCACACAAATAATGACTCCATATAATATTTTGCAAAAATTAAGAAATATACTAGTTTCCAAAAATAAGTCAATAAATAACTCTTTTTATTAATTAATTAGCATCTAAAATAAGTTAATAAATACAAAACATTAGGTATTATTAATAGTATTTTTTTTTTTAAATACAAATGTGACATTTTATATGAGACATTTTAAATATGTTAAGAAGTCATTTTTTTTAGCACGAAGGGAATAACTTTATTATTAATTAACTTTGGGAATGGTACAAAGAGCCGAGGAATGATTTTATTGACTTTTTGTTCAACTTCTAATTTCATTAGGTCTATTTAGGTTAAAAAAAATTCTGGTGAAAAATAGGTCAAAATGTTAAATTTTTAACTTTATTAAGTTTGGTTTGTTTTGAGAATATTACTTTCTGGAAGATCTCACATCCCAAATCTTCAGATATGATAATAAAAAATGAAAAGTGATTCTTGAAAAAAAAATTGAGAACTCAACTTTCCTAAACGTAAATTTTATATTTTGATAATTATGATATATTACATTTTTATATATATTTATAATTTAAAAAAAAATTATCATTTTTTATTAAATATTTCTTAAGGTTTATAAGCACCGACCAAATAAAAAAATTTAACTTTTTGAAGAATCACTCATCTAAGAATAAATTTCAAAAAAAATACATTTTAAGAAGAGTTACGTTCTAAAAGCTAAACATCAACTATACGTAGATAATGTTGACCATTAACCAATCACATGAAATCAGTCGGCTATGTTTTAAGGTCACGTGCCTAGGACAATGCAAAGAGCCGGAAGCGATTGGATTCTTTAAATGCTTGTTTATTCTGTCTTTTCAAAAGCTTTTTAGAAGGTTGGATAAATTGCCAGATGATATTTTTGTTTACTTGTGGTTGGTCATGCGGCGCAAATTTACTCGTTGAAAAAAGAAAAAGAAACAAAAGTTAAATATAAAGGGAATCGATTTCTTTATAAATTGAGGCCTTTTGAAAACAATAAAGATTTGAGTCTAAAAGGAATAATGTCATTCTATATGCTTTTTATGTTTTAAGTTTAACTAACAAATTCAATGCAATGGCTCTTAGAGCTTAAAATTCTTCTTAATAAATCTTATGTTTTTTATTTTTCTTACATCTTCAAGTTCTTTTTTTATAAAAAAAAAATTAGCCGTAAAAAAAAAACTCTCATTTTTTCTTCTTTTTAGGGGCCGCCGTCCGGATCGTAACCGGCGGTGAGCCCCTTTTTTCTTTTTGTTTCACTTTTTTTTTTCTTTTAGTTTATTATATGTTTATCTTGTCAGATTTATAAACTACATTTTTTTATGTTTCTCTCAAATTTATTGCGTATTGATTCATCATTTTTCTTGGGGTTAGAGAAGATGCATGTGATAGTGAAGATGATGATGAAATCACAAATCTGAAGGTTTTAACGACAAGATCACTAGTAAAACACATTTTTAATATTTTTATTAGTCTATTAATAAGTGAGGTGTTATTCCTCCATAATTCATTATTCCTCCATAATTCATTCTTTGTCTTCATGCGCTGTTATGGCCTTCGTGCTTGTTTGTCGCTTTATGAGAGTTTGTGCGTTTTCTGCGGTGAGAGGGGGCAAAACTTAAAATTTAGTTTGTTATTGGGTAACCTATTGTATGATTGTAGAACCTTATTTGAGTTCTTTGATTAATTTTGATCACTTTGTATTGACTCTGCATTGTTTGTAAATAGTTTTTTTCTTATTTTAATACAATTTCCTATAAGAAAAAAAAAATCTTTTCATTTGTCATTTAATACATGTAAGTTTATAGATCATTATTATAAATATTTTATCAAATTATAAAAATATAATATTATTTCAACCAATTAGATCAGAGTGAGGTAAATTAGCAATAAATGCAGATTAAAAGAGCTTTTGTATTTCACTTATAGTTAAAGAGTGACGATTTTGAATTACTCCGGTAATTATTACACATGTCATAAAAGATGACACGATTATATGATCGAAGAAACTATAAAAATTGGTTTAGTGGTGGTAGAGTTTTAATGTTAGCAACCTTATGCTATATTTTTTTTATTTTTGGTGGTGGGGATAAAAATAATATTTTTATTTTTTAATGTTAAAAATATTGAGCCGGTTAAAATAGTAAACCAACATATTTTTTTCACTCAATTTTATTTATTTGTTAAATTTAGTTGCCATGTCATTTTTTTATTTTTAAATTTCATTTTTAAGTTAGCTCGACCTTATGCTATATGTTTTAGATGATAAACAAAATATAACTATTTAAAAAAAACTGTAATTAATATTAACTGAGATATAAATGTAAAGGTAAATTTTATTATTATTTTTTCTTTCGAAAAGAGACTATTATATCATCAAAAATTTATCTTTTAAGACAGCGTCAAAACATCTCAGTCTTTCAAAAATTTCCAACAAAGAGTTCGTACAAACATCAAGAGGCATGACTAGAGTCTAGAAAGAAATAGTGTTTAAAACAACTTTTCAGATGTCTATTCGCAAAAGAGTTTAGTGCTAAAAATAGATGGTCATGATGCTAACTTCAAAAAGTTTGTCGACTAAAAGTAAAAGAGGGGTAACCCTTGAAAATGTGCACTAATGTCTCTCGAATTTTTTTTCTTCCATATTAATTATTTAGGTTTTTATATTTTCTAAAGAAGTACTATCATATATGCTCTCACCCCTTGATACGCTCCGGCTCATTTTTAATTGAACCGTAGAGTATTGAGCTCTTGATGGAGGATCTAGTCCAAGAGTTGTCACACACAGGATGATGAATAACGACTCAAACAATGGAAATGACTCGGATATGCGCAGCGGATTGGAAGAACGATGATGAACACAAGGAAAGGATTGGATGTTACCGTGGATGTTTATGGTTGGATGGATGGACGAATTGAATAAGATGATGATGATGATTGTAACAACACACTTGAAAGCTTGTAGATTCAGTAGCAAGAACAGTAGGCAAATGATTCGAAAGATACACACTCAATCGATTACAATGATAAACTCCCAGGAGGGATTAGAGAAGAGTAAACTCAATTCAATAATCCTTCCAAGGAATGGGTAAGAGTTTAGGAGAGAAAAGGGAGGAAAACTCACTCACAATATTCTCTCAAATGTCTAACCTAATTAAAACATACAAGAAAATAAGTATTTATACTTATTACACATTAGGCCCTTTATGACCATATTGCCCTTAATGAGCTCTTCCTTCCTCCCTTCAAAGATGGACGAATCATTTTGATGGGCTTCCAAGCCCATTTGAAGGGTAAGAAGTAGCCTAGAACGTGTCTTCAAGATGGGTCGAGTTCGGGTTCTATCGGCCTCATGAACGTAGCCCGACTTGAATGGAAACGTGTGCTCTTCGGTTTCAAAGGTAGGTGTGATCGTATCATCACCTTTCCCTTCAAAAGGATTCGTCCTCGAATCCATAACTTTAATTTCAGATTCTTCTTCTGGGCACACACAATTCAAAATACTTTGCAAGGAACACCTCAATACATGCTCATGACCTTGCCGAGGAAGATGGCTTAGGAAAGGATCCTCATATGCTCTAAAATTATTGACAACATCAGTAGGTAATTCCTGCAAAAGAGCTTCATAAATAAAAGAAAAGGAGTTATCAATGTTAGTATGAGCTAAATGATCCTCATTGCTCATTGGATCGTTAACAAATAAAACATTCTCTCTAATATTTTTCTCACTTTCTTCTCTCAAAATTGTTGCCCTCTTTGGTGTTTCCTCACTCTTTTCACTCTCCAAAGTAACATTTACAAACTCAATATTTACATCCGAGTCATTCATGTTACTAGTAGAAGGAAGGGGGGTGGAAACAGTATCATCATGGGTTGGTATGTTCATCTCACTCTCATTTTCAACACAAACGTCAAGCTTATTTGCTTCAAGAGATTGAGAAGGTGGAGGTGGCTGGATTGGTTTTGGTTGGATTTGGATTGGAAGGGTCATGATGCTAGGAGTGGTAGGAATTATTGCTGTTTTGACAGGTTTACTACAGGCCACTATCAATTCCTGGAACGTTGTTTGGATTGTGGTTTGGATTATGGTTTGGATTGCAGCTATTAATTCAGCATGTCTTTGTTCTGCTGCAGCCTGACCTCTCTCTATGGCCTCAAGTATTCTGTTTGACATTGATTGTTCGTCCATGAGAAGGGATGGTTTAATGATTCAAGGTGGGAAGAGAGGAAAAGATGAACACTTTTTGGACTAGTGGAGATAAGAAGAAGTGAATGTGGGAGTTGTATTCTAGTTTGTTTAATAAAAGTAGAGAATGTTATTAAACAAACTAAAAGGTAAAGAAAGGAGTTGTATATGCAAAGGAATATATGTAAATGGAAAAGGGTGTGGGATGGGAAGGTTGATGGCCGGCAATGTGGAAGAATAAAGGGAGTGGAGGTCACTCTCTTTACAAAGTTAAGTTTGAATAAGGAGGGTGGGGGTCAACCTTTTTTTTCAAAGGTGGATACTTTTGACTAGAAAGGAGAAAACAAAAGATGGTGGAGAATTATTAATTGTGGACACAATTAATAAACAAAATAAAAACCAAGACTTTCAGAAATTGGGGACACAAATAATAAACAAAACAAAAACAAATACTTTCAGAAATTTGAATAACAAATGGATCAAAAGAAAAGGACTTAAGAACAACAAAGAACACTTGAAGAAAAACAAAAAGGTTCTTGACAGACTTTACGAGTTTGACTCTTAAAAATAGAAGACGAAGGCCAACGAACACTAAATTTAACAAGAACACTCCTAAGACACAGACCTACAACTTCGAAGAAGGGAAGAAAAGACGATTCCAACTGGAAGACACCGAAAACGGACTCACAACACAAAACTATTTTTCTCGCGTAAAAACTGCACACTTTTATGTTCTGAATTTAAAGACCAAGATTTACTCCTAATTGAAAGAAGGTTAAAGAACAAAAAATGTTACAAACAAGCTGAAGTTGACGGACACAAAATTTCAGAATTTTCCAGGAAGTATAACTCACAAAAACGGAACAGAAACGAACGAACAACTCAAGAACAGCTAGAGCTCCGCTACCACTTGATACGCTCCGGCTCGTTTTTAATTGAACCGTAGAGTATTGAGCTCTTGATGGAGGATCTAGTCCGAGAGTTGTCACACACAGGATGATGAATAACGACTCAAACAATGGAAATGACTCGGATATGCGCAGTGGATTGGAAGAACGATGATGAACACAAGGAAAGGTTTGGATGTTACCGTGGATGTTTATGGTTGGATGGATGGACGAATTGAATAAGATGATGATGATGATTGTAACAACACACTTGAAAGCTTGTAGATTCAGTAGCAAGAATAGTAGGCAAATGATTCGAAAGATACACACTCAATCGATTACAATGATAAACTCCCAGGAGGGATTAAAGAAGAGTAAACTCAATTCAATAATCCTTCCAAAGAATGGGTAAGAGTTTAGGAGAGAAAAGGGAGGAAAACTCACTCACAATATTCTCTCAAATGTCTAAACTAATTAAAACATACAAGAAAATAAGTATTTATACTTATTACACATTAGGCCCTTTATGACCATATTGCCCTTAATGAGCTCTTCCTTCCTCCCTTCAAAGATGGACGAATCATTTTGATGGGCTTCCAAGACCATTTGAAGGGTAAGAAGTAGCCTAGAACGTGTCTTCAAGATGGGTCGAGTTCGGGTTCTATCGGGCTCATGAACGTAGCCCGGCTTGAATGGAAACGTGTGCTCTTCGGTTTCAAAGGTAGGTGTGATCGTATCACCCCTCCAAACTTTTATGTTATTTCGTATTGACTTAAAATTTGAACATTTTAAAGTTAATTTATCATATTTTTCCTCCTAAAAAATTATTATCCTATTTGCTCTTATATTTTTTTACACTACACGGGAACCAAAGAGAAATGCCTATCGAAAATGACCATTTTTTATGAAAAATTATGGGGAAATGAGACAATTTTTGTGTAATTTTACATCTTATAATAACCTTTTAAAGTTTTAGTTTGTATTCATCAATTTACCATTTTGTCTTAAAAAAATCTAACACCCCGACCGGATTAATCAATTCTATGCCAACACAATATTAATTAAAATGAAACGTCTAATATAATTAAAGTTCCCTAATTGCTCTTACCTTTATCGTATAAACATAATTTATCTATTAATTTAAAATTGAAAAATCATGATAATGTACCTTATTTTTATTAGCATAATGTAATATGTGTGGCATAACAATTATATCACTGTAGCAATGAGTTTCACGAAAAAATAGATGGCATTTCCCTTTCTTTTTCTTTTTTTAAAATAATTATTTATTGATCAATTTAATCCATGTGTTTGTAAAAAAATTCCGATCAAACCCTTACAAGATTAATTTAGTATATATATTTCCAATAAATACTTAAAATTAATTTATTCCCCGTGTTTGTAAGTTTTTTTTCAATCAAACCCCCTTACATTTATGAAATCCAATTTTTCTCGTGTTTATAAATTCGGATCATATACCTTTCTACATTTGGCAACTATCTCGGATGAGAACATTTTTGATGACTCTGTCTTACGTGTCCTTTTGTGGTGACAACATGATAGACTTAAGAGTACTAACGTAATTATATTTATTTGATAATTATTTATTTAAATAAAAATAATAAAAATAATCTAATAAAAAAGGATAAATCATAATTATTTGTGTTCACAGTAAACATTTTTTTTGTTTTTTTTTGTTTTGTTTTTGTTTCTTAATTAGTAAATATGTTAGTAGTATTAGAATTTGATGTGCAACCCATGTCTTATGCATGAAAGTATATATCAAGTGCTTGGCATGTGATGAAAGGACAACAATCAGAGAAAACTACTGGACTTATCATCATCTGGCCTGGCTTGGCAGATTTTGGGCCTGCTTTTCAAGCTTATAGTAAAGCCCTATTGGGTTTTTTTGGTTGTAAATAATATAATTATTTAAAAAATCGAATTTACTTAACAATTTTCATATGCCAAATCTCAAAATCTCGTAAGAATAAAAGAAGCAGCAGCTAAATTTACGGCTTATTTTCATCCCTCAACTTTTTAAATTCAGCAGATGCCGGTCCTCTAGCAGGAAAAACATCAAAATTAGTCCCTATTGTTCATCTGTTTAATATAGACCCGTCGTTAGTTACATCGTCAAGTTAAATTTTCAAGTCATTTTTTCCCCCAACTTTCCCCCTTTTTGCTTTTACAACTTCATCATTGTTCTTGTTCTCATGGATGAAGTTCAGTAACCCCGATAAGGTCAATTGCTTAATAAAGAGAAATAATAAATCAAAATTAATAACTAAGTATATCCTAATTTAAAGGAATTAATAATTGGCAAAAAGCCCCCAATCCATCATTGGACAACCAAACCAATTTCATCTTCACTGTCCAATTAATTTTTGATAAAAAAATGTGTAAATGACCCTGACCTGTCTTTAGATTGGATAACCATAATGTTTCTCTTAATTAAGTTAAAATTAATTTTATTTCTGATTATTGTAGCACGCACACACGAACACACATGTGTATGTACACACGAACGTAACATCGAAATGATATATGTCGAGATTTCCAATATCCAATCGTTACTAGTACAATTCCGAGATGAAAATCAAAATAATGTTGATAACTGGGATATTTGATTTGCACTCATACATAAAAATTGAACTAATAATAATGGGAGAGCAACATACATAGTAAAACGAAAATAATTAATCGTTATCGCTTCATATCCAACCATACGTAGTTGGGAATGGGAATACAACAAACAGAAAGTGAACTCCCATAAGTGGGAGCTTTATTAATGGAACTCAACATTCAATCTTATTTTCTTACTTCTGCGTATACTTATATAGATATGGATATAGTCGAGAAATAACTATATTCCTCTTTGCTGCAAATTGCTTTTTCAGGCACCAACCACGCTTACGCCCATAAGTACTTAATAAACTCTGTACCACATCAGATAAAAGGTCGAATGTATATCAGAAAAAGAAAATGAATACATTAGAGGTACCATTTTCCCTGCTATTTAATTAATTATAACATAAGTACCGGTAAAACATAACACTGGTACTTTACGTTATAGAAAAGAGGAGTCAAGTTACCGATACTTCTAATGTACTAAAGTTTTTCTCCTATACTACGAACAAAACATAAAGGGGTATAAAATAATAGTAAAAAGACATAAATGGCCCCTGAACTTTAATTAAATGATTAATGTGGCCCCCGAACTATTTTTTTGTTTAATTACAACACAGCGAATCGAGCATTTTGACATAAATGACCCCTACCGTGATAGAAATATGACGTGGCGACGTTATCTTCCACGTCAGACATGTTTCACATGCCACGCCACCGAGCCACGTCAGATTCTTGCCACCTCACACCTCCACGTCATGCTGGGGCCCACCACTTTTTTATTCCTTTTCTTTTTTCTCTCTTTTCCTTTCTTCTCTCCCGTCCACTCCTCTTTCTTTTTTTCTTTTCCCCTTTTTTTTTCTTTCCTTTTTCTTTCCTTTTTCTTTCTTTTCCTTCTTCTTCCTCATTTTCCAGAATCCTTCTCTCTCCTCCAACCCGCAAGAACACTCTCCCTCTCCCCAAAATTCGATTTCTTCGATTAAACACCTAAATCTCGTCCAAATCGAACCAAATTTCAGACAATCAATCATCACTCAACCCTAAACAAAACCCGTGCATCAATTTCAAAGATTAACCACCAAATCCTCTCCAATCTCCCTCGCCAAATTCCGAAAACCTTAACCCTAAATTTCGGTTTAACCCCAAATTTCGGCATTCATAACAAATGATTACAAGATATGGGTTTTGTTTTGTAACTCATGGTTACTGTTTTACTTCATGTTTGAGACAAAGGAATCATCTGTTTCAATGGGATTTTCACGTTTTCCTTTATATTTAGTTTAATTGCGTGATTTACATGCCAAGAAGATTTATGTGTCGGGTGAGTATTGGGAATTTATAATTGGTTGTGGAAGCCCAGTTTTCGAATGGTGTGTTGTTAAATTTATGGGGTGGAGATGAATTGTGTTGTTAAATTTCACACATGACCCGGTTTATGTGCAGATTCCAAAACCCCAAGGTAGCAGCGTTGATGACAGGATTCAACATGCAAGAAATGCTGCAGTGGCACAGGCTCGGCAAGATGGGGCCACCGGAAATTTTAGAATTTTCGATTCACCATTTGGAAACTTTCTTCTCCCTGTGGTCCCAACTCGTGAAGAACTAGCTGGATAACCCCTTGAAAAAAACAGAGGATGGCCCTTAGGTTGGTTTCAAGATTTAGGGTTTGCATGTCTTTAGAGATTGGATTACAATAGGAGATCCCCTGCCTTGTAGAGAATCACAGAGGCTTAACCGTGATGGTGGCGATGCAACTGGGTTTGGGTTTGGTTGGTTTCGGTCGGGGATTGGTGGTCTGCGGCGGCTGTCATTGTGGTTTGGCTGGGAATTGGAGTATGGGATTTAATTAATTAATTGCAGGGGCTGAATTGATTTTGCAGGGTCTTGAATTAATTGCAAGGGGTTGGATTTGAATTGGTTTTTGCAGGAATTAATTTGCTGATTGTTCGAATTAATTCGCAGAGGAGATTGCTTTTTTTTTTTTGAATTGAGTGTGGAGATTGTAGAGATTGAAGATTGTATGGTTGATGGTTAGCTAGGAAGAAGAGGGTGAAGAAAAATGTGGGTGGAATGGAGGAAGATGAAGATTTGTTGAAATTAATTAAAAATAGAATTAAAATCAGATTTCTTAATTTCAATTAATTAATTTTCTTAGTAATTTTTAGTTTTATAAATAAAATCAGAATTAAATAAATTTTTAATTATTTTGTAAAAGAAGAGAAAGAAAAAGGAAAGAAAGAAAAAAAAGAAAAAAATTTAAAAAGAAAAAGAAAAAAAGAAAGAGAAAGAAAAAGAAGAAGAAAAAATTGGTGGGCCCAGCATGACGTGGAGGTGTGAGGTGGCAAGAATCTGACGTGGTTCGACGACGTGGCATGTGAAACATGTCTGATGTGGAAGATAACGTCGTCACGTCATATTTCTGTCACGGTAGGGGCCATTTATGTCAAAATGCTCGATTCGCTATGTTGTAATTAAACAAAAAAATAGTCCGGGGGCCACATTAATCATTTAATTAAAGTTCAGGGGCCATTTATGTCTTTTTACCGTTTTCCACACTTGTCGTTTCTTTTCACTGCAAATGATTTAATTATTTTCAATGTTTTCACCGATGAAGGTAGCGATGCAAGTTTTAATCGAAAAAATATATTTTCTACCGGCTTTTCATTCATTTGCATCTTTAGAGACTAATTTCCGACCAAAATCAGTTCATTGAAATCTTACCAAAAGCAAGTATATTGATCTCACATAATAAAACTATCCATAGAATTTTTAACTTAAATTCAAATCTCACATCGCTTATTATAAAAAATTACATCTATGGATTGTGACGCTCAAAAATCGTCGGTTATCAATGGATATTTTGTCATTAGATAGATAGAAAAATCCATCAGAAAAAAATCATCTTTTTGTTAGAGTTCATTTCAATCATGATCTACTTATAAATACTATATTATTATAACGGTAGGAGGTGATTGAACAATAATACCTACGATTAGAGGGGTAATTAAACAAAAAAATAGTCAGGGTTGCGATTAATTAAAACATTAAAGTTCAGAATTATTTTATGTCATTATCCCATTAATCAAAATAAATGATAAAATAATTAAAAAATTATATAAATTTGAGGAAAATGTAACAAATATTGGAGAGTTCACCCCTAATAAAAAATTGAAAAAAAAATAATGAGAACTTTTTCAAAAAATAAATTGTTAATGATTTTTAAATTTTTTTATTATATTAAATTCTACTATATTATTTACATTTTTTTTCAAATTTTATAATTTTTTTTTGCAACTTTTTACTATATTTTTTTTAAAATTAAATATTTAAAATATTAAGATGATAACTTTCAAGAAATTATCAAATTTATATGGCACGATTTTAAACTATTAGAGAATCAAAGGGAATATTCTATAAACGAAATAATTTTTACCCAGTTATCCTTTACTGTATACATTAATAAATAACGTTATTGGTCAGGGCCAGCAACAATATATTACTCCCTCTGGGGAAATAAATATTTTCCTCGCATCTCAATATTCAGTAGAGAACGCATATTAAGGAGGCTGGATGACTCACTATTTGACCCCAAAAAAATCCGTACTTTTTTTCGAACGTACGTTAATCCTTAACGTACTTTCGAGAAAAAATTATGAGTAAAATTGTCTCAAATAGTGACTGTTTAGGCCACTTTAAGATACGTGCCGAAACAGTAAAAGCAAATACTAAAACGACGTTTATTTCCCCCGGAGGGAGTATTATTACCGTCATAATCAACTAAAACCTAAAACTTGAGACTTTTTACTTGGGCCGTATGCCTTGACCGAACAACTAATTAAGAATATTAATGACTTGCAAGTTGCAACTGACGTTTAAAATTTATTATCTTAATAAAGGTTTATAAAGGTTTTTTTTATTTTTTATATTTTCATAATATTATTTTCAAGGCTATATACATAGTCAATGCAAATAATGTTTAATTAATTTGGCCATAAGATAATATACTTAAAGGATTTATTCTCAGTTGACTCAGTTATATATTAAAGAATATTAAAAATATGTTTCTATTCTTTCAAATAAAAAATAAGTATATATGTTTCTATCAGTATATTTCGAAAAGAAAAGAAAAAGGTATTAAAACAAGACGACGACATATTAACGCACTACACTTTTATTTAACTACGTTCGAACAAGTTGAACACATACGGTGGAAGAGTTACTTTCCTTTGAGAACCCCGTAGAACTCGAATAGAATTACTCGGTAAAAAAGAGTAAGAATTTAGGCGAAAAGAAAAAAAGAAAAGAAATTAACAACGTGTTCAGTCTAAGAGGGCAGAATTTAGCAGAATTACTACGTCTCTAGCCCATTGCCCCGTCTAGCAAGATTTGGGCTTTTCTCCTCGATTGGGCCTAAAAAATAGAGCTCTGTACATATTTGTCATTTATCAAGCATCTTTCTGGGCCTTTGCTACTCTTACGTCACTTTGGTTGGTTGGGCTCTTAAAAGCCCACACCCAACCATTAAGCCCTCAAATTTGGTTTAATGGTTTTTTGACTTATTATAGAGATCGTGAAGTTGAGTTGGCGTGTCGTGATTGGTACCTTGGATAGTCAACATTCGGTCATGAGATGTGCTAATATTGCCCCCCTAGTTAGTGTTTACAGTTTCTGACGGACCATAGAGGCTAATAACCCTAACAGCTGCTTTTGTAATTCGCCAACAAGACAGAAGAAAGGCACAAAGGGAAACTGTAGCCAGGCCATTTATTGTAAGGGCAATGTTACAACAATGATGCAACATTCTATACCTAGAGTGCAATCAACACCCTACATTTTCCCACATCACATGGGGTAGGTAAGAACAATGCAAAAATACTATATCGCAACATTGGATATATATATATATATATATATATATATATATATATATATATATATATATATAGTCCTCCAATGTGGTCATTTTCATGGATAGCTCAAAAACTCGCATCCTCGGTTGTCGGTCGCCTTAGGTAGTATCGCAAACTGTTAGCAAGAACCTGCAAGATTTCACAGAAACTTCGTTAAGTATAAAACTGCAGTCGAACGGACCTAATTTGACTCCACACCTTATAATGTCGCCTACTTTTACCTGTTGAAGAGGCTTGCTGATGGCTTTACCCCTGTAGCTGACATGAAACTTTGCCTTTGCCAACAACCCCTGCATGCGAAAAATAAGAAATGGATGACTGAATTTGATAATCCTCTGCCCAATCACATCTCAACATACTAAATCAAGTAGAAGAGCCAACATGAAAGCATACAGGGAAAAAGATTTATCACCTCAGTGTCAAATTCTCCCGATTCAACAGCGACATTAATGTCAGTGATAATCTTTACAAATCCACCAATAATCCAGGGCGATCAGCTGCTTCCACATACAGCAAGCTGCCATACAAATAAAAATACACCACTAGCAACAAAATGTTCACAAACTTGCACGTCAAAAGCATGTGTCTAACTTTAGAAAGCTACAGATTCGAAATTTAAAGATCACAGCCTGGATGTGTCTGTCATGACAAACTAGGTAATACCAATAATGGCAGGAAATACAAAGAGTAAGCGGAACAATATTTACAAAAAGATTCACTTCAATGGAAGACACATAAGATTCATAACACTTAGCTTCCATATACAGCTAAGGTCTGAGCAGATATTTCACACCGACGGAGATTGTTAGCAGGAGACAGACCACAGCCTCGTATATTTAAAACAATTTGAACCACATCTTACCTTCGTTCAGGACCATCATCTTTCACAGTTACGTGAGTTGCTATGTCAACATCAACCTGAGACATTGAGAGACCACAAAATTTGAGCAACAGTGATAGTTTGGGGTTTAACAATTCAAAGCACCCATTAGATCATGCTTAGCAAGCAAGAAAGAAAAGGTACAGAATGTAATAAAATAGAATGAGACTAGACAAAAAAAAAACCTGTTGTTTTGGCGGCTCAACACCAAAGGCAACTCCCATTGCTAACTGGGAACTTGATTCCTGGTTGACATTCATTACGCTCGTAAGGGGAGGCATGCCCTACGATAGGAGGGCTTTCGAATAATATCTCAAGAAACAGATATTCAGAATGTTTTACCGGATGGTATTCAAGCAGATTGTTTATGATTGTCAAACGAATTGCCTCAAGCAGCTCCGGTTCGTCAACTTTTCTACCAGTACTACTGCAAAAAGCTCCATGAAGGAGCCAGTCAGATATTCTGTGGAAATGCTATCGCCAGAACTCATTCAAAAAGCTAACTGCAATATACAGATGGAATAAAAAAGGTAATTTTAGACAATATTCTGTTCCATCCTGGGCTTATATGCCATCCTTGGTTCTTTTGAGGTAAAACTCTTGAACCATTGTAAAATAGACAAGGGCATTCTGATATTGAAGGCCACCTTAGAAACCACACCTACGCTTTTTCAAGGTTTTAATGCAGATCAACTCTTTTAAGGGTGCAGAAAGTGCAACAGTGAAATTGACAGCTCTTTATCTACAGTTTTAAGCTCAAGAGATCTTTTGTTCAACGTCAAAGATGATGTAACTGAATCAACTAGAGAAGCCAGGGACAGCAGAGTTAGGCTGGGCATCAAGGTAGAAGTCACCCTTGTAGAACTACGAAAGGGTGAAGGTTTAAAACATACATAGCGAGTTTCTGATAGCAAGCAAGAAAGAAAAGGTACTTACGCTTTAGTGATGGCAAAAGTGTTGTGCTTCCCGGAAGAGTCCAAACAGACAGACATTAGCTTTAACAACATTCAGACCGAGGTTTTTCAGTGCATTCATCTGTAAGACAAAGTCACTAAAATTAGCTCACGATAGCCTCAGATATGCTAAACAAATGATGGATGATATTGCCCTAACAGTTTCACAATCAGAAATAACCTAAAGGTGCAACATAAATATGTCAAAAGGAAATGAAAGATTTGATATTTCAGGAAGGAAAAGTTCCAAACGGTATCCAAAAGAGCTCCAAGGCGATCCCCAAACGTTATCTCCACCACAGTTGCATCAGGATCAGAATCTTGGTCAATTATAACCTTGGGAATTGGAACTGTGTCTGTTTCATTGTGACCTCCACCCTGCTGATACACCATTTCCCCAATTTAATAAACAAATGAACTGCTAAGTTCATATGGATTAGTATGCAATAAAGCAGCAAAACAAAATCAAAATATTCCACACCTCTACAGTTGCAGAAGAGGATGCTCGAGGAATGATCACGGTCCTGGAACACGACAATCTGGGGGGGGGAGTCACCAAAGAGTACAATAAGAACACATGTAACAAGACCACGTAATAGAGTAAATGTTGAAGCTTTAGGTTTTCTTCCATACTTAATTGCAGACCGATGGGCAGAATCAAGACAGTTCAATCATCATCAATTCACATTCATACCAGCTGCTAACCTTAATCAAATTAATTGAAAACTGAGAATTGCCCCTGTTACTAATCTAGATCGATACTTTGGCCACGATCAGACCAGACCAAACAATGAAGAGATCATGATGAAAAATAGAAACTACCATGAAAGGAAAATGTCCACAGTTTACTAATGGCATGACTCCTATAAACCCAAAACAAAGTTCAATACTTTAACATAAAAACATACCAAACAGAAAAGAGGAAGAGATAATCTGACAACCATTACCTCTTCTCATTGCAGAGAAACCGGACCTGTGTAGGAATCTGACCGAAACACATGGGATTTTCGACAACTTTAACATTACTAAACTGAAATGGGAGGTTAGCGAAAGACATGGGCACAGCCATTTTGGTCTATTCCTTCTCCTTCTTAACCTAAATGAAGCAAGAAGATGATGACACACAACAGCAACAACTAGAGCACAGAAAGCAAAGTAAGAAGAGAACCCAAATGAGAGGACATCACGAAAATCAAGGATAACAGGGTGGTACTTCTTGCAATATCCGCCATGAGAAGCTGATGAAGGATTAATATATATATTTATCTGTTTTTTCTTTTTTCTTTTTAACTTCTTTTATTTATTTTTCTTTTCCTTACAAGTTATGTCTAACGTCCATTCCTCATCTCATCTGCATTTGTTTGCTACCCAAGTTGTTGTTTTTGTTTTTTTATATAAAAAAAATTCATTTTTTTCTTAATTGTAATCTAGAATCGTGTCTAGTTGTTAGAAAATAGTGGCATGGTTGGTTAAGGTAGCTCTCACAGTCACCATCATTGCCACTCTCTTCACATTTATAAAGAATAAAGCTTTTTTGTTTTTTGAAAAATAAAATAAAGAATAAAGTTCCAAATATTTTAAATTCTAGCTGTGACGAATTTAAATTGCAAAGATTTCAACTTGAGTCCTACTGCTAAATTGCAAATAATAAATACTCTAATTAAAATCACATTTTTGTAGTGGGAGAATGTTCTAAACTGCAAACAGAAAAGAGAAAAAAAAACGACATTAAACTAGTTTTAAGATATAAAAGTGATAAACGTCACACTTTGAGATCTAAAAGAGGCTATTTTTTTTCTCTCTAATCGAACGAAATTAATCTTTTGTTTAAAAATGGCCGAGATTTTCTTCTAAATTGTATGATCTTTAAGTAGCGTTTGGTTGACAAAATTAAAAGAGAAAATGACATAAAAATATGAGATTTCGAGCTTTATTGCGTTTTAGATGAGACAAAAAAAGTTGGAATGACCTTCTCACTTTTTTCCAAAAATAGAGGAAAATGATTCCTTAGCTAGGGGAAGTGATTATCTAATATAATGATTTTTTTTTTAAAATTAGATATTTGTCCAAATTTTTTTTATAGAAAAGTAACTTAATATAAAACCATTCCATCGCTGACTTCATTCTCATTGTTTCTAACACTTTATCTAGAATGAAATTGAAGTTTGATGTGTGTAAATGCGTATAGAATGTCAATTGGTTTTGATTATTAGGAAGAATATAGATAAAATATTTGCTAATATGGGTTTCACGGCCTATTTAAAAAAAATATGGGTTTCACTTCCTACGGGTGAAATTAGTAAAGTTATGTACATAATTTCAAATCTTCTAAAAATTTATCAAATTTTTAATTAGTGACTAAGTTTGATTATCTAATTTAAATTTTGTTCTTATTGTCTACTAATAATTATTATCTATTAAAGATAAAATAGTAATTTTTCTTATTTTCCTTTACAATTTTCAACTAAAAAACAAATACAATAATGCTAGGAGTTTTAAATCTCAACTAAACATAAAAAAAACTAACATTCCATTTAATCATAGAGAGAGATTCCAACAGAGAAAGTAAAAATTCGTGAACCAAACGTTACCTTAAGTCATCTCTAAGTCAAATATTCAACTGTATACTTTTCACCTTTTTTTTCTCATTCACAGCAACAATTTGATTCAACATTTGGTCCTCAAAGTTAAAAAAATTAACAGTCTAGTCCTGAATAGAGCATTTTTTGTCATTTCTAAAATAATAATTGATCAAAAGAGAATATTTCGTTTATTTTTTTAGCAATGCATTCCAATTTCCAACATCATATCAGCCGCCCCTCCCCAAGTTTGTGGGCCAGTGGTAAATTCCATGATTTCTAGTTTGAAGAAGAAAAAGAATTGGATTGGAACATAAATGCGCTTACGTAAGAACCTAAAAGATAGGAATAGGATTAGAATTATGGGTCAGGACAACTACTAGGCCTTCTCATCAAAACAGAAAAGGGTATCATTGCTCTGTCACATTACCAGGAAATCCAACCTGCAGAATCCAATGCTCACTCTACCAATGTTAATGGAATCCACCATATGCACCCTATTTGAACCCAACTTGTCCATGTGACCAATGGATTCCTCCATGGAATCCAAAATTCGATGTCACGCGAATTTACATCGAATCACCAAGCATCAAAACATGCTTATTCATTACATTAGAAGGATCGCACCTAGGACCGACGTTAACCGAATCTGACGAAGTTCCAACAACTGATACACTAAGGATCAAGGGAGAAGCGCCGAAAACAAAATGAACACTATGAGAGATCAGCAATGATGCAGTCAACTTAATTCAAGTAAGGCATGGTGTCTTTGCATGTGTGAGCATGATAAAAACTTAAAGCAGTAGTCCTGTCATTTGCTGCAACCTTTCAAAGCATGATGCTGTAGTAGAGGGCCAGAGAGTCCATGTAGATTTAGTAACCCTTGTTTCCTCAAATTCTAGCTCGCATGTCAAGCTGGAAAAACACAGGAGGTGACAATTAATGGACAAATTTCAACAAATTGTTGTGTGCAGAATTCATTTGTGATTTCAGTCACCATAAAACGTATATTTACTTCACATAAATGGTATAGAAACACGATAAACTAAGAACAATATAGCATTAACAAAAAATAGCTGTAAGCATGGGCAGGCGCACACACCATATTACATAAAACAACAACGATAGTAAATAACTAATTGGAGCATAGGCCAATCAACTTAGCTAGACAGGGATGTAGATTACTGTGAGGCATGCGATTGGTACTAATAAACCAAGAATACACAGAGTGCAGGTATCAATAGATACTTCTTTCTTTCAACTTGATTGGCTAAACCTTCAAGTTTGTAGGCTCTTCACAGCCCACCTGCAAAAGCATGTATGCCCTAGGGTTGATCTAGTAAAAGGTAAGGGCATAGACAAACTAGGAACCACTTTATAGTAATGGCCCAACTACTAAACTATATTCTTTTACTGTCTTCTTTTTAAGTGTTGATCTTATGCTGATGCTTTTATCTCCACAAGGATGCCTCTTATCTGATATTAGAGAGATGTAAGATAGTTTTGTTTAAAGTGTAAATGCAGCCAATGAAAGAAACTGAAGCTTGAATTTTCCTTGTGCTCTTTGTTTCGATCAACTCCAAATTCCAAGTCACTGTCCACATTAAAGGGACGTGTTTTTGGCCTTAAAGCTCCTATCCTATTCGACCATATCTAGGGTATCACTCAACATTTTCAACCCAATTCCAAGAGAAGCAAAGCATGCTCATGATTTGTTTCACGTGAATGCACGACCATAGCTTCCAAAGAAACGACTCTGAGATTTTTACTGCTATACAACAAATGATAAACGCACCAGTAAAATTTTCTAGAGACCAGAACCTTCCAATAAGCTAACTTGACGTAAATGATTTTCAGAGGCTTGTTCAAGAATCTCTCAGTATGACCAAGGATGAATTTGCAACTCCAAAACAAATCTACATAGTTTCTGATTGATGAATGAAGGAACTAACGGAATAAGGAACCAATTAAATTTTCAACCGTATCAAGTTTGGAGAAGGCAAGCTTTGCTTTTGAAACAAGAATAGAAACCTAGCACGATGTGCTTCCTTTACTCAATGCTTCTCTATTACATTTTTCCATTGAAAAGCTATTCTTAGTTTACCAAGCAACTCTGGAATACCAATTATTGATATTAAGTCTCCTCCCTAAAAGATTTAGCACATTTACAAACAGTAGAAAGACAAAGATTGACTGCAATGCTTCTCATGGATTTCGCATTGAATGCTTAATAAAACAATAAGTCTTGATTATAACTCAAAGCACATGACACAACCCTTACAGATATACACAAGAAAACAGTTTAAGAGGATAATTCAAAAGAGAAGAAAGCAATGAAAATGCGGCCAAAAACAGACAGGAAACAACAATTAAAATAAGTTTCTCTTAGTCCCACACACTCACTGGATATGGATGGACTCCTCACCAGCACACTCCCTATATGGCCGCTTCTCATCCTGAAAACGTAATGAAAGCAAAAAAAAGAAATCGATAACAATTACACCGAAACAGTATAAGTTTCTCGCTCAAGGTGAGAAGCTTGAAAATGAAAAAAAACAATTAATAGAGAAAAAAAAAGCAACTACCTTAACACAAGGAGATTCACTTAGACATTTAACCAGCTCCACTGCAAGACCCTTGCACGACTTCGCCATTTATTTCTCCTACTTCTGTTCCTCCTCCTAAACTTCCATAAACATAAAACTTAGAATGATTAAAACAAGAGTTGCTTCAAAATCCTTAGTTCTAAGGAGATAATGCTATTGAAGACAGATTGGTCCTCCAAGGCGGGCTTCCATATTGTAATTGGGCCAACTTCCCCCATCCCAATCAGCAAAAAAAAAACAGCAAACTTTAAGATTCCAATACTTAGACATATGAGTCAGGCATTTCCTCAAACAGTTATTGACCGACAAAGAGAGGCATGTTTAGACATTGCTTGTGACCTATCTATCTATGGTATCATGACCCATCTAATTCAATCGCTGCTTAATATATTAAAAGGAATAGAACAGGTAGAAGACGAGCCAACAAATTAACTTGCTCTCCATGCCACATAGATAAGCCGTAGGAGACATGAGAAGTGAATGAGAAGGAGACGTCAAACCACCTGAGATTAAGCGAAAGAACCGCTGCGTTTCCGGAAAATGATTCGATGGCTCCAGAAATTTCCAGGTGCAGGGAAGGAAGTGTTGATCTTCGCCTTCGCGTGGGAAGGGATGGTTTTACGGTTTTTACTTTAGTTTGGGACCAAAACAAAATTTCTCCTCCTAGTTAGGTACTGAAGTCAAACAGAGACCTAAAATAAAACATAACCCCTTTCAGATTAAGGGAGAAAAAATAGACTAATTTACTAAAAAGGTTACTTCTTTTTTTTTCTTCTTATTTTCTAAAAAACAAAATGTTTCCACCTTCATAACTTTAAGTTCACCCATTAAAAGTTCAATTTTATTCAAATAAGATCAGTTTTTTAACGAAAAGTTATAAAAAAAATTCAGATTTTTTTTTTCCGACCTGATATCTATCGAAGAAATAAATTTATGGAAGTAACACTTTATAACATTTTAATTTTGGATGATAGGTAATCAGCGAGAGGGTTCTGGCGCTTTCACCTCATTAATAAGAGTTCATTAATTACTAATACAAACACTAGTCTGTTTTCTTAAAATAAAAATAAAAAAACAATAATCTAATAAATTAGTAGCATTAGATTCTTTGAGTGTCCACTTTGATTTAATTGATTGCCATATCCGATAAGTTTCAAACAATTTTAAAACCAGCACATTGTCTAAAATAATGCAATATTAATTAAATAAATCTCTTCCAACAATGGACCAAATGGTGTCAAAATAATTCAATATTAATTAAATAGATCTCATTTAATTGTAGCTATAATATGCTCAAAACATAGTAATTACCAAACGAAAGATAGAAAGAGAGACTCCAACGATTTTGATTGCTCATCAACAATGGATGGCAATCAAAATATAAAAAAACCCAAATGCATCCTTCTTGTCAACACTAAAATTGATAAATATGTATTTTTCTAGTAAAATGCAATGCTGCAAACTTGTTTTCAGATTCTAACAAAAATACAGAATGACTTATCAACTAACTAATAATAAACTAGCATCATCAACATCTAAACAACATCCATAGGAGACGAGACGAGGCGAGAGCACCGGACAACCCAGGGTAGTTGCAGATATTCTTCTACATCAATCACTTTGTTACTCTGTAGGTCTGTGCATATAACAAAGACAAACAATCAAACTCCACATAAGAAAAGAAAATCGACATATATCACATTGACTTGCAGTAGTTTTGCTTACAGACCGAATAAGAGTGCAAGGAAGATTAAGACAATCGAGAATAAGAACTACTAATAACAAAGTAGAATATTAACAAACCTTGACTCGTTTCAAAAGCTCCTTAGCCCTTGCATTATTCTTGAAATGATCACGTACAGGCTGCAGAAAATATTAAGCACATTGTTGGTTAGCTGACAATACAGGATAACACACGACTCAGCGGTCAATTGGTAGAACTCTTGTTTTTATATATAAAGGAATAGTGTATGGTTAGTGGAAACGAACTTCCCTTTCAATCAAGATAGGCACAGAACAGGGTTGGTAAGTGATAAAATTCAACAAGCCACAAGCAACATTTTTTTCGCAATTCACAGACATCACTTTCCTGCGATTTAATGAAACAGTATAGGTTCCAGCGTTTAATTACCTGCAGTATCTTATTCAATGCCTTTGATAGAGCAGGCTTGAGGTCAGCAGGATGCAAGCCCTCGTTTTCATACTCAGCAACAAGTTCTTCAAAGCTAAGGAAGGTCCTGTATCAATGTAAGAAAGTTAGTGCATTAAGTGGCATACCACAGTTGACAGCAATAAGAAATTGCTATAATCACAATCTACGATTAACATTTCATGATGAATAACCAGGAAATTAAAGACATCATAATCGAGTAAACTTGCAAATTAATTCCCGGGAAGTGGCTTAAACCCTCCAAACGGTCCAAATAATAAAAAACAGGGGAAAACATGAAACAGTGAAATAAAAGGAAGGCAACAGGGCTTACTTCTCTCCTCCATTTTCTGGTTTACGTTCCACCTTGAACTCATTAAACCATGGAAAGATAATGTATTTGATGTATTCCAGGCAAGGATTCCCTTCAACAATCTTTGGGGGACAGTACGCCTTCTTTATTTTCAAGTTCACTTCTGCCTAAGAGCAGTGGAAAGAGAAAAAAATACTAATGCAACAAGCAGGGACAGTGATAAAATGCAGCAGTAATAAGCAGGCAAGCTTTATATTTGACATTAATTGAATTCCCATGTTACGAGGTCTCTTAATCTTACAATTGCTACTCTATGATAAAACTGAAGCCATACCTCTTCATCCTCCATGTAGATGGAAGAAGAAGGATCACTCTTTGACATCTTTTCTTGCCCTTGCTGCAAACCCGGTAACATGTCTGAGATCATTAAAACCGGATCATAATCCATAAGAATAGTGAAACCTTGAACGAAATGATGATAACAAATTGAATGCAAGGAATTAAGGACGTACGATGAGACAAAATTATAGGCTTGTTTTTCCTCTTGATGTCATGGCAGTACTCTCTCGCAAAAACATTCACCTTGCGCTGATCCATGCCCATTTGGCAAATGTCAGCCTGTTCACCATGATGATCAATTCAAGTTACAAACAATGCAGAAAGAGTTCCATAGCCAGAGTTTAAAGCCAGCACGGTATGCATTCCTTCCTATTAGAGGTTTCTTTCCAACCTCTTCCAGAAGTGTCATGGCCACATAGAAACAAACACCGGTTGAACAAATAACTAACAGTCAAGGTAGTTATGAAAAAAAAAGGCAGGTATAAAGTAAAATAAATCATCAAGTAAATCAAATTGGTAATAAGATAATAAGCAGCCAGAAAGAAGCAACACTGATAAAACAAACATGGATTCAGCTAGTGGCGAGGTATTAGAGGATTTAGTAGTAGGTTGCGGGTTCAACACCTAAGAATACCAAACAAATACAAGACAAACAAATATATACACAATGTCAAATACATGGGGTTGACTTACTTGATGTCAGGATCAGTTTATTTATGCGAAAAGGATACATAGAGGATGAAAAAAAAGAGCACAAAATGCTTGTTTTACATGTGAGATTCTAGTGGAGAAATGGATGACATTTATTACTATGGTGCATTGTATTTTTACAAAATTAGCACTCTTTAGAAATGTTTTTTCAATCCACCAATACTCATATAACTCGCTCAATAGAAAAATAATCCATTTCTAGGAACAACTCAACTGGCAATTTGAGTACTAAATGGGGGAAATATAAGTGGCTGCCTGTAAATTCCAGAGAACAATGTCTATCAAAACCAACAAGCAAGAGCCTTAATTCTAATCGATAGGGGCAAGCACCTTGAGGAAAAAAATGTCAGCACATTGCATGCACGGGTACAAAATCTGGGCACCAGTCAACTCATCACTCTCATTACGACCCATAATTTGACAACACCTAAGAAGGACAAGAAAGCAATACTTTTAGCTCACAAGTAACAGATGATTCATGAGATTCACAGTCTAATCCAAGCTCCGTTACCTCATAATCCTAGGAAGCTTGTTGCTGCAGGCTATATCCATTACAAGAGGCCAGTACTCTGATGCCCTGGAGTTGATTTCATCTGAAGACCAAAGGAACTGTACATTACCCGCTTCAATATTCATTCCAACAGCCTTCCAAATCTCAATCAAGTACTCTCCTACTACTTTAATTTTGGCCAAGTCACCTCCCATTTTGTTGTTCAGTTTAGCAAACCAATCAGCAATCCAAATCTTGACATGGCAGCCAGCTGAAGTCAGCTTGTTCACGTTTATTGCTTTCACAACTCCCTGGCAACATGAGCATGGAAAAAACAAACAAAATGAGAAATCAAATAAACAAAAACAAATGCGTATAGCTCACATGGAAAACAAATCAACACTTGAGGAAATAATTAAAATGAAGGACCTGGGCAATGTGCATTCTGCCAGAGGGCTCAAACCCATCATAGCAAATGGGATTAGGCTTATGTTTGAGCAAATTGAGGAGCTCATCATCTTGAATACACTCTTCTCCAATACTCCTCACAATTTGAAACCTTTCTAGCAGATTCATCCTACACTCACAACCAAAACTACAATTCACTACAAATCAAAATCTAACTACAATGGCCCATAAAACAAAGACAAGAAAGAAGAAGAAATGCGATAAGATTGGAGGATTGGATTACTCTGGAGTGGAGGAAGATGAGGCTGCGACAGTGAGGGATTCCAATTCTTGGGCAGGTGGAGTTTGCTGCACTTCCTCTTTGTTATGAGCTGCACCAAGCGCTAGTCTTTTGAGTGCAAGCTCATCATCTTGAATACACTCTTCTCCAATACTCCTCACAATTTGAAACCTTTCTACGATACTCATCCTAGGAAAGATTGATGTAGGAATGAGGGTAATTACTCTATTTTTTGTACTTGCGTCGCTGCCGGAGTTGGAGGAGGGAGAGCGCGGTGCTGTGGCGGCTATTGGTCGGTGATGGTGATTGAGCGGGAGATGGAGTGAATTTGAGGATGGGAGGTAGTGATTGAGGTGTGGTGGTGACAGGTTTAGGGTGGCTGCGTTTTAGAGGAAGAGGAGACGATGTTTTGTATTTATTGGTAGGGTTTGGTTGGTGTTTTGTTTTGAAAAAATAAAATAAATAAATAAAAATTAAAAATTCCTGGTCTGGCAGACCCACCGGGCTGGGACCGAGACCAGGAATCTGGACCCATTTTTAATCGGGTCGGGTCCATATTTGGTTTGAATGTTTTCAGGTCTGACCGGGTCGGGTTCGGACCCGCACATTCAAATTGACAGCCCAAATTTATACGGGGAAAATTCTAAAAATGCCTGACCTGCTACGATCATTGCGCGTAAAAAAACTAAAAATTTAGTCAAAGAATAATAATAAATGTTTTAAATACATTTAGTTGTAATATGCTAAAAAAAATAAAACAAGTCATAAATCTTTCCTATTATAAATATAATTTTTTGGAAGTTAAATCACATTATACTCTTAAAATCGGTTAAATTTTATCCTATTTTTAAGGCTGGAATGAGAAATGATCCTCTCTGTTCATAAAGTATGACTTTTACAGTTGTATTATACTAGTATATGAATAAATAACGTTATGAGTGAGTGCCAGCTATTATTAATTATTAATCTATATAGAAAAGCAAAAGCCCCAATCATTGGAATTCCTGACAATTTTGTTTTTTCTTCTTGCTCCTTTTTTTCCTTTTGAAATTTTTATTCATCAATTATTTTATTCCATGTGTTTATAAAAAAAATTCTAATTGAACTATTAGCTGGTTAATTTTGTCTTCGTATTCATAAAAAGATCTAATAAAATTTTGAAATGATTAATTCAATCCCTATATTTATAAAATATTTTCAATCAAACCTTATGCATTTATGAAATCCTATTGACGAATGGAAAAAAATTCTTTTTTTCTATTTTTATTTTTCTGAAATATCTCTGGTTTTAGAAAACACTAGAAAATTAAAAATCGTGTTCACGTAGTACTAAATGTGAAAATTTTCAGTTTTAAAAAACTCAAAAAATTTCAGCTTTAGAAAATTTTCACCTAATACCTAACAACTATTTCTTATTTTTTTGAAAAATGAAAATTATTAATTTTTTTCAATCAATTTGATTTTAATTAAAAAATTATGCTATCATTTATTTATCTTTTAGAAGATTAATAAACTAAACAGTAGTTCATCTTAATTTTGATGATGAACCTTTAGAGGACTTGCTTATAAGTAACCACTCGCTAATGACATCACATTATTTTATTGGTTGTGTGATCTTTGTAAACACGTTGAAATGAAAAATTGGGAGTGGTATATAATTTCTCCTCATTTGCAACACTGCATCCCTTACTAAGACAATCTAGTACGAACAAGATTAATTTTAATTCAGTAGATTCTAAAATTCATGTGGTTTAAACTGGATGAAGTACTACAAAGCTACATGAACACAATATTTTACATTCTAATTTAAACAAAATTCACGTATTCTCCATAATTCTAGTAATTTTACGTTTATACATATCATTATGTATTATATGAAATAAATTCTAAAATATATATATTTAGTATATATATATATGCATCATAAGTTGTGTTTGTACCTTATAATTTTTAATTTATTATCCTATTTGACCTCCCAATATTTATTCCCTTAAAAAAATTAACTTTTATTTATCAATTTACTATATTTCGTCTCATAAAAAATTTAACATCCTACCCCTTTAAAGAATCATCTTAGCTTCACCACTCGGAAAAAGAAAATATATTTAGTATTTTTCATTTTTTTTCTAGAGCATATTAAATTAAAATTAATCTTGCTCGTGCTAAATCATACTAAATGAATATTATTCCCGCTGCATAAAAATTATTATAAGAAAATATACATAAGTGATAACATGTATTTAAAAAAAAAGAGGAAACAAATGGAGTGCAGTGTAACGTCATAAAATAAGAAATCTGGAAAAAAAAAACTAAAACAAATGACGGCGACAGGGGGAGGAGAGGCGGAAGAATAATGAGAGAGGGGAGCGCCGTGGCGTAGAGGGAGAGACGAAGGCGGCTGTGGGTGAAGATACCTACTGTGCCTAAGGAGGAACTAGACTACGGACGCTGAAGCAGACAGAGGACGGCGGAGAGTACAGATTTGGTTGTGGTGGCGGTAGAGAGTCGGTGGAGGAGGAGCGGATGAACAGAAAATAAAAGGACGAAGAAAAGTGTGAACACGTTTGGCAGAGCAGGAGTTATAACAAAAATTAGAAAAATGGTTTTGTTGCTACCCGATTTTGGATTTTAAAATTTTCATTTGTCGCATTTTTATCATCAATTTTTCAAAAATCATACACCTGTTTATTTTTGTCAATCTGATGTTTGTTTTTGCACTTCATATCGTTTAAATTTTATTTCGTACTTTTTCGCCTTGTTTATCACTTTTCTGTTCGACCCCGTATCGGTTCTCGAGTCAAATTCTCGAAACTAAGGGTCGAACAATTTCGCTCATTAGCTACTTACTTTTCTAACTCGCACTATCTCTTTGCATTTCGCTCAATTTTTATTTTTAGCAATTTTTACGTTCGAACTTTTATCGCTTACAAGCAAATTTTATCGAGCCATACAGTGATTTCGTCATTCGCTATATGTTAATTATTTCAGTTTATTTTATCTTATGTCCTAGCATTTTTGGTTCAAGTTTTTATCCATTTTCAGGCGAAATTGCCCGTACCGCCAGCTCGAACCAAATATACAAATAATAAACATTCTCCCTCTCACTCTCATCATCACCGTTGATCAACCATGACTTTTTTCCTCAAATCCATCCAGCGGCCATCTCCTTTCCTTCTTGGTTCATTTAATGCCTCATCTTTTTATTTTTATTTCAGTTTACTCCCTCTGCCATCAATTAATTGACTCGCACGGTTCACGCACGCATATCGAGGAGGCTGGATGATGCACTATTTGACCCCAAAAAATTCCGTTCTTTTTTTCTAACGTACGTTAATCCTTAACGTACGTCCGAGAAAAAATTCAGATTTTTTTTAGGTCAAATAGTGCGTCATCCGGCCTACTCGATATGCGTATCTACAGTGTAGGCGTCATCTATTGGATGACAGAGGGAGTACTCATCTACCCTCTCCATTTTCCAAGCCTACTCGACCTCTAACCAGCATCATCATTATCTCTACTCCCTCATCCAGCACTCAATCTCTATTTCTCCCTCTATAAATAGCCAAGGAAATTTTCCAATTAAAGGGGGGAGGGTGGCAACCAATCCGTTATACTCTCAATTCTCTCACGCTCCCTCATCACTCAATTGACTCCAACGGTTACTCAAATCCCAAAATCAATTTCAATCCAACCCTTTACCAATTACCAAATTAAATCCCACCAATTAAAATCCAAAACATCCAATTAAATCAAAAATACCCAATCCATAGCCGTGCCTCAACCGCGCCATCAATCGGCCACGCCACCACAAGCCGCCGCCTCTTAGCCGCACTCCAGCAGTGCCCCGGCCACGCCCCCGTCACAGCTGCGCCTCAGCCACATCCAAATCGTCACAATCAGCCATCCCACCACCGCGGCCATACCCAGCCGCACCTCGGCCCCAATCTAAATCAAAAGAAAAAAGAAAAAGAAAGATAAAGAGAAAAGAGAAGGAACGAGAGTAGAGGAGGGAGTGAAGAACAAACAAAGAAGAGAGGAGAGTGGGCTCGTTTGACAGGGAAAGGAAAATAAAAAAATAGAAAGAAAGGAAGAGGAGAGGAGCATTAATAATAAAAGGAAAGAATGGGCCAAGTTGTGCCTCGGCCCAAGAGGAAAAGAGACGGGCTGGACGCAAGCCCAAGCAAGAGAGGAGAGTAGGCTGCTGGCCAGCCCATGTGGAGAAGAAGGAAAGAAGCGATGGGCCACGCCAGGCCCAGCTGGAGGAAAGACTAGCCCATTTGCTGGGCTGGTCTGCTGTCTTGGGCCTAGTGGGCCGGGCCCAACTTTTCGGCCCGTCATTTTTATTGTATTTCAGTAATTTCTATTCGTATGTACTATTTATTTATTTCTCGCCTATTCGTACTGTTTATTTATTTTTCATGCATTCGTACTATTTATTTTTCACGCACTTGTATTATTTATTTATCTCCGCACCTGTACTATTTATTTATTTCTGCACGCTTGTACTGTTTATTTATTTCCGTATGCTCGCATGTTTATTTATTATTTTCGTATGCTTGGATGTTTAATTATTATTTTCGTATGCTTGCATATTTAATTATTACTTTCGTATACTTTTGCACGTTTAATTATTTTGCTTGCATATAATCATCAAAGATAACGATTTCACTTGCTTACAATAATTCTAATTCTGATTATTCGAATACTCATACTATTTAACTAATTATTTGCATGCTGAAATAGTTATTCCGCCCGTACTTAATCACTAATTTTAATTATTTCACTCGCAACAAGTCATTAAATATTTATCTATTTTTCGATTATCATTTTTCCCCAAATTAATAATCTCGACTTTGTAGGGCAAATCGATCGACGCTTTTCACAAGTACACCTCATATTCTCGATCCAAAAGGGTAAAAACCGCCCATACCCTTCTCTAGTAAACATTTCTTCCCTTTTATTTATTCACGCTTTCCCGTATTTACGCTCGTATGCATGGCATTTAAAATTATTAGAATTTAATTTATCCATTGGGCATGATAACTAAATTAGGACTTTTTATTTTACAAACATGTTTTAACACCTCTTTCTCCGGTAACCTTTTTAGGATGTGGCACGGGTGCCTAACACCTTCCCGAGTCCATAATACGACCCCGAACCACTGTTCTCGGGTTCAGACCCATTCTTGCCTTAGCTTTTTATTTTTTATGCATGACAAATAGGTTCCCTAAACCTAGAAACAAAATAGGGTGGCGACTTCATTGCATTATGTGAGATGAGTCCATCTTCATCTCACATCGCGTCCCAAACCCGCGTCGCATTAGGATAAAATCCAAAAAGGGGGTGCGACAGTTTGGCGACTTCACTGGGGACTCATAGGGTCGAAGCCGGATTTTTTTGAGGTGTTTATTTCTCAATAAATTGTTGACTTTGTTTCATATGATTTTTGTACGTGATTAATTGTTTTTCATTGATATGATAAATTGTTGTATGATCACATGATTTTTTATGCATGATTATTATTTTTATTTGTTAATAAATTGCTCATATGATTCAGTGTTACTCACTTTGATAAACTGTCATTGCATATGCAATTTCACGCATAATCCCTATCGCCGGGCATTTCCAAATAAGATTAGGAGGTTAGTAGTGAAGTCCTAGGACACGTGTCCCAGTAAGCTTTCACGAACGCTAAACTCGGACTTGAACCTCTAAATGGGTGAGCGCCCTGATTTTTTGATGTTTCGGTAAGCAATCACATATCCATTTACTGAGGGACCACTTTTATGGTATCTGTTGCTACCCGATTTTGGATTTTAAATTTTTTATCGTCAAATATCTTCTCATTTCAAGCATCAATTTCAAAAATCGTACTTCCATTTATTTATGCCAATCTGATGTTTATTTCTACGTTTAATCTCATTTAAATTTTATTGCGTACTTTTTTCGCATTTTTATCACTTTTCCCATTTCGAACCCGTACCGGTCCTGAGTCAAATTCTCGAAACCAAGGGTCAAAAAATTTCTCTCATTAGCTACTTATTTTTTATTATTTTTCTAACTCGCGCAATTTCTTTGCATTTCACTCAATTTGTATTTTTAGCATTTTTTTAGGCTCAAACTTTTATCGCTTACATACAAATTTTTATCGAATTATTCAGCGAGTTTTTCATCACTCATTGTATGCTAATTGTCCTAATTTATTTTATTCTACGTCTTAGCATTTTCTGTTCGGGACTTTAGTAAAATTTTCTTGTACCGTAGATACGAGTTAAAAATATTTCGCTCGTATGCATTAATTTGCATTAATGCAAATTAATGCACTGCTGCAGCCGTGGCCTCTCTCGATTCTTCCTTCAACCGCCTTACTGTTCTTCCCTTGATCCTCACGTTCATGACGTCATCAAGGCCACCTCATCCTCATCTCTACCGCCTCAAGCTTCTATAAATAGAAGCCGAAGCCCAAACAAGAAGGGGGGTGATAATCTTCTACCTGGGGGTAGGACTTTCCCATGTTGCATGGGTTGATAGTGGACTGGACTTGGTCATAGCGGGCTGAGGTGGAGCTTGCTTGGTCAATGATGAACCTGCAAAGCGCCGGAGAGGTTCTCCGGCGTAAAACCTCTGACGATCAAGTCAGACAATCGGAACTACAAGGGGGTAATCCATAGAATGAACATGGTACCTGGGTATTATTGTGTATGTCTGAATCTGTCCCCTTCCTGTGATGCTTAACCTTCTTTATAGTAGAAAGGTGAGACCCTTTCCACTAACCTTTATCAATCATTATCATGCTCCACCTGTATTATCATAATGCCCTTTTGCTGTAAAGGAAGAATCCCATGTTATTTAATATAACCGGTGCGTTTAGTGGGATTCGGATGCGTGTTAGTGAGGCCTTTAGGTGTGGCCATTATTGAGCTGTCAATATTCCCTTTATGAGCCTTCATTAGTCAACAACACGTGAGGACATACTTGGTGATGACCGTCGGCTTTGAGAAGAGCTTTATATACCTTTAACCCGTTGGTCATAAAGGATTTACCTCGTGACTCCTTCCACAAGCCATCGGTCATGAGGCATTATCTTTTCTTCCTTGAGCCGTCGGTCATTCAGCACGATGATGATGTGGACACTTTCCTGAGCCGTCGGCCTTTGGGAGCTTTGTCTATGTGGAAGCTTGTGTGGTCCCCTTTTCTAAGGACTTAGTCAAATATGTTATCAGAAGCCCAAACGGAAAGTAGCTTGAGTGTTTACCAAAGGTTTAGTAATTTACTGCTGACCACCGGTTTTGCCAAGATTTCATATTTGTCCGTCGGTCATGTTCACAACAAAAAAGCCTAGCTCTGATTTTGAATGTTCTTGACTTCGTAGTGCCAGAAAAACCGTCGGTTATAGAACTCAGAAGCTTTTGTGCCTTCTCTAAATGCCGTCGGTCAGCTTGCTTTTGTTTCTATCTTTCGATTTGAAATTTTGATGTCCGCGCTTCACTTTTTGACACGTGTCTTTTATGCCTCTTTTTTCAAATTTTGCTCTTTACTCGAGAAACAAAACGTCTCTTCAATAATTATAATTTTTACTTTATTGATTACCGCGATCCAGCTGTTCCATCAGTAACATCTCTTCCTTCATCGGTTGCGACCGTCCACGTGTCAAGGCGCGTTTGTTCTTTCAATCCATGCGTCTTTTGGCGATTGGTGATGATTGAGGGTGTGACTCTTTTATAAATAGAAGTTCTCTCTCTTTCCTCATTTACTTACTTGATCTCCTTCTTTCTTCTCATTTTAGGGTTTTCTTATCCGCTGCCGCCTCTTAGCTTTTCCATCAGGTACCTCTCTTGTTCCTGCTTTTCCTTTTCTCTTATTCTTTTAGCATGTCGAACTCTTCTTCTAGTTCTAATTCTGGTTCTGGTGGTGAGGGTAATGATGAGCCGGGTATCAAAAAACCAATTTCTTTTGTTCCTTCTCAGATTAAAACGCAATCTGAGTTAGATAAGGAACTTAATCGTTTCCATGCCACTTTTCCCAGAGGTTCAGTCCCTCAAATTGCTAATCCAGATGAGAGGTCGAACACTATTTTTAGAAACAGTAAAAAACACTGTAGAAGAATTTTATACACCAAGATGTTCGCTTACGGTTTCCGTCTTCCTACTCATCCCCTAGTTTCTTCTTTCCTTAGCTCTAGTAAGATCAATCCAGTCCAAATCACACCCAACTCTTGGTCGTATATTTATTCTTTTATCCATCTGTGTGAGATCAAAGGTGTGGAAGGCTTCCCCCTCAGAGTGTTTTACTACTTCTTCCTACTTAGGAGTGACAAAGGGATTATCTCCATAAGCCCTCAGTGGGATGATGATTTGATGTGGTTTTTGGGTAGTTTTCAAGGCCCTGAATCATCTATTAAGAATTGGAAGGAAAGGTTTTTTGTTGTTGATCTTCCCGACTAAAATTTTGGTTGCAAATTTAATCTTGAGGCCTTTGAGAGACATTTCCCAAGGCCGACCATTTATGATATTGATGAGAAGGCGATTGTGGATAGGTTAAAAACTTTTCGCCATCCCATCCTTATCCGCCCGTTCAGCAATTATGAAGATATGGAAAAGTGCCTTGTTGGTTAGTGGAATTCTTCCTCTGTTGAAATATTCATTTGTTTCCTAACACTGATGTTCTTTTCTTTTTTGCAGAAATTCTCGACGATTGGAAGCCAGATTGCATCAGAAGAAGGAAATTCCCGACCGGTCGTTCTCCTGCCAAGAAAAAGCGCAAGGTAGCAGTCGAGAAACCCAAGAGACCGAGACAACCAAAAAAGACCAAGAAGATCACTGGTTCCCTTCTTCTGGATTCAATTCTTCCCGCCGGTCAAGATCTGCCAAGCTTTTCTCAGCCGTGTTCCTCTCGATTTCCTGACGACGTTAGGCAGGCGACGGACTTGTTAGTGACTGCTCTTGAAGATCCGTCGGGTACTTCCGATTTTCCTCTTAAACCGTCGGCCGACATGTCTCTTAACCTGAGTGATTGCTTGAGGAACCCTACCCGCAAGAGGGCCCGTCGGGCATTATCTTTAGGATCTGATACTGTGGCTGTTTCTCTGTCGTCTTCAACTCCCGTCATTTGCCCGTCGGTCATAACTGCTACAATTTCTGAAGGTGTGGTTGCAAATGTTAAGTTGCCTCAATCAGCGGGTCTATCGATGCTGAATTTTGAGCCTATCTTCACCTCTTCTCCTTCACTTATGGCTTCGTCTGCCAGAGTCGACGGTTCTTTCTCTTCTGTTCTGCCAAATTCTCAGACTTTGACTTTTTTACACTTCGTGCTGAGTCCCAATCGTTAGAGACCGTCGGTCGTTGATGGGGTTTTGCAGAATCCGTCAGAAATGAAAGTAGAGCTTTCTGAAGATCCTTCAAATCCTTCCTCTTCATTCCAGATGGATTTTCGCAACATTTTTGCAGAAGGTTTAAAAAGCTTGGGTTATTCTCCTCCTTTTACTTTCAATAAGGATATTGCTCCCATTCTTGCTGAGGCTCTTCGTTTTCCTCAATTTCCAAATGAAATGGCCGGCCGTCCACTGCACTCTCAATTTGCTTAGTATCGAGCTGCTTCGCTTGCAAACCACATGCGTTTCCAGTGGTTGATGGACAATACTGAGGCCAGACTTTTGCATGATGAAGAATCTCGAGTTGCCAAAAATGGCTGTTTCAAGGCGAAAATTGATGATCTTCGTCGTAAGGTTGTTGATGCCACCAAGATTTCTCAGCAATCTGTTTCTGAACGAGAGGAGGCTGTCAGATTGAAGGAAATTGCTGAGGCTAAGGCCAAGGTTCTAAATGAAGCTCTTGAAGAGATAAAGAAAGTCGTTGCTGATTTATCTGGGGAATCTTCTCAGCTTCGTGCGAAAAAAGAGCGGCTTTCTGTTCAGTCTTCCCATCTTACTGAGGAGTTGGTCCAAGTCTGACGGGAAAATGCTGACCTTCAACTTCTTCAGTCTAAGTTTCCTGATCGTCTACGTCGGGGCCAAATTGCTGCTATGCAGGCGGTTCTAGATGGTTTTGCAGACTCTTATGGTGAGGATAGCTATGATTTCTCGAAAGTTGAAGCTGCTGCCAATGTTCATCTGAGTGAATTAGTAGGCGATACTTTCGAGACTCCTCCACCATCTCCTTTGGAAGACGCTGCCGCCGAAGATGATGCTTTGCAAGTTGCTGCTTCCATCAGTCAAGTAGTCGTGCAAGGACTTAGCACTGATGAAGCCATTGGTCGGGGTCAAGGAGGAGAAGAGCAAATCTTAGAGTCTACATCCGTCGGTCAACAAGAGAGAGCAATGGAGCCAAATGATGATACCGTCGGCCAAGGAGAGGAGGAGCATACTGTCGGTCAAGAATAGGATGGATATTTTGTGTTTTTGTGCTTTCCTTAGGGATTTTTAATATCTATGTACTCTTTTCCCTTAGAAAAAATGGAACAAAATTTTTGCAATTGATGGTGGAGTGTGCGGTTCAAATTCCTACATATTTCCTTTCTCCTTCAATCCGACTTCAATCCGACTTTCGTAAACTTCGTAAAGTCCTCAAAGTATCTTTAGACAAAATATCCTTTGAATTACATCCACATTTCAAACTAAATTTCTCCCAATCCATTTCTTCAATGACCAAATCAACTCAAATAATGCTCGATAGATTTGACTAAATAATCACATATATCTCATTACATAAAACATATAGAACATGGAAAATATTTAAAAACAAGCATAACTAAAATTCCTTCACAAAGGAATAGTATAAAAACATTACAAAAGCATAAGAGCGAATAGGTTAAAAATAGAAACTTATTAGGAATACTAATGTTGCATGGATGTGATCAAAGAGAGCATTGAGGTGAAGGGCAATGACACTTAGGGCAAACGAACAAGTCAGCACCCTTTGGATAATTTTTGAGGATGAGAAGAGGTAAAATAAAAAGAGAAATCATCAATGCCAAAATTGACAACATCATCCTCATTTCGAACGATAGCATTTCTAAAATCTGAAAGAATTCGAAGGATAGACTCTCGGTTTAGGAATTTTGGATATCTCTAGAGGTGTAATCTTAGAACGTATTTAAACACAAAAATGGCTTCTTAAGGTCTACGAATTACAGCTCGAGGATATGCAATGTCGTTGACTATTATGCCCAACGCATGCGAACGAAGAGATCAAATAAATTTAGTAGTATTTGGTCAAGATTTGTGTATATTTCGGAGAGAAAATCTTCCAAAAGGTACTCTAATCATTTGAATCACACAAAAAATATCACATCAACTAGATTTCCTCAATGATCAATCACATGAGTAGGAGCATTGACTGATGTCGTTCTCGATCATAAATTAAAAGATACAATTCAGTGTTAAACCACAAAATAAAATGTAGATAGTAGTGAAAGGTTCGAACACAGGGAGGAAATCTTTGAGTAATTTGTATTTTTCTTGTAAAAACCAAATCGGAACAAAGTTGGGGGGAGTTTTTGTAATTAAAACCAAATTAAAAACAACACTTTGAATGTAAATCAGTAGGTAACAGTAGCATGCACGAATTAGAACTGGAAATGTGAGTGAAATCAGATATAGAGAGGCAATCCTTGGTAGAGATTTAAACAAGGTGACTATCCTTTGTTATTTGATCATTGACAAAACATATTCTGAAATGGATTTATAGAGATGTTATAGGAACAAGAGACACTCTAAATTCCCAGGTTTCCCCCTATACAAGTCGATTAAAAGAGGCCCTCTAATAACGACCCTAACCTTCCTAACAATTTGTCAAGTTGCTGGAAAATTGTAACCATACGGGAAACCCATCCCTAGGCCTAGGGATAGATACGGCACTCAGCCCTGAACCCCAGACCCATTCTTTCCTTTCTACCTAGATCCTAAAGACAAGTCTTATGTCAAATATTCACTAGTTGTCTACTCAATCTTCATAAATGCAGGAATCACACTGAACATAAATGAAACTGACATTACCCATTCAAATTAAATCAAGAGTTGATCAAGCTTTTAATTCAACAAGAACAAGTTTTAATAATTAAAGTGAGAAGAAAAGAGATATAAAAACATTCATATTAATTCCAATAAAAGTCTCACAACAACATGGATAGTCAACCTCTAATCTCTACCAAGAATCAGAGGTAATTAGCTACAATACATAATTAAAATTACAAATAAAAACTATTGTTCAAAGTAAAACAAATCTGGAAATTGTGGTGTAGAAGAAGTGCAGCCCGTTTGCTGTCCTTGTCCCTTCGGTTCCTCTCTCTCTTCTGGTCCGAATGTGATGTTGTTCTTTCTCTCTTGGACGAAATTCTCCTCTATCTATAGCTCAGTCAAGTCCTCACACATCTCTCCAAGGAGCAAGCACGCATGCAGCCAACAAGGAAGAGACAAGACAAGAATAGATTCCTTGTCTAGCACTAAGAAGAGATAGAATAATTCCTATTGGAGTCTCCAAGGGGTTCTTGAGTCAAAGAATTAAGGAAACACGAGGTAGTGGAGTTTAAAAACTGTCTAGCATGCTCAGGGGACAAGAAAAGCACTAAGAAATAAATTAATCCTCGGCACGCATAAACATGGGCGGACTGCCCAGAATTTCACCAGATCGCCTGACTCATCCCTAGGCCTAGGGATGAATAAGGGAAAATTTCTGCAATCATCCTCCAAAACGGCCATGATTGGAAAATGCTCTATCTTTCACCAAATCAACTCCTTTTCCTTCCAACTGATCTTTCAAGCCTGAACAAAGGAAAAGGGAAGTAAATGGCCAAAAGAAGCAATCAAATGCTCTCAAAACATAAGATAAAGAAAGCATAAATCATCGAATATAAACAACCAATCAAACCCCCCACACTTGAACCATGCTTGCCCTCAAGCATGAACACAAAACACAGATAAAACAAAGAAAACACACAAACAGCACCCCCTTGAACAGAAAATCCACCTCTAGACTGAACTCAAACAAGAACTTCAAGAATCAACTCCTCCAAGCAATGCTAAACACTCCCAACATCACAAATGTACAAATATTTATATAGAAGTATGATAGCATGCTGTCAACCAAGAAATACAATCCTAGAACCTTTGCCTTCTCCTCCTTTGGCTCAAAATCCACACACTGCTGCTGACACTCATGCAAGAATTATAAAAGGCACAAACAGAAGCGAAGAACAGAAATTAAAACACATAATGAGCCAAAGGCTTCTTTTATTTTCATTCACTTCCTTTATTCTATTTTCTTTTTCTTTTTCTTTGCTGCATTTTTCTCTTTTTTTTCTTTCCTTCTTTTCTTCTTCCGCAATCATCTTTCTTTTTCTTTTCAATCCTCCTTCATTCCACACTCCCATATTTTTTTTTTCTTTTTCTTTTTTTTTTTCTGAACTCAAACACAAGCACATGCAGACTTTTGGCTCTCCCCATGGTGCTATGATCGGCCCAAAATAAGGGGTTAGCACACAACCGAATGGAAGTTTCTCCATGATGGGATGATGGTGCCGAACCACCAACATTGTGCAATCCAGAGGGTATGAAGAGAGACCACACACAAGAAATAAAAAGGGGTACACATGCGAACAAAAATTAAAAACTGACAGCAGTAAAGAGGAAAGGATCCTCATCCCTAGGCCTAGGGATGGAGACGGCAAATCAGTCCTAGCAAAATATTTCTTAGGACAGCTACACTCATCATACTTCTATAAAAATAAATGCACATATGCAACATAGGAAGTGTTCATACTGCTAGAAAGAGTTGATTGGAGACGTGTTTGCAAGAGATCAGCCTTGAGATTAATTTTCATACAAAGGGGTGCAAGACACACAAGAAAAACTTCACAAAAACAGGCAATACACATGCATAAATTACTGAAATAAACATGCAGAAGAAATAAGAAAAACTAAGCAAACTAAAAACAAACAAACTGATCATGCATTAAAATAATTAAAATCACACAATCAAGCACACAAAAACACACAAATCAAAACACGAAAGTGATCCCCCCCCCACACTTAAAGGACACATTGTCCTCAATGTGAGAAAGAACAACCACAAACAACAAAAACAAACACAAACAAATAAAAACAGAAATAAAAACAAAAGAGAAAGGAAAAGGAAAATAAAACCCGGGGCAAACGACTCAAGGATTGGGAGGGGCCGGAGCTGGGAATGCACGCTCCATGACGTCGAGCATCCGCTGCTGAAGATGGTTGCTCTCGCGTTGCTCGCGCAGCAGGATCCGGAGGAGATTGTTTTGGTTCCTTAGAAGAACCGAGAGCTGAGCTGGAATGTGGTCCGTCTCTTGGGCAGTAGCTTCGGCAATGGTGGGTTGCGAAGGACCCGCATCTCGGTGATCAGCAGCAGCAGTAGAAACAGTAGGGGCTGATGCAGGGGCATTGGGTTGAAGATTCAAGGGACGAAGCTTGTAGATTCCCCCGTTCTTGTTGCTGAAAATGTGATTTTGAACGGGAGTGAAACCTACATTATAACACACAAAACCGTCTTGATCGAGATGGAAAAATCCCATCGCGTCAAGAGCCATCAAATCCAAAGGCTTCAAAGAAGCACAATTAAAAAGCTTGGCCGATTTAAGGTCCAATCGTTTGGAATTGATTGCAAGTTGTGTAATAACAGATCCCATCAACATCTTTTTGTTATAAACATGCATCTGAGTAGCTATCCAAAAGCCTAAATTAACAATATGCTCATGGTTCATGCACCACAAAAAGAAAAGCTCTTGTTTGGAAAGCTGTCCAGAAATCCTAGATTTTCCTGCAAAAGTTACTGCTATGTACCTATGCAAGATCCTAAGAGAAGGGTCTTGAATCGCATGAGCTTTAGCATTATCATCAAAACGAGCTGTGGAAATTCCAGTCAGCTCTCTAAAGGCCTCATGCTTATCAAAGGTAGCAGGGTAGTCATTAAAAGCAGTTAAATACCAAGGAGCAAGAACATGTTCTTCAGCCACAAAACCCAAATGCACGTTAAATTCATTAAGAGTACAGTGGACATATTTATCGCACAAACGAAAATTTATGTCACGTTCTCTATCCAAACTAACACCCAATTTCTCCTTAGCAGATGCATACCAAAAAGTGGTGTAAAATTCTAAACACAGTTCTGCATATGCCGGATGCTCAAGAAAAAAGAAAGAATCCCAACCAATGTTTTTAATCAACATTCTGATCCTATCACTAAGCCCTAAAGCATCAAGCAACTCAAAATCCAATTTAGCACAAGAAGGAGCAGAGAGTTGTTGTTTGACTGCAAGTTTTTCAATTAATTCAACCCCATCAAATTCAAGCCAACCATTAAGAGTTTTAAGGTTAGGGATCATGACCTGAGCATTGGAGCGGCTGGATTTGGCTCTGTTGTGGACGCGAACATTTGATTGCTGCTCCACAGGTGCAATCTGAGGCGTTGGCGAAGGAGTTTCGGATGTCACCTTCTTTTTTCCTTTTTGCGCTTGAGGGATCCTCTGTTTTGGAGCAGGGGTGGCTTGCTTTTTCTTCTTGCCTAGGCCTTGGGATAGGATTTTCATTTTCTTAGGTGGAGGAGTTGGGTCTGCTTCTTCCTCGGATTCAATCGCTACCATTTTTCTTTTTCTTGTGGAAGGCGCAGGCCGTGCTGATTTTTGGGCCTTCTTTTGCTTCAAAATTTCGGCAGCAGCTTGGATGGGAGGCACCATGATTCCTTTCCTCCTCAGCTGCCGTTCTTCTCTATCGGAACGGGCAGGAATAGTGGCCGGCGCTGCCTTGCGCATCATGGACCTCAATGGTCTTTGGTCTGAATCTGAAGAGACAGCGATGTCTCTTGGCCTGGAGGTAAGGGAGTCTTCGCTGGCCGTGGGTACTGCATTAGAAGCAGCAGTGGACTCCGATGAAGGCTGCTCAGAGGGCGTGGAAATCGGATGGATTTGCATGTCTGTTCCGGCGGAGGGAACGGCTGAGACGGGACTGCCTGGTGCAGTCGGAGGTGGGAGATTGAGATTCAGGTCAGCTGAGCCTTGGGCCCGGCTTGATTTCCTTCGAACGAGGGAGGTGGACGGCGCGGCAGCAGCTGGGTTTTTGGACTGAGAAGCCGCTGGCTGCGGCGGAGGAAGCGGCGGCGTTTGGGCTGACAAACCAGGCGGCTGGTTTGCTGAGAAGAGATTGTAGCCGCCCCTTTTAGCTTCTGATTTTTTTCTGGGCATGGTTGGATATTTGCTGTTTTGGTTGAGGGAAAACGAAAGGTTTTGGTTTTGGGATTTTGATTTTGGGAGAACGGATGTTTGAGAGAGAGTGGGAATGATAATTTCAGTTTTTTGGTTTATGGAGGTGTTTTGAACGAAAGGGGAAACTGAAATTGAAGAGGGAAATAGTGAGGTGGCTGATTTAGACAGGTGGCATAGGTGATGTGGCTGATTTAAATGAGTTGGCAATTTTGAGTGAGGTGGCAAGCTTGTTGTATCCTTATGTCTGAAATTCGAGACTGAACCCATCCCTAGGCCTAGGGATAGGTCAGGCTGCTGATCATTTTCGCATAAGCTGTAATGGTGTGGGCTGACTCCCACATTTCGTTCCAGTTTATAGTCTTGGAAAAGACTAGATACTGCTTGCTTAAGCTGCATTAACATCACATGGCTGATTCGTGGTGCTCTCCACGATGTGAGATCAAAATTCCTCATAAAATGGCTTCAAACGTTGGCCATTAACTTTGAAAATGGAATTTGTCTTCGGATCCTCAATATCGATTGCACCATGAGGGTACACTTTAGCAACAATATAAGGACCAGTCCAACGGGATTTTAATTTCCCAGCCATAATGCGAAACCTGGAGGTGAAGAGGAGAACTTTTTGGCCAACTCTCAAGGCCTTGGGATGGATGCGACCATCATGGTACACCTTCGCCTTAGCTTTGATAATGGCTGAATTCTCATAAGCCGAATTCCTCAACTCTTCTAGCTCCTGAATCTGAAGTTTCCTTTGCAAACCAGCTTCATTCATGCTCATGTTGCATTGCTTGATAGCTCAATATGCACGATGTTGCATCTCAACGGGTAAATGACAAGATTTCCCAAAAACCATGCGATAAGGGGTGGTTCCAATTGGAGTTTTGTAAGCTGTTCTATATGCCCACAAGGCATCCTCAAGTCTCTGACTCCAATCTTTCCTCATTGGACCCACTGTTTTCTCCAAGATAGACTTGATCTCTCTATTGGATAATTCAGCCATTCCATTGGTTTGTGGATGGTAGGCAGTAGATACACGATGGGTGATCTTGTACTTTGCAAAGAGGTTTGCAACCACACGATTACAGAAGTGGCTGCCCCTATCACTAATGATTGCTCGGGGGACTCCAAATCGGTTGAGAATGTGCGATTTCAAGAAGGAAACTACTGTTTTTGCATCATCCGCCTTAGTTGCCTTCGCCTCTACCCACTTGGATAAATAATCCACTGCCAAAATGATGTAAATATCGCCATTCGAATTTGGGAAAGGACCCATGAAGTCTATACCCCAAACATCAAATACCTCACAAACAAGAATAGGATTAAGTGGCATTTGATTCTTTGCGGAAATATTTCCGGTCTTTTGGCAATTTGGGCAAGTTCTGCAGAAGATAAATGAGTCCTTGAACAATGTAGGCCAGAAGAAACCAGCCTCCAAGACCTTCCAAGACGTCCTCCTCGGGCCAAAGTGTCCACCACAAGCATAAGAGTGACAATGTTGGAGAATTGATGGAATTTCGGATTCAAGGACACATTTGCGGATGACTTGATCCTTTCCTATGTTCCACAGGTACGGATCATCCCAAAGATAGTGTCTCGAGTCCCTCCTGATCTTCTCTCGTTCAGCTGAAGTGCAGTCACCTCTGAATCTACCCGTAGCAAGGAAATTTGCAATTTCAGAATACCAGGGCTCTATCCCTAGGCCTAGGAATAGGTGCTCGTCTGGAAAATTTTCCTTGACAGGTCTGATTTCTTGGTCAGTAAGGAGTCGGCTTAAATGATCAGCCACGAGGTTTTCCTTGCCTTTCTTGTCTCTGATCTCAAGGTTGAACTCCTGTAGAAGGAGTATCCATCGAATGAGCCTAGGCTTTGCCTCCTTCTTCGCCATTAAGTACTTCAAAGCTGCATGGTCAGAAAAAATTATCACTTTAGTACCAAGGAGATATGAACGAAATTTGTCTAAGGCAAACACAATTGCAAATAATTCTTTCTCCGTGGTAGTGTAATTTTTCTGGGCACAATCAAGCATCCTTGATGCGTAGTAAATAACGTGTGGTTCTTTGCCAATTTTTTGTCCAAGAACAGCCCCAACGGCTGTGTCACTAGCATCACACATTATCTCAAATGGTCTGGTCCAGTCGGGTGCTCTAATCACCGGTGCAGTCACAAGCTTCTCCTTCAAGAGGTTGAACGCTTTCTTACAAGCTTCATCGAAGTCAAATTCAACATCCTTTTGCAACAACCTACACATAGGCTCCGCAATCTTTGAGAAATCTCTAATAAACCTTCGATAAAAACCTGCAAGGCCTAAGAATGAACGCACATCTCGCACACAAGATGGGTAAGATTGCGATTCAATAATATCTATTTTAGCCTTGTCAACCTCAATGCCTTTTTTAGAAACAACATGGCCTAAAACAATTCCTTGATTTACCATAAAATGGCATTTCTCATAATTTAAAACCAAATTCGTTTCTATACATCTTTGAAGGATTTTTTTCAGATTTTTCAAGCATTCATCAAAAGAGTTTCCATAGACAGTAAAATCGTCCATAAATACCTCTATACCTTTCTCTACATAATCTGAAAAAATACTCATCATACACCTTTGAAATGTGGCTGGTGCATTACACAATCCGAATGGCATTCTTTGGTATGCAAACGTGCCAAAAGGGCATGTAAAAGTTGTCTTTTCTTGATCCTCCTTTGCCACCGGAATTTGATGGAAACCTGAAAATCCATCAAGAAAACAGTAGTGAGATTTGCTTGCTAATCGTTCTAGCATTTGATCAATAAAAGGGAGAGGAAAATGGTCCTTTCGGGTTGCATTGTTCAATCGCCTATAGTCGATACACACTCTCCATGTATCTTGCTCTCTTTTTTGAACTAACTCTCCTTCCTCATTTGTCACAACAGTGATTCCTGACTTCTTTGGGACCACTTGCACAGGGCTAACCCAAGATGAATCCGAAATGGGGTAAATTACACCAGCTGCAAGGAGTTTTAGGATTTCTTTCTTCACAACTTCCATCATTGGAGGATTGAGCCTCCTCTGTGGTTGCCTTACTGTTTTGGCATCCTCCTCAAGGTGTATTCTGTGGGTACATATTGCTGGAGATATCCCTTTTATGTCTGCTATGGTCCAACCAATAGCTTCCTTGTATTCCTTCAAAAGTTGCACAAGTCTGTCCTCCTCCAACCTTGACAAACTGCTGGAAATAATTACTGGCAGACTCATCCCTAGGCCTAGGAATGAGTACTTCAAATGGTCTGGCAGTTTCTTGAGTTCTAAATCGGGAGCCTGAAAAATTGAAGGTCTGATTTTAGTGATTTTATCTGATATTTCAATTGTGTTCAGAGTACCTTCAGGGACATGAGGTGTTTCCAGCTCCATAACCAAGTCACCAATTTCAGATTTGATGTCAATTTGGTCTTGCAATTTTTCCAATTTCTTCTTGGTTATTCCTTTGCTAAGAACATACTCAAGAGGTTCAATGGAGTTAATATTAGAAACTTCATCAACAAAAGGATCAATTATGTCTATAAAATTCACAGAATGAACTTCATTTGGATGTTTCATGGCATCATACATATTGAATTTAATTGTTTCACCACAAAATTCAAAAGTCAAACATCCATCATAGACATCAATTTTTGCTCTAGCTGTTCTTAGAAAGGGTCTTCCTAAGATAACATCAGTAGTTTTAAGCACATCCTTATTCTTCATATCATCAATATAGAAATCCACAGGAAACACAAAATCATTTACTTTCACTAGAACATTTTCAAGCAAACCTACTGGATAGATAATGGATCTATCGGCTAGTTGGATTACTACTCTTGTTTCCTTAAGAGATCCTATATTCAAAGTTTCAAATATGGACAGAGACATAACATTAATACCAGCACCCAAATCACACAATGCATCTTCTATCTCCTTATTCCCTATTTTACAAGGTATTGAAAACGTACCTTGGTCTTTGCATTTTTCGGGAAGTCTTTGTTGAAGCATTGCCGAAACATTTTCACTTAAATTCACCCTTTCAATCCCCTCAAGTTTTTTCTTGTTAGTACATAATTCTTTCAAGAATTTAGCATATTTAGGCACTTGAGAAATTAAATCCAACAAAGGAACATTAATTGCCACTTTTCGAAAAACATCAAGAATTAATTTGTCCTCTTTTTCCTTCTTGGCTTTTAAGGGCCTTTCTGGAAAGGGAAAAGGAATTACCTGAGGCTCTGCAGGTGCAGAGGGTTGCTCAGCTGGTGCAGGAGCTGGTTGTTGCATTTCTGACTGATTTTCGGGCAAAACTTCTGGTTGGATTTCTGGACTGGATTCTGGTTTATCCATCCCTAGGCCTAGGGATGGCTGCGGAAGTTCCCTGGGAGGTAAATCTCTCCCACTTCGCAAATGGATTGCATTCAGTCCATGCCTTGGGTTATCCACGGTGTTTGATGGCAGCTGCCCAGAGGTATTTTGCTGGTTCATTGCAAGCTGTGCCATTTGCTTTTGGAGGTCAGCAATGGTGGATTGGTTTGCTTGCAACATAGATTGGGTTGCTTGCACCGTGGCTTGTAATGGTTGAAGGATTTGCTTGAGAGTTTCTTCGATTGGTACTTGTGGTGGTGCTGGTAGTTGCAGAGGTTATTGAGGTGGTGGTAACTGAGGTACTTGTGGTTGAGTGGGTAGCTGGTTTGGTTGCTGATTTTGGTAGCTTTGTTGTTGTCTTGGCTTAAAGTTTCTCCACTCAAATGGAGGTTGCTGCTGGTTTGGTCCCCACCCATAGTGAGTGTAATTTTTCCAGCCTTGATTACTGGTGTTGGGGTGCATATTTCCTTGTTGCGGCATGGCAGCATTGACTTGCTCAGGAGGATCGGCTATGAGAGGACACTCATGAGTCACATGCCCAATTTGACAGCAAACTCCACAAGGAACAACTTGCTGTGGTGGAATTTGCTGAATATGGGCAATTGCAGCTGGAAAATTCTTCATAAATGTGGAGACTTCCTCCATGTGTTTCTCAAGGGCAGCTACACTAATATTGTTGGCTGAAGTGGAACGTTCTTGAGTCCCATTTTGGTGGCAATTATCAGCCAAGGTTTGAATGAGAGCCCTTGCTCTACTTGGGGTCAAATCAAGCAAGGCTCCACCAGCTGCTGAGTCAAGCTTCTCCTTATCTTTAATTCGCATGCCATCATAGAAGTATTGAATGAGAGATTGCTCAGGCACTCCATGGGTTGGACAGACCTCTTGAAGGTCTTTAAATCGTTGGTGATATTCTCCAAAAGACTCATCACCATGTTGCTGAATTGAGACAAGACTTTTCCTAGCTGCTCCTGCCTTGGTAGCTGACCAATATTTCTTTAAAAACGTAGCAGCCATATCAGCCCAAGAATTAATGGAATTGTGTGGCAAGCTAAAAAACCAATTCTTGGCTGAATCCTCCAAAGACCATGGGAAAGCTCTCAACTTAGCTCGTTCAAGTGTCACTCCAGCTGGTTTTAAAGCATCACACTCAAACTGAAATTTCTGGAGGTGTTTGTAAGGGTTTTCGGATGCATGTCCTCGGAATTTACTGAGGTTGTGCATGACATTTGACTTCACGGCCCAGTCATTTGGTACTGGGCGGTAGTTAATACACAAGAAGGACTCTTGTTCAGCTCCTTGATTGAGCTCCCGAAGGGTAGGTTCAGGTGGTGGATTATCCATCTCTGGTGGTGCTGGTTCTACTTCAGGTTCTGATCCTGAGTCTATCCCTAGGCCTAGGGATGGACTCCCTTCAGCTTCTGAATTTGAACCAGAAGATGAAAATTCGTTAAACTTCCTCTTGGATAATCTGATTGCGGTTTCAACTCTTGTGATCTCAGGGACGTAAGGTACTGGTTGTGAATTACTGGACCTGGTCATCAACAAGAAAAACGAAAATTAGAACTCGTTACCTCCCCGGCAACGGCGCCAATTTATGACTGATGTCGTTCTCGATCATAAATTAAAAGATACAATTCAGTGCTAAACCACAAAATAAAATGTAGATAGTAGTGAAAGGTTCGAACACAGGGAGGAAATCTTTGAGTAATTTGTATTTTTCTTGTAAAAACCAAATCGGAACAAAGTTGGGGGGAGTTTTTGTAATTAAAACCAAATTAAAAACAGCACTTTGAATGTAAATCAGTAGGTAACAGTAGCATGCACGAATTAGAACTGGAAATGTGAGTGAAATCAGATATAGAGAGGCAATCCTTGGTAGAGATTTAAACAAGGTGACTATCCTTTGTTATTTGATCATTGACAAAACATATTCTGAAATGGATTTATAGAGATGTTATAGGAACAAGAGACACTCTAAATTCCCAGGTTTCCCCCTATACAAGTCGATTAAAAGAGGCCCTCTAATAACGACCCTAACCTTCCTAACAATTTGTCAAGTTGCTGGAAAATTGTAACCATACGGGAAACCCATCCCTAGGCCTAGGGATAGATACGGCACTCAGCCCTGAACCCCAGACCCATTCTTTCCTTTCTACCTAGATCCTAAAGACAAGTCTTATGTCAAATATTCACTAGTTGTCTACTCAATCTTCATAAATGCAGGAATCACACTGAACATAAATGAAACTGACATTACCCATTCAAATTAAATCAAGAGTTGATCAAGCTTTTAATTCAACAAGAACAAGTTTTAATAATTAAAGTGAGAAGAAAAGAGATATAAAAACATTCATATTAATTCCAATAAAAGTCTCACAACAACATGGATAGTCAACCTCTAATCTCTACCAAGAATCAGAGGTAATTAGCTACAATACATAATTAAAATTACAAATAAAAACTATTGTTCAAAGTAAAACAAATCTGGAAATTGTGGTGAAGAAGAAGTGCAGCCCGCTTGATGTCCTTGTCCCTTCGGTTCCTCTCTCTCTTCTGGTCCGAATGTGATGTTGTTCTTTCTCTCTTGGACGAAATTCTCCTCTATCTATAGCTCAGTCAAGTCCTCACACATCTCTCCAAGGAGCAAGCACGCATGCAGCCAACAAGGAAGAGACAAGACAAGAATAGATTCCTTGTCTAGCACTAAGAAGAGATAGAATAATTCCTATTGGAGTCTCCAAGGGGTTCTTGAGTCAAAGAATTAAGGAAACATGAGGTAGTGGAGTTTAAAAACTGTCTAGCATGCTCAGGGGACAAGAAAAGCACTAAGAAATAAATTAATCCTCGGCACGCATAAACATGGGCGGACTGCCCAGAATTTCACCAGATCGCCTGACTCATCCCTAGGCCTAGGGATGAATAAGGGAAAATTTCTGCAATCATCCTCCAAAACGGCCATGATTGGAAAATGCTCTATCTTTCACCAAATCAACTCCTTTTCCTTCCAACTGATCTTTCAAGCCTGAACAAAGGAAAAGGGAAGTAAATGGCCAAAAGAAGCAATCAAATGCTCTCAAAACATAAGATAAAGAGAGCATAAATCATCGAATATAAACAACCAATCAAGCATACATGCATAGAGAAAAATAATTCAAACTAAACACGTATATGCACAAAAATATAAAGACAATTTATGGCAATTAATTTCTTAGTACTAATTTCTTTTAATTCTATGTACCTGATTTAGTCAACGTTTTTAAGGATGCATAATCCCAAGGGGCATGTGTTCCGAACAGGCGTATTTCCTCCATTAATTGCACCACTTGGTCTTCATGCCTTTTCTAATTCCAGGACATTTCAGGAGGCGTCTCTTAATCTCACCACTTCGTTTCTTTAAATTCTCCTTTCCAAGGTGTTTTGAAAAGGCACTTTGAATAATATTCTGAATTAATGTTTCTGTCTCCTTTCTTCTATAAATAGACGATTTCTTTTATTTTTCTTCTTATTCTCTCCTTCTGTTTTCACCATGGATGGACAGATGAGAAGCGATTTCATTCAAGAAACCGCGAATATAAGGCGTCGTGCCTCGTTGTATGCTCTTTCCCTGCAGGATACGATTCGGGATATCGAAGTTGATCAACTTCGCCTTGAAGGTATGATTGCTCCTCTGATTTTTCAAAAAGGGACAACGAGGGAAGAAGACAACGATGCTCTGAAGAAGGTTTCTGCCCTTAGTTCAAGCCTTGCCCACATCCAAGTAGCTCTTAACATGCTACGGTGTCAGAAGTCATTGGTGGAAGGTTGCTTGGAGAATCCAAGGCTCATTCCTGAAGAACTTTCTGAAATTACACAAGCCTTAGGGAATATTCCTCTTAATGAGGACTGAAAAAAATTTATACTTTCCTTTGTAGATGCCGTATGGCACTGAATAATAATAAAAAATTCTTTTAAAGTGGTTCGGAGTAACTACCTACGTCCACAATCTTATTTCTTTTAACGTGGTTCGGAGTGGTTACCTACTTCCACGATCTCATTTCTTTTAACGTGGTTCGGAATGGTTACCTACTTCCACGATCTCATTTCTTTTAACGTGGTTCGGAGTGGTTACCTACTTCTACGATCTCATTTCTTTTAACGTGGTTCGGAATGGTTACCTACTTCCACGATCTCATTTCTTTTAACGTGGTTCGGAGTGGTTACCTACTTCCACGATCTCATTTCTTTTAACGTGGTTCGGAGTGGTTACCTATTTCCACGATCTCATTTCTTTTAAAGTGGTTCGGAGTGGTTACCTACTTCCACGATTGATAATTTTTTGATGTGGTTCGGATGTTTTTCTTTTACTAATACTTTGTTATTCACATGTCAGAATAAACAATTAATTTGAAATATTCCAAGAATTGGCCAAAGGCTTACCGTCGGGATCCTCCAAGTGATATGCTCCTTTGCCGACGACACGCGTGACTCTGTAGGGTCCATCCCAGTTCGGGCTAAGTTTCCGCATCTTTTGGCCGGCGGCAATTCTGCTGCGTAGTACAAAGTCTCCTACTTTGAACAACCTTTCCCTCACCCGTCGGTTGTGATATTTGGCCATTCTCCGCTTGTAATGCAATGTCCTGAGTAGTGCATCTTCTCTAATTTCTGGCAAGAGATCTAGATTGGCTCTGAGTCTTTCTTCATTTAATTCCTCGTTGAAGTATTCTACTCGAAGGCTTAGGGCTCCTAATTCAACGGGGGTTACTGCTTCTGTTCCATATACCATTGCAAAAGGTGTTTCTCCTGTGCTTGCTTTGGTGGTCATTCTGTAAGCCCATAAGACATGATAATTCTTCCACCCATTTTCCTTTTGCACTATCTAGATTTTTCTTGATCCCACTTAGAATAGTTCGATTGGTGACCTCCATTTGACCGTTGGTTTGCGGATGGGCAACTGATGAGAACCTCTGCTCAATTCCCCATTCTTGGCATCAATCTCTAAAGTAAGCGCTGGTGAACTGACTTTCGTTGTCATTAACAATAATTCGAGGGAGTCCGAAGCGTATAATGACTTGGTTTTTGAAAAAAGACCAAGTTTTTTCTACTGAAATTTCAGACATGGCTTGCGCTTCTGCCCATTTAGTGAAGTAGTCCACGGCTACTACAACAAATTTCAATTGATTTTTGGCCCTCGGGAAAGGTCCAATAATGTCTATTCCCCATTGAGCGAATGGACAAGGACTGACTAATCCTGTGATTTCTGTCGACGGTTGCCGAGGAATTTTACTAAATTCTTGGCACTTCTTGCAAGTTTTTGCAAAATTGTGGCAATCTTTCCGTATTGTAGGCCACCAAAATCCGGCTCGAAGGACTTGGGCCGCCATTGTTTCTCCTGAAACATGCATTCCACATATTCCTTAATGTATTTCTTGGAGCGTGAATTGTCCCTCCGACTCTGAGATGCATTTAGCCGTTGGATGAGAGAAACATCTCTTAACCAATTCCCCGTCATATAATAAACACCTTTCTGCACGTTTCAAGATCTTTTTCTTCTCAAAAGGGTCGTCTGGTAGGCGGTTATTTTTAAGATAATCCACCACTGGCACCCGCCAGTCATTTTCTTTTTCTCCAATGTACATTACCGCCTGTTCCTCCATAAAGGATGGGATGGATATTTCTTCCAAATACACCTCTTTTGGAAAAATGTCGTCGGGATCCGCCGCAGTTTTTGCTAATTCGTCAGCCACACCATTTTCTTCCCGCGGGATGTGTTCAATTTTTATGTTGCTCTTTTCTTTAATAAGCCGTAGAATTTGTGTGACTTTGGCGAGATAGCGAATCATCGTCAGGTCTCGAGCCTGAGATTGACCATTGACTTGGTCTACAATGAGCTTTGAATCGCCATATATGATGAGATCGAAGCCGTCGGTCTTTTTTGAGGTGTGGTTTAGAATGGCTTCTTTCCCAATCCGCAGTCTTAAGAGCAAGGCTTCATATTCAGCAGCATTGTTGGATAATGGCTTTAAAATTCTCTGCGCAAATTTTTGTTGGATGCCGTCGGGACCTTCTATAAGTGCGTCAGTGCCTGCCATTTCTTCATTTTTGGCTCCATCTACTTTGATGGTCCATGTGGCTCCTTCGATTCCCGGCGGGAACTAATCTTCATTGATGTTGTGCATATCTTTTCCACCCGTCGGCTCTGTGTTTTGGTCAAAGGTACATTCTGCCAAGAAATCAGCCAATGCATGTCCTTTGATTGCTGGTCGAGACTGATATTGCAGGCCAAATTGTTCCAACTTTATGGCCCAAATTACCATTCTTCTTGAAGTTTCGAGTTTGCGAAAGATTCGTCGTAGTGGCTGGTCGGTCAAAACTACTACCGAATGGGCTTGGAAATAGTTCGTCATCTTTCGAGTGGCTTGAATTAAAGAAAATGCAGTTTTCTCTATCCAAGCATACCTTAATTCAGCATCTTTTAATATTCTGCTCACAAAATAGACTGGTTTGTCCACACATTTTTCTTGACGAACCAAAACAGCACTTATAACTTCATCTGTGACTCCCAGGTACAAATGCAATGTGTCTCCTTTCTCTGGTCTTGTTAGTAACAATTCAGAGGAAAGGTATCTCTTTAATTCAGCGAAGGCTTCTTCACATTCTTTATTCCACCCGAATGGAGCTTTCTTTCTCAGCAGCTTAAAAAATGGTAAACATTTTTCTCATTGTTTTGAAATAAAACGGCTCAAAGCAATCACCCTTCCCGTCAGCCTTTGTACTTCTTTAACATTTCGTGGAGGTTCCAACTTTAAAATTGCTTGGAGTTTCTTCGGGTTGGGCTGAATTCTTTCCTTGCTGATGATATACCCCAAAAATTTTCCCATTTGAAATGCGAACATGCACTTCTTAGGATTCACCTTCATGCCATATTTCCTCATGACTGTGAATACTTCCTTCAAATCTTGAAGATGATTTTCAAAACTTTCGCTCTTTACCAACATATCATCCACATAGACCTCCATGTTTTTCCCAATCTGCTCCTCAAAAATCTTGTTCGTCGTCCGTTGAAAAGTTGCCCCTGTATTCTTCAATCCAAATGGCATGGCTTTATAGCAATAAGTTGCTCTTGGAGTGATAAATGCTGTCTTTTCTTCATCCTCAATTGCCATAGGGATTTGATGATACCCTGAATTGGCATCGAGCGAGCTTAAGTAGTCATAACCAGCTGTCTGATCTACCAACTGCTCAATTCGGGGGAGTGGGTAATAGTCTTTAGGGCATGCTTCGTTGAGATCTGTGAAATCGATGCACATCCTCCATTCTCCATTTGGCTTTGGGACAACGATCGGGTTTGCTAACCAAGGCGGGTACTGGACTTCTTTGATAAAATTAGCTTTTAAAAGCTTGGCAACTTCTTTTTCAATGGCCTCCGCTTTCTCTTTTGAAAAAGCCCGCCTTTTCTGCTGAACAGGCTTTGCTTCTGGGTTAACATTCAGTCGATGTTCTGCCACTTCTCTGGAAATTCTCGGCATGTCTGACGGTGTCCATGCAAATTCTCCCGAATGTTGGTTCAGCATATTGAGAAGTTGATCCTTCTCTTTTGTGTCCAGTTTCTCACTTATTAAAAAATGCTTTGACGTGGTCCCTTCTGCCTGTACAACAATCATTCTCTCCATTGGTTGGGTTCTTTTTTCCTCTCCATCCGTCGGCTCAGCGGCTACACAAATATATTTGTCACAGCCGCCACTTGTCATGATTGAGTAACATTCTGCCACCAGCTTTTGATCCCCACCGACGGTCACTACTCCATCCCACGAGGGATACTTCATTTTCAAATGTTTTTGAGAAATGATCGCCCCAAAAGTATTTAAAAATGGTCTTCCTAGAATAGCATTATATGGCAGATTTAAATCAACAACCATAAAAAGTATCTTTTCTGTCAGTCTTAATGTGTCCTCCAAGAAGAAAATTGGCAAATGCACCACTCCTTCTATAGGAACCGCAACTCCATCGACACCGAAAATTGGCTTGCGACACGGGAAAAGTTCTGACTGTGGTCTTCTCATCGTTGTGTAGGCTGAGAAAGACAACAAATTAACAGCACTGTCGTTGTCCACGAGAGTTCGCTTGACACCGTGGTTTGCGATAATTGCCGTTATTACTAAGGCATCATCTTGTGGATATCTAACTCCTCTTGTATCTTCCTCGGAGAATGATATTGTCATTTTGTCCAAGAAATTGAAACCCACGTCTTCCTTTGCCATCTCATCTCTATTGCATTTTCCCGCAATAGACGCCACCTCCAAATTTTGTGTTCCTCCTGCGATCAAGTTGATAAAAGGAAATTCATCTCCCTTCGTATACATTATTTCTTTTCCCCTTGGCTGTCGGTCACCTGCGGACCCGTCGGCTGGTCCTTCTTTGGTGTTTTCCTTTTCCCTGTGGGGAGCTTCCTCATTTGTTTTTCTTGCTTGTACAGCATATTCTCCCAAGTATCCTTCCTGGATAAGTTTTTCAATGGCAATTTTCAGCTGTCGGCATCGATCAGTCAAATGACCTCTTCCTTTGTGAAAGCGGCAGTATAGATCTTCTCTGTTGCCGAGGTGCGCCCCTGGTTTCTCATTTGGGTACTGAATCGGCCATCGCTTTTTCTCAGCTAACGCCAATACCTCCACTGGAGAGATTGTTAATGGTGTAGTTTTGATTTCTTACCGAGCAGCTTGAAACTTGTTGAACCTGCGTGGAACATACTCCTTATCGGTTTGCTTCGATCCCGTCGAGTTCTGTTTGGGCTTGGTGTTGGAGTCGTTCGCTTGTAGTTTCTCCATGTTTTCAGCTTCTTCCATCTTAACATAATTGTTTACCCTGATCCTTAAAAGATCCAAGGTAGACGATGGGTTTGTCCACAACATTTCTTTGAATCTGTTATTCTGACAGTTTCTCTTCAAGGCTTGCGTGGCAAATTCCACTGTGACGTCAGGTGTGGTGGAGACCTCAAAATTAAATCTCTCAATAAATGCCTTTAAGGACTCCTCTAGTCCTCGCCGAATATCAAATAACAGATCTGCTGATTTCTTCAATGGAATACAAGTTCTAAATCTGTTGAGAAATTTTTCTTTGAATTGTGTGAAAGAGTTGATGGAGCCTGCCGGTAATCCTTCAAATCATGTTTGAGCAATTCCAACTAGTGTTAATTCGAAGATTTGGCATAAATCTTCATCTCGTCGCGTCTGATAACGCACGCGTTTCGTTACTTTCTTTAAGTGGGCCATTGGATCTGTGATTCCATCATAAGTTTCTGAAGGGATTTTGATTCTTCGACTGACTCGTTCCCTCCGAATTTCACTAACCTTTATCAATCATTATCATGCTCCACCTGTATTATCATAATGCCCTTTTGCTGTAAAAGAAGAATCCCATGTTATTTAATATAACCGGTGCGTTTAGTGGGATTGGGATGCATGTTAGTGAGGCCTTTAGGTAGGGCCATTATTGAGCTGTCAATATTCCCTTTATGAGCCTTCATTAGTCAACAACACGTGAGGACATACTTGATGATGACCATCGGCTTTGAGAAGAGCTTTATATACCTTTAACCCGTTGGTCATAAAGGATTTACCTCGTGCCTCCTTCCACAAGCCGTCGGTCATGAGGCATTATCTTTTCTTCCTTGAGCCGTTGGTCATTCAGCACGATGATGATGTGGACACTTTCCTGAGCCGTCGGCCTTTGGGAGCTTTGTCTACATGGAAGCTTGTGTGGTCCCCTTTTCTAAGGACTTAGTCAAATATGTTATCAGAAGCCCAAATGGAAAGTAGCCTGACTGTTTACCAAAGGCTTAGTAATTTACTGCTGACCACCGATTTTGCCAAGATTTCATATTTGTCCGTCGGTCATGTTCACAACAAAAAAGCCTAGCTCTGATTTTGAATGTTCTTGACTTTGTAGTGCCAGAAAAACCGTTGGTTATAGAACTCAGAAGCTTTTGTGCCTTCTCTAAATGCCGTCGGTCAGCTTGCTTTTGTTTCTATCTTTCGATTTGAAATTTCGATGTCCGCGCTTCACTTTTTGACACGTGTCTTTTATGCCTCTTTTTTCAAATTTTGCTCTTTACTCGAGAAACAAAACGTCTCTTCAATAATTATAATTTTTACTTTATTGATTACTGCGATCCAGCTGTTCCATCAGTAACATCTCTTCCTTCATCGGTTGCGACCGTCCACGTGTCAAGGCGCGTTTGTTCTTTCAATCCATGCGTCTTTTGGCGATTGGTGATGATTGAGGGTGTGACCCTTTTATTTATTCACGCTTTTCCCCGTATATGCTTGTATTCATAAATATTAGAATTGTTAAAATTTAATCCATTGGGCATGATTGATAAATTAGGAGTTTTTATTTCTTTCAAGCATAATTTAAAACACCTCTTTCATCCGGTAACCTTTTTAGGATGTGACTCGGGTGCCTAACACCTTCCCGAGTCCATAAAACGACCCCGAACCGTAGTTCTCGGGTTCAGACCCTTTTGCCTTAGCTTTTATTTTTATGCATGACTTTAGGTTCCCTAAACCTAGAAACAAATTAGGGCGGCGACTTCATATGCATCATGTGAGATAAGTCCAATTTAGTCTCACATCTAGTCCCAAACTCGCGTCGCATTAGGATAAAAATCAACAAAAAGGGGGTGCGACAGTATCGTCCGGGAGCCTTCAAGCCAGTTAGAAGTAGTAGATGCTATCCTAGCACATGCATCATATTGAAATGCGTATATTAACAATCTTTTTTATCTTGTTGTTGTTTATTCTTTGACATGTAATCTCTTCATGACGTCGCGCTGCTCTCCTCTTTGTGAGGACATATGTCACCGAACATAGGTGACGCTCCCAGGCGTTCACTCCTCAAACTGTATTTGGGATGGTAAGATACCTGGTGATATGGGCGTTGCATGCCCTGCATAAAGTAATAAAAATACAACTCAATGTTGGCTACAAAATGTAATGTAGACAGTGGTGAGAGGATCGATCCACAGGGACTATCGGCCTAATGATTATTTTCCTGCAAACAACCAAACCAAACTGAACAAAATGAAGAGTGAGATAAAAACAGGATAAAAATGCAGCCCCTTCCCAAGGCCTTGGGATGGGTCTGCAAAATAGTACTAGAATTAAGTAAATAAAATAAAATAAAGTAAAGTACAAGACAAAGATAGTGAAAGGATGAGGGAGAAATATTACTCCCGGTAGAGATCTCTTGAGGTAACAATTCCTTGTTGTTGATCATTGACAAAAGTATTTTCAAAACGATCTCATAGAAAAGTTGTGGGAACCAGTTTACACTAAGATTCCCCTAGCCTCGCTTCACAAGTTGTTTAAAAGAAACCTTCTATTCAAACGACCCTAATCCTCCTAGACATCTCCTAAGGTTCTAATCCGCCACTTTGCTAGGCCAATCGGCTGTCACCCAAGAGGCCCTGGCAAAGGAATCAAAACTCTTATGGAGAGGCTTAGGCGATTGATAAAATCAGTGAGGCCCTTTTTCTAGACATCGGGAGTTGTTCGTCATCCCAAGTTCCTGGTCTAGTCTGGTAACATTCCCGGCTGTCACCCAGGAAACCCTTCTCATGGCCTTGGGATGGGAGTGTAGTCTAATTCTTTTCCTTCTACCAGCTTAGACCGAGTTAATGCCCTTTAACCCTGCTGGTATGTTGTCTACTTGTGTTCCCCTGATCATGGATTAAACGCAATCTCAGAGGAACTGACTGTAATCATTCAAGTTAAAATCCAAGTTGATCAAGCTCAAATATAACAAGAATAAATTGTTGTTAAAACAAGAAGGAGAGAAATACGAAAACCATTTTTATTAAGATCAACATAGTCTCAAAACAAACGGGAATTGTTAACCTCTCAATCCCTACCAGGAATTGGATGAATTAATTACAACCAATCAAAACAACAAACTACAATAATAGCAAAAATACATGAAAATGGAGAAAACTAGTTTTTCTCTCTTCCGTTCCCCTCTAACTCTCTATGATGGCCTCCTTCTGTTAAGTCTGGTCTCCTTCTCTCTTTAATGGCACCAAAGGGAGCAACACTCACAAATAAAATAATTCCAGCATAAGTAACCAAGTCTTCAAAGGTGTGGTCTGATACGATCATAGCTAGGCCAAGACGCGCATAAGTGAATGATCTTGTTCTCTTGTAGGTTTGGTGCGCGGAATTAGAACGAAAATCCCTTGGATACGTTTTGAAAGGAACACGACCCTTCGAGTGAGGTGAATGACAAGAACACGACTTGTCGATGTGATGAACGTTTGAAAGGAACACGACCCTTCGAATGGAGGTTAATGATGAGAACACGACTCACCTATGTGATGATGATGATGTACGCCCTAGTCGTACCCTAAAGAGAACACGACCCTTTAGCACACCTAGTACTTGACTGGCACCCGAGACCTAATTCGAAGGAGTACACCTACGAACCCTTCTCGCCGAGATTGAACACGACAATCCCCCACGCTGCTCACGCACCTCCACACTTGAACACGACAAGTGCCACGCTTTGCACACGCAACGCTAGTTCGCGCACCTCCACGTTTGAACACGACAAACGCCACGCTTCACTAGCCCTAACCGAGTCCACGGCTAAGTACACAAGAACGGCTTGCACCGGAGATCAAGAAAGTAAGAAGGTAGAATAATGTAAACGGGGATTTGGTAAGGTGTTTGATGGAAATTCTGATCTAATTTTATTAATAACAAAGCAAGCCTTTATATAGGCGTTTTACAATACAAGTCTTACTAGAAATAGAACTACTAATAATAGATAGTTACCTAAATAATTAATTCCTAAATAAAATAAACTCCTAATTAAGCCGAAGCTCTACATAGTAATTAAAGCACATAAAAATAGGAAATATTAATTCGTGCTCTCTTTCGCCAAACCCTAGCCGACTTGGGCTTCTTGGTGCGATCCTTGAACCGTATCATTCCCTTCCCCTTGAAGGCGATTCGTCCTCGAATCGTGATCCATAAAATTCTCCAAGGACAGATTGTATCTCCATAGAATTTCTTCCTCATTCAATCCATAGGTTGCACAAATTGGTGTTATCATGACCTCATAATCTTTCCTCAATGCAACGCTATGATTAAAATTCCCAATCGCTCGTCCTTCAAGTTTATTCAAATAACTCCAAAATGACGGCGATCCTTCCTTGATTCCTTGAGTATTAATTGAGTAATCAACTAAGGGATCATACTCTCCAAATGTTTCCACATACTCAAGCAAATCTAATTTTATCAAGAGAAGACGCATCCATCCTTTGTATTCCATACAAGCCATAGTTCTCGAGTAGTCTTCTCTTTTGCGCTCCCCTTCAAGATTATCAAACCTCTGCATCAGCTTCTTCATAAGCTCAATCACTTCTCCTTTCTCAGCTTCAAGCCTTGCTTCCGCCATCTTATTCACTTCAAGCAAATTTTAACACAAGAAAGTGCAAATCTGTTTTCGGTGAACACAGTTTAGTATTTCGGGTGCAACTTTTTACTCCGATGTCCGAATCACCTGATTCTTCTTGATTCAGACTCCTGACAGACAGACCTTTCCAACGAACTAAGACTCACTAAAATCGGATTCCAATAGGTATATATTGAAATACAATTTCGACACTGACACTTTGGTGGATTGTTTTTGGTGACTCTTTTGTATGACTCTTTTTTATGGACTATTTTTATGACTTATATAAATAAATAAAAAAGACAAACAGACTCAACACAAACTGACTTGGTTTAGAACTAATAAGGGTCTGTTTGGCGTTCCAGTTCAGGCTGGAAATGGTCAGTGGGGAAATGGTCAGTGGGAAAACGACTTTTGGGAAATGGAGTGTGCTGTTTGGTAAATTTTTTTAAAAGTTCAGTGGGATACCTGAGGTGTTTGGTAAAACAGTTTTCCAAAACTATGGTTTGGATGTAAAATGACCATAAAGGGCATAATTCATTTTAAGTGTTATAATTAATTTTTTTAGTATCTTTATATATTTTTTTTTAATCAATTTATTTATAATCTAACATCTTCCAAATATTTATCTAATATCATAAATAAATTAAATTTATTTAAATCATAAATAAATTAAAATTTATTAATACCACAAAAAATTGGAGTTTTTAATACCAGAAATAAATACAAGATATTTATCTAATATAATAGAAAAATAAAACATATTTGGAATTACATGAATAACTTACATTAAGCAATTACTTAAAGGAGCAAACACATAACAATGAAAATTACTTAATAGAACTAATCGTTCACAAAAATATCCATATCATGGGAAACATATACAATCCGGAAGTTCAAACATAAGGTAAAAAGTTCAAACATAAGGTAAAATAATATGAGTTGGATACATTTAAAATCAAACCCGTCATTACATATATAAAAACTACAATTACCTATTAAGCATCATACTATTAGCTATTGAGTCACGAACTTCATTCATAGGCAATATTTGATTAATATTCCATTCACTTTGCATACTTCCCTCACCCATATGCATTGCATCTTGCGAAATTCCCTCTGCATCCGGAAAGATGTCTTCTGGTATAAAATCTGGATTCTCATCCAATCTTTTGAAAGCAGGATCCTCCAAAGATTTTCTTCGTATAAAATTGTGCAAAACCATAGAAGCGATTACAATTTTTGCTTGCGTTGGGAATGGATACGATGGCATGTCACGTAATATTTTCCATCTTCTCTTCCATACTCCAAAGGTTCGTTCTATACAACATCTTAATGAAGAATGAGCCCGATTAAAGATTTCCTTACGACCCCTGGGTGGTTGGCCTCGTTGAAAATCAGGTAAATGATACCTTGTACTCTTGTAAGGTTTCAGATACCCATTAACGTCAGGATATCCAGCATCTACTACATAATACTTACCTGAAATCACAAATAAGTTAAGATTATTAATACAACAATAGCTACTAGCTTAAATAAATAAGTTATGAATATAACAATTTAACCTGCAGGTGGTTGAGGGAATTTTCATTCAGGATTGTTGACTACAGAATTGAAAATGCGAGTATCATGGGCAGTGCCTTCCCATCCAGCGCAAGCGTAGATGAATTGCATGTCAAAACTACATGCTGCCATAATATTTTGAGTCGGAATACCTTTTCTGCCAATGTATCTAATTTGATTTTCTGCGTTGACACAAGCATGTACATGCGTTCCGTCTATGGCTCCAATACAATCCTAACAGAAATTGTAAACAATTGATTTGTATATAATCGAGATGCATAACATAAATATTATTATAAAATATAAATAAAATGAATTACGAAGCATACCTTAAAATATGGCATATATCTTGTATCATTTAAAATTTCTTGCGGGACAGTATTGAAATCTCCAGGACGAATTATGTGCTCTGATAATGACCATACAGCGTCTAATACTTCATTAAAGACTCTACTAGTAGTTTCAGTAGAGTGTTGAAAACGTTCACAGACGTGCCTGTTTGACGCACCTAAGGCGATGGTATATAAAAACATACACACTTTCTCAATAACTGACATTCTTCGCGACGACTGCAAATTGCAAGATGATTGTAATGTGCCCACTAGTTCTAGTATTGTGTCCTTATCCATCCGAAATATGTTGATAGACCGTAAATCTCTTCCAGACAATATCTCAGCCAACCAATTCATTCCTGTTTGGTACGAGGTCATACACGGTTCTTTATATAAGTAAGTGCCGTAATACGAACTCATAGTTGCAGTCGTAGCCATCATTAACCACCATAACTCTTCGTCATCCTCCTCTTGTAAAGCACTCTCTTCAAAAGATTAAAGTGACTAATATTAAAATTAAAATCTATACTTATCAGATCAAGTTTTTTAAAATACATTAATAGAAACTTTCATGCAACTTCATGCATTTTTTATTTATTAAAAGGTTCTTTTTTGCAAAACTTTTTGCATAAACTATAATTTTTATATGCATATTTTTCTGATATTTTTTTATGATATAAAGTGTATCTAGATATATTATTTGACTGCTAAAAATAAATTTAGATATAAAGTATATCTAGATATATTATTTGACTGCTAAAAATAAATTTAGATATAAAGTGTATCTGATAGGCATGTATCTAGAGATAAAGTGTATCTGATATATTAGTTCCAAACCGTTTAAGGCTTGAATTAGTTGGTAGGCATGTTTGTTAAAGTAATTTGTCATAGCAGAGGAAGTAGGTTGACCCTTCAAGTAGGGCACTTTAGACCAAATGTTTGCCTAATCAAACAATAGTTATTAGAATTAGAATTTATAAATTGACTTTCCCATTGGATTTTGTTAGGACCTGATAGGGCACTTTAGACCAAACGTGCACATTTCATTTTCCTCACCGAATCAACTTCATACATCACTTTCTGTTTTCTCAAGTCGCTACCGAACCAATTAAGAACAACCCAGTTATATAGCAAACCTTAAAGGCAACTAAGTACCAGATGAGGACTTTTGACCAAAGGAGTGAGGTTAACTATTACATGAAACTAAAAGGAGAAGGATGAGAATAAGGTTACCTGTACTCTCCTCTTCTACATGATGCATTTCACTTCCTGAGGAGCTCTCCATGTTAATGTTTTTAGGTTGTAAAGGGTGAAAGAGTTTATATTTTATAAAAAATTGGTTTGTTGATAGTAATAACATAGTGTGGTAGATTGAAAGAGGTTGATATGGTTATTAATGCCTTGTGGAAGTGGGTAGCTTCAATTAATGTTATCTGAACAGTTAACATGGATGGACATAACAAGGAATTGGGTTGATGTATCGTCAATGATCAAATAAAAATAGGCATACGGTTTACCATTTTTAATTCCTTTTTGTGTTTAATTAGCAATTATTTATATTAGTTTTAATCACAATCATTCATTTTCTTTAACATATTAACGTAACACAGTAATATTGCAAATTTTTATGAACAACATTTGTTTCCAACCACACATTAACATAACACAGTAACATCAAGGCATACGCAAACCAGCAGCATTATACACACAACTTGAGTGTCAATGCATCAATTACACATGAAAACAGATACAAAAACAGACCGAAATACAAAGTTCGCATATGCTACGAAACCAACATCCTTTACACACATAACTTGCTACATGATTTACATCATTTGCATATGCAAAACAGCTACACGATTAACACCATCATTTACATACGAAACAACAATAAAACCATCATCATTTGCATACGCGAAACAACCACAAAACCTAAAAATAAAGTTCACAAATTATTTTGACCCCTTACGAGTAAAATGATACGTCAACCAGTTCACCTTGTGTGCCGGTGAATCGAGCTCAAAATATACCTCTCTCTTCATTTTGTCTTCGAAAAATTCAGTGGCCCACATAAAAATTTCTCCGTTGATGTCCAGCCCTGGTATGGTTTTCATGTCTGCCACAACAGCTCTTAAGCTAGGCACTTCAGGGTCAGTAACCTTAGAGCGGGCAGTTGAACTCCTAGAGGCCACCGCACTGACCAACGTATCTAGGTGTCTAGCTATCATTGCTGCGCCCCCTGATTGCCTCTGTTTTTTCTTCAATCGAAGGCTTGAATTGCCAGACCCCCTTCCCTCAACAGTTCTCTTCCGATTACTTGGTAAACCCGCTTGAGAATTTCCACACTCAAACAAATCATCAAAAGTTTGTTCAAGAGGAATTGCTTCCTCTGAATCACCACAACCTTCGACATCAGCTTCGGGCGCTTGCGGCGTAACGTGCACATTGCATCCAGGTGATATAGCAAACTCTCCAGTAGCTATTATGGTGGAAAACATCACTTCTAGTTTCTGTTCAAGTTCTGGTTCAATTCCACATATTCTCAAGTTTGCAAAACTCGGGTTAACCTAATATATAAAACATCCATCATGCTATAATCTAACCAAATATTATGAAAATAGAGCAAACTAGTTTCAAAAGACAAGAACTAACCTTGATTTTTTCTTCCCACCAACCATCATCAGCACCAACTGTATTTTTATGCGGATCCCATCCTAACCCTGTCTCACTACGCATCAAATCTTTCCACAATTTATAATCCTTTTTTGAACCATCCCATTTGCTCTTAAGTTGTTTTTGCTCGTAAGACAATCCAGTTCTACTCCGGAACTCATTCGTGATAAAGTCCCACCCTTGTTTGTTGAAATGAGTGTGTGGCCTAAACATTTTTTCAATTGCAATAATGCACAAATCACAAAATGTATGAACTGAACTCCTGTTCCAAACAGCCTTGGGTATTCTACTTCCAGTTCCTTGGGTTGTCATCTACAATAAACATAATGTATTTATAGTCTCTCTAATGCAAGTACAGGTTCTTGAGTAAGCTGGCTAGTCCATCCCGTGTATATATATTAATAAAACTGAAGGAGCATTAACTCTCACATTAATATCAATCAATAACCAGAAGCAGCTGCCCATATAATTAACTAATCTCAAACATACTAATTTTTCAGTTCAAACTGGACTGCGGTGAACGTATTGGACGAAAAGAAATGAAAAGGATGCTCTAAAGGAAGGAGTGGCAAAGGGACATCAAGCATACCTCGGGACTTCTTATAGTCTTGATTTGAACCTAGAAACAAGAACTTGTGTCGTCACTGGCCCTTTTTGTAGCAAAACAGCCCTGATCTCTTCTTCAGTGACTGGACCAGTAGATGATGTCGACCCTGTTTTCGATGGTGGTGGTGATGGTGTTGCTTTAGGGGTTGCAGTTGCAGTACTTTTAGCAGCAGAGCCACCTTCGTCTTTCACAGTGGTTTTTGTTTCCTGGTTCCCAAGGACAAAGAAACATTACAAAAGAGTTACATGCAAGGTTCAGTTAGTTTCAACATGTAAGTGTAGCTATGCAGGTTCATGTAAATAATACTAAGCAAGAATAATAAAAACGAAGGACTTTTATTTCCCTAGAAATTAATTAAAACACAATAGTGCTTAATAGCTCTACCCATATTAGTTGGTTTAGTAAGCTGAGTTGCAGAAGTTTCTTTAATTAATGTGACATAATTACAAATCATTAATTTAACAATATAAAATAAGAATTGATTAACAATAGAAAAAATAACCAAGACTCAATCACGAGGACCAAACAGAAGTTAGTCCAAATAATGCTGCTCCAATTAGATAGAGCAGAATAAAAGATTAATTATCACATAAACACCAGCAATAACACCAAATAGTCTAGACAGCTTTTCAGGCATCTGTTTTGGGGAATTCAAATACGACATCCTTTCCAGTAAGCTTCCTGTAAACACCAGCAATCTTTATTCCTGGCTATTCTCTATTCAGTTACACCTTATTTGGTCTAAGCGACTTGTCTATAGTAGAATGCAACACCAAAACACCACACTCCACCTTTCGGTTGAAATCCAGCCAGGTTCCATAGTTATAGAAGAAAGAGTGTAATTTAGTTTTAGCAAGTCCACGTAATGTAATATTTATACATTTTTCCACATTAACTCCCTTCGAACTCGATATGTTACAAAATTACAACCACACAACATGAATCAGGATTGAGTACACCACTTACTAGAAAGCTACAACTACAACTCTTTCCAAGTTCTTGGTTTTCCTTTCAAATGAAGTTTCTCATAATATGACTTGTTTAAACTTCTGACACAAACACACATAAGCTCCTCTAGCAAATTGATGACCATTTTCCTAATAAAATGTTCCAGTGCAGAGCCTTGCACAAACATGCCTCAATTGCAGATGTTTATACAATGTTTAAACTAATCTATGGCTTTCAAATGAATGCTGGTTGAAGTACTCACTCATCTTCGAAAGCAGTAATTCATTATAAGAGAAACATATTTTTTATAAAAAGAAAAATCAAAGAACAACCCATACCAAAGAAAAATGCTAACATCTCAATCAGGACAAATTACAGTAAATTATTCTTTTGTTACGAATTCTAACAACCACAATAGCAATAAAAGTATACACTGAACTGTTATAAAAAGGGTAAAACAAGAAACCTGCAGAGAGCTTTCATCTCATCCCTCCAACCACACTCAATTAGCCTTTCCCTCAGTAGCTCCTTTAGTCGTTCTTTCTCCCCACTCTCAACCCACTGTAGACGCAAGCAAGACCAAAACACAATCAAGAACTGAAAAGAACCAAATCAAAAGCAAGGAGCTCAAAGAGTGCAAGAAAGCTTACCTTGACATTGATGATGTCTTCAAGAGTGGGCTCTTGCGCGGTTTGTGAATGATGCGGCTCTGGAGCTGGTTTCGCGGGATGTTTGTGAGTACGGAATCAAGCAAGCACGGGTTAAATCGTAACGATGAGAGCTTAATGGTGTTGTTGGAGGAGAATGAAGATGAGGAGAATGAGGAGGAGCAAAACCTAATTTCGGATGAGAGAACGAGAATGAGGAGAGTGAGAGTTTTTTTTGTGTGTTATATACATGGTAGGTTGGTAATAAACCAAGGATACATTGGATATTTTTGTCCAAAAACTTTGACCCTCCATCCCGCGTCCATTTTGAAAATGATGGATTGGAGGCTGCCCCAAATTGGACCAGCCCAAAATTGAAGGAAACATGAGTAATTTGGAACTGAACATTTGGGAACCAGCACTCCAATGGAGTTTGCCAAACACCAAAATTCAATTTTTCAGCCTGGAAATGTTGGTTTGGCCCCCAACCTTGAATGCCAAACACACACTAAACCGACTCAAAAAAAAAAAAAAACTCGACTTTGATTTAGAACTTCTAAATCGACAAATACTCAAAACAGAAAATTTTGATGACACTTTTTGATTTTGTGACTCTTTTTTGACTCGACAAAAAAAAATAAAAGATAGATGGGATTTTCTTACCAAACCTAGAACTCCCTTGAGCTCCGCTACCAACTGATACGATCCTAGCTAGGCTAGGACGCGCATAAGTGAATGATCTTGTTCTCTTGTAGGCTTGGTGCGCGGAATTATGACGAAAATCCCTTTTGAAACGTTTTGAAAGGAACACGACCCTTCGAGTGAGGTGAATGACAAGAACACGACTTGTCGATGTGATGAACGTTTGAAAGGAACATGACCCTTCGAATGGAGGTTAATGATGAGAACACGACTCACCTATGTGATGATGATGATGTACGCCCTAGTCGCACCCTAAAGAGAACACGACCCTTTAGCACACCTAGTACTTGACTGGCACCCGAGACCTAATTCGAAGGAGTACACCTACGAACCCTTCTCGTCGAGATTGAACACGACAATCCCCCACGCTGCTCACGCACCTCCACACTTGAACACGACAAGTGCCACGCTTTGCACACGCAACGCTAGTTCACGCACCTCCACGTTTGAACACGACAAACGCCACGCTTCACTAGCCCTAACCGAGTCCACGGCTAAGTACACAAGAACGGCTTGCACCGGAGATCAAGAAAGTAAGAAGGTAGAATAATGTAAACGGGGATTTGGTAAGGTGTTTGATGGAAATTCTGATCTAATTTTATTAATAACAAAGCAAGCCTTTAAATAGGCGTTTTACAATACAAGTCTTACTAGAAATAGAACTACTAATAATAGATAGTTACCTAAATAATTAATTCCTAAATAAAATAAACTCCTAATTAAGCCGAAGCTCTACATAGTAATTAAAGCACATAAAAATAGGAAATATTAATTTGTGCTCTCTTTTGCCAAACCCTAGCCGACTTGGGCTTCTTGGTGCGATCCTTGAACCGTATCATGGTCTACTAGGTGAGACATATTCTTGTGGGAATCAAGAGTGTTCTTACAACTTTCTATTTTATCCCCTTCTTGGTACTCTCAGCCATGTGAAGAAGAATTCTTGGCACAAACACACGTGCTTCTGCTCCTAAAATACCCAGCCAACTGGACCAGCACTAAAGAATAAAATATTCAGCATGCAAAAACATGGTCAGTGCTGTCAAAACTGGACTTCGTCACAGCAGCTCCATCTCAAGGCCTTGGGATGGTCTGAAATGCTCCTGCAGAAAATCTCCCAAGGCCAATTGATTGTTTTGGCTCTAATCTTCAAGCTTTTCATTCCTTTCCCTTCATATAGATATTTCATGCCTGTCCAAGGAAAAAGGAAGGGAAAGGGCTCAAAGTAGCATAATTATTATCTCAATTAATAATAAAAGAGACAATAAAATATGGAAAATAAACAATCAATCACTGACGCTCAGTCAGGGCACTTGCCCCCATCGATATCATAATTCCTCCATATATTTTGTTGCCTCACGGTTTTCACCAATTACCTTGCACATTCTCACTTATTGTTTACATTAGTAGCGACATATGACAAAGTATTTTAGTTACCTCAGGGTGTCGCATGTCGGGCGCATTTCCACCAAGATGTCGCTCGCGTCACATACTCATCCAACCATCTTCACCGGGTTTGTACCTTCCGGTTACTCGCTGGGGTATCGTGACTTATCCCATATTTTCTCAATCGGCCGGGAAGTGCCTCATCTCAGTGAGCCGCCTGATCAGGGTCGGCCATCACGAGGATATGACTTTTCACTTCTCAGCGTTGTCACCTCGCACCCCGGAATGTGCCTCGTCTTACGATATGTCTGTGTTAGCACCACTATCGTAAGGGTAGGATTTTCACTTCCGAGGTGGAGTTTTTATCTTCCCTGGGGTCGTGCCTCGTCTTAGTGAACAACTGCCTATGTGAGCACAGGTTGTCACAAGGAAAGGATTTGCACTCCCAAGGGAGTCGAGGCGTGCCTCTTTTAGGTATACCGTCTATGTGAGCACGGGTACCCCAGGATAGGACTTTTCACTCCCGACAGTGCTGGAGCGTGTCTCATCTTAGTGAGCCGCCTGATCAAGGCCGACCTCACAAGGATAGAATTTTCACTTCCAGCACCATATATTTCTAGGTATGCCGGGGCGTGCCTCGTCTTTGTGGACCATCTATGTTAGCCCGGTTTACCACAAGGATAGGACTTTTCACTCCCGACATCCTTTCTTCCGTTATCTGCACACCACAGACAACCAAAAAGAAACACAAGAGATATCTCTAAGATAATTGTTAGAGCATGCGCCACGGCATGTCAAATTCTAGAATGATATAATTTCAAACGATCAATGTTCCAAGAGTTAGGTAAGGGGGTACCGTCAAGTATTTCCAGGTGATATGCCCCATTTCCGATAGCGCGGGTAACGCGGTATGGGCCATCCCAATTTGAGCTGAGTTTCCACATCCGTTGGCCAGCAGCTTGCTTGTTCCGGAGCACTAAGTCTCCCGTTTTGAGCAACCGCTCTTTGACATGCCTGTTGTGATACCGCGCCATTTTCCTTTTGTAGTGCGTTGTTTTCAAGAGAGCTTCCTCATGTAGCTCTGGTAACGCATCAAGGTTGGCTCGCACCCTTTCTTCGTTTAGGTCTTCTTTGAAATATTCGACCCTCAAACTTAGGGTGACAATTTCCACTGGTGTGACGGCCTTAGTGCCGAAAGCCATCGCAAAGGGTGTCTCCCCTGTGCTAGTTTTGACGGTCATGCGGTAGGCCCACATCACGTAGGGTAGCTCGTCCGCCCATTTCTTTTTCGAGCCCTCCAAATTTTTCTTGATGTCGCTCAGGATGCTTCGGTTGGTCACCTCTACCTAGCCGTTAGTCTGGGGATCCAAGGAGTAGTTTAAGGCATCCCTTAACTTATCTTACTTTTTATCTTAGCATAATTCTTAGAGTTAGTTTCTTAGACTTCTCTCTAGTTTATCTCTCTAGTTCTTGTTAGCATCCTTCCTCTTTGCTGTCGGGCTTCAAACGTTTAGTAATCAAGTCTTCTTCCCTTAATCTATTTCTTTACTTGTTATGCTCTCTTTAATTATTATTTATTTATCTTCAAGCATGAGTAGCTAAATCTTTAGTTCTTAGCAAAGGTAATTCAAGGGTTGCAAGGGCAGATTCGAGGCCTAAACATGCTTAATATATTCTTACTGCCATATTTAATTGCTCATCATTTTAATTACATTTTCGCTTGTGGTAATTAGAGGCTTGATCAACTGATAATTTCTATGAGTGAATATTGTCATCTATGTGATAAATACGGAAGGAAAGTTGCATGGAACAAGTAGACATCTATCTAGTAGTAGCTGTGCTGAAGTGGTCTCGACTAGCTAGGGTGAGTAGTTGATTGGAGCAGGGTCACGAGCCTGACAAACTGAGGGACCTTTAGCTCCAGCTGTGTCTTTTCTTATTTTCATGGGCAGTCTGAATATGGCCCTCCCGCATTCGTGCCTGGAGGGATGGCGGACTGTCAAGACTACCTCATATGTGGAAACGGGGGGTAGTTTCTCTTAAGAGAAAAGTAGGGGATATCCGAAGAATCTGGTCCCTATGTCACTTCTATGTTCACATGAATAGACTATTTCTGTGCTGATGACAATCGGGCCCTCGCATTCGACCCTGACTACCACTGTACACATTATCAATTGTGCACATAATTTCAGGCATTATAAATCTCTATTTGACTAACGATCAGTGGTGCTGACTATTTTAGTATAAACAACGTTGGAAATGGAGCATGTTCGCCGGACTATCGTCGCCGGCGACACAATGAGAGTCATGAATAGTGAGAGCCAACGGCTCTCACTCCCAATTGTTTGGCCTGGGCCGCGCAGGCCCAAGCGATGAAGCAACGCGCGTTGGGCGCGCACGCCAGAGGGATGGCTGGGCCTTCGGCCCAGCAAGTGAGGACAGCAGATGGGCAGCTTCAGCCCAAGCTGAGCTGTGTTGGGCTTGACCCAGCTATGGGCCCACTCTCGGCCCAGTGGACTGAGCCCAATTTTTAGACCCGTCATTTTTTTGTGCCTTCATACACTTGTACTGTTTATTTATTTTCGCACTTGTACTATTTATTTTTTGTATGCATGTACTGTTTATTTATTTTCGTATGCTTTTGCATGTTTAATTATTCTGCTTGTGTTTGACCATCAAAATTAATTATGTCACTTGCGTACAATAATCTTGATGCCGATTGCGTACAATAATCTTGATGCCGATTATTCGTATGCTCGTACTACTTAACTAATTATTTTTGCATGCTTAAATAATTGTTCTAAAGGGCCATCCTTGATACCAGCTATAAGGGCATACGCGGACTCAAACGATTTTGATTGCTCATCAACAATGGATGGCAATCAAAATAGAAAAAAACCCAAATGCATCCTTCTTGTCAACACTAAAATTGATTATGTATTTTTTTAGTAAAATGCAATGCTGCAAACTTGTTTTTAGATTCTAACAAAAATCCAGAATGACTTGTCAACTAACTAATAATAAACTAGCATCATCAACATCTAAACAACATCCATAGGAGACGAGACGAGGCGAGAGCACCGGACAACCCAGGGTACTTGCAGATATTCTTCTACATCAATCACTTTGTTACTCTGTAGGTCTGTGCATATAACAAAGACAAACACAAACTCCACATAAGAAAAGAAAATCGACATATATCCCATTGACTTGTAGTAGTTTTGCTTACAAACCGAATAAGAGTGCAAGGAAGATTAAGACAATCGAGAATAAGAACTACTAATAACAAAGTAGAATATTAACAAACCTTGACTCGTTTCAAAAGCTCCTTAGCCCTTGCATTATTCTTGAAATGATCACGTACAGGCTGCAGAAAATATTAAGCACATTGTTGGTTAGCTGACAATACAGGATAACACACGCCTCAGCAACAATTGGTAGAACTCTTGTTTTTATATATAAAGGAATAGTGTATGGTTAGTGGAAACGAACTTCCCTTTCAATCAAGATAGGCACAGAACAGGGTTGGTAAGTGACAAAATTCAACAAGCCACAAGAAACATTTTTTTCGCAATTCACAGACATCACTTTCCTGCGATTTAATGAAACAGTATAGGTTCCAGCGTTTAATTACCTGCAGTATCTTATTCAATGCCTTTGATAGAGCAGGCTTGAGGTCAGCAGGATGCAAGCCCTCGTTTTCATACTCAGCAACCAGTTCTTCAAAGCTAAGGAAGGTCCTGTATCAATGTAAGAAAGTTAGTGCATTAAGTGGCATACCACAGTTGACAGCAATAAGAAATTGCTATACTCACAATCTACGAGTAACATTTCATGATGAATAACCAGGAAATTAAAGACATCATCATAATCGAGTAAACTCAGAAATTAATTCCCGGGAAGTGGCTTAAACCCTCCAAACGGTCCAAATAATAAAAAACAGGGGAAAACATGAAACAGTGAAATAAAAGGAAGGCAACAGGGCTTACTTCTCTCCTCCATTTTCTGGTTTAAGTTCCACCTTGAACTCATTAAACCATGGAAAGATAATGTATTTGATGTATTCCAGGCAAGGATTCCCTTCAACAATCTTTGGGGGACAGTACGCCGTCTTTATTTTCAAGTTCACTTCTGCCTAAGAGCAGTGGAAAGAGAAAAAAATACTAATGCAACAAGCAGGGACAGTGATAAAATGCAGCAGTAATAAGCAGGCAAGCTTTATATTTGACATTAATTGAATTCCCATGTTAATTGAATTCCCATGTTACGAGGTGTCTTAATCTTACAATTGCTACTCTATGATAAAACTGAAGCCATACCTCTTCATCCTCCATGTAGATGGAAGAAGAAGGATCACTCTTTGACATCTTTTCTTGCCCTTGCTGCAAACCCGGTAACATGTCTGAGATCATTAAAACCGGATCATAATCCATAAGAATAGTGAAACCTTGAACGAAATGATGATAACAAATTGAATGCAAGGAATTAAGGCCGTACGATGAGACAAAATTATAGGCTTGTTTTTCCTCTTGATGTCATCGCAGTACTCTCTCGCAAGAACATTCACCTTCCGCTGATCCATGCCCATTTGGCAAATGTCAGCCTGTTCACCATGATGATCAATTCAAGTTACAAACAATGCAGAAAGAGTTCCATAGCTAGAGTTTAAAGCCAGCACGGTATGCATTCCTTCCTATTAGAGGTTTCTTTCCAACCTCTTCCAGAAGCGTCATGGCCACATAGAAACAAACACCGGTTGAACAAATAACTAACAGTCAAGGTAGTTATGAAAAAAAAAAGGCAGGTATAAAGTAAAATAAATCATCAAGTAAATCAAATTGGTAATAAGATAATAAGCAGCCAGAAAGAAGCAACACTGATAAAACAAACATGGATTCAGCTAGTGGCGAGGTATTAGAGGATTTAGTAGTAGGTTGCGGGTTCAACACCTAAGAATACCAAACAAATACAAGACAAACAAAGATATACACAATGTCAAACACATGGGGTTGACTTACTTGATGTCAGGATCAGTTTATTTATGCGAAAAGGATACATAGAGGATGAAAAAAGAGAGCACAAAATGCTTGTTTTACATGTGAGATTCCAGTGGACAAATGTGCATTGTATTTTTACAAAATTAGCTCTCTTTAGAAATGTTTTTTCAATCCACCAATACTCATATAACTCGCTCAATAGAAAAATAATCCATTTCTAGGAACAACTCAACTGGCAATTTGAGTACTAAATGGGGGAAATATAAGTGGCTGCCTGTAAATTCCAGAGAACAATGTCTATCAAAACCAACAAGCAAGAGCCTTAATTCTAATCGATAGGGGCAAGCACCTTGAGGAAAAAAATGTCAGCACATTGCATGCACGGGTAGAAAATCTGGTCAGCAGTCAACTCATCACTCTCATTACGGCCCATAATTTGATAACACCTAAGAAGGACAAGAAAGCAATACTTTTAGCTCACAAGTAACAGATGATTCATGAGATTCACAGTCTAATCCAAGCTCCGTTACCTCATAATACTAGGAAGCTTGTTTCTGCAGGCTATATCCATTACAAGAGGCCAGTACTCTGATGCCCTGGAGTTGATTTCATCTGAAGACCAAAGGAACTGTACATTACCCGCTTCAATATTCATTCCAACAGCCTTCCAAATCTCAATCAAGTACTCTCCTTCTACTTTAATTTTGGCCAAGTCACCTCCCATTTTGTTGTTCAGTTGAGCAAACCGATCAGCAATCCAAATCTTGACATGGCAGCCAGCTGAAGTCAGCTTGTTCACGTTTATTGCTTTCATAACTCCCTGGCAACATGAGCATGGAAAAAACAAACAAAATGAGAAATCAAATAAACAAAAACAAATGCGTATAGCTAACATGGAAAACAAATCAACACTCGAGGAAATAATTAAAATGAAGGACCTGGGCAATGTGCATTCTGCCAGAGGGCTCAAACCCATCATAGCAAATGGGATTAGGCTTATGTTTGAGCAAATTGAGGAGCTCATCATCTTGAATACACTCTTCTCCAATACTCCTCACAATTTGAAACCTTTCTAGCAGATTCATCCTACACTCACAACCAAAACTACAAATCAAAATCTAACTACAATGACCCATAAAACAAAGACAAGAAAGAAGAAGAAATGCGATAAGATTGGAGGATTGGATTACTCAGGAGTGGAGGAAGATGAGGCTGCGACAGTGAGGGAGGGATTCCAATTCTTGGGTAGGCGGAGTTTGCTGCAGCTCATAACAATGGCGGAGGAAGTGAAGCAAACTACACCTACCCAACAATTGGAATTGGAATCCCTCTGTCGCTGCCTCATCTTCCTCCATATGTCGCCGACCACCTTACAAATCCGGTCGTCGAAATCAAACTAAATACACATACAAGGCAAACCCAACCCCGTACATATCATCATACCCAATACAAATCAAACCCAATCCGTTTATCTCCTCCTCAAATCCGAAACAGCCATGCAAATCAAACAACAAGCACGACAGCAGACCAAACAAGAAGCAAGAAAAGAAACAGAGAAGAGAAAACAGAAAAGCCAGAGTATTTTTTGTACTTGCGTCGCTGCCGGAGTTGGAGGAGGGAGAGCGCGGTGCTGTGGCGGCTATTGGTCGGTGATGGTGATTGAGCGGGAGATGGAGTGAATTTGAGGATGGAAGGTAGTGATTGAGGTGTGGTGGTGACAGGTTTAGTGTGGCTGCGTTTCAGAGGAAGAGGAGACGATGTTTTGTATTTATTGTTAGGGTTTGGTTGGCGTTTTGTTTTGAAAAAAAATAAAATAATAAATAAAAAATAAAAAATTCCGGGTCCGGCAGACCCACCGGGCTGGGACCGGGACCAGGAATCTGGACCCGTTTTTAATCGGGTCGGGTTCAGATCCGGTCTAAATGTTTTCAGGCCTGGCCGGGCCGAGTTCGAACCCGCACATTCAAATTGACAGCCCAAATTTATATGGGGAAGACCCTAAGAAGGTCTGACCTGTCACGATCATTGCACGTAAAAAAACTGAAAATTTAGTCAAAGAATAATAATAAATGTTTTAAATACATTTAGTTGTAATATGCTAAAAAAATAAAACAAGTCATAAATCTTTCCTATTATAAATATAATTTTTTGGAAGTTCAATCACGTAATACTCTTTAAAACCGGTTAAATTTTATCCTATTTTTAAGGCTGGAATGAGAAATGATCCTCTATTCATGAAGTATGACTTTTACAGTTTTATTATACTAGTATATGAATAAATAACGTTATGAGTGAGTGCCACCTATTATTAATTATTAATTTATATAGAAAAGCAAAAGCCTCAAACACTAGAATTCTTGACAATTTTGTTTTTTCTTCTTGCTCCTTTTTTTCCTTTTGAAATTTTTATTCATCAATTATTTTATTCCATGTGTTTATAAAAAAATTCTAATTGAATTATTAGCTGGTTAATTTTGTCTATAATTTCTCCTCATTTTCAACACTGCATCCCTTACTAAGACAATCTAGTACGAACAAGATTAATTTTAATTCACTAGATTCTAAAATTCATGTGGTTTAAACTGGATGAAGTACTACAAAGCTACATGAACACAATATTTTACATTCTAATTTAAACAAAATTCACGTATTCTCCATAATTCTAGTAATTTTACGTTTATACATATCATTATGTATTATATGAAATAAATTCTAAAATATATATATTTAGTATATATATATGCATCATAAGTTGTGTTTGTACCTTATAATTTTTAATTTATTATCCTATTTGACCTCCCAATATATTTTTTTTTTGTTGATAATAGGATATTTTATAACAATCAAACTGCCATTATGGCATTACAAAAGACACTTTCGCCTCGGGGCATTCCCTTACACAAATATTTCCTAAAAAAGAAATTTGACGGCCCAACTCTGGGGCAAGGACATTCAGTCCTAATACAAACCCATATCCATAAGGATAAGACAGAAAGTGGTAATATATACCACAAAGAAAAATCCTACATAATCAGGATACAACAAATAAACAACGATGCAGAGGCGGCGTGTAAGAGGAGCAAGGTAGCACCAACGAAACGGAAGAGGATCAAGGGCACTGTGGCTGGATCATAGGAGGCGGCGCAGAGGCAGCTTGGGATGCCACCAACGTAGAGCCAACACTCAGATCTACAGATCCCTACCAAATTATTATGGATGCTTCCATCGCTCTTTATTAACGCAGATCTGCACAAAACACTACCATAAAAATACAAATTGAACAGATCTAAGCACATAGATTAGATCTAATACTTAGATCTGAAGAAATTAAGTAAAAATAAAATAAAATTAAAATTAAACACGGGTGCCGCCGGCCCTAGGATGAAGCCGGCGGCCACCCCAGTTGATAGAGGGAGAAAACCAGGCAGTGTGAGATGGCGGCGGTTGATCGTCGGTGGTGGTGGTGGTGATGGCGAGAGTATGTGGTGGCTGAAGAGGAAGGTTGAGACTTGAGAAGAAGAGAGAAGGGAGGGATGGAGGGGTTTATCTGATGAGGTTAGAGAGGAAAATGATTATATGGATACCTCCCAATATTTATTCCCTTAAAAAATTTAACTTTTATTTATCAATTTACTATATTTCGTCTCATAAAAAATTTAAAATCCTACCCCTTTAAAGAATCATCTTAGCTTCACCACTCGGTAAAAGAAAATATATTTAGTATTTTTTATTTTTTTTCTAGAGCATATTAAATTAAAATTAATCTTGCTCGTGCTAAATCATACTAAATGAATATTATTCCCGCTGCATAAAAATTATTATAAGAAAATATACATAAGTGATAACATGCATTTAAGAAAAGAGAGGAAACAAATGGAGTGCAGTGTAACGTCATAAAATAAGAAATCTGAAAAAAAAGAACTAAAACAAATGACGGCGACAGGGGGAGGAGAGGCGGAAGAATAAAGAGAGAGCGGAGCGGGCTGGCGTAGAGGGAGAGACGAAGGCGGCTGTGGGTGAAGATACCTACTGTGCCTAAGGAGGAACTAGACTACGGACGCTGAAGCAGATAGAGGACGGCGGAGAGGACAGATTTGGTTGTGGTGGCGGTGGAGAGTCGGTGGAGGAGGAGCGGATGAACAGAAAATAAAAGGACGAAAAAAAGTGTGAACACGTTTGGCAGAGCAGGAGTTATAACAAAAATTAGAAAAATGGTTTTGAAAAAATTAGAAAATTTGATTCCATGTGTTTCTAACTTTCAGTGTTAATTTAAAAAAATATTTATTTTAGAGATACGTAAACAACAATTTTTGAAATATTTTCAATTTTCTAAAAATTAGAACTTTTTTCAGAAAATTCTCCGTTCGTAAACAGCCACTTAATTTTTTCATGAAAATTCTCAAGTATCAACCGTAAACTTATAAGGATTAAGGGAAATAAGTTTACCTCACCCTTAATATTTACTCTCTAGAATAGCCATGTTATTAATCCTTGTTGCTTCTGGCCAGGAGAATTGGACTTTGGAGTATTCATGGGCTTAAGTAGATAATTAGGAGGTTCAGCTGATTTTCAGTCAAAGGTAGGAGTGAGGATAATTCGGTAAATTGATTGAACCGAATTAAAACCAATAATTTTATTTTTTTAAAATCAGACTAAACTTAAATTATTTGAAATTTTGTCGCACATAGAATACGAATTAGGATTTTTTTTATTCAGAAAAAGACGACTGGTTTTTATAATTTTTTTCCGGAAGTTTTTTTCTTCTCAGTTTTAATATTTATTTAAAAGCTCATATCATTGCAACTGGGAACCGGCAATTGGATTGCGGGTTGTGCAGTCATTATAGGGACTTGTCCCATCCTTGGGGCAGAAATTTGGGCAACATATCATGGTATTCGAGTTGCTAAATCCTCGAGCCACCGGAATTTGTTGATAGAATTGCGATAATTTAACGTCGCCGTGCATATATATGTTGTTTGGTCGCTGTGCTTTAGCCTTGCCATGCTTGGCTCTTGTGCATGGGCCAGCATTAGGGAAAGCTCTCCTCGGTTCACTTATTTTCGATAGGGCAAGTGTTCCAGGTAGGAAACTCAATCTGCAGCGAATTGTTTTTTCCACTTGGTCTATTTTTATGCTCCTGATGCTCTCATTTGCTAGAGCATGCTCATAAGAGTATAATTAGTGTTTGGCTTGGTCATCTAGTGAGTTTTAGCCTATTTTTATGTTCGTGATGGTGTTTGGTGTTTGGTGTTTGGTGTTTGGTGTTTCGCTCATCTAATGAGTTTTCTTGAAATTTGTTGTTCCTATTTAGAGTGTATTTTAGAACTTGAAGTGTCGGAGAAATAAATCATCTAAATTTGCACGATTTTTACGAAAAAATTCAACATTAAGAGATTCATTATTCTTATATTTATTTATTTTTTCAATATAGGATTTTGATTAGCACACTTAAAATCTGAGTGCAACTAAAATTACCTAATAGGAAAAAATCAATTTCTATGAATAGTACAAATGAAATAGTACCAATGCCTATGAAAAGTCGATCTCCCTCTTTATTCATCTTTCATTAATGAAAATCTTTAATTTGTACCTTTTGAATTAGTACTATTTTATCTTTTAGGAGACGTTGCGGTATTTGAATTGTAATTGATACTAAACCCATAAATTATCCATAGAGATAGAGATTAGCAAGATCATCTAAGGAGAATTAGTAATACCTTAAAAGATAAATGAAATTTGACTACCTACGTGGTTACATACAAATTTCATTAATTTACAACATATATAAATTTAGTCTTTTTAAATTATTTAACCTTTCGACAGAAAATGAATTTTATTCAAATATAATTAATTTCGGATTGAGCTCCTCTAATTTTCTTTTAAACATGACCAGTTATGTTAAAGGAATCCGAACCGTTCAATAAAATTGGATGAGTGAGATTAAAAATTCAAGTAATTAATGAGATGACCAGCCAGTGGTCAACTCATTAATGACTTGAATTTTTAATCTCATTCGTCCAATTTTATTGAACGGTTCAAATTCTTCTAATATAACTGGTGAAAAATTAGAAGAGCCGGATGTTAATTTCTATCTCTTTTCATGCGAACACTTTTCTCATATGCTTGATCCCAAACGGAGTGACTTCTTTGTCACACTCATCAAAAAAATTACTCTTATTTTTCGAAAATAATTATTTAAAAAAAAAATTAATTCCTAGAAAAAAATTATTATTGAACGGGAACCTGTCCCATCCGTCCAAATTTAGATGGACGGGTCTTGTCCGTCCGTTTATTAAATGGTCTTTGACAAGTCTGTCCAGTTTACTTATTTGACAAATGGAATTGGTGCATGGACATCCGTCCGTCCCATATTGCCACCCCTAATTTAGACCCAAAAGAGTTAACTTTGAAGATCGGTTGAATTGGCACCAATTTTTTTCACCGTTAGACACTTTTGGCACTCAACATTTGTGTCGTTAGATACGTTGACCCAATCATTTAACTTTCCATATAACCGGTTACTTTTTATTTTTTTCTCCATTATACGTATTAAAAATTATTTAAATTAAAAAATTATAGAAAATATAAAAATAATTAAAATAGATTAGAAATTTTAAAAAACACATAAAAATCAAAAAAAATTATAAAATAGTAAAGTTAAATTATGTAATAAAATATAATTTTTGATTGCATTGCATTTCATCATGTTTTATTGTCCATTTTCTAGTTATTTTGGACAGTAATTCTACTGATGTTCCCTTTAATTTCCCACATTTGATCAGGTCTGATTTGGAGGCAGAATGAGAAGAATTCATGAAGAAGAGAGCTGAAGCTGATTACTCGAGTCTAGGCCTGGATCTTGGCCTAGACAAGATCGTATCTGACGCAGTGTGCTTACCAGAATCGTCTTGGCCTAGACTTCGGCCAAGACTCCTTCGCGATCAGACAGTAGTTTGGAGCGTTTGAACCACTTTTGGAGATGGACTCTCACAGCTGGCACGTAGCAGCTGTCCAGCAATTGTAGAGGGATAGGAAGACAATCTTATGTAGAATCCCGCATGGGATCTCCCTCTTTAATTAATTACGATTTAGTTTCCATATTTAGAACAATTAATTGTAATAATCTTTTAGGAGATTATTTAGGAGAATAATTAGGAGATTGAGTTGGAGAAGGACAGAGGAGTTTTAGCTTTCTTATAGCTGATCTCGTCCTCCCCTTTTTCACTCTCTCTCTACGCTCTCTTCTTCTTCCCCAATTCGACACTTTTATATTTTTGCTCCGGATTTAATTCTTTAAATCTCGGATTTAATTTATTTATGCAATCAAGTATTCTTATTATTCATTCATGAGTCTGAGTAGCTAAACCCCATTCTTGGTAAGGGTGATGAGCTGAAGTTCTTAATGCAATCGTGAGACACAATCCGTTCTTCACAATCTCTTTCTTTGTATTTATTTATTCTTGAACTTAATCCATCGCTTACTCACTAGAGCCAAGGTTTGATCATCCTTGTTCTCTAGGAGAGAAGAGTTGTAACCAGTCTAGAAGGAGAGGGAGTACCCGCCGGCTAGACGGAGTAGGTGACTAGTCTCGAGCAGACTAGAAGAATAGGTAAAATAGGTAGAGACCAGATTGACAACCTAGGAACTTAGCCTAGGTACTGTCTTCCCCTGCACCATTGAAGAGGTGAGCAACCATTCAAGACAGCAGTCAAACGGATAAACCCTTTAACCAGCAAGGTGTCCCTTGGCTAGGATTATCAGGAGAGGGAGTACCCGCCAGATAGTTTGAAGAGGAGGGAAGATAGGAGGGAAAAGGAGTTCCTCCCCTCTATAGCAGTACTATGAAGAAGAGATGAACATACTTCAGTCCATGATCGATGCATAAGAACGCAAGCTCACCCATCGCCCTTACCTGGAATTTCGTATCACAAGACTTTTTCCCAATCTAGCCCGCAGTCTTGGCCTAGACTTCGGCCAATACTATTTTATATTTTAAACTGTTTTCATTACTTTTTGTTTTGTCTTTCAGTTTCAGATACCAACCAAACCCACTCTCAGTGACGAGGAAGTCAACTCAAGAACTACATTTCCTAGAGGTCTCTGTGGACGATCCTCTTACCATCATCTACAAGCTATTGTAGACAGTGATAAGTTGTATTTCTACCCCCAATTCCATAACTATTTCACTACTATATTTGACGTGTTCGACGCGCGGTCAAATTTTGGCGCCGTTGCCGGGGATCTCTAACGGTATTTGTAGTTTTTGTTTTATTTTGTTTTTGATAGTTGATGACCAGGTCCTCTTGCAGAGAAGAAGATTTGCTACTGTACAATCCGAATCTCACTAAGACTGAAGCACAACTCAGAAAGATAGCTAGAAAAAAGAAAACCCCAGAAGAAAGTGAATCGGAAACCTCAAATTCTGAAACAGATTCCAGTCTAGACCACGATCTTGGCCAAGACTCCGGCCAAGACATGGAAGAAAATCAACCAGAGCCCACGATGAGGGAACTGAACAAAACAGCGGAACAGGAAACCTTTTCCTGTATTAGTTTACCAGCTGTACCCAATGACTGGTCTATCAAGACCAATATGGTGGCCAACCTACCTAAGTTCTTTGGCCATTCAAATGAAAACCCATTCAAGCATCTGAGGAACCTACACGTTCAATGTGACATGATGAAACCAGCTACTGTGAATATGGAAAGAGCAAAGTTGAAAGCTTTTCCATGCTCTCTTGAGGGGGCTGCCCAAAATTGGTTCTACAGCCTACCTCACAACACGGTCAGCACTTGGGCCGAGATGTCTACCTTGTTCCTCAACAAGTACTGGAATGCAACAAAAGCGGGGGTGGCTAGAAAGAACATGGCTGCCATCCAGCAAAGGAACGATGAGGGTCTAAGTGAATATCATCAACGGTTCCGTGAGTTGCAGGAAGTCTGCCCTACACACGGAGTTGCGGATCAGACAATGATCCAGTACTTTTATGACGGGATGCTTCCAGCCACCAAAGAAAAAGTTGATTCAGCCGCTGGTGGAGCGTTGCAAGACTTAACTGTCACAAGAGCCAAGATGCTACTTCAAACTATGGCGGACAATTGCCAAAATAATATTTCTTCTGACCGAAACTCTATTCCTTCAAATATTTGTGCTGTTAATGTTGAACAAAAGTTAACTGAATTAACTGACATGGTCAAAAATCTCTCTATTAACTTTTCAGGTGCAATGCCCACAGGAGTTCAGAATCAAAAGCAGGTAGCTTCAGTGTGTGGGATATGTCAGCAGCAGGATCATCAAACCAATAATTGTTATATGGTGCAACACCCTTCGGATGATATGACTCAGGTTAACGCAGCATACGCACACAACCAAGGAAGCATGCAGAACTACCCTCAGGGAAGTAACGAGTACTCATGGAGAGGCCACCCAAACTTCAGATGGAAAGATCCAGTCCCTCCACAACAGAATCTAGGCCAAGCCCCTGGCCAAGCTCCTATAGCCCAGCTACCGCCTGCCCCTCAACCTTTACAGATTACTGGTCCTTCTGTGGAAGATACACTAAAAAATTTTATGCAGGCAACCCAAACTAGCCTGGTAGAGATGCAGAAAAATTTTATGCTGTCACAGGTAGAGATGCAGAAGAATTTTATGCAATCACAGGCGGAGATGCAGAAGCAAATCAACCAGATGGCTAACCAAGGCAGATTACCTCCCACCACGGTGAACAACCCCGCGCACAATGTTAGTGCCATGAGTTTAAGGAGTGGATTTGTGTTACCAGAGAGGGAAGGTGCAAAAACAGACAAGGAATTGAAAAAAATTCAGTCGCAGGAGGAGGAAGAAAATGAGGCAGAAGCTGTCTTGGCCAAACCTCAGGCCAAACCAGCAGTTTCCACGGAAACAGAAAAGGCAGAACCTGTCTTGGCCAAGACTCGGGCCAAGCCAGACCCGAAGGAGGAAGTGATCGAAATTCCTCCACCGTTTCCTCCTAGATCTTCAAAAGAAAAGAAGCAAGATGAAGCAAGGGACTTTATGAATTTGTTTGGAAAGATAGCTGTTAATATACCTATGTTAGACTTAATTGCCAAATTTCCCTATTATGCTAAACTTCTTAAAGAATTTTGCACTAACAAAAAGAAAGTTGCAGGTGTAGAGAGGGTGAATTTAGCTCATACAGTGCAGCAACTTCCAGAGAAGTGCAAGGATCAAGGAACTTTCACCATTCCATGTCGAATAGGAAACCAGACGTTTGAGAAAGCCCTTTGTGACTTGGGAGCCGGCGTCAACGTGATGTCCTTGAGAGAATTCGAGACCTTGAAGATAGGTACAATGAAGGAAACCGATCTGGTGATTCAGCTGGCTGACAGATCATTCATCCGACCCAAGGGAGTCGTGACAGATGTCTTGGTAATGGTAAACGATTTTATATACCCAGTGGATTTTTACATTGTTGAAATGAATGTTCAATTGCCCTCTTGCACCACTGACATCTTATTAGGAAGACCATTTCTAAGGACATCGAAGGCTAAGATTGACTGCTTTGAGGGGAGTATAATCCTAGAATTCTTTGGAAAGACTATGAAATTCAGCATTACAGAAGCATCACAGCATCCTAATGATCCATATTGCGTGAATTTTCTTGATATTTTAGATCCAATAGCAGGATTGGAGGACAGAACAGGAGATCAGAAGGAACTCCCAGAAGTTTTGGCCAGTTTTGGCGATCCAGAAAAAACAGACTCAGTCTTGGCCTCGAGCTTGGCCAAGACACAGGCCAAGACTGCCAAAACGAAGAAAAAAACAGTAAGTTGCCAATTCGTGCAGTCTACGGTTCCTAAATTCCTACCTTCTGTTATGCAGACACCACAGCTGGAGTTAAAGCAAGACCGACCCATTACAGATCCAGCAGCAGCAGCTGATCTTGGCCAAGACACAGGCCAAGACTACGGCCAAGATCCCTTAACCAGTCTCCCCCAGAAAACGGACTTCAGCAGCACTCCACTCACTCAACAACAGTCCATCCTGGAACATCCTGGCCAACCGCCAGGCCAAGAACCTCCTGCTCCAAGAGATCCAAAGCCGAAGGACCCTCCAGCCCCTGATCTAGGCCAAGCTTCTGGCCAAGATCCCCAGACCCCAGCAACATGAGTTGCTTCTGCCCCCAGGTCGTTTCTGTCCTTTCTTTTCTTTTTCCGTTGTGTCTTTTATTTTTGTCTCTCCACACAATGAGGACATTGTGTCTTTTAAGTGTGGGGAGGGTGTTAAATATGTCTTGTGTTTTTGTGAATATTGAATGTTTGATTGTGTGTTTTGCGTCTGTTTCTGTGAGTCAAATTAGTGTGTTTTAATTTTTTATTTTTATATCAGTATGTCCAGTATAGAGTCAGTCATTTGCATGATTTTTATTGGTATTTTTATGCATGTTTTGAGTTTGTTTTGTTGTGAACATCCGAATCCCTGTTTTCTTGCTTAGATTGTTTAGTCTTTTGGTGGGATTGCATGTAGACACTTTTCTAGGGAATACAATGCTTTAGTAACAGGGATGCGAATGAGCGTAAATGATCAATGCCTAAGGGGCATTTAATCTGATGTTTCCCGAACGTTAGCCATCCATATGGTCGTAAGGACACCTAGCTAGGACCTTAATTCTTATTAGGATGATGAGGTTTGCTGCCCGGATTTGAGTGTGTCGTTCTATCTGTTGTAGTGTGAGACAAATAAAGGTGTTGGAATGTCATAGGACAGACATAGCAAAGGTGGAAGTCCCCGCTGAAAAGGACAAGCTCTGTCTATGTGCCATGTTTATAAAAGAAAAAAAAATTTCATAGAAAAGACACTTGAATTGTCAGAAAAAAATTGCTAAAGACATAAAAGAAAATAAAAGAAGAAAAATTTCTGTCAAAGTGATTTAAATGGCACCAGTCTTTAGGCACTTTTTGATAGACGACACTTGGTGGGACTCAAATCTTTGGTGAACTCTATTGCCCTATACTTTATCAATCTAATCTAGTAGGGTGTCTTGATACCATGTGGAAGGGTATTGATCATTCCTTGTTAGTCTTGCATTGGATATCTTATTGAAGTGTCTTGGCAGATCCAGTGAACGGGTAAGCAATCTGAAATTGAGAAAGTCCGGGGGGTTCAGGATGTCTGTTTTGTTTTAATGTGTTTTTAATTTTTGTTGAGTCTTTGAGTCTAAATGCTTGGGGGCAAGCATTGTTTAAGTGTGGGGAGTTTGATTGCATTGCATTTCATCATGTTTTATTGTCCATTTTCTAGTTATTTTGGACAGTAATTCTACTGATGTTCCCTTTAATTTCCCACATTTGATCAGGTCTGATTTGGAGGCAGAATGAGAAGAATTCATGAAGAAGAGAGCTGAAGCTGATTACTCGAGTCTAGGCCTGGATCTTGGCCTAGACAAGATCGTATCTGACGCAGTGTGCTTACCAGAATCGTCTTGGCCTAGACTTCGGCCAAGACTCCTTCGCGATCAGACAGTAGTTTGGAGCGTTTGAACCACTTTTGGAGATGGACTCTCACAGCTGGCACGTAGCAGCTGTCCAGCAATTGTAGAGGGATAGGAAGACAATCTTATGTAGAATCCCGCATGGGATCTCCCTCTTTAATTAATTACGATTTAGTTTCCATATTTAGAACAATTAATTGTAATAATCTTTTAGGAGATTATTTAGGAGAATAATTAGGAGATTGAGTTGGAGAAGGACAGAGGAGTTTTAGCTTTCTTATAGCTGATCTCGTCCTCCCCTTTTTCACTCTCTCTCTACGCTCTCTTCTTCTTCCCCAATTCGACACTTTTATATTTTTGCTCCGGATTTAATTCTTTAAATCTCGGATTTAATTTATTTATGCAATCAAGTATTCTTATTATTCATTCATGAGTCTGAGTAGCTAAACCCCATTCTTGGTAAGGGTGATGAGCTGAAGTTCTTAATGCAATCGTGAGACACAATCCGTTCTTCACAATCTCTTTCTTTGTATTTATTTATTCTTGAACTTAATCCATCGCTTACTCACTAGAGCCAAGGTTTGATCATCCTTGTTCTCTAGGAGAGAAGAGTTGTAACCAGTCTAGAAGGAGAGGGAGTACCCGCCGGCTAGACGGAGTAGGTGACTAGTCTCGAGCAGACTAGAAGAATAGGTAAAATAGGTAGAGACCAGATTGACAACCTAGGAACTTAGCCTAGGTACTGTCTTCCCCTGCACCATTGAAGAGGTGAGCAACCATTCAAGACAGCAGTCAAACGGATAAACCCTTTAACCAGCAAGGTGTCCCTTGGCTAGGATTATCAGGAGAGGGAGTACCCGCCAGATAGTTTGAAGAGGAGGGAAGATAGGAGGGAAAAGGAGTTCCTCCCCTCTATAGCAGTACTATGAAGAAGAGATGAACATACTTCAGTCCATGATCGATGCATAAGAACGCAAGCTCACCCATCGCCCTTACCTGGAATTTCGTATCACAAGACTTTTTCCCAATCTAGCCCGCAGTCTTGGCCTAGACTTCGGCCAATACTATTTTATATTTTAAACTGTTTTCATTACTTTTTGTTTTGTCTTTCAGTTTCAGATACCAACCAAACCCACTCTCAGTGACGAGGAAGTCAACTCAAGAACTACATTTCCTAGAGGTCTCTGTGGACGATCCTCTTACCATCATCTACAAGCTATTGTAGACAGTGATAAGTTGTATTTCTACCCCCAATTCCATAACTATTTCACTACTATATTTGACGTGTTCGACGCGCGGTCAATTTTTAAATAATATAATATAAAAATTAAAAAAGTAAAAGTGTGGAAAAATTAAAAACCCATGAAAATAAAATAGTAGTAAAATTTCTTTAAATTTAGTAGAATTTACACTTAGAAAAATTTTAACAAGTTGAAAATTAATGGGTGAAAAATAATTTTGGGATATTATTGAATATTAAAATCATTAAAATTATTAAATTGGGACCATTTTATACAAACCTAGCGTGCAATTTAAGCAAATATGAAATATAAGGATGCTATTTTAATTTTTTCTACTTTTAATATTTTATAATACATTTATTCAAAAAAAATCCATATTAGCAATACACATCTATAGGTATTTATTATTTTAATTATTTTTCTAATTTTTTTAATATAAATAATGAAAAATGAGATAAAACTAACGGTGATAATTGAAAGTTGACTTAGTTGAGTGTCAAAGTGTCTAACTATGTAAAATGTGAGTGTCAAAGTATTTAACGGTACAAAAATTTAGTACCAATTTAACCGAGTTTCAAAATTGGGTACTAAAATTTCTAACTCCTCCTAAATTGAATGTGGAAACATCTTTTCCCCTATTTAAAATTAACATGTACTCCGTATCAAATTTTATTTTTTACTCCCTCTCTTCCCAGTTAACTGTCACTTTTCTACGGATTCTTATTGTTCATAATACTTGTCATTTTATCTTTTTCGAAGCATATATTTTGTGCAAATGATAATTTTTTTTTATGCATCAACCCAATTTGATGTTGGTGTGATAATTTGAGTGGAAATTAGGAATAAAAATGAAACAATGTGGAATAAAATAAGATCAAAGATCATTGTCTTACGAATTTTTACTATTTCAAAACGTCGTTTAATTGGAAACGGAGGGAGTATTCTTTTTAAAGAATTACCCGTTACCCCTACTGTACCTACAATTTTTCCGCAAGTTTCCTGACTACTGCTCCCCTCTTCCAATTGACCATCGTCTAGAAACAGAAACGCTCATGCCTTACTTGCCAAAAGACTAATCAATTCATTCTGCTTCTCCTCTAAAGAAAACACAGCACTCACTTTCTCACTCAGGGCACAAAAGCTAGCTGTCAATCCATTCCATTCCATTCTTCGCTGAACCTAACAAATATCTGCTCAAATCTCTCGCTTCTTTCACTTCTTAATTAATCAGAAAAAAAAATAAGCAATCTGTACTTTTTCTTCATCTAAGTCGATCTAATCAAGCTAGCTACCAGACATTATCTCCAACTATGGCCGGCGTGAACATCTTCAACTGTGTTTGCGATGACTGCTGTAATTCTATAGTAACCAAATTTTTCGATTCGGCTTGTGACTGCTGTAAGCCCACAGTAACCAAATTTTCCCATTTGGCTTATGACTTTTGTACTACGCAGCCATCTTATGTGTACTCTCTAGGGACTGATCTTGAAAAGTTGGAGAATGCTCGTTGCGATCTAAAGCACTTGATGGACAGTGTGATGGGTTTGGTTGAAACAGCCGAACAGAGTGGCGAACAGAGCATTAGTCTGGTTGAGGAATGGTTTAAGAAGGTGGCGATTCAAAGGGCCGTAGCTGAAAAGTTGCACAGAGAAGGTCAACAACAACATGAGAAATTGCCTTGCACCGTCAAAGTTTTCCCCATCTACGTAGTTGGGCTCAAAATTGTCGCCATGATCAAAAGCCTAACTGACCTCAAGAAACAAGGAGACGAGTACAAAGAGAAAGGTGTGGCTAGCAGCGACAAATGGTTTCTACAAGGAAACTGTAGTCCGCATGCTGAAGGAGATTTCAATAGGGAATATGCGACTGTGGGTAATCTGGAAGCTCATAAAGAGGAGGTTTTGGAGTACCTTGAAGGACCAGAGGAGTGGATTGTGGGGGTGTACGGGCGAGGGGGATGTTGGCAAAACTACCCTATTGAGACTAATCAATAAGCATTTCAGTGAGGGGGGAGATTCTAATCTCTATCTCGTGGTCGATGTAGAAGTTAAGGATTTGGGAGTGGAGGATATTCAAAAGGCCATCAGAGAGAAGATGAATGATACGATCCTAGTTGTGGTAGGATGCGTAACAAGTAATTCCCGATCTAGTTCTAGGCTTGGATTTCGATTGCGGAAGATAAACTCAACAAGTACGAGCTTAGACCTAAGGACAACCTGTGTCAACCAACCTGATCGATTTCAAGTGAGGTTCTCGATTCGATACCGCGACCTATATTCAACCTGTGAATATCAACCTTAGGCGACGACTCAATGGAATGGATTTTCGGGTTTTACTTGCTATCCTAATCGAGTGTCCGGACTCAATGAGGGACAAGATTCGCGAAGAACAATTGAGAAAATTCTCTAATTTTTATTTCAAGATAACATGTTTTCATGATGAAGAGGGTAGCTCCTTTAAATAGGAGAAACCCTGAACTCCTTACATCAAAAATCCTTGCCGTAATAGAATTTCTATAATTATTTAAATAGCTATTTTAATAAAATAGAAGTCAACTAAATTGATTAAGTCCAAAAAGCTAATTAAAAACAAGGAATTTGGAGTTTCTAAGTTGGAAATCATCACTCGAGCCAACCTTGACTTCGGCGCTGGCAGCAAGCTTTGATTTTGGAGTTTCCAAATTGGAAATAATACAAACGCCAATCTTGACTTCGGCGCTGGCGGCATGCTGCTAGTGGCTTAGCGGCATGCCGCTAAGCACTGCCCAAAACTCGTCCAAAATCACCTCCTTGGCATTCACACTGCGCGCTAAAATGTCAACTAGCATAACTTTTGATCCACTCGTCCGATTGGGCTGAAACTTGTCCCAACCGAAAGCTAACATCTTGATATTTCCATAAAGCCTCTGTTCTCCCAAATCGAACTTCATTTGCTTGTCCATATGCTTGTTGCGAACATGCGATACGCCATGCATGATACATCCTGGGAACGTAACTATAAAGTTTCTCAATGATTGGAGATACGAAAGTGTTGAGCAGAGAGCTGAGTACATCTCTACGGTACTGCAGAAGAAGCAGCAGGAGAAGCAAAATAGGAAATGCAAGTATATAGAGAATAGTGGAACAAGCTTCCAAATCCATTGAAATTATGCAAGCATCATAACGTATTTTAATTAGTTATGCAAGTAATTTTTTTTATAAAAGGATGAAATTCGAATCTAAGTTCGAATTCTTAATAGTATTTTTACCACCAATAAAATAATCAATAAACTATTTGCCTATTAACAATTATGCAAACTTATACTAAGAAACTACAAAACTACGATCATAAAGAGATTAAGCTATGGAAAAAATTATAATGATAATAGCAATTACTGAAAATTAACAACTTCGATGAAGATACGTCAGTGTACCTTTTTCTCCATGAAGTTCCCATTCATTTATCACTCAACGGCGGGACTTTGTTTATTTCTTTTTTAGAATCGACGAATCAAATGATATTTTTAATTTGTTCTAATTTCTATCTTTTTTTCTCGGTGCTGAATTAAATTTTTCCTTGTCATAATTTTTTACTTCCAATTAGTATGGCTAATACATTTGGATCCTAAATGTAAAAATATAAAAGACAATTATTACTGTTATGAATTAGAAGGAGAGGAAGTGGAAAACCGTACTTGTTGCAATCAGTGGAGAGGCTAATCTTGAAAGGAAATTTGATTCCACACTTGGCAGGCAGTCCTTCGGCAGGGCCGTAGTTGATTCCAGAGTTGCTGTTAGCAATGAATGTAAGGCACTTGCAAATCTGTTGGCGGTCCGAGGTGGTCGTGGCCGCAGCACTCAGACCCTTGAGGTAGTTGCAGCAAGCAGCAGGCACAGGTCCCCTAGGACTCTTCAGATAACCTAAGCACGTTGTCACTTTGCTCGCCACCACCATGCACATGAGTATCAACCCTACACAAGTCAACTTGATTAAGGTAACAAAGTTGAAGCTAGACATTTTTCCCCTTCTTTTTGGGTAATGAGTAATTATTCTAGGTAGATAACTTGTAAAATGTAACAATTGAGTTATGCATTTTCGGCAATGAAGTGCATTGTTTATATAGAGAATGTTGGGGTACACCTGGAGGAAAGACTAGACTAGACATTCGTGATTATTTATTAGGTTCTCCTAATCTCCTAATTTACCAACTTCTAATGCATTAGTTCTATGTTACTCATTCCGAATTTTTTTAGCGTAATTTTGACTATTTTTTTATTTTTATTTTTTAGATGTCCATTTTAAAGTTCCAATGAGATTAATCAGTCTCTTTTTACTCCTTTTATATTTTTCAATAACTGTGTCACAAATTTCACCTAGTGAGCTATATATACTTTTTACATTTTCAACAATTACAATAATTCTCTTTATCTTTTCCGTTACTTTCAATTAAAAATAATCATTATCTTAGTATCTGAAATTTTAATGAATTGGTTAGCTATAAAAAATCGAAGAGAGTATTTTTTTTTTTGGATAAGCAAGTACTCCCCGTCACACAAATAATGACTCCATATAATATTTTGCAAAAATTAAGAAATATACTAGTTTCCAAAAATAAGTCAATAAATAACTCTTTTTATTAATTAATTAGCATCTAAAATAAGTTAATAAATACAAAACATTAGGTATTATTAATAGTATTTTTTTTTTTAAAATACAAATGTGACATTTTATATGAAACATTTTAAATATGTTAAGAAGTCATTTTTTTTTAGCACGAAGGGAATAGCTTTATTACTAATTAACTTTGGGAATGGTACAAAGAGCCGAGGAATGATTTTATTGACTTTTTGTTCAACTTCTAATTTCATTAGGTCTATTTAGGTTAAAAAAAATTCTCGAAATATGGGTGAAAAATAGGTCAAAATGTTAAATTTTTAACTTTATTAAGTTTGGTTTGTTTTGAGAATATTACTTTCCGGAAGATCTCACATCCCAAATCTTCAGATATGATAATAAAAAATGAAAAGTGATTCTTGAAAAAAAAATTTGAGAACTCAACTTTCCTAAACGTAAATTTTATATTTTGATAATTATGATATATTACATTTTTATATATATTTATAATTTTAAAAAAAATTATAATTTTTTATTAAATATTTCTTAAGGTTTATAAGCACCGACCAAATAAAAAAAAATTAACTTTTTGAAGAATCACTCATCTAAGAATAAATTTCAAAAAAAATACATTTTAAGTTTATAGATCATTATTATAAATATTTTATCAAATTATAAAAATATAATATTATTTCAACCAATTAGATCAGAGTGAGGTAAATTAGCAATAAATGCAGATTAAAAGAGCTTTTGTATTTCACTTATGACTTATAGTTAAAGAGTGACGATTTTGAATTACTCCGGTAATTATTACACATGTCATAAAAGATGACACGATTATATGATCGAAGAAACTATAAAAATTGGTTTAGTGGTGGTAGAGTTTTAATGTTAGCAACCTTATGCTATATTTTTTATTTTTGGTGGTGGGGATAAAAAGAATATTTTTATTTTTTAATGTTAAAAATATTGAGCCGGTTAAAATAGTAAACCAACATATTTTTTTCACTCAATTTTATTTATTTGTTAAATTTAGTTGCCATGTCATTTTTTTATTTTTAAATTTCATTTTTAAGTTAGATCGACCTTATGCTATATGTTTTAGATGATAAACAAAATATAACTATTTAAAAAAAACTGTAATTAATATTAACTGAGATATAAATGTAAAGGTAAATTTTATTATTATTTTTTCTTTCGAAAAGAGACTATTATATCATCAAAAATTTATCTTTTAAGACAGCGTCAAAACGTCTCAGTCTTTCAAAAATTTCCAACAAAGAGTTCGTACAAACATCAAGAGGCATGACTAGAGTCTAGAAAGAAATAGTGTTTAAAACAACTTTTCAGATGTCTATTCGCAAAAGAGTTTAGTGCTAAAAATAGGTGGTCATGATGCTAACTTCAAAAAGTTTGTCGACTAAAAGTAAAAGAGGGGTAACCCTTGAAAATGTGCACTAATGTCTCTCGAATTTTTTTTCTTCCATATTAATTATTTAGGTTTTTATATTTTCTAAAAAAGTACTATCATATATGCTCTCACCCCTTGATACGCTCCGGCTCGTTTTTAATTGAACCGTAGAGTATTGAGCTCTTGATGGAGGATCTAGTCCGAGAGTTGTCACACACAGGATGATGAATAACGACTCAAACAATGGAAATGACTCGGATATGCGCAGCGGATTGGAAGAACGATGATGAACACAAGGAAAGAATTGGATGTTACCATGGATGTTTATGGTTGGATGGATGGACGAATTGAATAAGATGATGATGATGATTGTAACAACACACTTGAAAGCTTGTAGATTCAGTAGCAAGAACAGTAGGCAAATGATTCGAAAGATACACACTCAATCGATTACAATGATAAACTCCCAGGAGGGATTAGAGAAGAGTAAACTCAATTCAATAATCCTTCCAAGGAATGGGTAAGAGTTTAGGAGAGAAAAGGGAGGAAAACTCACTCACAATATTCTCTCAAATGTCTAAACTAATTAAAACATACAAGAAAATAAGTATTTATACTTATTACACATTAGGCCCTTTATGACCATATTGCCCTTAATGAGCTCTTCCTTCCTCCCTTCAAAGATGGACGAATCATTTTGATGGGCTTCCAAGCCCATTTGAAGGGTAAGAAGTAGCCTAGAACGTGTCTTCAAGATGGGTCGAGTTCGGGTTCTATCGGGCTCATGAACGTAGCCCGGCTTGAATGGAAACGTGTGCTCTTCGGTTTCAAAGGTAGGTGTGATCGTATCATCACCTTTCCCTTCAAAATGATTCGTCCTCGAATCCATAACTTTAATTTCAGATTCTTCTTCTGGGCGCACACAATTCAAAATACTTTGCAAGGAACACCTCAATACATGCTCATGACCTTGCCGAGGAAGATGGCTTAGGAAAGGATCCTCATATGCTCTAAAATTATTGACAACATCAGTAGGTAATTCCTGCAAAAGAGCTTCATAAATAAAAGAAAAGGAGTTATCAATGTTAGTATGAGCTAAATGATCCTCATTGCTCATTGGATCGTTAGCAAATAAAACACTCTCTAATATTTTTCTCACTTTCTTCTCTCAAAATTGTTGCCCTCTTTGGTGTTTTCTCACTCTTTTCACTCTCCAAAGTAACATTTACAAACTCAATATTTACATCCGAGTCATTCATGTTACTAGTAGAAGGAAGAGGGGTGGAAACAGTATCATCATGGGTTGGTATGTTCATCTCACTCTCATTTTCAACACAAACGTCAAGCTTATTTGCTTCAAGAGATTGACAAGGTGGAGGTGGCTGGATTGGTTTTGGTTGGATTTGGATTCGAAGGGTCATGATGCTAGGAGTGGTAGGAATTATTGCTGTTTTGACAGGTTTACTACAGGCCACTATCAATTCCTGGAACGCTGTTTGGATTGTGGTTTGGATTGTGGTTTGGATTGCAGCTATTAATTCAGCATGTCTTTGTTCTGCTGCAGCCTGACCTCTCTCTATGGCCTCAAGTATTCTGTTTGACATTGATTGTTCGTCCATGAGAAGGGATGGTTTAATGATTCAAGGTGGGAAGAGAGGAAAAGATGAACACTTTTTGGACTAGTGGAGATAAGAAGAAGTGAATGTGGGAGTTGTATTCTAGTTTGTTTAATAAAAGTAGAGAATGTTATTAAACAAACTAAAAGGTAAAGAAAGGAGTTGTATATGCAAAGGAATATATGTAAATGGAAAAGGGTGTGGGATGGGAAGGTTGATGGCCGGCAATGTGGAAGAATAAAGGGAGTGGAGGTCACTCTCTTTACAAAGTTAAATTTGAATAAGGAGGGTGGGGGTCAACCTTTTTTTTCAAAGGTGGATACTTTTGACTAGAAAGGAGAAAACAAAAGATGGTGGAGAATTATTAATTGTGGACACAATTAATAAACAAAATAAAAACCAAGACTTTCAGAAATTGGGGACACAAATAATAAACAAAACAAAAACAAATACTTTCAGAAATTTGAATAACAAATGGATCAAAAGAAAAGGACTTAAGAACAACAAAGAACACTTGAAGAAAAACAAAAAGGTTCTTGACAGACTTTACGAGTTTGACTCTTAAAAATAGAAGACGAAGGCCAACGAACACTAAGTTTAACAAGAACACTCCTAAGACACAGACCTACAACTTCGAAGAAGGGAAGAAAAGACGATTCCAACTGGAAGACACCGAAAACGGACTCACAACACAAAACTATTTTTCTCGCGTAAAAACTGCACACTTTTATGTTCTGAATTTAAAGACCAAGATTTATTCCGAATTGAAAGAAGGTTAAAGAACAAAAAATGTTACAAACAAGCTGAAGTTGACGGACACAAAATTTAAGAATTTTCCAGGAAGTATAACTCACAAAAACGGAACAGAAACGAACGAACAACTCAAGAACAGCTAGAGCTCCGCTACCACTTGATACGCTCCGGCTCGTTTTTAATTGAACCGTAGAGTATTGAGCTCTTGATGGAGGATCTAGTCCGAGAGTTGTCACACACAGGATGATGAATAACGACTCAAACAATGGAAATGACTCGGATATGCGCAGTGGATTGGAAGAACGATGATGAACACAAGGAAAGGTTTGGATGTTACCGTGGATGTTTATGGTTGGATGGATGGACGAATTGAATAAGATGATGATGATGATTGTAACAACACACTTGAAAGCTTGTAGATTCAGTAGCAAGAATAGTAGGCAAATGATTCGAAAGATACACACTCAATCGATTACAATGATAAACTCCCAGGAGGGATTAGAGAAGAGTAAACTCAATTCAATAATCCTTCCAAGGAATGGGTAAGAGTTTAGGAGAGAAAAGGGAGGAAAACTCACTCACAATATTCTCTTAAATGTCTAAACTAATTAAAACATACAAGAAAATAAGTATTTATACTTATTACACATTAGGCCCTTTATGACCATATTGCCCTTAATGAGCTCTTCCTTCCTCCCTTCAAAGATGGACGAAAATTCCTTATCATTTTGATGGGCTTCCAAGCCCATTTGAAGGGTAAGAAGTAGCCTAGAACGTGTCTTCAAGATGGGTCGAGTTCGGGTTCTATCGGGCTCATGAACGTAGCCCGACTTGAATGGAAACGTGTGCTCTTCGGTTTCAAAGGTAGGTGTGATCGTATCACCCCTCCAAACTTTTATGTTATTTCGTATTGACTTAAAATTTGAACATTTTAAAGTTAATTTATCATATTTTTCCTCCTAAAAAATTATTATCCTATTTGCTCTTATATTTTTTTACACTACAAAAAAAATTGTCCCATTCCGACGGAAATAACTCCGTCATAAATTTTGACAATTTTTGAGGAGATTTTCGTCAGAAAATGGCAAACAACATTTTTATGCAAGAAGACTTTTAGCAACAAAAAATTAAAATTTTGCGAAGAAATAATAGTCGTTAAATCTTTTGATAGAGAAGAGTTTGCCGAAAACTATATTTTTTTGAGCGTGAAGTGTGGCACGAAACTCTTTCGATCGATTTTTTTGTCGAGAAAAAGCGCGCGAAGCTTTTGCGACGGACACTCTGTCGAAATATTTGCTCATTTACTTAACTAATAATATTCTTACCCCAAAAATAATTAGAAAATATGTGGTAGTATAATTTTGTTAGGTAATATGAAATCCAAATTAAAAATATTTATTAATTATAAAATATGTTAAATTAAATTAACTAATTTGATTTCTTGTACTAAAATTTAATGTATTAATAATTTCTAGACAAAATTTTATTTATTATACTAAAAATTAATGTATACTAATTAAGTTACTTAACATACAAAATAATATTCATAAAATTTGGTCAATAGTGTCAATGGTTTTCCTTGCAAACTTTGACGGGTCATAACTTTGCGCTCATATGTTTGATTGAGGTGAATTTTTTTACATGATCTCATTTTGTGAGATCTATTGAGACCAACATTTGTTTTCTTAAATCTATTTTTTCCTCTTTATTTTTCAATTTTTTTACGGAATGTCACATTTTTTTTGTCTTTGATACTATTTTTTTTGTCGATTTTTTATTTTTTATCTTACGAATGTTATTCATATGTAATTTTAGTAAGGATATGAGATTTTGGTTTTGAGTTTTAGGTTCAGGTCAGGGTTTGAGGTCTAGGTTATGAAGTATTGAGGGCTTAGTGTATGAAGTTTGAGATTAGAAGTAATAAGCATACATATTAATGTGTCATTTTGTAATTATAATTAGATTCAATAAGTATCCATATTATCAATATATGATTTGAGTTTCAAGTCTAAGAGTGTAGGTTTGGGTTCGGGGTTTAAATTATATATAGAGTAATTATATGGAGTACTTGGGATTTGATGATAAAAATATAATTTATTTATATTTTGAAAAAATGATTAGTAATATTAATTAGAGTTTTAATTGTAAAACATTCACTATTTATTAAATAAGTGTCAAAACTTTAATTGACAATTACTTTAAATGATAGAGTTCTAAAAACATAAATAAGAAACAAAAAACCAAGAGGAAAAGTTAAGTAAAAAAATAATTATTAAAACTCGTTTATGCAGCAGAGATGGAAAAGGAGCACGTGTGCGCGAAGCAGGGTAAGCGTACCGGGTTCGAATCCAGAGAGGAGCAAGTGGGAGGGAGAGGCGCGAGTTGCACAGGGCACATAAGGTGATGAGATGTGCGACGCGTCACATGGATTTCGGGCGTGACGAGTCACACAGGCCTAGTTTTGGTTCCCGCGTGGTGGGCTTGGATCCAAAATTGCTGGGCTGGGGGGTCCACTCCTACACTATTAATAATTATTGAAAATAATAATTTTTACGGAAGTGTCCATCGAAAATTCATGAATATTTCCGACCGGTATACTCCGTTGAAAAATATGCGCAGCACTTTAAATAATTTTGATGGAGTATATTTGTGACGCTAATTTTTATCGAAAATCCCTTAAAAATTTATTACGTCTATGTTTTTATCGAAAAAGATGGGCTTCGATAAACTGTTAAGTGACGATAAATGCCTATCGAAAATGACCATTTTTTACGAAAATTTATGGGGAAATGAGACAATTTTTGTGTAATCTTACATCTTATAATAACCTTTTAAAGTTTTAGTATGTATTCATCAATTTACCATTTTGTCTTAAAAAAATCTAACACCCGGACCGGATTAATCAATTCTATGCCAACACAATATTAATTAAAATGAAACGTCTAATATAATTAAAGTTCCCTAATTGCTCTTACCTTTATCGTATAAACATAATTTATCTATTAATTTAAAATTGAAAAATCATGATAATGTACCTTATTTTTATTAGCATAATGTAATATGTGTGGCATAACAATTATATCACTGTAGCAATGAGTTTCACGAAAAAATAGATGGCATTTCCCTTTCTTTTTTTCTTTTTTTAAAATAATTATTTATTGATCAATTTAATCCATGTGTTTGTAAAAAAATTCCGATCAAACCCTTACAAGATTAATTTAGTATATATATTTCCAATAAATACTTAAAATTAATTTATTCCCCGTGTTTGTAAGTTTTTTTTCAATCAAACCCCCTTACATTTATGAAATCCAATTTTTCTCGTGTTTATAAATTCCGATCATATACCTTTCTACATTTGGCAACTATCTCGGATGAGAACATTTTTGATGACTCTGTCTTACGTGTCCTTTTGTGGTGACAACATGATAGAGTTAAGAGTACTAACGTAATTATATTTATTTGATAATTATTTATTTAAATAAAAATAATAAAAATAATCTAATAAAAAAGGATAAATCATAATTATTTGTGTTCACAGTAAACATTTTTTTTGTTTTTTTTTGTTTTGTTTTTGTTTCTTAATTAGTAAATATGTTAGTAGTATTAGAATTTGATGTGCAACCCATGTCTTATGCATGAAAGTATATATCAAGTGCTTGGCATGTGATGAAAGGACAACAATCAGAGAAAACTACTGGACTTATCATCATCTGGCCTGGCTTGGCAGATTTTGGGCCTGCTTTTCAAGCTTATAGTAAAGCCCTATTGGGTTTTTTTGGTTGTAAATAATATAATTATTTAAAAAATCGAATTTACTTAACAATTTTCATATGCCAAATATCAAAATCTCGTAAGAATAAAAGAAGCAGCAGCTAAATTTACGGCTTATTTTCATCCCTCAACTTTTTAAATTCAGCAGATGCCGGTCCTCTAGCAGGAAAAACATCAAAATTAATCCCTATTGTTCATCTATTTAATATAGACTCATCGTTAGTTACATCGTCAAGTTAAATTTTCAAGTCATTTTTCCCCCAACTTTCCGCCTTTTTGCTTTTACAACTTCATCATTGTTCTTGTTCTCATGGATGAAGTTCAGTAACCCCGATATAAGGTCAATTGCTTAATAAAGAGAAATAATAAATCAAAATTAATAACTAAGTATATCCTAATTTAAAGGAATTAATAATTGGCAAAAAGCCCCCAATCCATCATTGGACAACCAAACCAATTTCATCTTCACTGTCCAATTAATTTTTGATAAAAAAAATGTGTAAATGACCCTGACCTGTCTTTAGATTGGATAACCATAATGTTTCTCTTAATTAAGTTAAAATTAATTTTATTTCTGATTATTGTAGCACGCACACACGAACACACATGTGTATGTACACACGAACGTAACATCGAAATGATATATGTCGAGATTTCCAATATCCAATCGTTACTAGTACAATTCCGAGATGAAAATCAAAATAATGTTGATAACTGGGATATTTGATTTGCACTCATACATAAAAATTGAACTAATAATAATGGGAGAGCAACATACATAGTAAAACGAAAATAATTAATCGTTATCGCTTCATATCCAACCATACGTAGTTGGGAATGGGAATACAACAAACAGAAAGTGAACTCCCATAAGTGGGAGCTTTATTAATGGAACTCAACATTCAATCTTATTTTCTTACTTCTGCGTATACTTATATAGATATGGATATAGTGGAGAAATAACTATATTCCTCTTTGCTGCAAATTGCTTTTTCAGGCACCAACCACGCTTACGCCCATAAGTACTTAATAAACTCTGTACCACATCAGATAAAAGGTCGAATGTATATCAGAAAAAGAAAATGAATACATTAGAGGTACCATTTTCCCTGCTATTTAATTAATTATAACATAAGTACCGGTAAAACATAACACTGGTACTTTACGTTATAGAAAAGAGGAGTCAAGTTACCGATACTTCTAATGTACTAAAGTTTTTCTCCTATACTACGAACAAAACATAAAGGGGTATAAAATAATAGTAAAAAGACATAAATGGCCCCTGAACTTTAATTAAATGATTAATGTGGCCCCCGAACTATTTTTTTGTTTAATTACAACACAGCGAATCGAGCATTTTGACATAAATGACCCCTACCGTGACAGAAATATGACGTGGCGACGTTATCTTCCACGTCAGACATGTTTCACATGCCACGCCACCGAGCCACGTCAGATTCTTGCCACCTCACACCTCCACGTCATGCTGGGGCCCACCACTTTTTTATTCCTTTTCTTTTTTCTCTCTTTTCCTTTCTTCTCTCCCGTCCACTCCTCTTTCTTTTTTTCTTTTCCCTTTTTTTTTCTTTCCTTTTTCTTTCCTTTTCCTTCTTCTTCCTCATTTTCCAGAATCCTTCTCTCTCCTCCAACCCGCAAGAACACTCTCCCTCTCCCCAAAATTCGATTTCTTCGATTAAACACCTAAATCTCGTCCAAATCGAACCAAATTTCAGACAATCAATCATCACTCAACCCTAAACAAAACCCGTGCATCAATTTCAAAGATTAACCACCAAATCCTCTCCAATCTCCCTCGCCAAATTCCGAAAACCTTAACCCTAAATTTCGGTTTAACCCCAAATTTCGGCATTCATAACAAACGATTACAAGATATGGGTTTTGTTTTGTAACTCATGGTTACTGTTTTACTTCATGTTTGAGACAAAGGAATCATCTGTTTCAATGGGATTTTCACGTTTTCCTTTATATTTAGTTTAATTGCGTGATTTACATGCCAAGAAGATTTATGTGTCGGGTGAGTATTGGGAATTTATAATTGGTTGTGGAAGCCCAGTTTTCGAATGGTGTGTTGTTAAATTTATGGGGTGGAGGTGAATTGTGTTGTTAAATTTCACACATGACCCGGTTTATGTGCAGATTCCAAAACCCCAAGGTAGCAGCGTTGATGACAGGATTCAACATGCAAGAAATGCTGCAGTGGCACAGGCTCGGCAAGATGGGGCCACCGGAAATTTTAGAATTTTCGATTCACCATTTGGAAACTTTCTTCTCCCTGTGGTCCCAACTCGTGAAGAACTAGCTGGATAACCCCTTGAAAAAAACAGAGGATGACCCTTAGGTTGGTTTCAAGATTTAGGGTTTGCATGTCTTTAGAGATTGGATTACAATAGGAGATCCCCTGCCTTGTAGAGAATCACAGAGGCTTAACCGTGATGGTGGCGATGCAGCTGGGTTTGGGTTTGGTTGGTTTCGGTCGGGGATTGGTGGTCTGCGGCGGCTGTCATTGTGGTTTGGCTGGGAATTGGAGTATGGGATTTAATTAATTAATTGCAGGGGCTGAATTGATTTTGCAGGGTCTTGAATTAATTGCAGGGGGTTGGATTTGAATTGGTTTTTGCAGGAATTAATTTGCTGATTGTTCGAATTAATTCGCAGAGGAGATTGCTTTTTTTTTTTTGAATTGAGTGTGGAGATTGTAGAGATTGAAGATTGTATGGTTGATGGTTAGCAAGGAAGAAGAGGGTGAAGAAAAATGTGGGTGGAATGGAGGAAGATGAAGATTTGTTGAAATTAATTAAAAATAGAATTAAAATCAGATTTCTTAATTTCAATTAATTAATTTTCTTAGTAATTTTTAGTTTTATAAATAAAATCAAAATTAAATAAATTTTTAATTATTTTGTAAAAGAAGAGAAAGAAAAAGGAAAGAAAGAAAAAAAAGAAAAAAATTTAAAAAGAAAAAGAAAAAAAGAAAGAGAAAGAAAAAGAAGAAGAAAAAAATTGGTGGGCCCAGCATGACGTGGAGGTGTGAGGTGGCAAGAATCTGACATGGTTCGACGACGTGGCATGTGAAACATGTCTGATGTGGAAGATAACGTCGCCACGTCATATTTCTGTCACGGTAGGGGCCATTTATGTCAAAATGCTCGATTGGCTATGTTGTAATTAAACAAAAAAATAGTCCGGGGGCCACATTAATCATTTAATTAAAGTTCAGGGGCCATTTATATCTTTTTACCGTTTTCCACACTTGTCGTTTATTTTCACTGCAAATGATTTAATTATTTTCAATGTTTTCACCGATGAAGGTAGCGATGCAAGTTTTAATCGAAAAAATATATTTTCTACCGGCTTTTCATTCATTTGCATCTTTAGAGACTAATTTCCGACCAAAATCGTTCATTGAAATCTCACCAAAAGCAAGTATATTGATCTCACATAATAAAACTATCCATAGAATTTTTAACTTAAATTCAAATCTCACATCGCTTATTATAAAAAATTACATCTATGGATTGTGACGCTAAAAAATCGTCGGTTATCAATGGATATTTTGTCATTAGATAGATAGAAAAATCCATCAGAAAAAAATCATCTTTTTGTTAGAGTTCATTTCAATCATGATCTACTTATAAATACTATATTATTATAACGGTAGGAGGTGATTGAACAATAATACCTACGATTAGAGGGGTAATTAAACAAAAAAATAGTCAGGGTTGCGATTAATTAAAACATTAAAGTTCAGAATTATTTTATGTCATTATCCCATTAATCAAAATAAATGATAAAATAATTAAAAAATTATATAAATTTGAGGAAAATGTAACAAATATTGGAGAGTTCACCCCTAATAAAAAATTGAAAAAAAAATAATGAGAACTTTTTCAAAAAATAAATTGTTAATGATTTTTAAATTTTTTTATTATATTAAATTCTACTATATTATTTACATTTTTTTTCAAATTTTATAATTTTTTTTTGCAACTTTTTACTATATTTTTTTTAAAATTAAATATTTAAAATATTAAGATGATAACTTTCAAGAAATTATCAAGTTTATATGGCACAATTTTAAACTATTAGAGAATCAAAGGGAATATTCTATAAACGAAATAATTTTTACCCAGTTATCCTTTACTGTATACATTAATAAATAACGTTATTGGTCAGGGCCAGCAACAATATATTACTCCCTCTGGGGAAATAAATATTTTCCTCGCATCTCAATATTCAGTAGAGAACGCATATTAAGGAGGCTGGATGACTCACTATTTGACCCCAAAAAAATCCGTACTTTTTTTCGAACGTACGTTAATCCTTAACGTATTTCCGAGAAAAAATTATGGGTAAAATTGTCTCAAATAGTGACTGTTTCGGCCACTTTAAGATACGTGCCGAAACAGTAAAAGCAAATACTAAAACGACGTTTATTTCCCCCGGAGGGAGTATTATTACCGTCATAATCAACTAAAACCTAAAACTTGAGACTTTTTACTTGGGCCGTATGCCATGACCGAACAACTAATTAAGAATATTAATGACTTGCAAGTTGCAACGGACGTTTAAAATTTATTATCTTAATAAAGGTTTATAAAGGTTTTTTTTATTTTTTATATTTTCATAATATTATTTTCAAGGCTATATACATAGTCAATGCAAATAATGTTTAATTAATTTGGCCATAAGATAATATACTTAAAGGATTTATTCTCAGTTGACTCAGTTATATATTAAAGAATATTAAAAATATGTTTCTATTCTTTCAAATAAAAAATAAGTATATATGTTTCTATCAGTATATTTCGAAAAGAAAAGAAAAAGGTATTAAAACAAGACGACGACATATTAACGCACTACACTTTTATTTAACTACGTTCGAACAAGTTGAACACATACGGTGGAAGAGTTGCTTTCCTTTGAGAACCCCGTAGAACTCGAATAGAATTACTCGGTAAAAAAGAGTAAAAATTTAGGCGAAAAGAAAAAAAGAAAAGAAATTAACAACGTGTTCAGTCTAAGAGGGCAGAATTTAGCAGAATTACTACGTCTCTAGCCCATTGCCCCGTCTAGCAAGATTTGGGCTTTTCTCCTCGATTGGGCCTAAAAAATAGAGCTCTGTACATATTTGTCATTTATCAAGCATCTTTCTGGGCCTTTGCTACTCTTACGTCACTTTGGTTGGTTGGGCTCTTAAAAGCCCACACCCAACCATTAAGCCCTCAAATTTGGTTTAATGGTTTTTTGACTTATTATAGAGATCGTGAAGTTGAGTTGGCGTGTCGTGATTGGTACCTTGGATAGTCAACATTCGGTTATGAGATGTGCTAATATTGCCCCCCTAGTTAGTGTTTACAGTTTCTGACGGACCATAGAGGCTAATAACCCTAACAGCTGCTTTTGTAATTCGCCAACAAGACAGAAGAAAGGCACAAAGGGAAACTGTAGCCAGGCCATTTATTGTAAGGGCAATGTTACAACAATGATGCAACATTCTATACCTAGAGTGCAATCAACACCCTACATTTTCCCACATCACATGGGGTAGGTAAGAACAATGCAAAAATACTATATCGCAACATTGGATATATATATATATATATATATATATATATATATAGTCCTCCAATGTGGTCATTTTCATGGATAGCTCAAAAACTCGCATCCTCGGTTGTCGGTCGCCTTAGGTAGTATCGCAAACTGTTAGCAAGAACCTGCAAGATTTCACAGAAACTTCGTTAAGTATAAAACTGCAGTCGAACGGACCTAATTTGACTCCACACCTTATAATGTCGCCTACTTTTACCTGTTGAAGAGGCTTGCTGATGGCTTTACCCCTGTAGCTGACATGAAACTTTGCCTTTGCCAACAACCCCTGCATGCGAAAAATAAGAAATGGATGACTGAATTTGATAATCCTCTGCCCAATCACATCTCAACATACTAAATCAAGTAGAAGAGCCAACATGAAAGCATACAGGGAAAAAGATTTATCACCTCAGTGTCAAATTCTCCCGATTCAACAGCGACATTAATGTCAGTGATAATCTTTACAAGATCCACCAATAATCCAGGGCGATCAGCTGCTTCCACATACAGCAAGCTGCCATACAAATAAAAATAAACCACTAGCAACAAAATGTTCACAAACTTGCACGTCAAAAGCATGTGTCTAACTTTAGAAAGCTACAGATTCGAAATTTAAAGATCACAGCCTGCATGTGTCTGTCATGACAAACTAGGTAATACCAATAATGGCAGGAAATACAAAGAGTAAGCGGAACAATATTTACAAAAAGATTCACTTCAATGGAAGACACATAAGATTCATAACACTTAGCTTCCATATACAGCTAAGGTCTGAGCAGATATTTCACACCGACGGAGATTGTTAGCAGGAGACAGACCACAGCCTCGTATATTTAAAACAATTTGAACCACATCTTACCTTCGTTCAGGACCATCATCTTTCACAGTTACGTGAGTTGCTATGTCAACATCAACCTGAGACATTGAGAGACAACAAAATTTGAGCAACAGTGATAGTTTGGGGTTTAACAATTCAAAGCACCCATTAGATCATGCTTAGCAAGCAAGAAAGAAAAGGTACAGAATGTAATAAAATAGAATGAGACTAGACAAAAAAAAACCTGTTGTTTTGGCGGCTCAACACCAAAGGCAACTCCCATTGCTAACTGGGAACTTGATTCCTGGTTGACATTCATTACGCTCGTAAGGGGAGGCATGCCCTACGATAGGAGGGCTTTCGAATAATATCTCAAGAAACAGATATTCAGAATGTTTTACCGGATGGTATTCAAGCAGATTGTTTATGATTGTCAAACGAATTGCCTCAAGCAGCTCCGGTTCGTCAACTTTTCTACCAGTACTACTGCAAAAAGCTCCATGAAGGAGCCAGTCAGATATTCTGTGGAAATGCTATCGCCAGAACTCATTCAAAAAGCTAACTGCAATATACAGATGGAATAAAAAAGGTAATTTTAGACAATATTCTGTTCCATCCTGGGCTTATATGCCATCCTTGGTTCTTTTGAGGTAAAACTCTTGAACCATTGTAAAATAGACAAGGGCATTCTGATATTGAAGGCCACCTTAGAAACCACACCTACGCTTTTTCAAGGTTTTAATGCAGATCAACTCTTTTAAGGGTGCAGAAAGTGCAACAGTGAAATTGACAGCTCTTTATCTACAGTTTTAAGCTCAAGAGATCTTTTGTTCAACGTCAAAGATGATGTAACTGAATCAACTAGAGAAGCCAGGGACAGCAGAGTTAGGCTGGGCATCAAGGTAGAAGTCACCCTTGTAGAACTACGAAAGGGTGAAGGTTTAAAACATACATAGCGAGTTTCTGATAGCAAGCAAGAAAGAAAAGGTACTTACGCTTTAGTGATGGCAAAAGTGTTGTGCTTCCCGGAAGAGTCCAAACAGACAGACATTAGCTTTAACAACATTCAGACCGAGGTTTTTCAGTGCATTCATCTGTAAGACAAAGTCACTAAAATTAGCTCACGATAGCCTCAGATATGCTAAACAAATGATGGATGATATTGCCCTAACAGTTTCACAATCAGAAATAACCTAAAGGTGCAACATAAATATGTCAAAAGGAAATGAAAGATTTGATATTTCAGGAAGGAAAAGTTCCAAACGGTATCCAAAAGAGCTCCAAGGCGATCCCCAAACGTTATCTCCACCACAGTTGCATCAGGATCAGAATCTTGGTCAATTATAACCTTGGGAATTGGAACTGTGTCTGTTTCATTGTGACCTCCACCCTGCTGATACACCATTTCCCCAATTTAATAAACAAATGAACTGCTAAGTTCATATGGATTAGTATGCAATAAAGCAGAAAAACAAAATCAAAATATTCCACACCTCTACAGTTGCAGAAGAGGATGCTCGAGGAATGATCACGGTCCTGGAACACGACAATCTGTGGGGGGGGGGGGGTGGGGGGGTGGGAAGTCACCAAAGAGTACAATAAGAACACATGTAACAAGACCACATAATAGAGTAAATGTTGAAGCTTTAGGTTTTCTTCCATACTTAATTGCAGACCGATGGGCAGAATCAAGACAGTTCAATCATCATCAATTCACATTCATCCCAGCTGCTAACCTTAATCAAATTAATTGAAAACTGAGAATTGCCCCTGTTACTAATCTAGATCGATACTTTGGCCACGATCAGACCAGACCAAACAATGAAGAGATCATGATGAAAAATAGAAACTACCATGAAAGGAAAATGTCCACAGTTTACTAATGGCATGACTCCTATAAACCCAAAACAAAGTTCAATACTTTAACATAAAAACATACCAAACAGAAAAGAGGAAGAGATAATCTGACAACCATTACCTCTTCTCATTGCAGAGAAACCGGACCTGTGTAGGAATATGACCGAAACACATGGGATTTTCGACAACTTTAACATTACTAAACTGAAATGGGAGGTTAGCGAAAGACATGGGCACAGCCATTTTGGTCTATTCCTTCTCCTTCTTAACCTAAATGAAGCAAGAAGATGATGACACACAACAGCAACAACTAGAGCACAGAAAGCAAAGTAAGAAGAGAACCCAAATGAGAGGACATCACGAAAATCAAGGATAACAGGGTGGTACTTCTTGCAATATCCGCCATGAGAAGCTGATGAAGGATTAATATATATATTTATCTGTTTTTTCTTTTTTCTTTTTAACTTCTTTTATTTATTTTTCTTTTCCTTACAAGTTATGTCTAACGTCCATTCCTCATCTCATCTGCATTTGTTTGCTACCCAAGTTGTTGTTTTTGTTTTTTTATATAAAAAAAATTCATTTTTTTCTTAATTGTAATCTAGAATCGTGTCTAGTTGTTAGAAAATAGTGGCATGGTTGGTTAAGGTAGCTCTCACAGTCACCATCATTGCCACTCTCTTCACATTTATAAAGAATAAAGCTTTTTTGTTTTTTGAAAAATAAAATAAAGAATAAAGTTCCAAATATTTTACTGTGACGAATTTAAATTGCAAAGATTTCAACTTGAGTCCTACTGCTAAATTGCAAATAATAAATACTCTAATTAAAATCACATTTTTGTAGTGGGAGAATGTTCTAAACTGCAAACAGAAAAGAGAAAAAAAAACGACATTAAACTAGTTTTAAGATATAAAAGTGATAAACGTCACACTTTGAGATCTAAAAGAGGCTATTTTTTTTCTCTCTAATCGAACGAAATTAATCTTTTGCTTAAAAATGGCCGAGATTTTCTTCTAAATTGTATGATCTTTAAGTAGCGTTTGGTTGACAAAATTAAAAGAGAAAATGACATAAAAATATGAGATTTCGAGCTTTATTGCGTTTTAGATGAGACAAAAAAAGTTGGAATGACCTTCTCACTTTTTTCCAAAAATAGAGGAAAATGATTCCTTAGCTAGGGGAAGTGATTTTCTAATATAATGATTTTTTTTTTAAAATTAGATATTTGTCCAAATTTTTTTTATAGAAAAGTAACTTAATATAAAACCATTCCATCGCTGACTTCATTCTCATTGTTTCTAACACTTTATCTAGAATGAAATTGAAGTTTGATGTGTGTAAATGCGTATAGAATGTCAATTGGTTTTGATTATTAGGAAGAATATAGATAAAATATTTGCTAATATGGGTTTCACGGCCTATTTAAAAAAAATATGGGTTTCACTTCCTACGGGTGAAATTAGTAAAGTTATGTACATAATTTCAAATCTTCTAAAAATTTATCAAATTTTTAATTAGTGACTAAGTTTGATTATCTAATTTAAATTTTGTTCTTATTGTCTACTAATAATTATTATCTATTAAAGATAAAATAGTAATTTTTCTTATTTTCCTTTACAATTTTCAACTAAAAAACAAATACAATAATGCTAGGAGTTTTAAATCTCAACTAAACATAAAAAAAACTAACATTCCATTTAATCATAGAGAGAGATTCCAACAGAGAAAGTAAAAATTCGTGAACCAAACGTTACCTTAAGTCATCTCTAAGTCAAATATTCAACTGTATACTTTTCACCTTTTTTTTCTCATTCACAGCAACAATTTGATTCAACATTTGGTCCTCAAAGTTAAAAAAATTAACAGTCTAGTCCTGAATAGAGCATTTTTTGTCATTTCTAAAATAATAATTGATCAAAAGAGAATATTTCGTTTATTTTTTTAGCAATGCATTCCAATTTCCAACATCATATCAGCCGCCCCTCCCCAAGTTTGTGGGCCAGTGGTAAATTCCATGATTTCTAGTTTGAAGAAGAAAAGGAATTGGATTGGAACATAAATGCGCTTACGTAAGAACCTAAAAGATAGGAATAGGATTAGAATTATGGGTCAGGACAACTACTAGGCCTTCTCATCAAAACAGAAAAGGGTATCATTGCTCTGTCACATTACTAGGAAATCCAACCTGCAGAATCCAATGCTCACTCTACCAATGTTAATGGAATCCACCATATGCACCCTATTTGAACCCAACTTGTCCATGTGACCAATGGATTCCTCCATGGAATCCAAAATTCGATGTCACGCGAATTTACATCGAATCACCAAGCATCAAAACATGCTTATTCATTACATTAGAAGGATCGCACCTAGGACCGACGTTAACCGAATCTGACGAAGTTCCAACAACTGATACACTAAGGATCAAGGGAGAAGCGCCGAAAACAAAATGAACACTATGAGAGATCAGCAATGATGCAGTCAACTTAATTCAAGTAAGGCATGGTGTCTTTGCATGTGTGAGCATGATAAAAACTTAAAGCAGTAGTCCTGTCATTTGCTGCAACCTTTCAAAGCATGATGCTGTAGTAGAGGGCCAGAGAGTCCATGTAGATTTAGTAACCCTTGTTTCCTCGAATTCTAGCTCGCATGTCAAGCTGGAAAAACACAGGAGGTGACAATTAATGGACAAATTTCAACAAATTGTTGTGTGCAGAATTCATTTGTGATTTCAGTCACCATAAAACGTATATTTACTTCACATAAATGGTATAGAAACACGATAAACTAAGAACAATATAGCATTAACAAAAAATAGCTGTAAGCATGGGCAGGCGCACACACCATATTACATAAAACAACAACGATAGTAAATAACTAATTGGAGCATAGGCCAATCAACTTAGCTAGACAGGGATGTAGATTACTGTGAGGCACGCGATTGGTACTAATAAACCAAGAATACACAGAGTGCAGGTATCAATAGATACTTCTTTCTTTCAACTTGATTGGCTAAACCTTCAAGTTTGTAGGCTCTTCACAGCCCACCTGCAAAAGCATGTATGCCCTAGGGTTGATCTAGTAAAAGGTAAGGGCATAGACAAACTAGGAACCACTTTATAGTAATGGCCCAACTACTAAACTATATTCTTTTACTGTCTTCTTTTTAAGTGTTGATCTTATGCTGATGCTTTTATCTCCACAAGGATGCCTCTTATCTGATATTAGAGAGATGTAAGATAGTTTTGTTTAAAGTGTAAATGCAGCCAATGAAAGAAACTGAAGCTTGAATTTTCCTTGTGCTCTTTGTTTCGATCAACTCCAAATTCCAAGTCACTGTCCACATTAAAGGGACGTGTTTTTGGCCTTAAAGCTCCTATCCTATTCGACCATATCTAGGGTATCACTCAACATTTTCAACCCAATTCCAAGAGAAGCAAAGCATGCTCATGATTTGTTTCACGTGAATGCACGACCATAGCTTCCAAAGAAACGACTCTGAGATTTTTACTGCTATACAACAAATGATAAACGCACCAGTAAAATTTTCTAGAGACCAGAACCTTCCAATAAGCTAACTTGACGTAAATGATTTTCAGAGGCTTGTTCAAGAATCTCTCAGTATGACCAAGGATGAATTTGCAACTCCAAAACAAATCTACATAGTTTCTGATTGATGAATGAAGGAACTAACGGAATAAGGAACCAATTAAATTTTCAACCGTATCAAGTTTGGAGAAGGCTAGCTTTGCTTTTGAAACAAGAATAGAAACCTAGCACGATGTGCTTCCTTTACTCAATGCTTCTCTATTACATTTTTCCATTGAAAAGCTATTCTTAGTTTACCAAGCAACTCTGGAATACCAATTATTGATATTAAGTCTCCTCCCTAAAAGATTTAGCACATTTACAAACAGTAGAAAGACAAAGATTGACTGCAATGCTTCTCATGGATTTCGCATTGAATGCTTAATAAAACAATAAGTCTTGATTATAACTCAAAGCACATGACACAACCCTTACAGATATACACAAGAAAACAGTTTAAGAGGATAATTCAAAAGAGAAGAAAGCAATGAAAATGCGGCCAAAAACAGACAGGAAACAACAATTAAAATAAGTTTCTCTTAGTCCCACACACTCACTGGATATGGATGGACTCCTCACCAGCACACTCCCTATATGGCCGCTTCTCATCCTGAAAACGTAATGAAAGCAAAAAAAAGAAATCGATAACAATTACACCGAAACAGTATAAGTTTCTCGCTCAAGGTGAGAAGCTTGAAAATGAAAAAAAACAATTAATAGAGAAAAAAAAAGCAACTACCTTAACACAAGGAGATTCACTTAGACATTTAACCAGCTCCACTGCAAGACCCTTGCACGACTTCGCCATTTATTTCTCCTACTTCTGTTCCTCCTCCTAAACTTCCATAAACATAAAACTTAGAATGATTAAAACAAGAGTTGCTTCAAAATCCTTAGTTCTAAGGAGATAATGCTATTGAAGACAGATTGGTCCTCCAAGGCGGGCTTCCATATTGTAATTGGGCCAACTTCCCCCATCCCAATCAGCAAAAAAAAAACAGCAAACTTTAAGATTCCAATACTTAGACATATGAGTCAGGCATTTCCTCAAACAGTTATTGACCGACAAAGAGAGGCATGTTTAGACATTGCTTGTGACCTATCTATCTATGGTATCATGACCCATCTAATTCAATCGCTGCTTAATATATTAAAAGGAATAGAACAGGTAGAAGACGAGCCAACAAATTAACTTGCTCTCCATGCCACATAGATAAGCCGTAGGAGACATGAGAAGTGAATGAGAAGGAGACGTCAAACCACCTGAGATTAAGCGAAAGAACCGCTGCGTTTCCGGAAAATGATTCGATGGCTCCAGAAATTTCCAGGTGCAGGGAAGGAAGTGTTGATCTTCGCCTTCGCGTGGGAAGGGATGGTTTTACGGTTTTTACTTTAGTTTGGGACCAAAACAAAATTTCTCCTCCTAGTTAGGTACTGAAGTCAAATAGAGACCTAAAATAAAACATAACCCCTTTCAGATTAAGGGAGAAAAAATAGACTAATTTACTAAAAAGGTTACTTCTTTTTTTTTCTTCTTATTTTCTAAAAAACAAAATGTTTCCACCTTCATAACTTTAAGTTCACCCATTAAAAGTTCAATTTTATTCAAATAAGATCAGTTTTTTAACGAAAAGTTATAAAAAAAATTCAGATTTTTTTTTTCCGACCAGATATCTATCGAAGAAATAAATTTATGGAAGTAACACTTTATAACATTTTAATTTTGGATGATAGGTAATCAGCGAGAGAGTTCTGGCGCTTTCACCTCATTAATAAGAGTTCATTAATTACTAATACAAACACTAGTCTGTTTTCTTAAAATAAAAATAAAAAACAATAATCTAATAAATTAGTAGCATTAGATTCTTTGAGTGTCCACTTTGATTTAATTGATTGCCATATCCGATAAGTTTCAAACAATTTTAAAACCAGCACATTGTCTGAAATAATGCAATATTAATTAAATAAATCTCTTCCAACAATGGACCAAATGGTGTCAAAATAATTCAATATTAATTAAATAGATCTCATTTAATTGTAGCTATAATATGCTCAAAACATAGTAATTACCAAACGAAAGATAGAAAGAGAGACTCCAACGATTTTGATTGCTCATCAACAATGGATGGCAATCAAAATATAAAAAAACCCAAATGCATCCTTCTTGTCAACACTAAAATTGATAAATATGTATTTTTCTAGTAAAATGCAATGCTGCAAACTTGTTTTCAGATTCTAACAAAAATACAGAATGACTTATCAACTAACTAATAATAAACTAGCATCATCAACATCTAAACAACATCCATAGGAGACGAGACGAGGCGAGAGCACCGGACAACCCAGGGTAGTTGCAGATATTCTTCTACATCAATCACTTTGTTACTCTGTAGGTCTGTGCATATAACAAAGACAAACAATCAAACTCCATATAAGAAAAGAAAATCGACATATATCACATTGACTTGCAGTAGTTTTGCTTACAGACCGAATAAGAGTGCAAGGAAGATTAAGACAATCGAGAACAAGAACTACTAATAACAAAGTAGAATATTAACAAACCTTGACTCGTTTCAAAAGCTCCTTAGCCCTTGCATTATTCTTGAAATGATCACGTACAGGCTGCAGAAAATATTAAGCACATTGTTGGTTAGCTGACAATACAGGATAACACACGCCTCAGCGGTCAATTGGTAGAACTCTTGTTTTTATATATAAAGGAATAGTGTATGGTTAGTGGAAACGAACTTCCCTTTCAATCAAGATAGGCACAGAACAGGGTTGGTAAGTGATAAAATTCAACAAGCCACAAGCAACATTTTTTTCGCAATTCACAGACATCACTTTCCTGCGATTTAATGAAACAGTATAGGTTCCAGCGTTTAATTACCTGCAGTATCTTATTCAATGCCTTTGATAGAGCAGGCTTGAGGTCAGCAGGATGCAAGCCCTCGTTTTCATACTCAGCAACAAGTTCTTCAAAGCTAAGGAAGGTCCTGTATCAATGTAAGAAAGTTAGTGCATTAAGTGGCATACCACAGTTGACAGCAATAAGAAATTGCTATAATCACAATCTACGAGTAACATTTCATGATGAATAACCAGGAAATTAAAGACATCATAATCGAGTAAACTTGCAAATTAATTCCCGGGAAGTGGCTTAAACCCTCCAAACGGTCCAAATAATAAAAAACAGGGGAAAACATGAAACAGTGAAATAAAAGGAAGGCAACAGGGCTTACTTCTCTCCTCCATTTTCTGGTTTACGTTCCACCTTGAACTCATTAAACCATGGAAAGATAATGTATTTGATGTATTCCAGGCAAGGATTCCCTTCAACAATCTTTGGGGGACAGTACGCCTTCTTTATTTTCAAGTTCACTTCTGCCTAAGAGCAGTGGAAAGAGAAAAAAATACTAATGCAACAAGCAGGGACAGTGATAAAATGCAGCAGTAATAAGCAGGCAAGCTTTATATTTGACATTAATTGAATTCCCATGTTACGAGGTCTCTTAATCTTACAATTGCTACTCTATGATAAAACTGAAGCCATACCTCTTCATCCTCCATGTAGATGGAAGAAGAAGGATCACTCTTTGACATCTTTTCTTGCCCTTGCTGCAAACCCGGTAACATGTCTGAGATCATTAAAACCGGATCATAATCCATAAGAATAGTGAAACCTTGAACGAAATGATGATAACAAATTGAATGCAAGGAATTAAGGACGTACGATGAGACAAAATTATAGGCTTGTTTTTCCTCTTGATGTCATGGCAGTACTCTCTCGCAAAAACATTCACCTTGCGCTGATCCATGCCCATTTGGCAAATGTCAGCCTGTTCACCATGATGATCAATTCAAGTTACAAACAATGCAGAAAGAGTTCCATAGCCAGAGTTTAAAGCCAGCACGGTATGCATTCCTTCCTATTAGAGGTTTCTTTCCAACCTCTTCCAGAAGTGTCATGGCCACATAGAAACAAACACCGGTTGAACAAATAACTAACAGTCAAGGTAGTTATGAAAAAAAAAGGCAGGTATAAAGTAAAATAAATCATCAAGTAAATCAAATTGGTAATAAGATAATAAGCAGCCAGAAAGAAGCAACACTGATAAAACAAACATGGATTCAGCTAGTGGCGAGGTATTAGAGGATTTAGTAGTAGGTTGCGGGTTCAACACCTAAGAATACCAAACAAATACAAGACAAACAAATATATACACAATGTCAAATACATGGGGTTGACTTACTTGATGTCAGGATCAGTTTATTTATGCGAAAAGGATACATAGAGGATGAAAAAAAAGAGCACAAAATGCTTGTTTTACATGTGAGATTCTAGTGGACAAATGGATGACATTTATTACTATGGTGCATTCTATTTTTACAAAATTAGCACTCTTTAGAAATGTTTTTTCAATCCACCAATACTCATATAACTCGCTCAATAGAAAAATAATCCATTTCTAGGAACAACTCAACTGGCAATTTGAGTACTAAATGGGGGAAATATAAGTGGCTGCCTGTAAATTCCAGAGAACAATGTCTATCAAAACCAACAAGCAAGAGCCTTAATTCTAATCGATAGGGGCAAGCACCTTGAGGAAAAAAATGTCAGCACATTGCATGCACGGGTACAAAATCTGGGCACCAGTCAACTCATCACTCTCATTACGACCCATAATTTGACAACACCTAAGAAGGACAAGAAAGCAATACTTTTAGCTCACAAGTAACAGATGATTCATGAGATTCACAGTCTAATCCAAGCTCCGTTACCTCATAATCCTAGGAAGCTTGTTGCTGCAGGCTATATCCATTACAAGAGGCCAGTACTCTGATGCCCTGGAGTTGATTTCATCTGAAGACCAAAGGAACTGTACATTACCCGCTTCAATATTCATTCCAACAGCCTTCCAAATCTCAATCAAGTACTCTCCTACTACTTTAATTTTGGCCAAGTCACCTCCCATTTTGTTGTTCAGTTTAGCAAACCAATCAGCAATCCAAATCTTGACATGGCAGCCAGCTGAAGTCAGCTTGTTCACGTTTATTGCTTTCACAACTCCCTGGCAACATGAGCATGGAAAAAACAAACAAAATGAGAAATCAAATAAACAAAAACAAATGCGTATAGCTCACATGGAAAACAAATCAACACTTGAGGAAATAATTAAAATGAAGGACCTGGGCAATGTGCATTCTGCCAGAGGGCTCAAACCCATCATAGCAAATGGGATTAGGCTTATGTTTGAGCAAATTGAGGAGCTCATCATCTTGAATACACTCTTCTCCAATACTCCTCACAATTTGAAACCTTTCTAGCAGATTCATCCTACACTCACAACCAAAACTACAATTCACTACAAATCAAAATCTAACTACAATGACCCATAAAACAAAGACAAGAAAGAAGAAGAAATGCGATAAGATTGGAGGATTGGATTACTCTGGAGTGGAGGAAGATGAGGCTGCGACAGTGAGGGATTCCAATTCTTGGGCAGGTGGAGTTTGCTGCACTTCCTCTTTGTTATGAGCTGCACCAAGCGCTAGTCTTTTGAGTGCAAGCTCATCATCTTGAATACACTCTTCTCCAATACTCCTCACAATTTGAAACCTTTCTACGATACTCATCCTAGGAAAGATTGATGTAGGAATGAGGGTAATTACTCTATTTTTTGTACTTGCGTCGCTGCCGGAGTTGGAGGAGGGAGAGCGCGGTGCTGTGGCGGCTATTGGTCGGTGATGGTGATTGAGCGGGAGATGGAGTGAATTTGAGGATGGGAGGTAGTGATTGAGGTGTGGTGGTGACAGGTTTAGGGTGGCTGCGTTTTAGAGGAAGAGGAGACGATGTTTTGTATTTATTGGTAGGGTTTGGTTGGTGTTTTGTTTTGAAAAAATAAAATAAATAAATAAAAATTAAAAATTCCTGGTCTAGCAGACCCACCGGGCTGGGACCGGGACCAGGAATCTGGACCCATTTTTAATCGGGTCGGGTCCAGATCTGGTTTGAATGTTTTCAGGTCTGATCGGGTCGGGTTCAGACCCGCACATTCAAATTGACAGCCCAAATTTATACGGGGAAAATTCTAAAAATGCCTGACCTGCTACGATCATTGCGCGTAAAAAAACTAAAAATTTAGTCAAAGAATAATAATAAATGTTTTAAATACATTTAGTTGTAATATGCTAAAAAAAATAAAACAAGTCATAAATCTTTCCTATTATAAATATATTTTTTTGGAAGTTAAATCACATTATACTCTTAAAATCGGTTAAATTTTATCCTATTTTTAAGGCTGGAATGAGAAATGATCATCTCTGTTCATAAAGTATGACTTTTACAGTTGTATTATACTAGTATATGAATAAATAACGTTATGAGTGAGTGCCAGCTATTATTAATTATTAATCTATATAGAAAAGCAAAAGCCCCAATCATTGGAATTCCTGACAATTTTGTTTTTTCTTCTTGCTCCTTTTTTTCCTTTTGAAATTTTTATTCATCAATTATTTTATTCCATGTGTTTATAAAAAAAATTCTAATTGAACTATTAGCTGGTTAATTTTGTCTTCGTATTCATAAAAAGATCTAATAAAATTTTGAAATGATTAATTCAATCCCTATATTTATAAAATATTTTCAATCAAACCTTATGCATTTATGAAATCCTATTGACGAATGGAAAAAATTCTTTTTTTCTATTTTTATTTTTCTGAAATATCTCTGGTTTTAGAAAACACTAGAAAATTAAAAATCGTGTTCACGTAGTACTAAATGTGAAAATTTTCAGTTTTAAAAAACTCAAAAAATTTCAGCTTTAGAAAATTTTCACCTAATACCTAACAACTAGTATTTCTTATTTTTTTGAAAAATGAAAATTATTAATTTTTTTCAATCAATTTGATTTTAATTAAAAAATTATGCTATCATTTATTTATCTTTTAGAAGATTAATAAACTAAACAGTAGTTCATCTTAATTTTGATGATGAACCTTTAGAGGACTTGCTTATAAGTAACCACTCGCTAATGACATCACATTATTTTATTGGTTGTGTGATCTTTGTAAACACGTTGAAATGAAAAATTGGGAGTGGTATATAATTTCTCCTCATTTGCAACACTGCATCCCTTACTAAGACAATCTAGTACGAACAAGATTAATTTTAATTCAGTAGATTCTAAAATTCATGTGGTTTAAACTGGATGAAGTACTACAAAGCTACATGAACACAATATTTTACATTCTAATTTAAACAAAATTCACGTATTCTCCATAATTCTAGTAATTTTACGTTTATACATATCATTATGTATTATATGAAATAAATTCTAAAATATATATATTTAGTATATATATATATGCATCATAAGTTGTGTTTGTACCTTATAATTTTTAATTTATTATCCTATTTGACCTCCCAATATTTATTCCCTTAAAAAAATTAACTTTTATTTATCAATTTACTATATTTCGTCTCATAAAAAATTTAACATCCTACCCCTTTAAAGAATCATCTTAGCTTCACCACTCGGAAAAAGAAAATATATTTAGTATTTTTCATTTTTTTTCTAGAGCATATTAAATTAAAATTAATCTTGCTCGTGCTAAATCATACTAAATGAATATTATTCCCGCTGCATAAAAATTATTATAAGAAAATATACATAAGTGATAACATGTATTTAAAAAAAAAGAGGAAACAAATGGAGTGCAGTGTAACGTCATAAAATAAGAAATCTGAAAAAAAAAACTAAAACAAATGACGGCGACAGGGGGAGGAGAGGCGGAAGAATAAAGAGAGAGGGGAGCGCCGTGGCGTAGAGGGAGAGACGAAGGCGGCTGTGGGTGAAGATACCTACTGTGCCTAAGGAGGAACTAGACTACGGACGCTGAAGCAGACAGAGGACGGCGGAGAGTACAGATTTGGTTGTGGTGGCGGTGGAGAGTCGGTGGAGGAGGAGCGGATGAACAGAAAATAAAAGGACGAAGAAAAGTGTGAACACGTTTGGCAGAGCAGGAGTTATAACAAAAATTAGAAAAATGGTTTTGTTGCTACCCGATTTTGGATTTAAATTTTTCATTTGTCGCATTTTTATCATCAATTTTTCAAAAATCATACACCTGTTTATTTTCGTCAATCTGATGTTTGTTTTTGCACTTCATATCGTTTAAATTTTATTTCGTACTTTTTCGCCTTGTTTATCACTTTTCTGTTCGACCCCGTATCGGTTCTCGAGTCAAATTCTCGAAACTAAGGGTCGAACAATTTCGCTCATTAGCTACTTACTTTTCTAACTCGCACTATCTCTTTGCATTTCGCTCAATTTTTATTTTTAGCAATTTTTACGTTCGAACTTTTATCGCTTACAAGCAAATTTTATCGAGCCATACAGTGATTTCGTCATTCGCTATATGTTAATTATTTCAGTTTATTTTATCTTATGTCCTAGCATTTTTGGTTCAAGTTTTTATCCATTTTCAGGCGAAATTGCCCGTACCGCCAGCTCGAACCAAATATACAAATAATAAACATTCTCCCTCTCACTCTCATCATCACCGTTGATCAACCATGACTTTTTTCCTCAAATCCATCCAGCGGCCATCTCCTTTCCTTCTTGGTTCATTTAATGCCTCATCTTTTTATTTTTATTTCAGTTTACTCCCTCTGCCATCAATTAATTGACTCGCACGGTTCACGCACGCATATCGAGGAGGCTGGATGATGCACTATTTGACCCCAAAAAATTTCGTTCTTTTTTTTAACGTACGTTAATCCTTAACGTACGTCCGAGAAAAAATTCAGATTTTTTTGAGGTCAAATAGTGCGTCATCCGGCCTACTCGATATGTGTATCTACAGTGTAGACGTCATCTATTGGATGACAGAGGGAGTACTCATCTACCCTCTCCATTTTCCAAGCCTACTCGACTTCTAACCAGCATCATCATTATCTCTACTCCCTCATCCAGCACTCAATCTCTATTTCTCCCTCTATAAATAGCTAAGGAAATTTTCCAATTAAAGGGGGGAGGGTGGCAACCAATCCGTTATACTCTCAATTCTCTCACGCTCCCTCATCACTCAATTGACTCCAACGGTTACTCAAATCCCAAAATCAATTTCAATCCAACCCTTTACCAATTACCAAATTAAATCCCACCAATTAAAATCCAAAACACCCAATTAAATCAAAAATACCCAATCCATAGCCGTGCCTCAACCGCGCCATCAATCGGCCACGCCACCACAAGCCGCCGCCTCTTAGCCGCACTCCAGCAGTGCCCCGGCCATGCCCCCGTCACAGCCGCGCCTCAGCCACATCCAAATCGTCACAATCAGCCATCCCACCACCGCGGCCATACCCAGCCGCACCTCGGCCCCAATCTAAATCAAAAGAAAAAAGAAAAAGAAAGATAAAGAGAAAAGAGAAGGAACGAGAGTAGAGGAGGGAGTGAAGAACAAACAAAGAAGAGAGGAGAGTGGGCTCGTTTGACAGGGAAAGGAAAATAAAAAAATAGAAAGAAAGGAAGAGGAGAGGAGCATTAATAATAAAAGGAAAGAATGGGCCAAGTTGTGCCTCGGCCCAAGAGGAAAAGAGACGGGCTGGACGCAAGCCCAAGCAAGAGAGGAGAGTAGGCTGCTGGCCAGCCCATGTGGAGAAGAAGGAAAGAAGCGATGGGCCACGCCAGGCCCAGCTGGAGGAAAGACTAGCCCATTTGCTGGGCTGGTCTGCTGTCTTGGGCCCAGTGGGCCGGGCCCAACTTTTCAGCCCGTCATTTTTATTGTATTTCAGTAATTTCTATTCGTATGTACTATTTATTTATTTCTCGCCTATTCGTACTGTTTATTTATTTTTCATGCATTCGTACTATTTATTTTTCACGCACTTGTATTATTTATTTATCTCCGCACTTGTACTATTTATTTATTTCTGCACGCTTGTACTGTTTATTTATTTCCGTATGCTCGCATGTTTATTTATTATTTTCGTATGCTTGCATGTTTAATTATTATTTTCGTATGCTTGCATATTTAATTATTACTTTCGTATACTTTTGCACGTTTAATTATTTTGCTTGCATATAATCATCAAAGATAACGATTTCACTTGCTTACAATAATTCTAATTCCGATTATTCGAATACTCATACTATTTAACTAATTATTTGCATGCTGAAATAGTTATTCCGCCCGTACTTAATCACTAATTTTAATTATTTCACTCGCAACAAGTCATTAAATATTTATCTATTTTTCGATTATCATTTTTCCCCAAATTAATAATCTCGACTTTGTAGGGCAAATCGATCGACGCTTTTCACAAGTACACCTCATATTCTCGATCCAAAAGGGTAAAAACCGCCCATACCCTTCTCTAGTAAACATTTCTTCCCTTTTATTTATTCACGCTTTCCCGTATTTACGCTCGTATGCATGGCATTTAAAATTATTAGAATTTAATTTATCCATTGGGCATGATAACTAAATTAGGACTTTTTATTTTACAAACATGTTTTAACACCTCTTTCTCCGGTAACCTTTTTAGGATGTGGCACGGGTGCCTAACACCTTCCCGAGTCCATAATACGACCCCGAACCACTGTTCTCGGGTTCAGACCCATTCTTGCCTTAGCTTTTTATTTTTTATGCATGACAAATAGGTTCCCTAAACCTAGAAACAAAATAGGGTGGCGACTTCATTGCATTATGTGAGATGAGTCCATCTTCATCTCACATCGCGTCCCAAACCCGCGTCGCATTAGGATAAAATCCAAAAAGGGGGTGCGACAGTTTGGCGACTTCACTGGGGACTCATAGGGTCGAAGCCGGATTTTTTTGAGGTATTTATTTCTCAATAAATTGTTGACTTTGTTTCATATGATTTTTGTACGTGATTAATTGTTTTTCATTGATATGATAAATTGTTGTATGATCACATGATTTTTTATGCATGATTATTATTTTTATTTGTTAATAAATTGCTCATATGATTCAGTGTTACTCACTTTGATAAACTGTCATTGCATATGCAATTTCACGCATAATCCCTATCGCCGGGCATTTTCCAAATAAGATTAGGAGGTTAGTAGTGAAGTCCTAGGACACGTGTCCCAGTAAGCTTTCACGAACGCTAAACTCGGACTTGAACCTCTAAATGGGTGAGCGCCCTGATTTTTTGATGTTTCGGTAAGCAATCACATATCCATTTACTGAGGGACCACTTTTATGGTATCTGTTGCTACCCGATTTTGGATTTTAAATTTTTTATCGTCAAATATCTTCTCATTTCAAGCATCAATTTCAAAAATCGTACTTCCATTTATTTATGCCAATCTGATGTTTATTTCTACGTTTAATCTCATTTAAATTTTATTGCGTACTTTTTTCGCATTTTTATCACTTTTCCCATTTCGAACCCGTACCGGTCCTGAGTCAAATTCTCGAAACCAAGGGTCAAAAAATTTCTCTCATTAGCTACTTATTTTTTATTATTTTTCTAACTCGCGCAATTTCTTTGCATTTCACTCAATTTATATTTTTAGCATTTTTTTAGGCTCAAACTTTTATCGCTTACATACAAATTTTTATCGAATTATTCAGCGAGTTTTTCATCACTCATTGTATGCTAATTGTCCTAATTTATTTTATTCTACGTCTTAGCATTTTCTGTTCGGGACTTTAGTAAAATTTTCTTGTACCGTAGATACGAGTTAAAAATATTTCGCTCGTATGCATTAATTTGCATTAATGCAAATTAATGCACTGCTGCAGCCGTGGCCTCTCTCGATTCTTCCTTCAACCGCCTTACTGTTCTTCCCTTGATCCTCACGTTCATGACGTCATCAAGGCCACCTCATCCTCATCTCTACCGCCTCAAGCTTCTATAAATAGAAGCCGAAGCCCAAACAAGAAGGGGGGTGATAATCTTCTACCTGGGGGTAGGACTTTCCCATGTTGCATGGGTTGATAGTGGACTGGACTTGGTCATAGCGGGCTGAGGTGGAGCTTGCTTGGTCAATGATGAACCTGCAAAGCGCCGGAGAGGTTCTCCGGCGTAAAACCTCCGACGATCAAGTCAGACAATCGGAACTACAAGGGGGTAATCCATAGAATGAACATGGTACCTGGGTATTATTGTGTATGTCTGAATCTGTCCCCTTCCTGTGATGCTTAACCTTCTTTATAGTAGAAAGGTGAGACCCTTTCCACTAACCTTTATCAATCATTATCATGCTCCACCTGTATTATCATAATGCCCTTTTGCTGTAAAGGAAGAATCCCATGTTATTTAATATAACCGGTGCGTTTAGTGGGATTCGGATGCGTGTTAGTGAGGCCTTTAGGTGTGGCCATTATTGAGCTGTCAATATTCCCTTTATGAGCCTTCATTAGTCAACAACACGTGAGGACATACTTGGTGATGACCGTCGGCTTTGAGAAGAGCTTTATATACCTTTAACCCGTTGGTCATAAAGGATTTACCTCGTGACTCCTTCCACAAGCCATCGGTCATGAGGCATTATCTTTTCTTCCTTGAGCCGTCGGTCATTCAGCACGATGATGATGTGGACACTTTCCTGAGCCGTCGGCCTTTGGGAGCTTTGTCTATGTGGAAGCTTGTGTGGTCCCCTTTTCTAAGGACTTAGTCAAATATGTTATCAGAAGCCCAAACGGAAAGTAGCCTGAGTGTTTACCAAAGGCTTAGTAATTTACTGTTGACCACCGGTTTTGCCAAGATTTCATATCTGTCCGTCGGTCATGTTCACAACAAAAAAGCGTAGCTCTGATTTTGAATGTTCTTGACTTCGTAGTGCCAGAAAAACCGTCGGTTATAGAACTCAGAAGCTTTTGTGCCTTCTCTAAATGCCGTCGGTCAGCTTGCTTTTGTTTCTATCTTTCGATTTGAAATTTCGATGTCCGCGCTTCACTTTTTGACACGTGTCTTTTATGCCTCTTTTTTCAAATTTTGCTCTTTACTCGAGAAACAAAACGTCTCTTCAATAATTATAATTTTTACTTTATTGATTACCGCGATCCAGCTGTTCCATCAGTAACATCTCTTCCTTCATCGGTTGCGACCGTCCACGTGTCAAGGCGCGTTTGTTCTTTCAATCCATGCGTCTTTTGGCGATTGGTGATGATTGAGGGTGTGACTCTTTTATAAATAGAAGTTCTCTCTCTTTCCTCATTTACTTACTTGATCTCCTTCTTTCTTCTCATTTTAGGGTTTTCTTATCCGCTGCCGCCTCTTAGCTTTTCCATCGGGTACCTCTCTTGTTCCTGCTTTTCCTTTTCTCTTATTCTTTTAGCATGTCGAACTCTTCTTCTAGTTCTAATTCTGGTTCTGGTGGTGAGGGTAATGATGAGCCGGGTATCAAAAAACCAATTTCTTTTGTTCCTTCTCAGATTAAAACGCAATCTGAGTTAGATAAGGAACTTAATCGTTTCCATGCCACTTTTCCCAGAGGTTCAGTCCCTCAAATTGCTAATCCAGATGAGAGGTCAAACACTATTTTTAGAAACAGTAAAAAACACTGTAGAAGAATTTTATACACCAAGATGTTCGCTTACGGTTTCCGTCTTCCTACTCATCCCCTAGTTTCTTCTTTCCTTAGCTCTAGTAAGATCAATCCAGTCCAAATCACACCCAACTCTTGGTCGTATATTTATTCTTTTATCCATCTGTGTGAGATCAAAGGTGTGGAAGGCTTCCCCCTCAGAGTGTTTTACTACTTCTTCCTACTTAGGAGTGACAAAGGGATTATCTCCATAAGCCCTCAGTGGGATGATGATTTGATGTGGTTTTTGGGTAGTTTTCAAGGCCCTGAATCATCTATTAAGAATTGGAAGGAAAGGTTTTTTGTTGTTGATCTTCCCGACTAAAATTTTGGTTGCAAATTTAATCTTGAGGCCTCTGAGAGACATTTCCCAAGGCCGACCATTTATGATATTGATGAGAAGGTGATTGTGGATAGGTTAAAAACTTTTCGCCATCCCATCCTTATCCGCCCGTTCAGCAATTATGAAGATATGGAAAAGTGCCTTGTTGGTTAGTGGAATTCTTCCTCTGTTGAAATATTCATTTGTTTCCTAACACTGATGTTCTTTTCTTTTTTGCAGAAATTCTCGACGATTGGAAGCCAGATTGCATCAGAAGAAGGAAATTCCCGACCGGTCGTTCTCCTGCCAAGAAAAAGCGCAAGGTAGCAGTCGAGAAACCCAAGAGACCGAGACAACCAAAAAAGACCAAGAAGATCACTGGTTCCCTTCTTCTGGATTCAATTCTTCCCGCCGGTCAAGATCTGCCAAGCTTTTCTCAGCCGTGTTCCTCTCAATTTCCTGACGACGTTAGGCAGGCGACGGACTTGTTAGTGACTGCTCTTGAAGATCCGTCGGGTACTTCCGATTTTCCTCTTAAACCGTCGGCCGACATGTCTCTTAACCTGAGTGATTGCTTGAGGAACCCTACCCGCAAGAGGGCCCGTCGGGAATTATCTTTAGGATCTGATACTGTGGCTGTTTCTCTGTCGTCTTCAACTCCCGTCATTTGCTCGTCGGTCATAACTGCTACAATTTCTGAAGGTGTGGTTGCAAATGTTAAGTTGCCTCAATCAGCGGGTCTATCGATGCTGAATTTTGAGCCTATCTTCACCTCTTCTCCTTCACTTATGGCTTCGTCTGCCAGAGTCGACGGTTCTTTCTCTTCTGTTCTGCCAAATTCTCAGACTTTGACTTTTTTACACTTCGTGCTGAGTCCCAATCGTTAGAGACCGTCGGTCGTTGATGGGGTTTTGCAGAATCCGTCAGAAATGAAAGTAGAGCTTTCTGAAGATCCTTCAAATCCTTCCTCTTCATTCCAGATGGATTTTCGCAACATTTTTGCAGAAGGTTTAAAAAGCTTGGGTTATTCTCCTCCTTTTACTTCCAATAAGGATATTGCTCCCATTCTTGCTGAGGCTCTTCGTTTTCCTCAATTTCCAAATGAAATGGCCGGCCGTCCACTGCACTCTCAATTTGCTTAGTATCGAGCTGCTTCGCTTGCAAACCACATGCGTTTCCAGTGGTTGATGGACAATACTGAGGCCAGACTTTTGCATGATGAAGAATCTCGAGTTGCCAAAAATGGCTGTTTCAAGGCGAAAATTGATGATCTTCGTCGTAAGGTTGTTGATGCCACCAAGATTTCTCAGCAATCTGTTTCTGAACGAGAGGAGGCTGTCAGATTGAAGGAAATTGCTGAGGCTAAGGCCAAGGTTCTAAATGAAGCTCTTGAAGAGATAAAGAAAGTCGTTGCTGATTTATCTGGGGAATCTTCTCAGCGTCGTGCGAAAAAAGAGCGGCTTTCTGTTCAGTCTTCCCATCTTACTGAGGAGTTGGTCCAAGTCTGACGGGAAAATGCTGACCTTCAACTTCTTCAGTCTAAGTTTCCTGATCGTCTACGTCGGGGCCAAATTGCTGCTATGCAGGCGGTTCTAGATGGTTTTGCAGACTCTTATGGTGAGGATAGCTATGATTTCTCGAAAGTTGAAGCTGCTGCCAATGTTCATCTGAGTGAATTAGTAGGCGATACTTTCGAGACTCCTCCACCATCTCCTTTGGAAGACGCTGCCGCCGAAGATGATGCTTTGCAAGTTGCTGCTTCCATCAGTCAAGTAGTCGTGCAAGGACTTAGCACTGATGAAGCCATTGGTCGGGGTCAAGGAGGAGAAGAGCAAATCTTAGAGTCTACATCCGTCGGCCAACAAGAGAGAGCAATGGAGCCAAATGATGATACCGTCGGCCAAGGAGAGGAGGAGCATACTGTCGGTCAAGAATAGGAAGGATATTTTGTGTTTTTGTGCTTTCCTTAGGGATTTTTAATATCTATGTACTCTTTTCCCTTAGAAAAAATGGAACAAAATTTTTGCAATTGATGGTGGAGTGTGCGGTTCAAATTCCTACATATTTCCTTTCTCCTTCAATCCGACTTCAATCCGACTTTCGTAAACTTCGTAAAGTCCTCAAAGTATCTTTAGACAAAATATCCTTTGAATTACGTCCACATTTCAAACTAAATTTCTCCCAATCCATTTCTTCAATGACCAAATCAACTCAAATAATGCTCGATAGATTTGACTAAATAATCACATATATCTCATTACATAAAACATATAGAACATGGAAAATATTTAAAAACAAGCATAACTAAAATTCCTTCACAAAGGAATAGTATAAAAACATTACAAAAGCATAAGAGCGAATAGGTTAAAAATAGAAACTTATTAGGAATACTAATGTTGCATGGATGTGATCAAAGAGAGCATTGAGGTGAAGAGCAATGACACTTAGGGCAAACGAACAAGTCAGCACCCTTTGGATAATTTTTGAGGATGAGAAGAGGTAAAATAAAAAGAGAAATCATCAATGCCAAAATTGACAACATCATCCTCATTTCGAACGATAGCATTTCTAAAATCTGAAAGAATTCGAAGGATAGACTCTCGGTTTAGGAATTTTGGATATCTCTAGAGGTGTAATCTTAGAACGTATTTAAACACAAAAATGGCTTCTTAAGGTCTACGAATTACAGCTCGAGGATATGCAATGTCGTTGACTATTATGCCCAACGCATGCGAACGAAGAGATCAAATAAATTTAGTAGTATTTGGTCAAGATTTGTGTATATTTCGGAGAGAAAATCTTACTCTAATCATTTGAATCACACAAAAAATATCACATCAACTAGATTTCCTCAATGATCAATCACATGAGCAGGAGCATACATGCATAGAGAAAAATAATTCAAACTAAACACGTATATGCACAAAAATATAAAGACAATTTATGGCAATTAATTTCTTGGTACTAATTTCTTTTAATTCTATGTACCTGATTTAGTCAACGTTTTTAAGGATGCATAATCCCAAGGGGCATGTGTTCCGAACAGGCGTATTTCCTCCATTAATTGCACCACTTGGTCTTCATGCCTTTTCTAATTCCAGGACATTTCAGGAGGCGTCTCTTAATCTCACCACTTCGTTTCTTTAAATTCTCCTTTCCAAGGTGTTTTGAAAAGGCACTTTGAATAATATTCTGAATTAATGTTTCTGTCTCCTTTCTTCTATAAATAGACGATTTCTTTTATTTTTCTTCTTATTCTCTCCTTCTGTTTTCACCATGGATGGACAGATGAGAAGCGATTTCATTCCGTCATCTACGGAAGGAAAGTTGCATGGAACAAGTAGACATCTATCTAGTAGTAGCTGTGCTGAAGTGGTCTCGACTAGCTAGGGTGAGTAGTTGATTGGAGCAGGGTCACGAGCCTGACAAACTGAGGGACCTTTAGCTCCAGCTGTGTCTTTTCTTATTTTCATGGGCAGTCTGAATATGGCCCTCCCGCATTCGTGCCTGGAGGGATGGCGGACTGTCAAGACTACCTCATATGTGGAAACGGGGGGTAGTTTCTCTTAAGAGAAAAGTAGGGGATATCCGAGGAATCTGGTCCCTATGTCACTTCTATGTTCACATGAATAAACTATTTCTGTGCTGATGACAATCGGGCCCTCGAATGCAACCTAAGAATACCTTTTGCTAAGATCCTTCTCTATCTGATTATTTATGTTTATTTATCTCTCTGCTTTATTATTCTGACTTTATCACTGATTTGCTATATTTTATCATTCGGGACCCCGAACTGACAACTCGAGACCCCGAATTACTGCTTTCATATTAGAATTGTTAGCTCCAAATCTCTCTTGACTAACGTGTTTAGTCAAGCAAAACCCCCCCTGTTGTTACGTTTTTGGGTTTTTGTTCTGTGTTTGCATTCAAGACTTTGAATCAGTCTCTCTCAATCCCTGTGTTCGACCCTGACTACCACTGTACACATTATCAATTGTGCACATAATTTCAGGCATTATAAATCTCTATTTGACTAACGATCAGTGGTGCTGACTATTTTAGTATAAACAGCGTTGGAAATGGAGCATGTTCGCCGGACTATCGTCGCCGGCGACACAATGAGAGTCATCCCAATTGTTTGGCCTAGGCCGCGCAGGCCCAAGCGATGAAGCAGCGCGCGTTGGGCGCGCACGCGAGAGGGATGGCTGGGCCTTCGGCCCAGCAAGTGAGGACAGCAGATGGGCAGCTTCAGCCCAAGCTGAGCTGTGCTGGGCTTGACCCAGCTATGGGCCCATCCTGATGGGCCCACTCTCGGCCCAGTGGACTGAGCCCAATTTTTAGACCCGTCGTTTTTTTGTGCCTTCATACACTTGTACTGTTTATTTATTTTCGCACTTGTACTATTTATTTTTTGTATGCATGTACTGTTTATTTATTTTCGTATGCTTTTGCATGTTTAATTATTCTGCTTGTGTTTGACCATCAAAATTAATTATGTCACTTGCGTACAATAATCTTGATGCCGATTGCGTACAATAATCTTGATGCCGATTATTCGTATGCTCGACTTTTACTATTTGTGCACGCATGTTGAGGAGGTCGGATAACTCACTATTTGAGACAATTTTGCCCCGAATTTTTTCTCAGACGTACGTTAAGGATTAATGTACGTTCAAAAAAAAGTACGATTTTTTTGGGGGTCAAATAGTGAGTCATCCGGCCTCCTCGATATGCGTATCTACAGTACGGACGTCGTTTTTTATAATCCGGAGGGAGTAATTATTTTTGCATGCTTAAATAATTGTTCTAAAAGGCCATCCTTGATACCAGCTATAAGTAGGGGTGGGCATTCGGGTATTTCGGAAATACCCGAATGCAAAATTTCGAAAATCGGGATTCCGAAATCCCAAAAAAATTTCCCGAACCCGAACCCGAATTTCCAGTACCCGAATTTTCCGAACCCGAATTTGAATTTCGGAAATTCGGGTTCCCGAATTTCAAACCCATTCGATCAAAACCCCAATTAATCCAATCCCAAATCGCAACCATCAAACAATCCCAGTAATCTAGAAACAAAAGCAAGAATTGAAAGTCTCAATGGCTTCGTAATAAAAAACAACAGAGAAAAGGAAAGGAAAAGGAAAAATACAGTATATATATATGATGATGATGTGATAAATAATCAAAAATAGAAAAAAGAATTACTCTTCTTCTTGCTCTATGGGCTTGCCGAAGTGGGAGAGAAAGAGCGAGATTGGTTGATCGGAGGCGATGGAGATGCTGAGGAGTTCGGTGGCGATGGAGATGCAGAGGAGATCGGATGAGATCGGGTGGGATCGGGTGTGATGGCGGATGTGGTGATGCTGGTCGGTTGATCGACGGCGATGAAGATCGGGTGTGATGGCGGATCGGTTGATCAGAGGCGATGGAGATGTGGAGGAGGTCGGTGGCGATGGAGATGCGGAGGAGATCGGATGAGATCGGGTGTAATGGCAGAGGCGGATGCATGTGGAAAAAGGAAAGAAAGAAAACATGATGTGGTGATGCTGGAAAAAGAAAGGCTTTGCCCCCAAAGAAAGAAAGGAAAGAAATAAAAGTGGGGAGAGGAAAGAAAAGAGATGTTGGGCTTCGGCCCAAACCAAGAAAAGAAAGAAAAGGGAGAGATTTCGGAAAATTCGGGTATCCGAATTTCTCCAAATCTGTTCCGATCCCGAACCCGAAATAATTTCGGGTATACCTTACCCGAACCCGAATTTTCCGATACCCGAAATACCCGAACCGAAATTCGAAAATTTCGGGTCGGAAAATTCGGAATTCGGGTATCTCGGAAATGTGCCCACCCCTAGCTATAAGGGCATACGCGGACTCAAACGATTTTGATTGCTCATCAACAATGGATGGCAATCAAAATAGAAAAAAACCCAAATGCATCCTTCTTGTCAACACTAAAATTGATTATGTATTTTTCTAGTAAAATGCAATGCTGCAAACTTGTTTTTAGATTCTAACAAAAATCCAGAATGACTTATCAACTAACTAATAATAAACTAGCATCATCAACATCTAAACAACATCCATGGGAGACGAGACGAGGCGAGAGCACCGGACAACCCAAGGTACTTGCAGATATTCTTCTACATCAATCACTTTGTTACTCTGTAGGTCTGTGCATATAACAAAGACAAACAATCAAACTCCACATAAGAAAAGAAAATCGACATATATCCCATTGACTTGTAGTAGTTTTGCTTACAGACCGAATAAGAGTGCAAGGAAGATTAAGACAATCGAGAATAAGAACTACTAATAACAAAGTAGAATATTAACAAACCTTGACTCGTTTCAAAAGCTCCTTAGCCCTTGCATTATTCTTGAAATGATCACGTACAGGCTGCAGAAAATATTAAGCACATTGTTGGTTAGCTGACAATACAGGATAACACACGTCTCAGCGGTCAATTGGTAGAACTCTTGTTTTTATATATAAAGGAATAGTGTATGGTTAGTGGAAACGAACTTCCCTTTCAATCAAGATAGGCACAGAACAGGGTTGGTAAGTGACAAAATTCAACAAGCCACAAGAAACATTTTTTTCGCAATTCACAGACATCACTTTCCTGCGATTTAATGAAACAGTATAGGTTCCAGCGTTTAATTACCTGCAGTATCTTATTCAATGCCTTTGATAGAGCAGGCTTGAGGTCAGCAGGATGCAAGCCCTCGTTTTCATACTCAGCAACCAGTTCTTCAAAGCTAAGGAAGGTCCTGTATCAATGTAAGAAAGTTAGTGCATTAAGTGGCATACCACAGTTGACAGCAATAAGAAATTGCTATACTCACAATCTACGAGTAACATTTCATGATGAATAACCAGGAAATTAAAGACATCATCATAATCGAGTAAACTCGGAAATTAATTCCCGGGAAGTGGCTTAAACCCTCCAAACGGTCCAAATAATAAAAAACAGGGGAAAACATGAAACAGTGAAATAAAAGGAAGGCAACAGGGCTTACTTCTCTCCTCCATTTTCTGGTTTAAGTTCCACCTTGAACTCATTAAACCATGGAAAGATAATGTATTTGATGTATTCCAGGCAAGGATTCCCTTCAACAATCTTTGGGGGACAGTACGCCGTCTTTATTTTCAAGTTCACTTCTGCCTAAGAGCAGTGGAAAGAGAAAAAAATACTAATGCAACAAGCAGGGACAGTGATAAAATGCAGCAGTAATAAGCAGGCAAGCTTTATATTTGACATTAATTGAATTCCCATGTTAATTGAATTCCCATGTTACGAGGTCTCTTAATCTTACAATTGCTACTCTATGATAAAACTGAAGCCATACCTCTTCATCCTCCATGTAGATGGAAGAAGAAGGATCACTCTTTGACATCTTTTCTTGCCCTTGCTGCAAACCCGGTAACATGTCTGAGATCATTAAAACCGGATCATAATCCATAAGAATAGTGAAACCTTGAACGAAATGATGATAACAAATTGAATGCAAGGAATTAAGGCCGTACGATGAGACAAAATTATAGGCTTGTTTTTCCTCTTGATGTCATCGCAGTACTCTCTCGCAAGAACATTCACCTTCCGCTGATCCATGCCCATTTGGCAAATGTCAGCCTGTTCACCATGATGATCAATTCAAGTTACAAACAATGCAGAAAGAGTTCCATAGCTAGAGTTTAAAGCCAGCACGGTATGCATTCCTTCCTATTAGAGGTTTCTTTCCAACCTCTTCCAGAAGCGTCATGGCCACATAGAAACAAACACCGGTTGAACAAATAACTAACAGTCAAGGTAGTTATGAAAAAAAAAAGGCAGGTATAAAGTAAAATAAATCATCAAGTAAATCAAATTGGTAATAAGATAATAAGCAGCCAGAAAGAAGCAACACTGATAAAACAAACATGGATTCAGCTAGTGGCGAGGTATTAGAGGATTTAGTAGTAGGTTGCGGGTTCAACACCTAAGAATACCAAACAAATACAAGACAAACAAAGATATACACAATGTCAAACACATGGGGTTGACTTACTTGATGTCAGGATCAGTTTATTTATGCGAAAAGGATACATAGAGGATGAAAAAAGAGAGCACAAAATGCTTGTTTTACATGTGAGATTCCAGTGGACAAATGGATGACATTTATTACTATGGTGCATTGTATTTTTACAAAATTAGCTCTCTTTAGAAATGTTTTTTCAATCCACCAATACTCATATAACTCGCTCAATAGAAAAATAATCCATTTCTAGGAACAACTCAACTGGCAATTTGAGTACTAAATGGGGGAAATATAAGTGGCTGCCTGTAAATTCCAGAGAACAATGTCTATCAAAACCAACAAGCAAGAGCCTTAATTCTAATCGATAGGGGCAAGCACCTTGAGGAAAAAAATGTCAGCACATTGCATGCACGGGTACAAAATCTGGTCAGCAGTCAACTCATCACTCTCATTACGGCCCATAATTTGATAATACCTAAGAAGGACAAGAAAGCAATACTTTTAGCTCACAAGTAACAGATGATTCATGAGATTCACAGTCTAATCCAAGCTCCGTTACCTCATAATACTAGGAAGCTTGTTTCTGCAGGCTATATCCATTACAAGAGGCCAGTACTCTGATGCCCTGGAGTTGATTTCATCTGAAGACCAAAGGAACTGTACATTACCCGCTTCAATATTCATTCCAACAGCCTTCCAAATCTCAATCAAGTACTCTCCTTCTACTTTAATTTTGGCCAAGTCACCTCCCATTTTGTTGTTCAGTTGAGCAAACCAATCAGCAATCCAAATCTTGACATGGTAGCCAGCTGAAGTCAGCTTGTTCACGTTTATTGCTTTCATAACTCCCTGGCAACATGAGCATGGAAAAAACAAACAAAATGAGAAATCAAATAAACAAAAACAAATGCGTATAGCTAACATGGAAAACAAATCAACACTCAAGGAAATAATTAAAATGAAGGACCTGGGCAATGTGCATTCTGCCAGAGGGGTCAAACCCATCATAGCAAATGGGATTAGGCTTATGTTTGAGCAAATTGAGGAGCTCATCATCTTGAATACACTCTTCTCCAATACTCCTCACAATTTGAAACCTTTCTAGCAGATTCATCCTACACTCACAACCAAAACTACAAATCAAAATCTAACTACAATGACCCATAAAACAAAGACAAGAAAGAAGAAGAAATGCGATAAGATTGGAGGATTGGATTACTCAGGAGTGGAGGAAGATGAGGCTGCGACAGTGAGGGAGGGATTCCAATTCTTGGGTAGGCGGAGTTTGCTGCAGCTCATAACAATGGCGGAGGAAGTGAAGCAAACTACACCTACCCAACAATTGGAATTGGAATCCCTCTGTCGCTGCCTCATCTTCCTCCATATGTCGCCGACCACCTTACAAATCCGGTCGTCGAAATCAAACTAAATACACATACAAGGCAAACCCAACCCCGTACATATCATCATACCCAATACAAATCAAACCCAATCCGTTTATCTCCTCCTCAAATCCGAAACAGCCATGCAAATCAAACAACAAGCACGACAGCAGACCAAACAAGAAGCAAGAAAAGAAACAGAGAAGAGAAAACAGAGAGTATTTTTTGTACTTGCGTCGCTGCCGGAGTTGGAGGAGGGAGAGCGCGGTGCTGTGGCGGCTATTGGTCGGTGATGGTGATTGAGCGGGAGATGGAGTGAATTTGAGGATGGAAGGTAGTGATTGAGGTGTGGTGGTGACAGGTTTAGTGTGGCTGCGTTTCAGAGGAAGAGGAGACGATGTTTTGTATTTATTGTTAGGGTTTGGTTGGCGTTTTGTTTTGAAAAAAAATAAAAAAAAAAATAAAAAATAAAAAATTCCGGGTCCGACAGACCCACCGGGCTGGGACCGGGACCAGGAATCTGGACCCGTTTTTAATCGGGTCGGGTTCAGATCCGGTCTGAATGTTTTCAGGCCTGGCCGGGCTGAGTTCGGACCCGCACATTCAAATTGACAGCCCAAATTTATATGGGGAAGACCCTAAAAAGGTCTGACCTGTCACGATCATTGCACGTAAAAAAACTGAAAATTTAGTCAAAGAATAATAATAAATGTTTTAAATACATTTAGTTGTAATATGCTAAAAAAATAAAACAAGTCATAAATCTTTCCTATTATAAATATAATTTTTTGGAAGTTCAATCACGTAATACTCTTTAAAATCGGTTAAATTTTATCCTATTTTTAAGGCTGGAATGAGAAATGATCCTCTATTCATGAAGTATAACTTTTACAGTTTTATTATACTAGTATATGAATAAATAACGTTATGAGTGAGTGCCACCTATTATTAATTATTAATTTATATAGAAAAGCAAAAGCCTCAAACACTAGAATTCTTGACAATTTTGTTTTTTCTTCTTGCTCCTTTTTTTCCTTTTGAAATTTTTATTCATCAATTATTTTATTCCATGTGTTTATAAAAAAATTCTAATTGAACTATTAGCTAGTTAATTTTGTCTATAATTTCCCCTCATTTTCAACACTGCATCCCTTACTAAGACAATCTAGTACGAACAAGATTAATTTTAATTCACTAGATTCTAAAATTCATGTGGTTTAAACTGGATGAAGTACTACAAAGCTACATGAACACAATATTTTACATTCTAATTTAAACAAAATTCACGTATTCTCCATAATTCTAGTAATTTTACGTTTATACATATCATTATGTATTATATGAAATAAATTCTAAAATATATATATTTAGTATATATATATGCATCATAAGTTGTGTTTGTACCTTATAATTTTTAATTTATTATCCTATTTGACCTCCCAATATATTTTTTTTTTGTTGATAATAGGATATTTTATAACAATCAAACTGCCATTATGGCATTACAAAAGACACTTTCGCCTCGGGGCATTCCCTTACACAAATATTTCCTAAAAATGAAATTTGACGGCCCAACTCTGGGGCAAGGACATTCAGTCCTAATACAAACCCATATCCATAAGGATAAGACAGAAAGTGGTAATATATACCACAAAGAAAAATCCTACATAATCAGGATACAACAAATAAACAACGATGCAGAGGCGGCGTGTAAGAGGAGCAAGGTAGCACCAACGAAACGGAAGAGGATCAAGGGCACTGTGGCTGGATCATAGGAGGCGGCGCAGAGGCAGCTTGGGATGCCACCAACGTAGAGCCAACACTCAGATCTACAGATCCCTACCAAATTATTATGGATGCTTCCATCGCTCTTTATTAACGCAGATCTGCACAAAACACTACCATAAAAATACAAATTGAACAGATCTAAGCACATAGATTAGATCTAATACTTAGATCTGAAGAAATTAAGTAAAAATAAAATAAAATTAAAATTAAACACGGGTGCCGCCGGCCCTAGGATGAAGCCGGCGGCCACCCCAGTTGATAGAGGGAGAAAACCAGGCAGTGTGAGATGGCGGCGGTTGATCGTCGGTGGTGGTGGTGGTGATGGCGAGAGTGTGTGGTGGCTGAAGAGGAAGGTTGAGACTTGAGAAGAAGAGAGAAGGGAGGGATGGAGGGGTTTATCTGATGAGGTTAGAGAGGAAAATGATTATATGGATACCTCCCAATATTTATTCCCTTAAAAAATTTAACTTTTATATATCAATTTACTATATTTCGTCTCATAAAAAATATAAAATCCTACCCCTTTAAAGAATCATCTTAGCTTCACCACTCGGTAAAAGAAAATATATTTAGTATTTTTTATTTTTTTTCTAGAGCATATTAAATTAAAATTAATCTTGCTCGTGCTAAATCATACTAAATGAATATTATTCCCGCTGCATAAAAATTATTATAAGAAAATATACATAAGTGATAACATGCATTTAAGAAAAGAGAGGAAACAAATGGAGTGCAGTGTAACGTCATAAAATAAGAAATCTGAAAAAAAAGAACTAAAACAAATGACGGCGACAGGGGGAGGAGAGGCGGAAGAATAAAGAGAGAGCGGAGCGGCGTGGCGTAGAGGGAGAGACGAAGGCGGCTGTGGGTGAAGATACCTACTGTGCCTAAGGAGGAACTAGACTACGGACGCTGAAGCAGATAGAGGACGGCGGAGAGGACAGATTTGGTTGTGGTGGCGGTGGAGAGTCGGTGGAGGAGGAGCGGATGAACAGAAAATAAAAGGACGAAGAAAAGTGTGAACACGTTTGGCAGAGCAGGAGTTATAACAAAAATTAGAAAAATGGTTTTGAAAAAATTAGAAAATTTGATTCCATGTGTTTCTAACTTTCAGTGTTAATTTAAAAAAATATTTATTTTAGAGATACGTAAACAACAATTTTTGAAATATTTTCAATTTTCTAAAAATTAGAACTTTTTTCAGAAAATTCTCCGTTCGTAAACAGCCACTTAATTTTTTCATGAAAATTCTCAAGTATCAACCGTAAACTTATAAGGATTAAGGGAAATAAGTTTACCCCACCCTTAATATTTACTCTCTAGAATAGCCATGTTATTAATCCTTGTTGCTTCTGGCCAGGAGAATTGGACTTTGGAGTATTCATGGGCTTAAGTAGATAATTAGGAGGTTCAGCTGATTTTCAGTCAAAGGTAGGAGTGAGGATAATTCGGTAAATTGATTGAACCGAATTAAAACCAATAATTTTATTTTTTTAAAATCAGACTAAACTTAAATTATTTGAAATTTTGTCGCACATAGAATACGAATTAGGATTTTTTTTATTCAGAAAAAGACGACTGGTTTTTATAATTTTTTTCCGGAAGTTTTTTTCTTCTCAGTTTTAATATTTATTTAAAAGCTCATATCATTGCAACTGGGAACCGACAATTGGATTGCGGGTTGTGCAGTCATTATAGGGACTTGTCCCATCCTTGGGGCAGAAATTTGGGCAACATATCATGGTATTCGAGTTGCTAAATCCTCGGGCCACCGGAATTTGTTGATAGAATTGCGATAATTTAACGTCGCCGTGCATATATATGTTGTTTGGTCGCTGTGCTTTAGCCTTGCCATGCATGGCTCTTGTGCATGGGCCAGCATTAGGGAAAGCTCTCCTCGGTTCACTTATTTTCGATAGGGCAAGTGTTCCAGGTAGGAAACTCAATCTGCAGCGAATTTTTTTTTCCACTTGGTCTATTTTTATGCTCCTGATGCTCTCATTTGCTAGAGCATGTTCATAAGAGTATAATTAGTGTTTGGCTTGGTCATCTAGTGAGTTTTAGCCTATTTTTATGTTCGTGATGGTGTTTGGTGTTTGGTGTTTCGCTCATCTAATGAGTTTTCTTGAAATTTGTTGTTCCTATTTAGAGTGTATTTTAGAACTTGAAGTGTCGGAGAAATAAATCATCTAAATTTGCACGATTTTTACGAAAAAATTTCAACATTAAGAGATTCATTATTCTTATATTTATTTATTTTTTCAATATAGGATTTTGATTAGCACACTTAAAATCTGAGTGCAACTAAAATTACCTAATAGGAAAAAATCAATTTCTATGAATAGTACAAATGAAATAGTACCAATGCCTATGAAAAGTCGATCTCCTTCTTTATTCATCTTTCATTAATGAAAATCTTTAATTTGTACCTTTTGAATTAGTACTATTTTATCTTTTAGGAGACGTTGCGGTATTTGAATTGTAATTGATACTAAACCCATAAATTATCCATAGAGATAGAGATTAGCAAGATCATCTAAGGAGAATTAGTAATACCTTAAAAGATAAATGAAATTTGACTACCTACGTGGTTACATACAAATTTCATTAATTTACAACATATATAAATTTAGTCTTTTTAAATTATTTAACCTTTCGACAGAAAATGAATTTTATTCAAATATAATTAATTTCGGATTGAGCTCCTCTAATTTTCTTTTAAACATGGCCAGTTATGTTAAAGGAATCCGAACCGTTCAATAAAATTGGATGAGTGAGATTAAAAATTCAAGTAATTAATGAGATGACCAGCCAGTGGTCAACTCATTAATGACTTGAATTTTTAATCTCATTCGTCCAATTTTATTGAACGGTTCAAATTCTTCTAATATAACTGGTGAAAAATTAGAAGAGCTGGATGTTAATTTCTATCTCTTTTCATGCGAACACTTTTCTCATATGCTTGATCCCAAACGGAGTGACTTCTTTGTCACACTCATCAAAAAAATTACTCTTATTTTTCGAAAATAATTATTTAAAAATAATAATAATTCCTAGAAAAAAATTATTATTGAACGGGAACCTGTCCCGTCCGTCCAAATTTAGATGGACGGGTCTTGTCCGTCCGTTTATTAAATGGACTTTGACAAGTCTGTCCAGTTTACTTATTTGACAAATGGAATTGGTGCATGGACATCCGTCCGTCCCATATTGCCACCCCTAATTTAGACCCAAAAGAGTTAACTTTGAAGATCGGTTGAATTGGCACCAATTTTTTTCACCGTTAGACACTTTTGGCACTCAACATTTGTGTCGTTAGATACGTTGACCCAATCATTTAACTTTCCATATAACCGGTTACTTTTTATTTTTTTCTCCATTATACGTATTAAAAATTATTTAAATTAAAAAATTATAGAAAATATAAAAATAATTAAAATAGATTAGAAATTTTAAAAAACACATAAAAATCAAAAAAAATTATAAAAATTATAAAATAGTAAAGTTAAATTATGTAATAAAATAATATAAAAATTAAAAAAGTAAAAGTGTGGAAAAATTAAAAACCCATGAAAATAAAATAGTAGTAAAATTTCTTTAAATTTAGTAGAATTTACACTTAGAAAAATTTTAACAAGTTGAAAATTAATGGGTGAAAAATAATTTTGGGATATTATTGAATATTAAAATCATTAAAATTATTAAATTGGGACCATTTTATACAAACCTAGCGTGCAATTTAAGCAAATATGAAATATAAGGATGCTATTTTAATTTTTTCTACTTTTAATATTTTATAATACATTTATTCAAAAAAAATCCATATTAGCAATACACATCTATAGGTATTTATTATTTTAATTATTTTTCTAATTTTTTTAATATAAATAATGAAAAATGAGATAAAACTAACGGTGATAATTGAAAGTTGACTTAGTTGAGTGTCAAAGTGTCTAACTATGTAAAATGTGAGTGTCAAAGTATTTAACGGTACAAAAATTTAGTACCAATTTAACCGACTTTCAAAATTGGGTACTAAAATTTCTAACTCCTCCTAAATTGAATGTGGAAACGTCTTTTCCCCTATTTAAAATTAACATGTACTCCGTATCAACTTTTATTTTTTACTCCCTCTGTTTCCAATTAACTGTCACTTTTCTACGGATTCTTACTGTTCATAATACTTGTCATTTTATCTTTTCCGAAGCATATATTTTGTGCAAATGATAATTTTTTTTTATGCATCAACCCAATTTGATGTTGGTGTGATAATTTGAGTGGAAATTAGGAATAAAAATGAAACAATGTGGAATAAAATAAGATCAAAGATCATTGTCTTACGAATTTTTACTATTTCAAAACGTCGTTTAATTGGAAACGGAGGGAGTATTCTTTTTAAAGAATTACACGTTACCCCTACTGTACCTACAATTTTTCCGCAAGTTTCCTGACTACTGCTCCCCTCTTCCAATTGACCATCGTCTAGAAACAGAAACGCTCATGCCTTACTTGCCAAAAGACTAATCAATTCATTCTGCTTCTCCTCTAAAGAAAACACATCACTCACTTTCTCACTCAGGGCACAAAAGCTAGCTGTCAATCCATTCCATTCCATTCTTCGCTGAACCTAACAAATATCTGCTCAAATCTCTCGCTTCTTTCACTTCTTAATTAATCAGAAAAAAAACTAAGCAATCTGTACTTTTTCTTCATCTAAGTCGATCTAATCAAGCTAGCTACCAGACATTATCTCCAACTATGGCCGGCGTGAACATCTTCAACTGTGTTTGCGATGACTGCTGTAATTCTATAGTAACCAAATTTTTTGATTCGGCTTGTGACTGCTGTAAGCCCACAGTAACCAAATTTTCCCATTTGGCTTATGACTTTTGTACTACGCAGCCATCTTATGTGTACTCTCTAGGGACTGATCTTGAAAAGTTGGAGAATGCTCGTTGCGATCTAAAGCACTTGATGGATAGTGTGATGGGTTTGGTTGAAACAGCCGAACAGAGTAGCGAACAGAGCATTAGTCTGGTTGAGGAATGGTTTAAGAAGGTGGCGATTCAAAGGGCCGTAGCTGAAAAGTTGCACAGAGAAGGTCAATAACAACATGAGAAATTGCCTTGCACCGTCAAAGTTTGCCCCATCTACGTAGTTGGGCTCAAAATTGTCGCCATGATCAAAAGCCTAACTGACCTCAAGAAACAAGGAGACGAGTACAAAGAGAAAGGTGTGGCTAGCAGCGACAAATGGTTTCTACAAGGAAACTGTAGTCCGCATGCTGAAGGAGATTCCAATAGGGAATATGCGACTGTGGGTAATCTGGAAGCTCATAAAGAGGAGGTTTTGGAGTACCTTGAAGGACCAGAGGAGTGGATTGTGGGGGTGTGCGGGCGAGGGGGGTGTTGGCAAAACTACCCTATTGAGACTAATCAATAAGCATTTCAGTGAGGGGGGAGATTCTAATCTCTATCTCGTGGTCGATGTAGAAGTTAAGGATTTGGGAGTGGAGGATATTCAAAAGGCCATCAGAGAGAAGATGAATGATACGATCCTAGTTGTGGTAGGATGCGTAACAAGTAATTCCCGATCTAGTTCTAGGCTTGGATTTCGATTGCGGAAGATAAACTCAACAAGTACGAGCTTAGACCTAAGGACAACCTGTGTCAACCAACCTAATCGATTTCAAGTGAGGTTCTTGATTCGATACCGCGACCTATATTCAACCTGTGAATATCAACCTTAGGCGACGACTCAATGGAATGGATTTTCGGGTTTTACTTGCTATCCTAATCGAGTGTCCGGACTCAATGAGGGACAAGATTCGCGAAGAACAATTGAGAAAATTCTCTAATTTTTATTTCAAGATAACATGTTTTCATGATGAAGAGGGTAGCTCCTTTAAATAGGAGAAACCCTGAACTCCTTACATCAAAAATCCTTGCCGTAATAGAATTTCTATAATTATTTAAATAGCTATTTTAATAAAATAGAAGTCAACTAAATTGATTAAGTCCAAAAAGCTAATTAAAAACAAGGAATTTGGAGTTTCTAAGTTGGAAATCATCACTCGAGCCAACCTTGACTTCGGCGCTGGCAGCAAGCTTTGATTTTGGAGTTTCCAAATTGGAAATAATACAAACGCCAATCTTGAATTCGGCGCTGGCGGCATGCTGCTAGTGGCTTAGCGGCATGCCGCTAAGCACTGCCCAAAACTCGTCCAAAATCACCTCCTTGGCATTCACACTGCGCGCTAAAATGTCAACTAGCATAACTTTTGATCCACTCGTCCGATTGGGCTGAAACTTGTCCCAACCGAAAGCTAACATCTTGATATTTCCATAAAGCCTCTGTTCTCCCAAATCGAACTTCATTTGCTTGTCCATATGCTTGTTGCGAACATGCGATACGCCATGCATGATACATCCTGGGAACGTAACTATAAAGTTTCTCAATGATTGGAGATACGAAAGTGTTGAGCAGAGAGCTGAGTACATCTCTATGGTACTGCAGAAGAAGCAGCAGGAGAAGCAAAATAGGAAATGCAAGTATATAGAGAATAGTGGAACAAGCTTCCAAATCCATTGAAATTATGCTAGCATCATAACGTATTTTAATTAGTTATGCAAGTAATTTTTTTTATAAAAGGATGAAATTCGAATCTAAGTTCGAATTCTTAATAGTATTTTTACCACCAATAAAATAATTAATAAACTATTTGCTTATTAACAATTATGCAAACTTATACTAAGAAACTACAAAACTACGATCATAAAGAGATTAAGCTATGGAAAAAATTATAATGATAATAGCAATTACTGAAAATTAACAACTTCGATGAAGATACGTCAGTGTACCTTTTTCTCCATGAAGTTCCCATTTATCACTCAACGGCGGGACTTTGTTTATTTCTTTTTTAGAATCGACGAATCAAATGATATTTTTAATTTGTTCTAATTTCTATCTTTTTTTCTCGGTGCTGAATTAAATTTTTCCTTGTCATAATTTTTTACTTCCAATTAGTATGGCTAATACATTTGGATCCTAAATGTAAAAATATAAAAGACAATTATTACTGTTATGAATTAGAAGGAGAGGAAGTGGAAAACCGTACTTGTTGCAATCAGTGGAGAGGCTAATCTTGAAAGGAAATTTGATTCCACACTTGGCAGGCAGTCCTTCGGCAGGGCCGTAGTTGATTCCAGAGTTGCTGTTAGCAATGAATGTAAGGCACTTGCAAATCTGTTGGCGGTCCGAGGTGGTCGTGGCCGCAGCACTCAGACCCTAGAGGTAGTTGCAGCAAGCAGCAGGCACAGGTCCCCTAGGACTCTTCAGATAACCTAAGCACGTTGTCACTTTGCTCGCCACCACCATGCACATGAGTATCAACCCTACACAAGTCAACTTGATTAAGGTAACAAAGTTGAAGCTAGCCATTTTTCCCCTTCTTTTTGGGTAATGAGTAATTATTCTAGGTAGATAACTTGTAAAATGTAACAATTGAGTTATGCATTTTCGGCAATGAAGTGCATTGTTTATATAGAGAATGTTGGGGTACACCTGGAGGAAAGACTAGACTAGACATTCGTGATTATTTATTAGGTTCTCCTAATCTCCTAATTTACCAACTTCTAATGCATTAGTTCTATGTTACTCATTCCGATTTTTTTTAGCGTAATTTTGACTATTTTTTTATTTTTATTTTTTAGATGTCCATTTTAAAGTTCCAATGAGATTAATCAGTCTCTTTTTACTCCTTTTATATTTTTCAATAACTATGTCACAAATTTCACCTAGTGATCTATATATACTTTTTACATTTTTAACAATTACAATAATTCTCTTTATCTTTTCCGTTACTTTCAATTAAAAATAATCATTATCTTAGTATCTGAAATTTTAATGAATTGGTTAGCTATAAAAAATCGAAGAGAGTATTTTTTTTTTGGATAAGCAAGTACTCCCCGTCACACAAATAATGACTCCATATAATATTTTGCAAAAATTAAGAAATATACTAGTTTCCAAAAATAAGTCAATAAATAACTCTTTTTATTAATTAATTAGCATCTAAAATAAGTTAATAAATACAAAACATTAGGTATTATTAATAGTATTTTTTTTTAAATACAAATGTGACATTTTATATGAGACATTTTAAATATGTTAAGAAGTCATTTTTTTTAGCACGAAGGGAATAACTTTATTACTAATTAACTTTGGGAATGGTACAAAGAGCCGAGGAATGATTTTATTGACTTTTTGTTCAACTTCTAATTTCATTAGGTCTATTTAGGTTAAAAAAAATTCTCGAAATATGGGTGAAAAATAGGTCAAAATGTTAAATTTTTAACTTTATTAAGTTTGGTTTGTTTTGAGAATATTACTTTCTGGAAGATCTCACATCCCAAATCTTCAGATATGATAAAAAAAAATGAAAAGTGATTCTTGAAAAAAAAATTTGAGAACTCAACTTTCCTAAACGTAAATTTTATATTTTGATAATTATGATATATTACATTTTTATATATATTTATAATTTAAAAAAAAATTATCATTTTTTATTAAATATTTCTTAAGGTTTATAAGCACCGACCAAATAAAAAAATTTAACTTTTTGAAGAATCACTCATCTAAGAATAAATTTCAAAAAAAATACATTTTAAGAAGAGTTACGTTCTAAAAGCTAAACATCAACTATACGTAGATAATGTTGACCATTAACCAATCACATGAAATCAGTCGGCTATGTTTTAAGGTCACGTGCCTAGGACAATGCAAAGAGCCGGAAGCGATTGGATTCTTTAAATGCTTGTTTATTCTGTCTTTTCAAAAGCTTTTTAGAAGGTTGGATAAATTGCCAGATGATATTTTTGTTTACTTGTGGTTGGTCATGCGGAGCAAATTTACTCGTTGAAAAAAGAAAAAGAAACAAAAGTTAAATATAAAGGGAATCGATTTCTTTATAAATTGAGGCCTTTTGAAAACAATAAAGATTTGAGTCTAAAAGGAATAATGTCATTCTATATGCTTTTTATGTTTTAAGTTTAACTAACAAATTCAATGCAATGGCTCTTAGAGCTTAAAATTCTTCTTAATAAATCTTATGTTTTTTATTTTTCTTACATCTTCAAGTTCTTTTTTTATAAAAAAAAATTAGCCGTAAAAAAAAAACTCTCATTTTTTCTTCTTTTTAGAGGCCGCCGTCCGGATCGTAACCGGCGGTGAGCCCCTTTTTTCTTTTTGTTTCACTTTTTTTTTTCTTTTAGTTTATTATATGTTTATCTTGTCAGATTTATAAACTACATTTTTTTATGTTTCTCTCAAATTTATTGCGTATTGATTCATCATTTTTCTTGGGGTCAGAGAAGATGCATGTGATAGTGAAGATGATGATGAAATCACAAATCTGAAGGTTTTAACGACAAGATCACTAGTAAAACACATTTTTAATATTTTTATTAGTCTATTAATAAGTGAGGTGTTATTCCTCCATAATTCATTCTTTGTCTTCATGCGCTGTTATGGCCTTCGTGCTTGTTTGTCGCTTTATGAGAGTTTGTGCGTTTTCTGCGGTGTTTGTGAAATTATATTGTGTGCTTGAGAGGGGGCAAAACTTAAAATTTAGTTTGTTATTGGGTAACCTATTGTATGATTGTAGAACCTTATTTGAGTTCTTTGATTAATTTTGATCACTTTGTATTGACTCTGCATTGTTTGTAAATAGTTTTTTTCTTAGTTTAATACAATTTCCTATAAGAAAAAAAAAATCTTTTCATTTGTCATTTAATACATGTAAGTTTATAGATCATTATTATAAATATTTTATCAAATTATAAAAATATAATATTATTTCAACCAATTAGATCAGAGTGAGGTAAATTAGCAATAAATGCAGATTAAAAGAGCTTTTGTATTTCACTTATAGTTAAAGAGTGACGATATTATTGACAACATCAGTAGGTAATTCCTGCAAAAGAGCTTCATAAATAAAAGAAAAGGAGTTATCAATGTTAGTATGAGCTAAATGATCCTCATTGCTCATTGGATCGTTAGCAAATAAAACATTCTCTCTAATATTTTTCTCACTTTCTTCTCTCAAAATTGTTGCCCTCTTTGGTGTTTCCTCACTCTTTTCACTCTCCAAAGTAACATTTACAAACTCAATATTTACATCCGAGTCATTCATGTTACTAGTAGAAGGAAGGGGGGTGGAAACAGTATCATCATGGGTTGGTATGTTCATCTCACTCTCATTTTCAACACAAACGTCAAGCTTATTTGCTTCAAGAGATTGAGAAGATGGAGGTGGCTGGATTGGTTTTGGTTGGATTTGGATTGGAAGGGTCATGATGCTAGGAGTGGTAGGAATTATTGCTGTTTTGACAGGTTTACTACAGGCCACTGTCAATTCCTAGAACGCTGTTTGGATTGTGGTTTGGATTATGGTTTGGATTGCAGCTATTAATTCAGCATGTCTTTGTTCTGCTGCAGCCTGACCTCTCTCTATGGCCTCAAGTATTCTGTTTGACATTGATTGTTCGTCCATGAGAAGGGATGGTTTAATGATTCAAGGTGGGAAGAGAGGAAAAGATGAACACTTTTTGGACTAGTGGAGATAAGAAGAAGTGAATGTGGGAGTTGTATTCTAGTTTGTTTAATAAAAGTAGAGAATGTTATTAAACAAACTAAAAGGTAAAGAAAGGAGTTGTATATGCAAAGGAATATATGTAAATGGAAAAGGGTGTGGGATGGGAAGGTTGATGGCCGGCAATGTGGAAGAATAAAGGGAGTGGAGGTCACTCTCTTTACAAAGTTAAATTTGAATAAGGAGGGTGGGGGTCAACCTTTTTTTTCAAAGGTGGATACTTTTGACTAGAAAGGAGAAAACAAAAGATGGTGGAGAATTATTAATTGTGGACACAATTAATAAACAAAATAAAAACCAAGACTTTCAGAAATTGGGGACACAAATAATAAACAAAACAAAAACAAATACTTTCAGAAATTTGAATAACAAATGGATCAAAAGAAAAGGACTTAAGAACAACAAAGAACACTTGAAGAAAAACAAAAAGGTTCTTGACAGACTTTACGAGTTTGACTCTTAAAAATAGAATACGAAGGCCAACGAACACTAAATTTAACAAGAACACTCCTAAGACACAGACCTACAACTTCGAAGAAGGGAAGAAAAGACGATTCCAACTGGAAGACACCGAAAACGGACTCACAACACAAAACTATTTTTCTCGCGTAAAAACTGCACACTTTTATGTTCTGAATTTAAAGACCAAGATTTACTCCGAATTGAAAGAAGGTTAAAGAACAAAAAATGTTACAAACAAGCTGAAGTTGACGGACACAAAATTTAAGAATTTTCCAGGAAGTATAACTCACAAAATCGGAACAGAAACGAACGAACAACTCAAGAACAGCTAGAGCTCCGCTACCACTTGATACGCTCCGGCTCGTTTTTAATTGAACCGTAGAGTATTGAGCTCTTGATGGAGGATCTAGTTCGAGAGTTGTCACACACAGGATGATGAATAACGACTCAAACAATGGAAATGACTCGGATATGCGCAGTGGATTGGAAGAACGATGATGAACACAAGGAAAGGTTTGGATGTTACCGTGGATGTTTATGGTTGGATGGATGGACGAATTGAATAAGATGATGATGATGATTGTAACAACACACTTGAAAGCTTGTAGATTCAGTAGCAAGAATAGTAGGTAAATGATTCCAAAGATACACACTCAATCGATTACAATGATAAACTCCCAGGAGGGATTAGAGAAGAGTAAACTCAATTCAATAATCCTTCCAAGGAATGGGTAAGAGTTTAGGAGAGAAAAGGGAGGAAAACTCACTCACAATATTCTCTTAAATGTCTAAACTAATTAAAACATACAAGAAAATAAGTATTTATACTTATTACACATTAGGCCCTTTATGACCATATTGCCCTTAATGAGCTCTTCCTTCCTCCCTTCAAAGATGGACGAAAATTCCTTATCATTTTGATGGGCTTCCAAGCCCATTTGAAGGGTAAGAAGTAGCCTAGAACGTGTCTTCAAGATGGGTCGAGTTCGGGTTCTATCGGGCTCATGAACGTAGCCCGGCTTGAATGGAAACGTGTGCTCTTCGGTTTCAAAGGTAGGTGTGATCGTATCACCCCTCCAAACTTTTATGTTATTTCGTATTGACTTAAAATTTGAACATTTTAAAGTTAATTTATCATATTTTTCCTCCTAAAAAATTATTATCCTATTTGCTCTTATATTTTTTTACACTACAAAAAAAATTGTCCCATTCCGACGGAAATAACTCCGTCATAAATTTTGACAATTTTTGAGGAGATTTTCGTCGGAAAATGGCAAACAACATTTTTATGCAAGAAGACTTTTAGCAACAAAAAATTAAAATTTTGCGACGAAATAATAGTCGTTAAATCTTTTGATAGAGAAGAGTTCGCCGAAAACTATATTTTTTTGAGCGTGAAGTGTGGCACGAAACTCTTTCGATCGATTTTTTTGTCGAGAAAAAGCGCGCGAAGCTTTTGCGACGGACACTCTGTCGAAATATTTGCTCATTTACTTAACTAATAATATTCTTACCCCAAAAATAATTAGAAAATATGTGGTAGTATAACTTTGTTAGGTAATATGAAATCCAAATTAAAAATATTTATTAATTATAAAATATGTTAAATTAAATTAACTAATTTGATTTCTTGTACTAAAATTTAATGTATTAATAATTTCTAGACAAAATTTTATTTATTATACTAAAAATTAATGTATACTAATTAAGTTACTTAACATACAAAATAATATTCATAAAATTTGGTCAATAGTGTCAATGGTTTTCCTTGCAAACTTTGACGGGTCATAACTTTGCGCTCATATGTTTGATTGAGGTGAATTTTTTTACATGATCTCATTTTGTGAGATCTATTGAGACCAACGTTTGTTTTCTTAAATCTATTTTTTCCTCTTTATTTTTCAATTTTTTTACGGAATGTCACAGTTTTTTTTGTCTTTGATACTATTTTTTTTGTCGATTTTTTATTTTTTATCTTACGAATGTTATTCATATGTAATTTTAGTAAGGATATGAGATTTTGGTTTTGAGTTTTAGGTTCAGTTCAGGGTTTGAGGTCTAGGTTATGAAGTATTGAGGGCTTAGTGTATGAAGTTTGAGATTAGAAGTAATAAGCATACATATTAATGTGTCATTTTGTAATTATAATTAGATTCAATAAGTATCCATATTATCAATATATGATTTGAGTTTCAAGTCTGAGAGTGTAGGTTTGGGTTCGGGGTTTAAATTATATATAGAGTAATTATATGGAGTACTTGGGATTTGATGATAAAAATATAATTTATTTATATTTTGAAAAAAATGATTAGTAATATTAATTAGAGTTTTAATTGTACACTCCTACACTATTAATAATTATTGAAAATAATAATTTTTACGGAAGTGTCCATCGAAAATTCATGAATATTTCCGACCGATATACTCCGTTGAAAAATATGCGCAGCACTTTAAATAATTTTGATGGAGTATATTTGTGACGCTAATTTTTATCGAAAATCCCTTAAAAATTTATTACGTCCATATTTTTATCGAAAAAGATGGGCTTCGATAAACTGTTAAGTGACGATAAATGCCTATCGAAAATGACCATTTTTTATGAAAATTTATGGGGAAATGAGACAATTTTTGTGTAATCTTACATCTTATAATAACCTTTTAAAGTTTTAGTATGTATTCATCAATTTACCATTTTGTCTTAAAAAAATCTAACACCCCGACCGGATTAATCAATTCTATGCCAACACAATATTAATTAAAATGAAACGTCTAATATAATTAAAGTTCCCTAATTGCTCTTACCTTTATCGTATAAACATAATTTATCTATTAATTTAAAATTGAAAAATCATGATAATGTACCTTATTTTTATTAGCATAATGTAATATGTGTGGCATAACAATTATATCACTGTAGCAATGAGTTTCACGAAAAAATAGATGGCATTTCCCTTTCTTTTTTTATTTTTTTAAAATAATTATTTATTGATCAATTTAATCCATGTGTTTGTAAAAAAATTCCGATCAAACCCTTACAAGATTAATTTAGTATATATATTTCCAATAAATACTTAAAATTAATTTATTCCCCGTGTTTGTAAGTTTTTTTTCAATCAAACCCCCTTACATTTATGAAATCCAATTTTTCTCGTGTTTATAAATTCGGATCATATACCTTTCTACATTTGGCAACTATCTCGGATGAGAACATTTTTGATGACTCTGTCTTACGTGTCCTTTTGTGGTGACAACATGATAGAGTTAAGAGTACTAACGTAATTATATTTATTTGATAATTATTTATTTAAATAAAAATAATAAAAATAATCTAATAAAAAAGGATAAATCATAATTATTTGTGTTCACAGTAAACATTTTTTTGTTTTTTTTTGTTTTGTTTTTGTTTCTTAATTAGTAAATATGTTAGTAGTATTAGAATTTGATGTGCAACCCATGTCTTATGCATGAAAGTATATATCAAGTGCTTGGCATGTGATGAAAGGACAACAATCAGAGAAAACTACTGGACTTATCATCATCTGGCCTGGCTTGGCAGATTTTGGGCCTGCTTTTCAAGCTTATAGTAAAGCCCTATTGGGTTTTTTTGGTTGTAAATAATATAATTATTTAAAAAATCGAATTTACTTAACAATTTTCATATGCCAAATATCAAAATCTCGTAAGAATAAAAGAAGCAGCAGCTAAATTTACGGCTTATTTTCATCCCTCAACTTTTTAAATTCAGCAGATGCCGGTCCTCTAGCAGGAAAAACATCAAAATTAGTCCCTATTGTTCATCTGTTTAATATAGACCCGTCGTTAGTTACATCGTCAAATTAAATTTTCAAATCATTTTTCCCCCCAACTTTTCGCCTTTTTGCTTTTACAACTTCATCATTGTTCTTGTTCTCATGGATGAAGTTCAGTAACCCCGATAAGGTCAATTGCTTAATAAAGAGAAATAATAAATCAAAATTAATAACTTAAGTATATCCTAATTTAAAGGAATTAATAATTGGCAAAAAGCCCCCAATCCATCATTGGACAACCAAACCAATTTCATCTTCACTGTCCAATTAATTTTTGATAAAAAAATGTGTAAATGATCCTGACCTGTCTTTAGATTGGATAACCATAATGTTTCTTTTAATTAAGTTAAAATTAATTTTATTTCTGATTATTGTAGCACGCACACACGAACACACATGTGTATGTACACACGAACGTAACATCGAAATGATATATGTCGAGATTTCCAATATCTAATCGTTACTAGTACAATTCCGAGATGAAAATCAAAATAATGTTGATAACTGGGATATTTGATTTGCACTCGTACATAAAAATTGAACTAATAATAATGGGAGAGCAACATACATAGTAAAACGAAAATAATTAATCGTTATCGCTTCATATCCAACCATACGTAGTTGGGAATGGGAATACAACAAACAGAAAGTGAACTCCCATAAGTGGGAGCTTTATTAATGGAACTCAACATTCAATCTTATTTTCTTACTTCTGCGTATACTTATATAGATATGGATATAGTCGAGAAATAACTATATTCCTCTTTGCTGCAAATTGCTTTTTCAGGCACCAACCACGCTTACGCCCATAAGTACTTAATAAACTCTGTACCACATCAGATAAAAGGTCGAATGTATATCAGAAAAAGAAAATGAATACATTAGAGGTACCATTTTCCCTGCTATTTAATTAATTATAACATAAGTACCGGTAAAACATAACACTGGTACTTTACGTTATAGAAAAGAGGAGTCAAGTTACCGATACTTCTAATGTACTAAAGTTTTTCTCCTATACTACGAACAAAACATAAAGGGGTATAAAATAATAGTAAAAAGATATAAATGACCCCTGAACTTTAATTAAATGATTAATGTGGCCCCCGAACTATTTTTTTGTTTAATTACAACACAGCGAATCGAGCATTTTGACATAAATGACTCCTACCGTGACAGAAATATGATGTGGCGACGTTATCTTCCACGTCAAACATGTTTCACATGCCACGCCACGCCACCGAGCCACGTCAGATTCTTGCCACCTCACACCTCCACGTCATGCTGGGGCCCACCACTTTTTTATTCCTTTTCTTTTTTCTCTCTTTTCCTTTCTTCTCTCCCGTCCACTCCTCTTTCTTTTTTTCTTTTCCCCTTTTTTTTTCTTTCCTTTTTTTTTCCTTTTTCTTTCCTTTTTCTTTCTTTTCCTTCTTCTTCCTCATTTTCCAGAATCCTTCTCTCTCCTCCAACCCGCAAGAACACTCTCCCTCTCCCCAAAATTCGATTTCTTCGATTAAACACCTAAATCTCGTCCAAATCGAACCAAATTTCAGACAATCAATCATCACTCAACCCTAAACAAAACCCGTGCATCAATTTCAAAGATTAACCACCAAATCTTCTCCAATCTCCCTCGCCAAATTCCGAAAACCTTAACCCTAAATTTCGGTTTAACCCCAAATTTCGGCATTCATAACAAACGATTACAAGATATGGGTTTTGTTTTGTAACTCATGGTTACTGTTTTACTTCATGTTTGAGACAAAGGAATCATCTGTTTCAATGGGATTTTCACGTTTTCCTTTATATTTAGTTTAATTGCGTGATTTACATGCCAAGAAGATTTATGTGTCGGGTGAGTATTGGGAATTTATAATTGGTTGTGGAAGCCCAGTTTTCGAATGGTGTGTTGTTAAATTTATGGGGTGGAGGTGAATTGTGTTGTTAAATTTCACACATGACCCGGTTTATGTGCAGATTCCAAAACCCCAAGGTAGCAGCGTTGATGACAGGATTCAACATGCAAGAAATGCTGCAGTGGCACAGGCTCGGCAAGATGGGGCCACCGGAAATTTTAGAATTTTCGATTCACCATTTGGAAACTTTCTTCTCCCTGTGGTCCCAACTCGTGAAGAACTAGCTGGATAACCCCTTGAAAAAAACAGAGGATGGCCCTTAGGTTGGTTTCAAGATTTAGGGTTTGCATGTCTTTAGAGATTGGATTACAATAGGAGATCCCCTGCCTTGTAGAGAATCACAGAGGCTTAACCGTGATGGTGGCGATGCAGCTGGGTTTGGGTTTAGTTGGTTTCGGTCGGGGATTGGTGGTCTGCGGCGGCTGTCATTGTGGTTTGGCTGGGAATTGGAGTATGGGATTTAATTAATTAATTGCAGGGGCTGAATTGATTTTGCAGGGTCTTGAATTAATTGCAGGGGGTTGGATTTGAATTGGTTTTTGCAGGAATTAATTTGCTGATTGTTCGAATTAATTCGCAGAGGAGATTGCTTTTTTTTTTTTGAATTGAGTGTGGAGATTGTAGAGATTGAAGATTGTATGGTTGATGGTTAGCAAGGAAGAAGAGGGTGAAGAAAAATGTGGGTGGAATGGAGGAAGATGAAGATTTGTTGAAATTAATTAAAAATAGAATTAAAATCAGATTTCTTAATTTCAATTAATTAATTTTCTTAGTAATTTTTAGTTTTATAAATAAAATCAGAATTAAATAAATTTTTAATTATTTTGTAAAAGAAGAGAAAGAAAAAGGAAAGAAAGAAAAAAAAGAAAAAAATTTAAAAAGAAAAAGAAAAAAAGAAAGAGAAAGAAAAAGAAGAAGAAAAAAATTGGTGGGCCCAGCATGACGTGGAGGTGTGAGGTGGCAAGAATCTGACGTGGTTCGACGACGTGGCATGTGAAACATGTCTGATGTGGAAGATAACGTCGCCACGTCATATTTCTGTCACGGTAGGGGCCATTTATGTCAAAATGCTCGATTGGCTATGTTGTAATTAAACAAAAAAATAGTCTGGGGGCCACATTAATCATTTAATTAAAGCTCAGGGGCCATTTATGTCTTTTTACCGTTTTCCACACTTGTCGTTTATTTTCACTGCAAATGATTTAATTATTTTCAATGTTTTCACCGATGAAGGTAGCGATGCAAGTTTTAATCGAAAAAAAATATTTTCTACCGACTTTTCATTCATTTGCATCTTTAGAGACTAATTTCCGACCAAAATCGTTCATTGAAATCTTACCAAAAGCAAGTATATTGATCTCACATAATAAAACTATCCATAGAATTTTTAACTTAAATTCAAATCTCACATCGCTTATTATAAAAAATTACATCTATGGATTGTGACGCTCAAAAATCGTCAGTTATCAATGGATATTTTGTCATTAGATAGATAGAAAAATCCATCAGAAAAAAATCATCTTTTTATTAGAGTTCATTTCAATCATGATTTACTTATAAATACTATATTATTATAACGGTAGGAGGTGATTGAACAATAATACCTACGATTAGAGGGGTAATTAAACAAAAAATAGTCAGGGTTGCGATTAATTAAAACATTAAAGTTCAGAATTATTTTATGTCATTATCCCATTAATCAAAATAAATGATAAAATAATTAAAAAATTATATAAATTTGAGGAAAATGTAACAAATATTGGAGAGTTCACCCCTAATAAAAAATTGAAAAAAAAATAATGAGAACTTTTTCAAAAAATAAATTGTTAATGATTTTTAAATTTTTTTATTATATTAAATTCTACTATATTATTTACATTTTTTTACAAAATTTTATAATTTTTTTTTGCAACTTTTTACTATATTTTTTTTAAAATTAAATATTTAAAATATTAAGATGATAACTTTCAAGAAATTATCAAGTTTATATGGCACGATTTTAAACTATTAGAGAATCAAAGGGAATATTCTATAAACGAAATAATTTTTACCCAGTTATCCTTTACTGTATACATTAATAAATAACGTTATTGGTCAGGGCCAGCAACAATATATTACTCCCTCTGGGGAAATAAATATTTTCCTCGCATCTCAATATTCAGTAGAGAACGCATATTAAGGAGGCTGGATGACTCACTATTTGACCCCAAAAAAATCCGTACTTTTTTTCGAACGTACGTTAATCCTTAACGTACTTCCGAGAAAAAATTAGGGGTAAAATTGTCTCAAATAGTGACTGTTCCGGCCACTTTAAGATACATGCCGAAACAGTAAAAGTAAATACTAAAACGACGTTTATTTCCCCCGGAGGGAGTATTATTACCGTCATAATCAACTAAAACCTAAAACTTGAGACTTTTTACTTGGGCCGTATGCCATGACCGAACAACTAATTAAGAATATTAATGACTTGCAAGTTGCAACTGACGTTTAAAATTTATTATCTTAATAAAGGTTTATAAAGGTTTTTTTTATTTTTTATATTTTCATAATATTATTTTCAAGGCTATATACATAGTCAATGCAAATAATGTTTAATTAATTTGGCCATAAGATAATATACTTAAAGGATTTATTCTCAGTTGACTCAGTTATATATTAGAATATTAAAAATATGTTTCTATTCTTTCAAATAAAAAATAAGTCTATATGTTTCTATCAGTATATTTCGAAAAAAAAAGAAAAAGGTATTAAAACAAGACGACGACATATTAACGCACTACACTTTTATTTAACTACGTTCGAACAAGTTGAACACATACGGTGGAAGAGTTACTTTCCTTTGAGAACCCCGTAGAACTCGAATAGAATTACTCGGTAAAAAAGAGTAAGAATTTAGGCGAAAAGAAAAATAAAAAATAAATTAACAACGTGTTCAGTCTAAGAGGGCAGAATTTAGCAGAATTACTACGTCTCTAGCCCATTGCCCCGTCTAGCAAGATTTGGGCTTTTCTCCTCGATTGAGCCTAAAAAATAGAGCTCTGTACATATTTGTCATTTATCAGGCATCTTTCTGGGCCTTTGCTACTCTTACGTCAGTTTGGTTGGTTGGGCTCTTAAAAGCCCACACCCAACCATTAAGCCCTCAAATTTGGTTTAATGGTTTTTTGACTTATTATAGAGATCGTGAAATTGAGTTGGCGTGTCGTGATTGGTACCTTGGATAGTCAACATTCGGTTATGAGATGTGCTAATATTGCCCCCCTTGTTAGTGTTTACAGTTTCAGACGGACCATAGGGGCTAATAACCCTAACAGCTGCTTTTGTAATTCGCCAACAAGACAGAAGAAAGGCACAAAGGGAAACTGTAGCCAGGCCATTTATTGTAAGGGCAATGTTACAACAATGATGCAACATTCTATACCTAGAGTGCAATCGACACCCTACATTTTCCCACATCACATGGGGTAGGTAAGAACAATGCAAAAATACTATATATATATAGTCCTCCAATGTGGTCATTTTCATGGATAGCTCAAAAACTCGCATCCTCGGTTGTCGGTCGCCTTAGGTGGTATCGCAAACTGTTAGCAAGAACCTGCAAGATTTCACAGAAACTTCATTAAGTATAAAACTGCAGTCGAACGGACCTAATTTGACTCCACACCTTATAATGTCGCCTACTTTTACCTGTTGAAGAGGCTTGCTGATGGCTTTACCCCTGTAGCTGACATGAAACTTTGCCTTTGCCAACAACCCCTGCATGCGAAAAATAAGAAATGGATGACTGAATTTGATAATCCTCTGCCCAATCACATCTCAACATACTAAATCAAGTAGAAGAGCCAACATGAAAGCATACAGGGAAAAAGATTTATCACCTCAGTGTCAAATTCTCCCGATTCAACAGCGACATTAATGTCAGTGATAATCTTTACAAATCCACCAATAATCCAGGGCGATCCGTTGCTTCCACATACAGCAAGCTGCCATACAAATAAAAATACACCACTAGCAACAAAATGTTCACAAACTTGCACGTCAAAAGCATGTGTATAACTTTAGAAAGCTACAGATTCGAAATTTAAAGATCACAGCCTGCATGTGTCTGTCATGACAAACTAGGTAATACCAATAATGGCAGGAAATACAAAGAGTAAGCGGAACAATATTTACAAAAAGATTCACTTCAATGGAAGACACATAAGATTCATAACACTTAGCTTCCATATACAGCTAAGGTCTGAGCAGATATTTCACACCGATGGAGATTGTTAGCAGGAGACAGACCACAGCCTCGTATATTTAAAACAATTTGAACCACATCTTACCTTCGTTCAGGACCATCATCTTTCACAGTTACGTGAGTTGCTATGTCAACATCAACCTGAGACATTGAGAGACAACAAAATTTGAGCAACAGTGATAGTTTGGGGTTTAACAATTCAAAGCACCCATTAGATCATGCTTAGCAAGCAAGAAAGAAAAGGTACAGAATGTAATAAAATAGAATGAGACTAGACAAAAAAAAAACCTGTTGTTTTGGCGGCTCAACACCAAAGGCAACTCCCATTGCTAACTGGGAACTTGATTCCTGGTTGACATTCATTACGCTCGTAAGGGGAGGCATGCCCTACGATAGGAGGGCTTTCGAATAATATCTCAAGAAACAGATATTCAGAATGTTTTACCGGATGGTATTCAAGCAGATTGTTTATGATTGTCAAACAAATTGCCTCAAGCAGCTCCGGTTCGTCAACTTTTCTACCAGTACTACTGCAAAAAGCTCCATGAAGGAGCCAGTCAGATATTCTGTGGAAATGCTATCGCCAGAACTCATTCAAAAAGCTAACTGCAATATACAGATGGAATAAAAAAGGTAATTTTAGACAATATTCTGTTCCATCCTGGGCTTATATGCCATCCTTGGTTCTTTTGAGGTAAAACTCTTGAACCATTGTAAAATAGACAAGGGCATTCTGATATTGAAGGCCACCTTAGAAACCACACCTACGCTTTTTCAAGGTTTTAATGCAGATCAACTCTTTTAAGGGTGCAGAAAGTGCAACAGTGAAATTGACAGCTCTTTATCTACAGTTTTAAGCTCAAGAGATCTTTTGTTCAACGTCAAAGATGATGTAACTGAATCAACTAGAGAAGCCAGGGACAGCAGAGTTAGGCTGGGCATCAAGGTAGAAGTCACCCTTGTAGAACTACGAAAGGGTGAAGGTTTAAAACATACATAGCGAGTTTCTGATAGCAAGCAAGAAAGAAAAGGTACTTACGCTTTAGTGATGGCAAAAGTGTTGTGCTTCCCGGAAGAGTCCAAACAGACAGACATTAGCTTTAACAACATTCAGACCGAGGTTTTTCAGTGCATTCATCTGTAAGACAAAGTCACTAAAATTAGCTCACGATAGCCTCAGATATGCTAAACAAATGATGGATGATATTGCCCTAACAGTTTCACAATCAGAAATAACCTAAAGGTGCAACATAAATATGTCAAAAGGAAATGAAAGATTTGATATTTCAGGAAGGAAAAGTTCCAAACGGTATCCAAAAGAGCTCCAAGGCGATCCCCAAACGTTATCTCCACCACAGTTGCATCAGGATCAGAATCTTGGTCAATTATAACCTTGGGAATTGGAACTGTGTCTGTTTCATTGTGACCTCCACCCTGCTGATACACCATTTCCCCAATTTAATAAACAAATGAACTGCTAAGTTCATATGGATTAGTATGCAATAAAGCAGCAAAACAAAATCAAAATATTCCACACCTCTACAGTTGCAGAAGAGGATGCTCGAGGAATGATCACGGTCCTGGAACACGACAATCTGTGGGGGGGGGGGGGGGGTGGGGGGGTGGGAAGTCACCAAAGAGTACAATAAGAACACATGTAACAAGACCACATAATAGAGTAAATGTTGAAGCTTTAGGTTTTCTTCCATACTTAATTGCAGACCGATGGGCAGAATCAAGACAGTTCAATCATCATCAATTCACATTCATCCCAGCTGCTAACCTTAATCAAATTAATTGAAAACTGAGAATTGCCCCTGTTACTAATCTAGATCGATACTTTGGCCACGATCAGACCAGACCAAACAATGAAGAGATCATGATGAAAAATAGAAACTACCATGAAAGGAAAATGTCCACAGTTTACTAATGGCATGACTCCTATAAACCCAAAACAAAGTTCAATACTTTAACATAAAAACATACCAAACAGAAAAGAGGAAGAGATAATCTGACAACCATTACCTCTTCTCATTGCAGAGAAACCGGACCTGTGTAGGAATATGACCGAAACACATGGGATTTTCGACAACTTTAACATTACTAAACTGAAATGGGAGGTTAGCGAAAGACATGGGCACAGCCATTTTGGTCTATTCCTTCTCCTTCTTAACCTAAATGAAGCAAGAAGATGATGACACACAACAGCAACAACTAGAGCACAGAAAGCAAAGTAAGAAGAGAACCCAAATGAGAGGACATCACGAAAATCAAGGATAACAGGGTGGTACTTCTTGCAATATCCGCCATGAGAAGCTGATGAAGGATTAATATATATATTTATCTTATCTGTTTTTTCTTTTTTCTTTTTAACTTCTTTTATTTATTTTTCTTTTCCTTACAAGTTATGTCTAACGTCCATTCCTCATCTCATCTGCATTTGTTTGCTACCCAAGTTGTTGTTTTTGTTTTTTTATATAAAAAAAATTCATTTTTTTCTTAATTGTAATCTAGAATCGTGTCTAGTTGTTAGAAAATAGTGGCATGGTTGGTTAAGGTAGCTCTCACAGTCACCATCATTGCCACTCTCTTCACATTTATAAAGAATAAAGCTTTTTTGTTTTTTGAAAAATAAAATAAAGAATAAAGTTCCAAATATTTTAAATTCTAGCTGTGACGAATTTAAATTGCAAAGATTTCAACTTGAGTCCTACTGCTAAATTGCAAATAACAAATACTCTAATTAAAATCACATTTTTGTAGTGGGAGAATGTTCTAAACTGCAAACAGAAAAGAGAAAAAAAACGACATTAAACTAGTTTTAAGATATAAAAGTGATAAACGTCACACTTTGAGATCTAAAAGAGGCTATTTTTTTTCTCTCTAATCGAACGAAATTAATCTTTTGCTTAAAAATGACCGAGATTTTCTTCTAAATTGTATGATCTTTAAGTAGCGTTTGGTTGACAAAATTAAGAGAGAAAATGACATAAAAATATGAGATTTCGAGCTTTATTGCGTTTAGATGAGACAAAAAAAATTGGAATGACCTTCTCACTTTTTTCCAAAAATAGAGGAAAATGATTCCTTAGCTAGGGGAAGTGATTTTCTAATATAATGATTTTTTTTTAAAAAATTAGATATTTGTCCAAAAAATTTTTATAGAAAAGTAACTTAATATAAAACCATTCCATCGCTGACTTCATTCTCATTGTTTCTAACACTTTATCTAGAATGAAATTGAAGTTTGATGTGTGTAAATGCGTATAGAATGTCAGTTGGTTTTGATTATTAGGAAGAATATAGATAAAATATTTGCTAATATGGGTTTCACGGCCTATTTAAAAAAAATATGGGTTTCACTTCCTACGGGTGAAATTAGTAAAGTTATGTACATAATTTCAAATCTTCTAAAAATTTATCAAATTTTTAATTAGTGACTAAGTTTGATTATCTAATTTAAATTTTGTTCTTATTGTCTACTAATAATTATTATCTATTAAAGATAAAATAGTAATTTTTCTTATTTTCCTTTACAATTTTCAACTAAAAAACAAATACAATAATGCTAGGAGTTTTAAATCTCAACTAAACATAAAAAAACTAACATTCCATTTAATCATAGAGAGAGATTCCAACAGAGAAAGTAAAAATTCGTGAACCAAACGCTACCTTAAGTCATCTCTAAATCAAATATTCAACTGTATACTTTTCACCTTTTTTTTCTCATTCACAGCAACAATTTGATTCAACATTTGGTCCTCAAAGTTAAAAAATTAACAGTCTAGTCCTGAATAGAGCATTTTTTGTCATTTCTAAAATAATAATTGATCAAAAGAGAATATTTCGTTTATTTTTTTAGCAATGCATTCCAATTTCCAACATCATATCAGCCGCCCCTCCCCAAGTTTGTGGGCCAGTGGTAAATTCCATGATTTCTAGTTTGAAGAAGAAAAGGAATTGGATTGGAACATAAATGCGCTTACGTAAGAACCTAAAAGATAGGAATAGGATTAGAATTATGGGTCAGGACAACTACTAGGCCTTCTCATCAAAACAGAAAAGGGTATCATTCTACCAATGCTCACTCTACCAATGTTAATGGAATCCACCATAAGCACCCTATTTGAACCCAACTTGTCCATGTGACCAATGGATTCCTCCATGGAATCCAAAATTCGATGTCACGCGAATTTACATCGAATCACCAAGCATCAAAACATGCTTATTCATTACATTAGAAGGATCGCACCTAGGACCGACGTTAACCGAATCTGACGAAGTTCCAACAACTGATACACTAAGGATCAAGGGAGAAGCGCCGAAAACAAAATGAACACTATGAGAGATCAGCAATGATGCAGTCAACTTAATTCAAGTAAGGCATGGTGTCTTTGCATGTGTGAACATGATAAAAACTTAAAGCAGTAGTCCTGTCATTTGCTGCAACCTTTCAAAGCATGATGCTGTAGTAGAGGGCCAGAGAGTCCATGTAGATTTAGTAACCCTTGTTTCCTCGAATTCTAGCTCGCATGTCAAGCTGGAAAAACACAGGAGGTGACAATTAATGGACAAATTTCAACAAATTGTTGTGTGCAGAATTCACTTGTGATTTCAGTCACCATAAAACGTATATTTACTTCACATAAATGGTATAGAAACACGATAAACTAAGAACAATATAGCATTAACAAAAAATAGCTGTAAGCATGGGCAGGCGCACACACCATATTACATAAAACAACAACGATAGTAAATAACTAATTGGAGCATAGGCCAATCAACTTAGCTAGACAGGGATGTAGATTACTGTGAGGCACGCGATTGGTACTAATAAACCAAGAATACACAGAGTGCAGGTATCAATAGATACTTCTTTCTTTCAACTTGATTGGCTAAACCTTCAAGTTTGTAGGCTCTTCACAGCCCACCTGCAAAAGCATGTATGCCCTAGGGTTGATCTAGTAAAAGGTAAGGGCAAAGACAAACTAGGAACCACTTTATAGTAATGGCCCAACTACTAAACTATATTCTTTTACTGTCTTCTTTTTAAGTGTTGATCTTATGCTGATGCTTTTATCTCCACAAGGATGCCTCTTATCTGATATTAGATAGATGTAAGATAGTTTTGTTTAAAGTGTAAATGCAGCCAATGAAAGAAACTGAAGCTTGAATTTTACTTGTGCTCTTTGTTTCGATCAACTCCAAATTCCAAGTCACTGTCCACATTAAAGGGACGTGTTTTTGGCCTTAAAGCTCCTATCCTATTCGACCATATCTAGGGTATCACTCAACATTTTCAACCCAATTCCAAGAGAAGCAAAGCATGCTCATGATTTGTTTCACGTGAATGCACGACCATAGCTTCCAAAGAAACGACTCTGAGATTTTTACTGCTATACAACAAATGATAAACGCACCAGTAAAATTTTCTAGAGACCAGAACCTTCCAATAAGCTAACTTGACGTAAATGATTTTCAGAGGCTTGTTCAAGAATCTCTCAATATGACCAAGGATGAATTTGCAACTCCAAAACAAATCTACATAGTTTCTGATTGATGAATGAAGGAACTAACGGAATAAGGAACCAATTAAATTTTCAACCGTATCAAGTTTGGAGAAGGCGAGCTTTGCTTTTGAAACAAGAATAGAAACCTAGCACGATGTGCTTACTTTACTCAATGCTTCTCTATTACATTTTTCCATTGACAAGCTATTCTTAGTTTACCAAGCAACTCTGGAATACCAATTATTGATATTAAGTCTCCTCCCTAAAAGATTTAGCACATTTACAAACAGTAGAAAGACAAAGATTGACTGCAATGCTTCTCATGGATTTCGCATTGAATGCTTAATAAAACAATAAGTCTTGATTATAACTCAAAGCACATGACACAACCCTTACAGATATACACAAGAAAACAGTTTAAGAGGATAATTCAAAAGAGAAGAAAGCAATGAAAATGCGGCCAAAAACAGACAGGAAACAAGACATGCCTGGCCTCTCTTGCAATTAAAATAAGTTTCTCTTAGTCCTACACACTCACTGGATATGGATGGACTCTTCTCACCAGCACACTCCCTATATGGCCGCTTCTCATCCTGAAAACGTAATGAAAGCAAAAAAAAGAAATCGATAACAATTACACCGAAACAGTATAAGTTTCTCGCTCCAGGTGAGAAGCTTGAAAATGAAAAAATACAATTAATAGAGAAAAAAAAAAGCAACTACCTTAACACAAGGAGATTCACTTAGACATTTAACCAGCTCCACTGCAAGACCCTTGCACGACTTCGCCATTTATTTCTCCTACTTCTGTTCCTCCTCCTAAACTTCCATAAACATAAAACTTAGAATGATTAAAACAAGAGTTGCTTCAAAATCCTTAGTTCTAAGGAGATAATGCTATTGAAGACAGATTGGTCCTCCAAGGCGGGCTTCCATATTGTAATTGGGCCAACTTCCCCCATCCCAATCAGCAAAAAAAAACAGCAAACTTTAAGATTCCAATACTTAGACATATGAGTCAGGCATTTCCTCAAACAGTTATTGACCGACAAAGAGAGGCATGTTTAGACATTGCTTGTGACCTATCCATCTATGGTATCATGACCCATCTAATTCAATCGCTGCTTAATATATTAAAAGGAATAGAACAGGTAGAAGACGAGCCAACAAATTAACTTGCTCTCCATGCCACATAGATAAGCCGTAGGAGACATGAGAAGTGAATGAGAAGGAGATGTCAAACCACCTGAGATTAAGCGAAAGAACCGCTGCGTTTCCGGAAAATGATTCGATGGCTCCAGAAATTTCCAGGTGCAGGGAAGGAAGTGTTGATCTTCGCCTTCGCGTGGGAAGGGATGGTTTTACGGTTTTTACTTTAGTTTGGGACCAAAACAAAATTTCTCCTCCTAGTTAGGTACTGAAGTCAAACAGAGACCTAAAATAAAACATAACCCCTTTCAGATTAAGGGAGAAAAAATAGACTAATTTACTAAAAAGGTTACTTCTTTTTTTTTCTTCTTATTTTCTAAAAAACAAAACGTTTCCACCTTCATAACTTTAAGTTACCTATTAAAAGTTCAATTTTATTCAAATAAGATCAATTTTTTAACGAAAAGTTATAAAAAAAATTCAAATTTTTTTTTCCCGACCTGATATCTATCGAAGAAATAAATTTATGGAAGTAACACTTTATAACATTTTAATTTTGGATGATAGGTAATCAGCGAGAGGGTTCTGACGCTTTCACCTCATTAATAAGAGTTCATTAATTACTAATACAAACACTAGTCTGTTTTCTTAAAATAAAAATAAAAAAACAATAATCTAATAAATTAGTAGCATTAGATTCTTTGAGTGTCCACTTTGATTTAATTGATTGCCATATCCGATAAGTTTCAAACAATTTTAAAACCAGCACATTGTCTGAAATAATGCAATATTAATTAAATAAATCTCTTCCAACAATGGACCAAATGGTGTCAAAATAATTCAATATTAATTAAATAGATCTCGTTTAATTGTAGCTATAATATGCTCAAAACATAGTAATTACCAAACGAAAGATTGAAAGAGAGACTCAAACGATTTTGATTGCTCATCAACAATGGATGGCAATCAAAATATTAAAAAACCCAAATGCAACCTTCTTGTCAACACTAAAATTGATAAATATGTATTTTTCTAGTAAAATGCAATGCTGCAAACTTGTTTTCAGATTCTAACAAAAATACAGAATGACTTATCAACTAACTAATAATAAACTAGCATCATCAACATCTAAACAACATCCATAGGAGACGAGACGAGGCGAGAGCACCGGACAACCCAGGGTACTTGCAGATATTCTTCTACATCAATCACTTTGTTACTTTGTAGGTCTGTGCATATAACAAAGACAAACAATCAAACTCCACATAAGAAAAGAAAATCGACATATATCCCATTGACTTGTAGTAGTTTTGCTTACAGACCGAATAAGAGTGGAAGGAAGATTAAGACAATCGAGAATAAGAACTACTAATAACAAAGTAGAATATTAACAAACCTTGACTCGTTTCAAAAGCTCCTTAGCCCTTGCATTATTCTTGAAATGATCACGTACAGGCTGCAGAAAATATTAAGCACATTGTTGGTTAGCTGACAATACAGGATAACACACGCCTCAGCGGTCAATTGGTAGAACTCGTTTTTATATATAAAGGAATAGTGTATGGTTAGTGGAAACGAACTTCCCTTTCAATCAAGATAGGCACAGAACAGGGTTGGTAAGTGATAAAATTCAACAAGCCACAAGCAACATTTTTTTCGCAATTCACAGACATCACTTTCCTGCGATTTAATGAAACAGTATAGGTTCCAGCGTTTAATTACCTGCAGTATCTTATTCAATGCCTTTGATAGAGCAGGCTTGAGGTCAGCAGGATGCAAGCCCTCGTTTTCATACTCAGCAACAAGTTCTTCAAAGCTAAGGAAGGTCCTGTATCAATGTAAGAAAGTTAGTGCATTAAGTGGCATACCACAGTTGACAACAATAAGAAATTGCTATAATCACAATCTACGAGTAACATTTCATGATGAATAACCAGGAAATTAAAGACATCATAATCGAATAAACTTGCAAATTAATTCCCGGGAAGTGGCTTAAACCCTCCAAACGGTCCAAATAAAAAAAAACAGGGGAAAACATGAAACAGTGAAATAAAAGGAAGGCAACAGGGCTTACTTCTCTCCTCCATTTTCAGGTTTACGTTCCACCTTGAACTCATTAAACCATGGAAAGATAATGTATTTGATGTATTCCAGGCAAGGATTCCCTTCAACAATCTTTGGGGGACAGTACGCCTTCTTTATTTTCAAGTTCACTTCTGCCTAAGAGCAGTGGAAAGAGAAAAAAATACTAATACAACAAGCAGGGACAGTGATAAAATGCAGCAGTAATAAGCAGGCAAGCTTTATATTTGACATTAATTGAATTCCCATGTTACGAGGTCTCTTAATCTTACAATTGCTACTCTATGATAAAACTGAAGCCATACCTCTTCATCCTCCATGTAGATGGAAGAAGAAGGATCACTCTTTGACATCTTTTCTTGCCCTTGCTGCAAACCCGGTAACATGTCTGAGATCATTAAAACCGGATCATAATCCATAAGAATAGTGAAACCTTGAACGAAATGATGATAACAAATTGAATGCAAGGAATTAAGGACGTACGATGAGACAAAATTATAGGCTTGTTTTTCCTCTTGATGTCATGGCAGTACTCTCTCGCAAGAACATTCACCTTGCACTGATCCATGCCCAGTTGGCAAATGTCAGCCTGTTCACCATGATGATCAATTCAAGTTACAAACAATGCAGAAAGAGTTCCATAGCCAGAGTTTAAAGCCAGCACGGTATGCATTCCTTCCTATTAGAGGTTTCTTTCCAACCTCTTCCAGAAGTGTCATGGCCACATAGAAACAAACACCGGTTGAACAAATAACTAACAGTCAAGGTAGTTATGAAAAAAAAAGGCAGGTATAAAGTAAAATAAATCATCAAGTAAATCAAATTGGTAATAAGATAATAAGCAGCCAGAAAGAAGCAACACTGATAAAACAAAAATGGATTCAGCTAGTGGCGAGGTATTAGAGGATTTAGTAGTAGGTTGCGGGTTCAACACCTAAGAATACCAAACAAATACAAGACAAACAAATATATACACAATGTCAAATACATGGGGTTGACTTACTTGATGTCAGGATCAGTTTATTTATGCGAAAAGGATACATAGAGGATGAAAAAAAAGAGCACAAAATGCTTGTTTTACATGTGAGATTCTAGTGGACAAATGGATGACATTTATTACTATGGTGCATTGTATTTTTACAAAATTAGCACTCTTTAGAAATGTTTTTTCAATCCACCAATACTCATATAACTCGCTCAATAGAAAAATAATCCATTTCTAGGAACAACTCAACTGGCAATTTGAGTACTAAATGGGGGAAATATAAGTGGCTGCCTGTAAATTCCAGAGAACAATGTCTATCAAAACCAACAAGCAAGAGCCTTAATTCTAATCGATAGGGGCAAGCACCTTGAGGAAAAAAATGTCAGCACATTGCATGCACGGGTACAAAATCTGGGCACCAGTCAACTCATCACTCTCATTACGACCCATAATTTGACAACACCTAAGAAGGACAAGAAAGCAATACTTTTAGCTCACAAGTAACAGATGATTCATGAGATTCACAGTGTAATCCAAGCTCCGTTACCTCATAATCCTAGGAAGCTTGTTGCTGCAGGCTATATCCATTACAAGAGGCCAGTACTCTGATGCCCTGGAGTTGATTTCATCTGAAGACCAAAGGAACTGTACATTACCCGCTTCAATATTCATTCCAACAGCCTTCCAAATCTCAATCAAGTACTCTCCTACTACTTTAATTTTGGCCAAGTCACCTCCCATTTTGTTGTTCAGTTTAGCAAACCAATCAGCAATCCAAATCTTGACATGGCAGCCAGCTGAAGTCAGCTTGTTCACGTTTATTGCTTTCATAACTCCCTGGCAACATGAGCATGGAAAAAACAAACAAAATGAGAAATCAAATAAACAAAAACAAATGCGTATAGCTCACATGGAAAACAAATCAACACTTGAGGAAATAATTAAAATGAAGGACCTGGGCAATGTGCATTCTGCCAGAGGGCTCAAACCCATCATAGCAAATGGGATTAGGCTTATGTTTGAGCAAATTGAGGAGCTCATCATCTTGAATACACTCTTCTCCAATACTCCTCACAATTTGAAACCTTTCTAGCAGATTCATCCTACACTCACAACCAAAACTACAATTCACTACAAATCAAAATCTAACTACAATGACCCTAAAACAAAGACAAGAAAGAAGAAGAAATGCGATAAGATTGGAGGATTGGATTACTCTGGAGTGGAGGAAGATGAGGCTGCGACAGTGAGGGATTCCAATTCTTGGGCAGGTGGAGTTTGCTGCACTTCCTCTTTGTTATGAGCTGCACCAAGCGCTAGTCTTTTGAGTGCAAGCTCATCATCTTGAATACACTCTTCTCCAATACTCCTCACAATTTGAAACCTTTCTACGATACTCATCCTAGGAAAGATTGATGTAGGAATGAGGGTAATTACTCTATTTTTTGTACTTGCGTCGCTGCCGGAGTTGGAGGAGGGAGAGCGCGGTGCTGTGGCGGCTATTGGTCGGTGATGGTGATTGAGCGGGAGATGGAGTGAATTTGAGGATGGGAGGTAGTGATTGAGGTGTGGTGGTGACAGGTTTAGGGTGGCTGCGTTTTAGAGGAAGAGGAGACGATGTTTTGTATTTATTGGTAGGGTTTGGTTGGTGTTCAACAATGGATGGCAATCAAAATATAAAAAAACCCAAATGCATCCTTCTTGTCAACACTAAAATTGATAAATATGTATTTTTCTAGTAAAATGCAATGCTGCAAACTTGTTTTCAGATTCTAACAAAAATACAGAATGACTTATCAACTAACTAATAATAAACTAGCATCATCAACATCTAAACAACATCCATAGGAGACGAGACGAGGCGAGAGCACCGGACAACCCAGGGTAGTTGCAGATATTCTTCTACATCAATCACTTTGTTACTCTGTAGGTCTGTGCATATAACAAAGACAAACAATCTAACTCCACATAAGAAAAGAAAATCGACATATATCACATTGACTTGCAGTAGTTTTGCTTACAGACCGAATAAGAGTGGAAGGAAGATTAAGACAATCGAGAATAAGAACTACTAATAACAAAGTAGAATATTAACAAACCTTGACTCGTTTCAAAAGCTCCTTAGCCCTTGCATTATTCTTGAAATGATCACGTACAGGCTGCAGAAAATATTAAGCACATTGTTGGTTAGCTGACAATACAGGATAACACACGCCTCGTCAATTGGTAGAACTCTTGTTTTTATATATAAAGGAATAGTGTATGGTTAGTGGAAACGAACTTCCCTTTCAATCAAGATAGGCACAAAACAGGGTTGGTAAGTGATAAAATTCAACAAGCCACAAGCAACATTTTTTTCGCAATTCACAGACATCACTTTCCTGCGATTTAATGAAACAGTATAGGTTCCAGCGTTTAATTACCTGCAGTATCTTATTCAATGCATTTGATAGAGCAGGCTTGAGGTCAGCAGGATGCAAGCCCTCGTTTTCATACTCAGCAACAAGTTCTTCAAAGCTAAGGAAGGTCCTGTATCAATGTAAGAAAGTTAGTGCATTAAGTGGCATACCACAGTTGACAGCAATAAGAAATTGCTATAATCACAATCTACGAGTAACATTTCATGATGAATAACCAGGAAATTAAAGACATCATAATCGAGTAAACTTGCAAATTAATTCCCGGGAAGTGGCTTAAACCCTCCAAACGGTCCAAATAATAAAAAACAGGGGAAAACATGAAACAGTGAAATAAAAGGAAGGCAACAGGGCTTACTTCTCTCCTCCATTTTCTGGTTTACGTTCCACCTTGAACTCATTAAACCATGGAAAGATAATGTATTTGATGTATTCCAGGCAAGGATTCCCTTCAACAATCTTTGGGGGACAGTACGCCTTCTTTATTTTCAAGTTCACTTCTGCCTAAGAGCAGTGGAAAGAGAAAAAAATACTAATGCAACAAGCAGGGACAGTGATAAAATGCAGCAGTAATAAGCAGGCAAGCTTTATATTTGACATTAATTGAATTCCCATGTTACGAGGTCTCTTAATCTTACAATTGCTACTCTATGATAAAACTGAAGCCATACCTCTTCATCCTCCATGTAGATGGAAGAAGAAGGATCACTCTTTGACATCTTTTCTTGCCCTTGCTGCAAACCCGGTAACATGTCTGAGATCATTAAAACCGGATCATAATCCATAAGAATAGTGAAACCTTGAACGAAATGATGATAACAAATTGAATGCAAGGAATTAAGGACGTACGATGAGACAAAATTATAGGCTTGTTTTTCCTCTTGATGTCATGGCAGTACTCTCTCGCAAGAACATTCACCTTGCGCTGATCCATGCCCAGTTGGCAAATGTCAGCCTGTTCACCATGATGATCAATTCACGTTACAAACAATGCAGAAAGAGTTCCATAGCCAGAGTTTAAAGCCAGCACGGTATGCATTCCTTCCTATTAGAGGTTTCTTTCCAACCTCTTCCAGAAGTGTCATGGCCACATAGAAACAAACACCGGTTGAACAAATAACTAACAGTCAAGGTAGTTATGAAAAAAAAAGGCAGGTATAAAGTAAAATAAATCATCAAGTAAATCAAATTGGTAATAAGATAATAAGCAGCCAGAAAGAAGCAACACTGATAAAACAAACATGGATTCAGCTAGTGGCGAGGTATTTAGAGGATTTAGTAGTAGGTTGCGGGTTCAACACCTAAGAATACCAAACAAATACAAGACAAACAAATACAAGACAAACAAATATATACACAATGTCAAATACATGGGGTTGACTTACTTGATGTCAGGATCAGTTTATTTATGCGAAAAGGATACATAGAGGATGAAAAAAAAGAGCACAAAATGCTTGTTTTACATGTGAGATTCTAGTGGACAAATGGATGACATTTATTACTATGGTGCATTGTATTTTTACAAAATTAGCACTCTTTAGAAATGTTTTTTCAATCCACCAATACTCATATAACTCGCTCAATAGAAAAATAATCCATTTCTAGGAACAACTCAACTGGCAATTTGAGTACTAAATGGGGGAAATATAAGTGGCTGCCTGTAAATTCCAGAGAACAATGTCTATCAAAACCAACAAGCAAGAGCCTTAATTCTAATCGATAGGGGCAAGCACCTTGAGGAAAAAAATGTCAGCACATTGCATGCACGGGTACAAAATCTGGGCACCAGTCAACTCATCACTCTCATTACGACCCATAATTTGACAACACCTAAGAAGGACAAGAAAGCAATACTTTTAGCTCACAAGTAACAGATGATTCATGAGATTCACAGTGTAATCCAAGCTCCGTTACCTCATAATCCTAGGAAGCTTGTTGCTGCAGGCTATATCCATTACAAGAGGCCAGTACTCTGATGCCCTGGAGTTGATTTCATCTGAAGACCAAAGGAACTGTACATTACCCGCTTCAATATTCATTCCAACAGCCTTCCAAATCTCAATCAAGTACTCTCCTACTACTTTAATTTTGGCCAAGTCACCTCCCATTTTGTTGTTCAGTTTAGCAAACCAATCAGCAATCCAAATCTTGACATGGCAGCCAGCTGAAGTCAGCTTGTTCACGTTTATTGCTTTCATAACTCCCTGGCAACATGAGCATGGAAAAAACAAACAAAATGAGAAATCAAATAAACAAAAACAAATGCGTATAGCTCACATGGAAAACAAATCAACACTTGAGGAAATAATTAAAATGAAGGACCTGGGCAATGTGCATTCTGCCAGAGGGCTCAACCCCATCATAGCAAATGGGATTAGGCTTATGTTTGAGCAAATTGAGGAGCTCATCATCTTGAATACACTCTTCTCCAATACTCCTCACAATTTGAAACCTTTCTAGCAGATTCATCCTACACTCACAACCAAAACTACAATTCACTACAAATCAAAATCTAACTACAATGACCCATAAAACAAAGACAAGAAAGAAGAAGAAATGCGATAAGATTGGAGGATTGGATTACTCTGGAGTGGAGGAAGATGAGGCTGCGAGAGTGAGGGATTCCAATTCTTGGGCAGGTGGAGTTTGCTGCACTTCCTCTTTGTTATGAGCTGCACCAAGCGCTAGTCTTTTGAGTGCAAGCTCATCATCTTGAATACACTCTTCTCCAATACTCCTCACAATTTGAAACCTTTCTACGATACTCATCCTAGGAAAGATTGATGTAGGAATGAGGGTAATTACTCTATTTTTTGTACTTGCGTCGCTGCCGGAGTTGGAGGAGGGAGACCGCGGTGCTGTGGCGGCTATTGGTCGGTGATGGTGATTGAGCGGGAGATGGAGTGAATTTGAGGATGGGAGGTAGTGATTGAGGTGTGGTGGTGACAGGTTTAGGGTGGCTGCGTTTTAGAGGAAGAGGAGACGATGTTTTGTATTTATTGGTAGGGTTTGGTTGGTGTTTTGTTTTGAAAAAATAAAAAAAATAAATAAAAAATAAAAAATTCCGGGTCTGGCAGACCCACCGGGCTGGGACCGGGACCAGGAATCTGGACCCATTTTTAATCGGGTCGGGTCCAGATCTGGTTTGAATGTTTTCAGGTCTGATCGGGTCGGGTTCGGACCCGCACATTCAAATTTATATGGAGAAAATCCTAAAAAGGCCTGACCTGCCACGATCATTGCACGTAAAAAAACTAAAAATTTAGTCAAAGAATAATAATAAATGTTTTAAATACATTTAGTTGTAATATGCTAAAAAAAATAAAACAAGTCATAAATCTTTCCTATTATAAATATAATTTTTTGGAAGTTAAATCACATTATACTCTTAAAATCGGTTAAATTTTATCCTATTTTTAAGGCTGGAATGAGAAATGATCCTCTCTGTTCATAAAGTATGACTTTTACAGTTTTATTATACTAGTATATGAATAAATAACGTTATGAGTGAGTCCCAACTATTATTAATTATTAATCTATATAGAAAAGCAAAAGCCCCAATCACTGGAATTCCTGACAATTTTGTTTTTTCTTCTTGCTCCTTTTTTTCCTTTTGAAATTTTTATTCATCAATTATTTTATTCCATGTGTTTATAAAAAAATTTCTAATTGAACTATTAGCTGGTTAATTTTGTCTTCGTATTCATAAAAAGATCTAATAAAATTTTGAAATGATTAATTCAATCCCTATATTTATAAAATATTTTCAATCAAACCTTATGCATTTATGAAATCCTATTGACGAATGGAAAAAATTCTTTTTTTCTATTTTTATTTTTCTGAAATATCTATGGTTTTAGAAAACACTAGAAAATTAAAAATCGTGTTCACGTAGTACTAAATGTGAAAATTTTCAGTTTTAAAAAACTAAAAAAAATTCAGCTTTAGAAAATTTTCACCTAATACCTAACAACTATTTCTTATTTTTTTGAAAAATAAAAATTATTAATTTTTTTCAATCAATTTGATTTTAATTAAAAAATTATGCTATCATTTATTTATCTTTTAGAAGATTAATAAACTAAACAGTAGTTCATCTTAATTTTGATGATGAACCTTTAGAGGACTTGCTTATAAGTAACCACTCGCTAATGACATCACATTATTTTATTAGTTGTGTGATCTTTGTAAACACGTTGAAATGAAAAAATTGGGAGTGGTATATAATTTCTCCTCATTTGCAACACTGCATCCCTTACTAAGACAATCTAGTACGAACAAGATTAATTTTAATTCAGTAGATTCTAAAATTCATGTGGTTTAAATTGGATGAAGTACTACAAAGCTACATGAACACAATATTTTACATTCTAATTTAAACAAAATTCACGTATTCTCCATAATTCTAGTAATTTTACGTTTATACATATCATTATGTATTATATGAAATAAATTCTAAAATATATATATTTAGTATATATATATGCATCATAAGTTGTGTTTGTACCTTATAATTTTTAATTTATTATCCTATTTGACCTCCCAATATTTATTCCCTTAAAAAAATTAACTTTTATTTATCAATTTACTATATTTCGTCTCAAAATTTTTTACATCCTACCCCTTTAAAGAATCATCTTAGCTTCACCACTCGGAAAAAGAAAATATATTTAGTATTTTTCATTTTTTTCTAGAGCATATTAAATTAAAATTAATCTTGCTCGTGCTAAATCATACTAAACGAATATTATTCCCGCTGCATAAAAAATATTATAAGAAAATATACATAAGTGATAACATGTATTTAAAAAAAGAGAGGAAACAAATGGAGTGTAGTGTAACGTCATAAAATAAGAAATCTGAAAAAAAAAAACTAAAACAAATGACGGCGACAGGGGGAGGAGAGGCGGAAGAATAAAGAGAGAGCGGAGCGCCGTGGCGTAGAGGGAGAGACGAAGGCGGCTGTGGGTGAAGATACCTACTGTGCCTAAGGAGGAACTAGACTACGGACGCTGAAGCAGACAGAGGACGACGGAGAGTACAGATTTGGTTGTGGTGGCGGTGGAGAGTCGGTGGAGGAGGAGCGGATGAACAGAAAATAAAAGGACGAAGAAAAGTGTGAACACGTTTGGCAGAGCAGGAGTTATAACAAAAATTAGAAAAATGGTTTTGTTGCTACCCGATTTTGGATTTTAAAATTTTCATTTGTCGCATTTTTATCATCAATTTTTCAAAAATTATACACCTGTTTATTTTCGTCAATCTGATGTTTGTTTTTGCACTTCATATCGTTTAAATTTTATTTCGTACTTTTTCACCTTTTTTATCACTTTTCTGTTCGAACCCGTATCGGTTCTCGAGTCAAATTCTCGAAACTAAGGGTCGAACAATTTCGCTCATTAGCTACTTACTTTTCTAACTCGCACTATCTCTTTGCATTTTGCTCAATTTTTATTTTTAGCAATTTTTACGTTCGAACTTTTATCGCTTACAAGCAAATTTTATCGAGCCATACAGTGATTTCATCATTCGCTATATGTTAATTATTTCAGTTTATTTTATCTTATGTCCTAGCATTTTTGGTTCAAGTTTTTATCCATTTTCAGGAGAAATTGCCCGTACCGTCAGCTCGAACCAAATAAATAAATAATAAACATTCTCCCTCTCACTCTCATCATCACCGTTGATCAACCATGACTTTTTTCCTCAAATCCATCCAGCGGCCATCTCCTTTCCTTCTTGGTTCATTTAATGCCTCATCTTTTTATTTTTATTTCAGTTTACTCCCTCTGTCATCAATTAATTGACTCGCACGGTTCACGCACGCATATCGAGGAGGCTGGATGATGCACTATTTGACCCCAAAAAATTCCGTTCTTTTTTTCTAACGTAAAAATTCAGATTTTTTTGAAGTCAAATAGTGCGTCATCCGGCCTACTCGATATGCGTATCTACAGTGTAGGCGTCATCTATTGGATGACAGAGGGAGTACTCATCTACCCTCTCCATTTTCCAAGCCTACTCGACCTCTAACCAGCATCATCATTATCTCTACTCCCTCATCCAGCACTCAATCTCTATTTCTCCCTCTATAAATAGCCAAGGAAATTTTCCAATTAAAGGGGGGAGGGTGGCAACCAATCTGTTATACTCTCAATTCTCTCACGCTCCCTCATCACTCAATTGACTCCAACGGTTACTCAAATCCCAAAATCAATTTCAATCCAACCCTTTACCAATTACCAAATTAAATCCCACCAATTAAAATCCAAAACACCCAATTAAATCAAAAATACCCAATCCATAGCCGTGCCTCAACCGCGCCATCAATCGGCCACGCCACCACAAGCCGCCGCCTCTTAGCCGCACTCCGGCAGTGCCCCGGCCACGCCCAATCAGCCACGCCCCCGTCACAGCCGCGCCTCAGCCACATCCAAATCGTCACAATCGGCCATCCCACCGCCGCGGCCACACCCAGCCGCACCTCGGCCCCAATCTAAATCAAAAGAAAAAAGAAAAAGAAAGATAAAGAGAAAAGAGAAGGAACGAGAGTAGAGGAGGGAGTGAAGAACAAACAAAGAAGAGAGGAGAGTGGGCTCGTTTGACAGGGAAAGGAAAATAAAAAAAAATAGAAAGAAAGGAAGAGGAGAGGAGCATTAATAATAAAAGGAAAGAATGGGCCAAGTTGTGCCTCGACCCAAGAGGAAAAGAGACGGGCTGGACGCAAGCCCAAGCAAGAGAGGAGAGTAGGCTGCTGGCCAGCCCATGCGGAGAAGAAGGAAAGAAGCGATGGGCCACGCCAGGCCCAGCTGGAGGAAAGACTAGCCCATTTGCTGGGCTGGTCTGCTGTCTTGGGCCCAGTGGGCCGGGCCCAACTTTTCGGCCCGTCATTTTTATTGTATTTTAGTAATTTCTATTCGTATGTACTATTTATTTATTTCTCGCCTATTCGTACTGTTTATTTATTTTTCATGCATTCGTACTATTTATTTTTCACGCACTTGTATTATTTATTTATCTCCGCACTTGTACTATTTATTTATTTCTGCACGCTTGTACTGTTTATTTATTATTTTCGTATGCTTGCATGTTTAATTATTATTTTCGTATGCTTGCATATTTAATTATTACTTTCGTATGCTTTTGCACGTTTAATTATTTTGCTTGCATATAATCGTCAAAAATAACGATTTCACTTGCTTACAATAATTCTAATTCCGATTATTCGAATACTCATACTATTTAACTAATTATTTGCATGCTGAAATAGTTATTCCGCCCGTACTTAATCACTAATTTTAATTATTTCACTCGCAACAAGTCATTAAATATTTATCTATTTTTCGATTATCATTTTTCCCCAAATTAATAATCTCGACTTTGTAGGGCAAATCGATCGACGCTTTTCACAAGTACACCTCATATTCTCGATCCAAGTAAACATTTCTTCCCTTTTATTTATTCACGCTTTCCCGTATTTACGCTCGTATGCATGACATTTAAAATTATTAGAATTTAATTTATCCATTGGGCATATTAACTAAATTAGGACTTTTTATTTTACAAACATGTTTTAACACCTCTTTCTCCGGTAACCTTTTTAGGATGTGGCACGGGTGCCTAACACCTTCCCGAGTCCATAATACGACCCCGAACCACTGTTCTCAGGTTCAGACCCATTCTTGCCTTAGCTTTTTATTTTTTATGCATGACAAATAGGTTCCCTAAACCTAGAAACAAAATAGGGTGGCGACTTCATTGCATTATGTGAGATGAGTCCATCTTCATCTCACATCGCGTCCCAAACCCGCGTCGCATTAGGATAAAATCCAAAAAGGGGGTGCGGCAGTTTGGCGACTTCACTAGGGACTCATAGGGTCGAAGCCGGCTTTTTTTGAGGTGTTTATTTCTCAATAAATTGTTGACTTTGTTTCGTATGATTTTTGTACGTGATTAATTGTTTTTCATTGATATGATAAATTGTTGTATGATCACATGATTTTTTATGCATGATTATTATTTTTATTTGTTAATAAATTGCTCATATGATTCAGTGTTACTCACTTTGATAAACTGTCATTGCATATCCAATTTCACGCATAATCCCTATCGTCGGGCATTTCCAAATAAGATTAGGAGGTTAGTAGTGAAGTCCTAGGACACGTGTCCTAGTAAGCTTTCACGAACGCTAAACTCGGACTTGAACCTCTAAATGGGTGAGCGCCCTGATTTTTTGATGTTTCGGTAAGCAATCACATATCCATTTACTGAGGGACCACTTTTATGGTATCTGTTGCTACCCGATTTTGGATTTTAAATTTTTTATCGTCAAATATCTTCTCATTTCAAGCATCAATTTCAAAAATCGTACTTCCATTTATTTATGCCAATCTGATGTTTATTTCTACATTTAATCTCATTTAAATTTTATTGCGTACTTTTTTCGCATTTTTATCACTTTTCCCGTTCGAACCCGTACCGGTCCTGAGTCAAATTCTCGAAACCAAGGGTCGAACAATTTCTCTCATTAGCTACTTATTTTTTATTACTTTTCTAACTCCCACAATTTCTTTGCATTTCACTCAATTTATATTTTTAGCATTTTTTTAGGCTCGAACTTTTATCGCTTACATACAAATTTTTATCGAATTATTCAGCGAGTTTTTCATCACTCATTGTATGCTAATTGTCCTAATTTATTTTATTCTACGTCCTACCATTTTCTATTCGGGACTTTAGTAAAATTTTCTTGTACCGTAGATACGAGTTAAAAATATTTCGCTCGTATGCATTAATTTGCATTAATGCAAATTAATGCACTGCTGCAGCCGTGGCCTCTCTCGATTCTTCCTTCAACCGCCTTACTGTTCTTCCCTTGATCCTCACGTTCATGACGTCATCAAGGCCACCTCATCCTCATCTCTACCGCCTCAAGCTTCTATAAATAGAAGCCGAAGCCTAAACAAGAAGGGGGGGGTGATAATCTTCTACCTGGGGGCAGGACTTTCCCATGTTGCATGGGTTGATAGTGGACTGGACTTGGTCATAGCGGGCTGAGGTGGAGCTTGCTTGGTCAATGATGAACCTGCAAAGCGCCGGAGAGGTTCACCGGCGTAAAACCTCCGACGATCAAGTCAGACAATCGGAACTACAAGGGGGTAATCCATAGAATGAACATGGTACCTGGGTATTATTGTGTATGTCTGAATTTGTCCCCTTCCTGTGATGCTTAACCTTCTTTATAGTAGAAAGGTGAGACCCTTTCCACTAACCTTTATCAATCATTATCATGCTCCACCTGTATTATCATAATGCCCTTTTGCTGTAAAGGAAGAATCCCATGTTATTTAATATAATTGGTGCGTTTAGTGGGATTCGGATGCGTGTTAGTGAGGCCTTTAGGTGTGGCCATTATTGAGCTGTCAATATTCCCTTTATGAGCCTTCATTAGTCAACAACACGTGAGGACATACTTGGTGATGACCGTCGGCTTTGAGAAGAGCTTTATATACCTTTAACCCGTTGGTCATAAAGGATTTACCTCGTGACTCCTTCCACAAGCCATCGGTCATGAGGCATTATCTTTTCTTCCTTGAGCCGTCGGTCATTCAGCACGATGATGATGTGGACACTTTCCTGAGCCGTCGGCCTTTGGGAGCTTTGTCTACGTGGAAGCTTGTGTGGTCCCCTTTTCTAAGGACTTAGTCAAATATGTTATCAGAAGCCCAAACGGAAAGTAGCCTGAGTGTTTACCAAAGGCTTAGTAATTTACTGCTGACCACCGGTTTTGCCAAGATTTCATATTTATCCGTCGGTCATGTTCACAACAAAAAAGCCTAGCTCTGATTTTGAATGTTCTTGACTTCGTAGTGCCAGAAAAACCGTCGGTTATAGAACTCAGAAGCTTTTGTGCCTTCTCTAAATGCCGTCGGTCAGCTTGCTTTTGTTTCTATCTTTCGATTTGAAATTTCGATGTCCGCGCTTCACTTTTTGACACGTGTCTTTTATACCTCTTTTTTCAAATTTTGCTCTTTACTCGAGAAACAAAACGTCTCTTCAATAATTATAATTTTTACTTTATTGATTACCGCGATCCAGCTGTTCCATCAGTAACATCTCTTCCTTCATCGGTTGCGACCGTCCACGTGTCAAGGCGCGTTTGTTCTTTCAATCCATGCGTCTTTTGGCGATTGGTGATGATTGAGGGCGTGACTCTTTTATAAATAGAAGTTCTCTCTCTTTCCTCATTTACTTACTTGATCTCCTTCTTTCTTCTCATTTTAGGGTTTTCTTGTCCGCCGCCGCCTCTTAGTTTTTCCATCAGGTACCTCTCTTGTTCCTGCTTTTCCTTTTCTCTTATTCTTTTAGCATGTCAAACTCTTCTTCTAGTTCTAATTCTGGTTCTGGTGGTGAGGGTAATGATGAGCCGGGTATCAAAAAACCAATTTCTTTTGTTCCTTCTCAGATTAAAACGCAATCTGAGTTAGATAAGGAACTTAATCGTTTCCATGCCACTTTTCCCAGAGGTTCAGTCCCTCGAATTGCTAATCCAGATGAGAGGTCGAACACTATTTTTAGAAATAGTAAAAAACATTGTAGAAGAATTTTATACACCAAGATGTTCGCTTACGGTTTCCGTCTTCCTACTCATCCCCTAGTTTCTTCTTTCCTTAGCTCTAGTAAGATCAATCTAGTCCAAATCACACCCAACTCTTGGTCGTATATTTATTCTTTTATCCATCTGTGTGAGATCAAAGGTGTGGAAGGCTTCCCCCTCAGAGTGTTTTACTACTTCTTCCGACTTAGGAGTGACAAAGGGATTATCTCCATAAGCCCTCGGTGGGATGATGATTTGATGTGGTTTTTGGGTAGTTTTCGAGGCCCTGAATCATCTATTAAGAATTGGAAGGAGAGGTTTTTTGTTGTTGATCTTCCCGACTGCAATTTTGGTTGCAAATTTAATCTTGAGGCCTCTGAGAGACATTTCCCAAGGCCGACCATTTATGATATTGATGAGAAGGCGATTGTGGATAGGTTAAAAACTTTTTGCCATCCCATCCTTATCCGCCCGTTCAACAATTATGAAGATATGGAAAAGTGCCTTGTTGGTTAGTGGAATTCTTCCTCTGTTGAAATATTCATTTGTTTCCTAACACTGATGTTCTTTTCTTTTTTGCAGAAATTCCCGACGATTGGAAGCCAGATTGCATCAGAAGAAGGAAATTCCCGACCGGTCGTTCTCCTGCCAAGAAAAAGCGCAAGGTAGCAGTCGAGAAACCCAAGAGACCGAGACAACCAAAAAAGACCAAGAAGATCACTGGTTCCCTTCTTCTGGATTCAATTCTTCCCACCGGTCAAGATCTGCCAAGCTTTTCTCAGCCGTGTTCCTCTCGATTTCCTGACGACGTTAGGCAGGCGATGGACTTGTTAGTGACTGCTCTTGAAGATCCGTCGGGTACTTCCGATTTTCCTCTTGAACTGTCGGTCGACATGTCTCTTAACCTGAGTGATTGCTTGAGGAACCCTACCCGCAAGAGGGCCCGTCGGGCATTATCTTCAGGATCTGATACTGTGGTTGTTTCTCTGTCGTCTTTAACTCCCGTCATTTGCCCGTCGGTCATAACTGCTCCAATTTCTGAAGGTGTGGTTGCAAATGTTAAGTTGCCTCAATCAGCGGGTCTATCGATGATGAATTTTGAGCCTATCTTCACCTCTTCTTCTTCACTTATGGCTTCGTCTGCCAGAGTCGACGGTTCTTCCTCTTATGTTCTGCCAAATTCTCAGACTTTGACTTTTTTACACTTCGTGTCGAGTTCCAATCGTCAGAGACCGTCGGTCGTTGATGGGGTTTTGCAGAATCCGTCAGAATTGAAAGTAGAGCTTTCTGAAGATCCTTCAAATCCTTCCTCTTCATTCCAGATGGATTTTCGCAACATTTTTGTAGAAGGTTTAAAAAGCTTGGGTTATTCTCCTCCTTTTACTTCCAATAAGGATATTGCTCCCATTCTTACTGAGGCTCTTCGTTTTCCTCAATTTCCAAATGAAATGGCCGGCCGTCCACTGCACTCTCAATTTGCTTAGTATCGAGCTGCTTCGCTTGCAAACCACATGCGTTTCCAGTGGTTGATGGACAATACTGAGGCCAGACTTTTGCATGATGAAGAATCTCGAGTTGCAGAAAATGGCTGTTTCAAGGCGAAAATTGATGATCTTCGTCGTAAGGTTGTTGATGCCACCAAGATTTCTCAGCAATCTGTTTCTGAACAAGAGGAGGCTGTCAGATTGAAGGAAATTGCTGAGGCTAAGGCCAAGGTTCTAAATGAAGCTCTTGAAGAGATGAAGAAAGTCGTTGCTGATTTATCTAGGGAATCTTCTCAGCTTCGTGCGAAAAAAGAGCGGCTTTCTGTTCAGTCTTCCCATCTTACTGAGGAGTTGGTCCAAGTCCGACGGGAAAATGCTGACCTTCGACTTCTTCAGTCTAAGTTTCCTGATCGTCTACGTCGGGGCCAAATTGCTGCTATGCAGGCGGTTCTAGATGGTTTTGCAGACTCCTATGATGAGGATAGCTATGATTTCTCGAAAGTTGAAGCTGCTGCCAATGTTCATCTGAGTGAATTAGTAGGCGATACTTTCGAGACTCCTCCACCATCTCCTTTGGAAGACGCTGCCGCCGAAGATGATGCTTTGCAAGTTGCTGCTTCCATCGGTCAAGTAGTCGTGCAAGGACTTAGCACTGATGAAGCCATTGGTCGGGGTCAAGGAGGAGAAGAGCAAATCTTAGAGTCTACATCCGTCGGCCAACAAGAGAGAGCAATGGAGCCAAATGATGATACCGTCGGCCAAGGAGAGGAGGAGCATACTGTCGGTCAAGAATAGGAAGGATATTTTGTGTTTTTGTGCTTTCCTTAGGGATTTTTAATATCTATGTGCTCTTTTCCCTTAGAAAAAATGGAACAAAACTTTTGCAATTGATGGTGGAGTGTGCGGTTCAAATTCCTACATATTTCTTTTCTCATTCAATCCGACTTCCGTAAACTTCGTAAAGTCCTCAAAGTATCTTTAGACAAAATATCCTTTGAATTACGTCCACATTTCAAACTAAATTTCTCCCAATCCATTTCTTCAATGACCAAATCAACTCAAATAATGCTTGATAGATTTGACTAAATAATCACATATATCTCATTACATAAAACATATAGAACATGGAAAATATTTAAAAACAAGCATAACTAAAATTCCTTCACAAAGGAATAGTATAAAAACATTACAAAAGCATAAGAGCGAATAGGTTAAAAATAGAAACTTATTAGGCATACTAATGTTGCATGGATGTGATCAAAGAGAGCATTGAGGTGAAGGGCAATGACACTTAGGGCAAACGAACAAGTCAGCACCCTTTGGACAATTTTTGAGGATGAGAAGAGGTAAAATAAAAAGAGAAATCATCAATGCCAAAATTGACAACATCATCCTCATTTCGAACGATAGCATTTCTAAAATCTGAAAGAATTCGAAGGATAGACTCTCGGTTTAGGAATTTTGGATATCTCTAGAGGTGTAATCTTAGAACGTATTTAAACACAAAAATGGCTTCTTAAGGTCTACGAATTACAGCTCGAGGATATGCAATGTCGTTGACTATTATGCCCAACGCATGCGAACGAAGAGATCAAATAAATTTAGTAGTATTTGGTCAAGATTTGTGTATATTTCGGAGAGAAAATCTTCCAAAAGGTCCTCTAATCATTTGACTCACACAAAAAATATCACATCAACTAGATTTCCTCAATGATCAATCACATGAGCAGGAGCATACATGCATAGAGAAAAATAATTCAAACTAAACACGTATATGCACAAAAATATAAAGACAATTTATGGCAATTAATTTCTTGGTACTAATTTCTTTTAATTCTATGTACCTGATTTAGTCAACGTTTTTAAGGATGCATAATCCCAAGGGGCATGTGTTCCGAACAGGCGTATTTCCTCCATTAATTGCACCGCTTGGTCTTCATGCCTTTTCTAATTCCAGGACATTTCAGGAGGTGTCTCTTAATCTCACCACTTCGTTTCTTTAAATTCTCCTTTCCAAGGTGTTTTGAAAAGGCACTTGGAATAATATTCTGAATTAATGTTTCTGTCTCCTTTCTTCTATAAATAGACGATTTCTTTTATTTTTCTTCTTATTCCCTCCTTCCGTTTTCACCATGGATGGACAGATGAGAAGCGATTTCATTCAAGAAACCGCGAATATAAGGCGTCGTGCCTCGTTGTATGCTCTTTCCCTGCAGGATACGATTCGGGATATCGAAGTTGATCAACTTCGCCTTGAAGGTATGATTGCTCCTCTGATTTTTCAAAAAGGGACAACGAGGGAAGAAGACAACGATGCTCTGAAGAAGGTTTCTGCCCTTAGTTCAAGCCTTGCCCACATCCAAGTAGCTCTTAACATGCTACGATGTCAGAAGTCATTGGTGGAAGGTTGCTTGGAGAATCCAAGGCTCATTCCTGAAGAACTTTCTGAAATTACACAAGCCTTAGGGAATATTCCTCTTAATGAGGACTGAAATTTTTTTATACTTTCCTTTGTAGATGCCGTATGGCACTGAATAATAATAAAAAATTCTTTTAAAGTGGTTCGGAGTAACTACCTACGTCCACAATCTTATTTCTTTTAACGTGGTTCGGAGTGGTTACCTACTTCCACGATCTCATTTCTTTTAACGTGGTTCGGAATGGTTACCTACTTCCACGATCTCATTTCTTTTAACGTGGTTCGGAGTGGTTACCTACTTCCACGATCTCATTTCTTTTAACGTGGTTTGGAATGGTTACCTACTTCCACGATCTCATTTCTTTTAACGTGGTTCGGAATGGTTACCTACTTCCACGATCTCATTTCATTTTACGTGGTTCGGAATGGTTACCTACTTCCACGATCTCATTTCTTTTAACGTGGTTCGGAGTGGTTACCTACTTCCATGATCTCATTTCTTTTAACGTGGTTCGGAGTGGTTACCTACTTCCACGATCTCATTTCTTTTAACGTGGTTCGGAGTGGTTACCTACTTCCACGATCTCATTTCTTTTAAAGTGGTTCGGAGTGGTTACCTACTTCCACGATTGATAATTTTTTGATGTGGTTCAGATGTATTTCTTTTACTAATACTTTGTTATTCACACGTCAGAATAAACAATTAATTTGAAATATTCCAAGAATTGGCCAAAGGCTTACCGTCGGGATCCTCCAAGTGATATGCTCCTTTGCCGACGACACGCGTGACTCTGTAGGGTCCATCCCAGTTCGGGCTAAGTTTCCGCATCTTTTGGCCGGCGGCAATTCTGCTGCGTAGTACAAAGTCTCCTACTTTGAACAGCCTTTCCCTCACCCGTCGGTTGTGATATTTGGCCATTCTCCGCTTGTAATGCAATGTCCTGAGTAGTGCATCTTCTCTAATTTCTGGCAAGAGATCTAGATTGGCTCTGAGTCTTTCTTCATTTAATTCCTCGTTGAAGTATTCTACTCGAAGGCTTAGGGCTCCTAATTCAACGGGGGTTACTGCTTCTGTTCCATATACCATTGCAAAAGGTGTTTCTCCTGTGCTTGCTTTGGTGGTCATTCTGTAAGCCCATAAGATATGATAATTCTTCCACCCATTTTCCTTTTGCACTATCTAGATTTTTCTTGATCCCACTTAGAATAGTTCAATTGGTGACCTCCGTTTGACCGTTGGTTTGCGGATGGGCAACTGATGAGAACCTCTGCTCAATTCCCCATTCTTGGCATCAATCTCTAAAGTAAGCGCTGGTGAACTGACTTCCGTTGTCACTAACAATAATTCGAGGGAGTCCGAAGCGTATAATGACTTGGTTTTTGAAAAAAGACCAAGTTTTTTCTACTGAAATTTCAGACATGGCTTGTGCTTCTGCCCATTTGGTGAAGTAGTCCACGGCTACTACAACAAATTTCAATTGATTTTTGGCCCTCGGGAAAGGTCCAATAATGTCTATTCCCTATTGAGCGAATGGACAACGACTGACTAATCCTGTAATTTATGTCGACGGTTGCTGAGGAATTTTACTAAATTCTTGGCACTTCTTGCAAGTTTTTGCAAAATTGTGGCAATCTTTCCGTATTGTAGGCCACCAAAATCCGGCTCGGAGGACTTGGGCCGCCATTGTTTCTCCTGAAACATGCATTCCACATATTCCTTCGTGTATTTCTTGGAGCGTGAACTGTCCCTCCGACTCTGAGATGCATTTAGCCGCTGGATGAGAGAAACATCTCTTAACCAATTCCCCGTCATATAATAAACACCTTTCAGCACATTTCAAGATCTTTTTCTTCTCAAAAGGGTCATCTGGTAGGCGGTTATTTTTAAGATAATCCACCACTGGCACCCGCCAGTCATTTTCTTTTTCTCCAATGTACATTACCGCCTGTTCCTCCATAAAGGATGAGATGGATATTTCTTCCAAATACACCTCTTTTGGAAAAATGTCGTCGGGATCCGCCGCAGTTTTTGCTAATTCGTCAGCCACACCATTTTCTTCCCGCGGGATGTGTTCAATTTTTATGTTGCTCTTTTCTTTAATAAGCCGTAGAATTTGTGTGACTTTGGCGAGATAGCGAATCATCGTCAGGTCTCGAGCCTGAGATTGACCATTGACTTGGTCTACGATGAGCTTTGAATCGCCATATATGATGAGATCGAAGCCGTCGGTCTTTTTTGAGGTGTGGTTTAGAATGGCTTCTTTCCCAATCCGCAGTCCTAAGAGCAAGGCTTCATATTCAGTAGCATTGTTGGATAATGGCTTTAAAATTCTCTGCGCGAATTTTTGTTGGATGCCGTCGGGACCTTCTATGAGTGTGTCAGTGCCTGCCATTTCTTCATTTTTGGCTCCATCTACTTTGATGGTCCATGTGGCTCCTTCGATTCCCGGCGGGAACTGATATTCATTGATGCTGTGCATATCTTTTCCACCCGTCGGCTCTGTGTTTTGGTCAAAGGTACATTCTGCCAAGAAATCAGCCAATGCCTGTCCTTTGATTGCTGGTCGAGACTGATATTGTAGGCCAAATTGTTCCAACTCTATGGCCCAAATTACCATTCTTCCTGAAGTTTTGAGTTTGCGAAAGATTCGTCGTAGTGGCTGGTCGGTCAAAACTACTACCGAATGGGCTTGGAAATAGTTCGTCATCTTTCGAGTGGCTTGAATTAAAGCAAATGCAGTTTTCTCTATCCAAGCATACCTTAATTCAGCATCTTTTAATATTCTGCTCACAAAATAGATTGGTTTGTCCACACATTTTTCTTGACGAACCAAAACAGCACTTATAACTTCATCTGCGACTCCCAGGTACAAATGCAATGTGTCTCCTTTCTCTGGTCTTGTTAGTAACAATTCAGAGGAAAGGTATCTCTTTAATTCTGCGAAGGCTTCTTCACATTCTTCATTCCACCCAAATGGAGCTTTCTTTCTCAGCAGCTTAAAAAATGGTAAACATTTTTCTCCTTGTTTTGAAATAAAATGGCTCAAAGCAATCACCCTTCCCGTCAGCCTTTGTACTTCTTTAACATTTCGTGGAGGTTCCAACTTGATAACAATCAAGACAACCCTAACGGTGCTACTACACTTGCGGCTCCTGCCGGGACGGATTCCCATAAGTCCCGTAGTATATCTTCGTATCGCCCGGGGATCAGCAAAGGATTCCTAGGATGGTCGACATCAGCGGAGGGGGGACTCACGCGTCTCTATACGCACGGCACCATCCCAGCCTAGGGATCCACGAGGTTATCGCTCCCGGCACCTCCGTCAGATATCGCTCATGACGTCACCTACTGGTATCGCTCGTGACGTCATCATCAGACATCGCCTGGACTGTTATCGCCAGGTATCGCCACCAAGGCCTATAAATACCCCTACTTTTCAAACAGAAGGTAAGATCGAGACCACCTGGCAGAACCTCTAGTTAATTCATACTCCCAAACTGACTTAAGCATCGGAGTGTCTACGTCGGAGCCCCCCCTCTGGCGCTTTGCAGGTACACCCGACGCCGATCGCCGCCGTTCCGATCAGACACGACTCTGAATCTTATCAAATCGACATTGAATCTTATCAAATGGTGCTTTCATTGAGAGCTTTGGTATATTAAGTGAGCGTCCTTAATAGCCAAGCTCCGTTTAGTCGGAAGATTGGAACGATCATGACCACAGGATCGGAGCCGATCCGATCATCATCCTCTAATATCCCTTTCCCAATCCGCAGACAGTTATTCCCTTTTGCTACTGCTGATCTCTCTATGACGTCGCAACCAACTATTTCGGGATCTCTAGACCTCTCGGCCGGAATCGCTGGAGGACTTGTCTCTTCGCAAACAGGCATTTCGTCATCTCAGATAGCGGGATCTGACTTCTCCACTCCTCTTTCGGGGGGATCTGTGCTCAACCATGAACATCCTTTTGCAATGGAAATAACGGCCCTTCGTTCTCGGCTGGAATATTTGACTGAAATAGTCGCAAGAATCACGCCTGGTGCTTCTGGATCTAGTCTCCCTCCCCGCGTCATGTTCACACCATCTATTGTCGCTGATCGACCTTTATCACCGTTGTTTCCAGAAAACCTCCAGATGCCTTTGTCCGCGGGAGATCCCTCGGTTAGTGTTGTGCCGTTCACTCAAGGAAGAGTAGAGGCTTACGCACCACAGATGCCGCAAGGTCTCCTCCCACAAGGAGATAGGCAACTTGAGGGGGTTAGGAACCAGTGGGACGGACGGAGGGAAGGAGCCAACAGAAGTTTGTCTCCCGAGTATAGTGAAAGATCTAGTAGTTGAAGATTTCAAAGTCGTTCGCCTAGGAGTCGCAGTAGATCTCCTAGGCGACATCTTACGCCAGAACCACGAAATAGGGGGCGTCAGGCTGAAATGTCTCCTCCGCGTCAGGCGAGTGAAATTCTTGATGATACATCGGGCCACCCATTTAGCCGTCGTATAAGGCGTCACAGGGTCAGTCGACGCGTGAAGCTTCCCACTGATACTTATGATGGCACCAAGGATCCCATCTCGCATATCAATAAAATGAAGGATTTTGTTCAGTTTCAGACCCACAGTGATGCGGCGTTGTGCCAAATTTTTGTTATGACACTGTCGGGTGTTGCGCGTCTCTGGTTTGAGGGACTCCCTGGTGGATCCATTAATAATTTCTCACAATTAGAATCTAAATTTCAGAGCAGATTTAGTACGGCAATTCCAATCAGGAAATCTGCCGCCGCGTTATTTGACATACAACGAATGCCTCAAGAAACCTTAAAGGAATTTCTCAGTCGCTTCGATTTGGAAATGTCCTTAACGCCGGGCGTTACTATTGATTTTGCTATAGAAGCCCTGAAAAGGAACTGCCGCTACGAAAAGCTGAAAGACGCGCTCATGGTGGACCCTCTAGTGACTTTAGATGCGTTGAGACTTAAAGCCCATAATTATGCGAAAATGAAAGAAGAAGAAAACAGAGATAGGACGTATAACGTGCCGCATGGGACATCTCAAATTACCGCTGCTCCCGCAAAGCCCCTTCCTGACGACCATTTTATCGACGATTACGCCAGGCGGAAGGATCATATCCCCAAGGCCTCCAATAGGCAAAAGGGTCATTTTTCGAAGGGAAAAACCGGTGGTTCCCCCACTCGACGTCACGGGGATTCTTATAAAAATCGGACATACGACCCAGATTTTTCTTCCCTTAATGTACCAAGGGCGGAGATTTTAGCGATAGCGGAACAGCGAAATCTTCCCATCCGCTACCCCGCGCCTACGAAACCAGGAGTGTTTCTAGGGAGAAGGGAGAATGCTTATTGTAAATTCCACAAAGCCAGGGGCCATTCCACAGAAGCGTGCAGAGAATTAAAATCGGCGATAGAACATTTGGTGGAAGAGGGATATTTAGGAGAATTTGCCACCCAGATAAGAGAAGACGCCAGAAATAACCCCATGAAAAGGACGGCAGATGAACGACCAGTTCCTCCTCGCGTTCCACAAAAGGATAATACTCCTGGAGGAAAAGATAGGGAAACTCTTACGGTTGATGACGAGTACATCCCTATGATTAACATCATCACGGGAGGAACCCCTTATATGGACGAATCAGAGCAACTGACAGCCGCTAAAGGAGAAAAACGCACATGAGATGGCACGACAAAAAAAGGAGGTGCAATAGGCATCTTGGATCGAATAATATTATCCTTTTCCGAAGAAGATGAGAAAGGCGTTGTCTATCCGCACAATGATGCATTGGTGGTTACGCCCGTCATCGCCAGTCATGGAATCAGAAGAACTCTTATTGATAACGGGAGCGCGGTGAACCTCTTTTCGCTGGAAGCGTACAATCTCCTGAAACGCCCTGATAATGAGCTAACGCCTAGCAAACGGCCTATAGTTTGCGTTGATGGGGTTCCAATCCCTATCACGGGGGTAATTACTTTGCCCATATATTTCCGAGAAGACACCTATAAACGATCAGAGAACTTGCTGTTCCTTGTCGTGGATTTAAATTTGCCCTACAATGTCGTACTCGGGCGACCTTTTCTCAACCGTTTCGGAGCGGTGATATCTCAAAAGCATCTAAAAATGAAATACCCCTCTTGGGATGGGGTAGTATCCATAAAAGGCGATCAAAAGTTGGCGGCGGAATGCTACTCGCTCATGACTCAAAGGAGCTGCGATAGGTATGTGTGTATAGCGGCGGACCCCTATGAACAGGGTGATGAGAAGCGCGCTCAACCTTTGGATAAAATGGTACCCGTTCCAGCAATCGGTATAGAGGAAGCAAGCTTCCTGATCAGCGAAAAACTCAGCCCAGCGGAGAACCTTCAACTGGCCCGGCTACTGAACAAATGCCAAGGAGATTTCGCGTGGAAACCCGCAGACATGCTAGGTATATCACGCGAAATAGCCGAGCATTGGCTCAATGTGGACCCAGATGCTAGGCCGGTACAGCAAAAGCGGCGCGCGTTCTCTAATGAAAAGGCGTTGGCTGTGGACAAAGAGGTAGCAAAGCTTCTTGACACAGGGTTTATCCGCGAAGTTCAATATCCCACCTGGCTAGCGAACCCTGTCCTTGTTCCTAAGCCCAATGGGGATTGGCGCATGTGCATCGACTTCACCGATTTAAATGATGCCTGCCCTAAGGATTGCTACCCGCTTCCTCGTATAGATCAGTTAGTTGATCAGACTGCCGGGTATGCTTATTTAAGTTCACTGGACGCCAACTCTGGGTACCATCAGATCCCCATGGCCCTGGAAGATGAAGAAAAGACTACGTTTCTCACTCCAAAGGCCACGTACTATTATACGGCGATGCCGTTTGGGTTGAAGAACGCCGGGGCTACGTTCCAACGTATGGCCAACAAGATATTCGAAGAACAAATAGGGAGGAATGTGGAAGAATACGTTGACGATATATTGGTAAAGAGTGCGAGCTTTCAAGATCACCTGCGGGACTTAAAGGAGGTCTTTGACGTAATGAAAAGGTATCGCATGAAGCTAAACCCTCAAAAATGCATGTTTGCATTTCAGACGGGAAAATTCTTGGGCTACGTGGTCAGCCAAAAAGGTATCCAGCCTAACCCTTCAAAGGTTAAAGCCATACAAGACATGATATCGCCAAGAACCATTAAAGAGGTGCAAAGGCTAACAGGGCGAGTTATCGCCCTTGGGCGATTCATTTCCAAGCAAGGAAAGAAGTGTCTCCCTTTTTTCAAAGTCATACGCAAGAAAGCCTCGTTCGGGTGGACCCCGGAATGCGAGGAGGCATTTGTCGGCCTAAAGGATTACCTATCGTCTGACCTACTATTGACGAGACCCGAGGCAGGTGATACCTTATATTTGTATCTTGGTGCCACGGACGAAGTGGTCAGTGCTGTCCTAGTTCGCGACGATAACCACTCTCATCGCCCGGTCTATTTTGTGAGTCACGTTCTGAAGGATGCGGAGTTGCGATACGCCCGAATTGAAAAGATAGCGTTCGCTCTTATACAAGCTACCCGAAAAATGGATCGATATTTCCAGTCTTATTCCGTTATCGTACTTACGGACCAGCCTCTGAAAAGAATATTTCGAAAGCCTGAATCTTCCGGAAGAATGTTGATCTGGGCACTTGAACTAGAACAGTATGGATTGAGATATCAGTCTCGACCGTCCGTAAAGGCTCAGATCCTAGCTGATTTCATAGCGGAATGTACCTTTACAGAGGATCCTTTGGACGGCATACCTGAAGCGGAATGGGGCGATATGGATCTCCCGTTTCCGGAAACCTATACGGACCTTTGGATCGTCCATGTGGATGGAGCCAAAAACCAAGAGCTGGTGGGAGCTGGAATCTTTATAAATGGGCCGCACGACATGCAAATACGATACGCCATTCGAATCCTACAGCCGTTATCTAATAACGCGGCAGAGTATGAGGCGTTGCTAGCCGGGCTCAGAATAGGAAAAGGACTTTCTTCTAAAGGGAGGCACGATACTGGAAGAACAGGAGACCTGCGTCTAAAAATCTGTGGTGATTCCAAGTTGATAATTGACTAGGTCTTGGGGCACTCTCAGGCCCGGGAACCCATCATGATTCAATATCTCGCCAAAGTAAAGCGAGAATTATTGGAGATAAAGAAAGAGGGCATGCAAGTCAGCTTCGAGCATGTTCCCAGGGAGGAAAACACTGAAGCTGACAATCTAGCCAAATTGGCCGCGAATCCGGAAGCGTCCATACCCAAAGGCGTATATTATCGTGAGCTATCGGTACCATCCTTCATGGAAGAGCAAGCATCTTTATGTGTGGAGGAGCGTGAGAGCGATTGGCGAATTCCCGTAATCAAATACTTGAAACATGAGGAACTGCCTGAGGATACCGCTGAAAAGAAGAAGGCGCTGAAACAGGCAGCTCGCTGTACGTACTATGACGGGGATTTGATTCGAAGATGTTTTTCTCACCCAGCCGCCAAATGTATAACTGAGCAAGAGGGTCTTCACACCTTGCGCGAAATCCATGAAGGGGTATGTGGTATGCACGTATCAGGTGGCACCCTGGCAGCACAAGTCTTCAGATCCGGATTCTACTGGCCCACCATCCGGAGAGATTGCCACAACTATGTGCAAACTTGCCCTAAGTGCCAGGAGTTTGCCAAAATTCCTCGGCGACCTGCCACTGAAATATCTGAAATTATCGCCCCTTGTCCTTTTGCTAAATGGGGGATCGATATCCTAGGCCCATTCCCGAAGGCAAGGTCCTAACTAAAGTTTGTGATAGTGGCGGTAGACTATTTCACTAAGTGGGCAGAAGCTGAAGCGGTCGCCACAATCACGGCAGAAAAAACTTGGCGTTTCTTCAAATATCAAGTTATCATGAGGTTTGGCGTACCTCGCGTCCTTGTCAGCGATAACGGAACGCAGTTCACCAGCCAATTCTTTAAAGACCAGTGCTCAGAATTCAGGATCGAGCAACGATTTTCCTCCGTGGCTCATCCGCAAACTAATGGACAGGCGGAAGTAACCAATCGGAGCATCCTCAGCGGTATCAAGAAAAACCTAGAAGGGTCTAAAAAGAAGTGGGCTGATGAGCTACCATACGTGATGTGGGCGTACTGCATGACCGTAAAGCCTAGCACCGGAGAAACACCCTTCGCGTTGGCCTTCGGAACCGAAGCTATTACACCGGTGGAAATTGGAACCATGAGCCTATGGGTGGCTCACTTTCGAGAGGAACTGAATGAGGAAAGGTTACGAGCTAACCTGGACGCGTTACCAGAAGTCCGAGAAGAAATCCTTCTGAAAACGCAGCATTACAAACAAAAGATGGCCCGTTATCATAACAGGCGCGTCAAAGAGCGGTTGCTGAAAGCCGGTGACCTGGTGCTCAGAGACAAGCGAGCGGCAGGGCAACGTATGGGAAAACTCAGTCCAAACTGGGATGGACCATATCGCGTCACCCACGTTGTCGGGAAAGGAGCCTATCATCTGGAGACGCTCGATGGTACACCCTTATCCAACTCTTGGAATATCGCTCGTTTGAAATTATATTACTCTAGAATTTAATTTTATCTGCACCTTTGATTTATGTCAACCCTAACCATGACTAACGCTCGAGGAGAGAGCTTTCGTGGGTGTTTGTGGTTGCCTTTGTGCATATAAAAAAGGGGGTATCTTGGGAAGTGAAAAGTCCTATCCTTGTGATGGCCGGTCTTGATCAGATGGCCCACTAAGTGATGGCACGACCCAACATACCTTGAATTAGCGTCGGATTGAAAGATCCTGGACGCCACCGAGGGTGAAAAGTCCTATCCTTGTGATGACCGATCTTGATCAGATGGCTCATTAAGTGAGGGCACCACCCGGTATCTTTGGGGGTGAAAAGTCCTTTTCTTGTACTGACCGTTCTCGTGGAGACGACCCATCAAGACGAGGCATGCCCCAAAGAAATAGAAACTCCGTTCTAGAAACAAGAATCCTATCTTAACGGCTGGGCTGCTGCAGCCAGGCCATTAAGTAAGGACACGGTTCTAGACGCGAGGACAACGTCCAAAAGTGAAAATTCCCTAGCCTTGTGATAGCCATCCCGATCCGACAACTCACTAAGATGAGGCACTTTACGGGCCGATCGTGAAAAAAGGGAAACCAGATGTGTAACCCCTGGTGAAGTATAGAGCTGATAGCGAAAGCGATTCACGCGGGTTCCAGGGTAACGCCCTATGATGGCAGCGGAAAGGCTCCTATGGGTAATTACTATCCCTCGTAACGTGTTTTTGTTACTGATGGTTTACCATTAGGAATGTGCAGAATACTTTTGGACAACGGAAGAACTGATGATCTCGTAAGCAGAGATATCGTAAGGCTTACCGAAAAGCTAACCCGATACCGAATTTTGTAATTTTGGTAGGACTGCTAAGGATCTTTTCGAAAAAGTAAGCGCATCGGGATAACAGGGAGAAGATAACGCCAAAAGAGTTCGTAAGGAGACAACTTAATGAAAGGAAAGTTAGCAATAGAAGTTGTCTGACTACACCAAAATGCTTTAAGGGGCTACAAACTTCAGTGGTCAAAATAATAACAAAAATCTAGTGACGCTTGATCACTAAGGAAAGGGCGGCAAAGCCTCGAGGCACGTCAACCGTCGGGGTTCCTCCGTTTCCAGCTGCCGCTTTAGCTTGGTGAAAACCCTCCTCATTAAGATGAGCAGATCTTCGCTTGAAAGCCGCCGTAACCTCATCAGGCTTGTACGCATCGACCCCATGGATTTCCTCAAAGCAAGCGACTAAAATAGCGGCAGTCTGCTCGACATGCCACAGACTCCTATCGGCTGACTCTTCCTCCAGGGCAGCCTTCTCCTTGGCCAAGGATGATTTCTCATTTTCCAAGACAGTATTTTTGGCCCTCTCCGCTGCCAAGGCATCAGAGTGTTCTTTCTTCAGTTCCTGTTGAGCTAGTAATAGTTGCGTACGCTCCTCCAGCAACTTCTTCTTCTCATTTTGCTCCCGCGATAATTCCTCCAAGGAGGAGGAAAGAGAAGCAGTCTGACGCTGCGCTTCCTCCGCCCAATAATGGAACTTCATCATGTTAGTAAAAAGGCTGGAGCGTAATGAGTTTACCTTATTAACCTCGTTCTTGGAAAGGAAAGCCTCCCGTTCTGCCGCAGACGCCAATACTTGGAAAGCCAGCAAAGCTGAAACTTCATCCGAGCCATCGCCCCCCAGTGCCGCCAAACCAGTGTTACGGAGATCGTACAGTCCAACTTGATGGGTCACAGTGCCAACCCCACCTATCGGACTAAGATCCGCTGCAAAGTTGAAGGTGGCACCTCCTTCGCCATAACGGTCCGACAGGGGGATGCTCGAAGGAACAAACGTCAGAGGAAAAGGAGGGTGAACCTGTGTGGACGAACCCCCTGGAGCAAGATAAACACCATGAGGCTGATAGCCTGAAAAATCCTGCAAGCCCTCTTGATATCCCAGATTGGAGGAATATGCGTGAACGGGACCTCCGAAAGAATTGGGCGAAACCCTAAAAGTCTCGCCTGTGCCCATGTTCGCCAAAAATTCCGAGGAATCCCCCCCCTGGGGAACAACCGTGGAGTCGAAACCGTCCGCAGGTCTGTTCTCCATCCCGGTGGTAGAGGAAGATAGATTCCGCCCTCACCTTCCAGCCGCTGTCTCTTCTTAGAACCAGTCAGCATGTAGCCTAAATTCATATCGCTTGAGGGAGGAGCGGAGGTAGCGACAGCAGTAGTGTCCTGCCAAGAACGCAATATGAAATGTAGAAAAAAGAAATCAAACTACGACAGACATTGAAATGTAGCATATCGTGGCTAAAAGGCACCTTACTGTAACAGTGTTGGGAGGAGGTGCTTCTGAAGAACCTGCCGCGTCCGGAGAAGGTGTGAGAGCGGCAACGCTTCTTGTTTTTCTCTTCTTTTTTCCTTTGGCAATGGCCTTAGGAGCCTTGGAAGAAGAAGAAGGCTGGGTAGGAGGAGCAGCGATGGTCACGAGGGGAACGCCTGAAGGAATGTCAGTATTCCCCTTATCGGCCGAAGAAGAGGATACTTGAGCAAGACTCGCGGAAGTAGCCGGCAGCTCCGTGGGATTATCAGTAGCTTTCGTGGAGGTAGCTCTCTCATTTTCTTCTCCTTCTTGAGCCCTCTTCAGGCGTCTCCTTACGCTTTCAGGCTTATAGTTGGGATCCGTCGCTGCGAGATCACAAAATAACGTCAGCATTAGTATCAGCGATAACAAATAAGGGAGTAACGCGACACTCACGTTTAACACAAGAATGAATGTCCATTCTACAAGCCACTTGACGAATGTGAATGCTGATTTCCAGTTTGAGCAATTTGTTTAACCAGTCTTGTTCACATTGAGGAAGGGTCCCTGGTCGGCTCCAGACGGTATCATCGACGTTTTGGTTAAACCCAGATCGCCACCAGGAACCAGGATCTTCGGGAAGATCTATCACAAAGAACTCCTTTTTCCAAGCATCAACGGAAGACTCGATGTGGAGGAGTTTCCAAGTAAAAGACTTAAGAGAGTCATCGTCAAAATGGGGCGATATTGTTATCACTCCCCGGCACTTCATCAGTTTAAAAAGAGATTTGAGCAGTAGAATGGAAGGGGAAGTAATCCCTTTGTATTTACAAAGTTCTAGAAAAGCATAAACACAACAATACGCATTTGGGGATAATTGGGCCGGATTCAGATCGCCAGCAACAAGCAATTCTTTTACAAAAGAGTCAATAGGAAGCCGGAAACCATAACGGAACATTTGCGCGTACAAGACCCTATGATTGCCCGTCAGAACGCTGTTCAAACGTAGTGACTCAGGGGAAACAGTGGCCTTATAATCATCAGGGATATCAGCATTATGGGTGGCCAAATGCTCACGGAGAGCGGCCTCAGATGTGATAACACTAGCAGTAATATCCATCCTTTTCTCATCGGCAGATTTCGACTCAGAGCGGCGAGTCTTAGCCATCGCAGAATTAAAGAAGTAAAAGATGAAGAAGACGATGGAGGAAAAAGGAAATACCTTTAGAAAGAAAGCACTTCGAAGAGCCCTGAATAGTGGGGAGAAAACAAGACGGCTAAAAGAAAATATGAGAAAGTGGGATGATAAAAGAAAAGGAAAAGAATAAATATTGGGTTTTATAACCCTAGTAATCGAACGAAACGGCGGATGCCACAGTCGATGCGTGGAAGCGACATGAGGAACAGACTCAGGCAATGAGTGCAATTCTAGAAAAGCGCTACAACGCCTCGATTTAGGTAAAGTTCTCAAGCACGCTAGCCCGTAGCGCCGGAAGAAATGGACACGTGTGCCTGCACAATCACGACTTTTCTAATAAGAGGATAGCAAGCATTAAATGCTCTGAAAAGCAGGTACCATCTCCTGGAAAAAACAAAAGCGATATCGCAAGAAAGGAGATAATGCAAGATGACGTTAATGAAAAGGGCAGCTTAGAGCTAACGCGAAAAAACGGAATAAAAATCAAATAGCAGTAAAATACGGATATTGTCGCACAATAAGGCGTTATTACAAGACAAAGAAACAAATAAGCAGAAAAATCCTCCAAATGGAGCAGCCTCGATTAATCATGGGCCCTCGCGGACATCGCAGTCGCCATTCCTAGAAGGAAGATCTCCCTCAACTTCGTCCAGATCCTTCATTCTCTTGGAAGCATAATTGGCCAGCACTGACGAATTAACGGTTCCCTAGCGATGGAGACTCATAAATTCAGCGATACAAATTTCCATGGTCTTGTTCTTCCACCAGGCTATCTTTGAAGGTACTTTGGCCAAATTCGCATCACGAGACGCTATCTCTTCACGAAGGAAGATATTCTTTTTGTCAGCCACCACCAATTCCGCCTCCAGAAGCTCTATCTTAGCCTTCCCTTTCAATTTTTCTCGAGCAAGCTCAGCACAACAGTAGTCCAACTCCGCCCGGTTTCGCTCCTGAAGCCGCGACAGCTCTGATACTTTCCCTAAGGCAGCGTTTAGTTCTGCCTTCAAATCAAGAGAAGGCCGAACCTTGTCACGCCGATCTTCGAAAAAGTAATTTAGCTTGCGGAAACTGGCCAGCATGTCAGTCAGAAGGCGTGAATGTCGTACTTCAAGAGGATGCCGCAAGAACTCTTCTTTGTCCTTCGAAGAAGTAAACATTTGCCCCACTATTGGGCCCACTGGCTCTTCTCGCGATAGCGGGTCCGATATCCCCATAGCGCGAAGGTCGTCGGTACCAAGGGAAGACAAGTCCAGCTAATATGTGGTGGGGCCTTGAAGGGAAAGATTGGCGATATAAGGAGGAGAACAACTTTTTGCGGAATCACCAATGCCCGAAATCGAAGAAAGAAACAAAGGCTGAGGCTTCTGTGGGGGAGGGTTAGGAGGAGCAATCGGATTTGAAGCTGGTAAGGTCACATCCGGAATAAAAGAGTGAATCGGAGAGCTAGGACCGCCAGACACCAAGGGAGAGCCCACCGCTGCTGAAGCCTCGTTAACTTTGGGAGGAATGGCAGAGGGCACCTTGACAACTTCCGTCACTGGCAAGGGACCCGCAACGTGTGAAGTGTTAACTCCCTCGGTAGGAACCGCGTTGACTTCCTCCGCGGGAGGAATTGGTGGGTCAGATTTCTCTTTACGAGCTCTCTTTACAAGACGCTCTGTTTCGGCGGCGATCTCTTCGCTATCGTCCTCGGTTGACTCCGCTGCGGGTTCACTCTTTCTCGACCTAAGTTTCATCCGTTGGGCAAGGGTGGCATGACGCAGCTCGGAACCAGTATCCATGCTTTCGCTATCACTGTCAACCTCTTCAATCACAGGATTATTCGGGGCCACTCCTTTACCACGAGACGGTAGCCAATTCTCAAGGAAACGGGAAGGTCGAGCAGATGTGTTGTGTGTCGCGACGGTTTTGTTTCTCCTTCCTCGCGGCGAAATAGGCGGACGACTAGAGCCTTCAGGTGGAGGAGAAGGAGGTAATGTCTGAAGCGGCACCACGTTCAGAGGAGCGTCACTTTCCCCGGAGGAGCGACCCTCAGCGTTACCTGCCGATAAAATATTTTAATATGACAAGAAAATTGAAGCGATAAGGCGATAAAAGAAAAAACTCACCAACGACACACTCTGACAAAGGCCTGAATCGAGCAAATTCCCGAATGCGGAAAGGCCCTTCTATTTCTAACAAGGCGTTAACATTAGACATATCCATGCTAGACAGCACATCTGGTTCTTGCCAAGCGGCACTGGTAATCTCTCGGTTGAAACCACCGCGCCAATATCGAGAGGGCAAGCGAAGGGTGAAGAAGCCATTTTTCCAGTTGTCCACGTTCTCTTCGAAACCTTGAAAGTTCCGCCAGAAGAACCGAACAAGAGCACCATTCCATCTTGGGGTAATATCCACTAAGCAGCTGTGACACCTCAAGGTGAAAAATGTACGGAACAGATCGAGCGATGGAGCAAAAATACGCTTCATCTCACACGAACGAAGAAAGGCGTAAAGCCCACACCAGGAAGGTGGAGTTATTTGAACGGGATTGAGATCGTAATGGTTTAGCAGTTTCATCAGAGAAGTATGAAGTGGGAAACGAAATCCGTAGGTAAACATCTTGAAATAAACCAACCGAAACGTTCCCCACATGGCATCAGTGAGCCGAGTATCCTTCAAAGGGACAAAGGGGCGGTATCCCGTGGGAAAAGTGATACCGTTCTCCTCTAACTCAGCCCTCAAAACCTCATTACAATCAAAAACACTACGAGCTCTCCTAACTTCGGGATCTAGGGGATTTTCGATAATTGCAGAGGGTCTAGCGCGAGACATAATGGACTGGAAAAGTAAAGCTATGGCGATAGAGAAACAAAAATACCTGGAGCAGAGAACCAGTGAACCGGCCGTCGGCACCGGTGAGCAATTGCAGTAAAACCCCTCGGGAAGAAAGAAGTACAGAAGAGAGAAAATGCGAAGAATTTCGAAATATTAGCAAAAGTACCAAAAGAGAAGAGCGAATTCCTTATAAAGGTTAAACCTAAAAAAGAAACAGCCTGTGAAAATAAAACATGTACAGAGTGGAAAAAGACGCGTGGCAGTCATCAATGTCTTTTGGGAGAAGACAGTTACTGATTGAAAACCGAAAGGCGGTTGCATCCAGTGAAAGGCATATTTCCACGATAATCCTGGAAACACAAAGGGAGAAAAGCGGCAGGAGAGCAAAAAGAAAATAAAGCGTCATTTTATTATTTTGGAAAAGCCATACGGCATCTACAAAGAGGCATGATATGCCCAACTATTCGCCGTCAGACCAGGAGATGCCATAGCAGTAGACCACGTCATCATCATCCTCACCTAAAAGCGATGGATCCTCGCCAGCGAAAGGGAAAGGTTTCTCAACCCTCTCCCCCGCGCGAGCGGATGATCGATCTGACTCCTCCTTAACAGCTGGCGATACCGCTTCAACGACTGAACAGGCAGAGGGAGCCCATTGTGGTGACTCGCTAGGAAGGAAAGACGTATCTTTCCCCTTCGTGGAGAAAGAAGCAAGAGAATCAAAGAACGATCTAGATGCCTTCGTAGCATCTTTCCTCCGCCTCTTGCGACACCGTCGGCGAACAGGTGGCCTTCAAGGAGGCGACGGAGGAGGAATATCCGAATCGGGAGAAGTCGGAGGAGTTGGTGGAGAATCTCGTGCGGACGTATCTAAAAAATGAGAATCAACCATGAGATCACAAATTACTTATCAAAGGAAAAAACGAACGAGGAGGTGAATAAAAACAAGGGAAAGAGGATCCCCTTAAATAGCCAGAAAATTGGAAAAAAAGAAGAAGGGATCTTCGGTCTTCCAACCCGACCCTTGAGGGTAGACACGTGTACAGCCTGAGGTGTAAATGTGGATTTGCAGTCACGCCTGTTGAACTTTCACATGAATCAAGGAAAACCGCAAAATCGCCCAATCAATTGCTAGGACAACAGCGGCGTAGATTTAATGCAGAACAACCAACTAGGGAACTACCTAGTGGCTGAGTCGTTTTCAGTTGGGCTAAGAATATCTCCAATGGAAAAAAGATAAAGGGCGCATTGAAGAAGAAGAACAGTTGCAAAGCGGCATAATAGAAACAGTTTATTTATTATGGCCTAATGGCCGGAAAAGTACAGTTGCATGACAAGAGGAAAAGGAAAAAAGGGAGCCACCGCTATCAGGCATCAGAGCCGGCGTCATCGGGTACTTCGGGAATGTCTCTCAGTGAGTCCATGACCAGAATTAGATCATGGGAGGTGGCTCTCATCCCCTTCAAGCAGCACCCCAACTTATCCTTGCGCTGCTGCAGCATGGCGATCACCACCTGAATTCGAGCGATGGAGGTGACCAACCTCGACACGCTCTCCAAAGGACTGAAATCCTCCAGAGACGTGGATCCCAGCCTGGAATGGAGTGGGGTCAGCATCCCTTGCAGCTCCAGGATGTCCTCAGAAGTCTTGACCAGCATGTTCTACAGGAACCCGACGTCACCATCATTGAGGTTCTTGAGAGAATGGCCCTTGGAAAGGAGAAATTTTTTAGTCAAATGATTCATGATGCAAGTTTCCAGAGATGAGGAAAACGTGGGTGGATGAAGCTCCCCGATTTATAGGCTCCAAGAGGGGGGCCTTGGAAAAAAAAAAGGAGGTCCTCAAAAGGCGAGCCGTCCCGTCACCCTTAAGGACCGATAAGCCTGAAGCAGAAGCAAAGGTCGATGTTCGTATACTATCCGCGATACAGATGTTTGAAGGGGTGCGAGATAGAGTCTGGAAAAACGCCAAAAGGCACGATATTACGGGTAGCCATGACGTAAAAGCCATATGGTTACCGGTATCCATAGTGTAAGGCCGCGTTGATGTCGCAGGTAGCCCTAGATGCATAAAACCTCGTCGACATCACAGGTATCTAGTGGTATAAAGCCGCGCTAATCGTAGGCAGCTGATGGCGTAAAACCGCGTTGATATCGTTATTTCCTTAAGCGAAAAAGAAAGACAGGGCCCGCGTGACCTCAAATCCCTGTAAGTACAAAGTTTGCTAACTTCTCCATAAGTACCTATCTCCTCCATGTGTTTGCAGTACACTCGGAAAGATGATGGACCCGGAATGTGTGAGCCCACGGCATGACCTGGTCGCAGTCCTTGACGGCATCACAAGTGGCCCGTCAGCAGCTCTCCCACGACGCGAGTAAAGTTGCGACTTCATAAGCCCTGCTAAGAGGCCAAACAGAATAATATCGCTGGGCGAAAGCAATGCCCTCATAATTACGAACGTAATAGTGGCGTCTCTCGTGGATCTTTTGACGCCTCAGGAGGACAAGCCTCTAGACGAGAATGAAGGACGGAAGCAGCTTGTTCGGTGGAAAGCTTCAGATTTAAGCTCCAGCTCATCACTTAAATCGATCAGCGTTGAGCAGTCGAAGAAGTTCGAAGGTCCTGCGAACATATCGCCTCATGAAAGAACAAACCCTCACCTAAGATTTCAGACATGGACAGAGAATGACAGCCCTTGGTAAACACTCGGGCTCGTTTTCAGTTGGGCTTATGATAACAATCAAGACAACCCTAACGGTGCTACTACACTTGCGGCTCCTGCCGGGACAGATTCCCATAAGTCCCGTAGTATATCTTCATATCGCCCGGGGATCAGCAAAGGATTCCTAGGATGGTCGACATCAGTGGAGGGGGGACTCACGCGTCTCTATACGCACGTCACCATCCCAGCCTAGGGATCCACGAGGTTATCACTCCCGGCACCCCCGTCAGATATCGCTCATGACGTCACCTACTGGTATCGGTCGTGACGTCATCATCAGACATCGCCTGGACTGTTATCGCCAGGTATCGCCACCAAGGCCTATAAATACCCCTACTTTTCAAACAGAAGGTAAGATCGAGACCACCTGGCAGAACCTCTGGTTAATTCATACTCCCAAACTGACTTAAGCATCGGAGTGTCTACGCCGGAGCCCCCCTCCGGCGTTTTGCAGGTACACCCGACGCCGATCGTCGCCGTTCCGATCAGACACGACACTGAATCTTATCAAATCGACATTGAATCTTATCACAACTCTAAAATTGCTTGGAGTTTCTTCGGGTTGGGCTGAATTCTTTCCTTGCTGATGATATACCCCAAAAAATTTCCCATTTGAAATGCGAACATGCACTTCTTAGGATTCACCTTCATGTCATATTTCCTCATGACTGTGAATACTTCCTTCAAATCTTGAAGATGATTTTCAAAACTTTCGCTCTTTACCAACATATCATCCATATAGATCTCCATGTTTTTCCCAATCTGCTCCTCAAAAATCTTGTTCGCCGTCCGTTGAAAAGTTGCCCCTGCATTCTTCAATCCAAATGGCATGGCTTTATAGCAATAAGTTGCTCTTTGAGTGATAAATGCTGTCTTTTCTTCATCCTCAATTGCCATAGGGATTTGAGGATACCCTGAATTGGCGTCGAGCGAGCTTAAGTATTCATAACCAGCTGTCTGATCTACCAACTGCTCAATTCAGGGGAGTGGGTAACAGTCTTTAGGGCATGCTTCGTTGAGATCTGTGAAATCGATGCACATCCTCCATTCTCCATTTGGCTTTGGGACAACGATCGAGTTTGCTAACCAAGGCGGGTACTGGACTTCTTTGATAAAATTAGCTTTTAAAAGCTTGGCAACTTCTTTTTCAATGGCCTCCGCTTTCTCTTTTGAAAAAGCCCGCCTTTTCTGCTGAACAGGCTTTGCTTCTGGGTTAACATTCAGTCGATGTTCTGCCACTTCTTTGGAAATTCTCTGCATGTCTGACGGTGTCCATGCAAATTCTCCCGAATGTTGGTTCAGCATATTGAGGAGTTGATCCTTCTCTTTTGTGTCCAGTTTCTCACTTATTAAAAAATACTTTGACGTGGTCCCTTCTGCCGGTACAACAATCATTCTCTCCATTAGTTGGGTTCTTTTTTCCTCTCCATCCGTCGGCTCAGCGGCTACACAAACATATTTGTCACAGCCGCCACTTGTCATGATTGAGTAACATTCTGCCGCCAGCTTTTGATCCCCACCGACGGTCACTACTCCATCCCACGAGGGATACTTCATTTTCAAATGCTTTTGAGAAATGATCGCCCCAAAAGTATTTAAAAATGGTCTTCCCAGAATAGCATTATATGGCAGATTTAAATCAACAACCATAAAAAGTATCTTTTCTGTCAGTCTTAATGTGTCCTCCAAGAAGAAAATTGGCAAATGCACCACTCCTTCTATAGGAACCGCAACTCCATCGACACCGAAAATTGGCTTGCGACACGGGAGAAGTTCTGACTGTGGTCTTCTCATCGTTGTGTAGGCTGACAAAGACAACAAATTAACAGCACTGCCATTGTCCACGAGAGTTCGCTTGACACCGTGGTTTGCGATAATTGCCGTTATTACTAAGGCATCATCTTGTGGATATCTAACTCCTCTTGTATCTTCCTCGGAGAATGATATTGTCATTTTGTCCAAGAAATTGAAACCCACGTCTTCCTTTACCATCTCATCTCTATTGCGTTTTCCCGCAATAGACGCCACCTCCAAATTTTGTGTTCCTCCTGCGATCAAGTTGATAAAAGGAAATTCATCTCCCTCCGTATACATTATTTCTTTTCCCCTTGGCTGTCGGTCACCTGCGGACCCGTCGGCTGGTCCTTCTTTGGTGTTTTCCTTTTCCCTGTGGGAGCTTCCTCATTTGTTTTTCTTGCTTGTACATCATATTCTCCCAAGTATCCTTCCTGGATAAGTTTTTCAATGGCAATTTTCAGCTGTCGGCATCGATCAGTCGAATGACCTCTTCCTTTGTGAAAGCGGCAGTATAGATCTTCTCTGTTGCCGAGGTGCGCCCCTGGTTTCTCATTTGGGTACTGAATCGGCCATCGCTTTTTCTCAGCTATCGCCAATACCTCTACTGGAGAGATTGTTAATGGTGTAGTTTTGATTTCTTACCGAGCAGCTTGAAACTTGTTGAACCTGTGTGGAACATACTCCTTATCGGTTTGCTTCGATCCCGTCGGGTTCTGTTTGGGCTTGGTGTTGGAGTCGTTCGCTTGTAGTTTCTCTATGTTTTCAGCTTCTTCCATCTTAACATAATTGTTTACCCTGATCCTTAAAAGATCCAAGGTAGACGGTGGGTCTGTCCACAACATTTCTTTGAGTCTGTTATTCTGACAGTTTCTCTTCAAGGCTTGCGTGGCAAATTCCACTGTGACGTCAGGTGTGGTGGAGACCTCAAAATTAAATCTCTCAATAAATGCCTTTAAGGACTCCTCTGGTCCTCGCCGAATATCAAATAACAGATCTGCCGATTTCTTCAATGGAATACAAGTTCTAAATCTGTTGAGAAATTTTTCTTCGAATTGTGTGAAAGAGTTGATGGAGCCTACCGGTAATCCTTCAAATCATGTTTGAGCAATTCCAACTAGTGTTAATTCGAAAATTTGGCATAAATCTTCATCTCATCGCGTCTGATAACGCACGCGTTTCGTTACTTTCTTTAAGTGGGCCATTGGATCTGTAATTCCATCATAAGTTTCTGAAGGGATTTTGATTCTTCGACTGACTCGTTCCCTCTGAATTTCACTAACCTTTATCAATCATTATCATGCTCCACCTGTATTATCATAATGCCCTTTTGCTGTAAAGGAAGAATCCCATGTTATTTAATATAACCGGTGCGTTTAGTGGGATTGGGATGCATGTTAGTGAGGCCTTTAGGTAGGGCCATTATTGAGCTGTCAATATTCCCTTTATGAGCCTTCATTAGTCAACAACACGTGAGGACATACTTGGTGATGACCGTCGGCTTTGAGAAGAGCTTTATATACCTTTAACCCGTTGGTCATGAGGCATTATCTTTTCTTCCTTGAGCCATCGGTCATTCAGCACGATGATGATGTGGACACTTTCCTGAGCCGTCGGCCTTTGGGAGCTTTGTCTACATGGAAGCTTGTGTGGTCCCCTTTTCTAAGGACTTAGTCAAATATGTTATCAGAAGCCCAAACGGAAAGTAGCCTGAGTGTTTACCAAAGGCTTAGTAATTTACTGCTGACCACCGGTTTTGCCAAGATTTCATATTTGTCCGTCGGTCATGTTCACAACAAAAAAACCTAGCTCTGATTTTGAATGTTCTTGACTTTGTAGTGCCAGAAAAATCGTTGGTTATAGAACTCAGAAGCTTTTGTGCCTTCTCTAAATGCCGTCGGTCAGCTTGCTTTTGTTTCTATCTTTCGATGTCCGCGCTTCACTTTTTGACATGTGTCTTTTATGCCTCTTTTTTCAAATTTTGCTCTTTACTCGAGAAACAAAACATCTCTTCAATAATTATAATTTTTACTTTATTGATTACTGCGATCCAGCTGTTCCATCAGTAACATCTCTTCCTTCATCGGTTGCGACCGTCCATGTGTCAAGGTGCGTTTGTTCTTTCAATCCATGCGTCTTTTGGCGATTGGTGATGATTGAGGGTGTGACCCTTTTATTTATTCACGCTTTTCCCCGTATATGCTTGTATGTGATTGCATTACATTTCATCATGTTTTATCGTCCATTTACTAGTCTATTTGGACGGTACTCCTGCTGATCTGCCCTTGATTTCTCATATTTTTGGCAGTTCTGGTCTCTTGGAAGAATTCTGAAGTTTCTGGTCTGAAATTACTGAAGCTGATTTCCCGAGTCTAGGCCTCGATCTTGGCCTAGACATTTTCGCAACCGAAGCAGCGCGCTAACCAGAATCGTCTTGGCCTAGACTGCGGCCAAGACACTTTCGCGATAAAAGACATCGTGCGGATCTTTTGGACCGCCTCCCACATTGGGCCTTACAGTTGGCACGTAGCAGCTGTCACGCAATTCTAGAGGGATCTGAAGCCAATCTCTTGAAGAATCCCGCATGGGATCTCCCTCTTTTTTTGTAATTGCGATTTATTTTCTATTTCTAAAACAATTTATTGTTACAATCTTTTTAGAGATTTTCTAGGAAGTAGAGTTGGAGTAGGACAGAGGAGTTTTAGGGTTATTTAACCAAACATTGTTTCTCCTCTGTCGGGATCGGATCCTACGCCCTTCTTCTCTTTTCTTCTTCGCCATTGTTAAACTTTGCTCCGGATTTTATTTAAAATCTCGGATTTAATTTATTTATGCAACAACATATATTGTCTTTTTAATTATGAGTATGAGTAACTAAACACCCATTCTTGGTAATGGTTGATGAGCTAGAGTTCTTATGTGTTCGTGAGATTGAAACCGTGCTTCACAATCTCTTCACTCGTATTTATTTATTTCTTGAGCTTAATTCATCGCTTACTCACTAGAGACAAGGTTTGATCATCCTTGCACTCTAGTAGAGAAGAGTTGTAACCGGTCTAGAAGGAAATGGAGCACCCGTCGGCTAGACAGAGTAGGTAACTAGTCTCGAGCTAGACTAGAAGAAATAAGTAATCTAGTTCAAGACCAGATTGACAACCTAGGATTTCCATAGGGAGATACCTTGACCTAGGTACTGTCTTCCCCTAAACCATTGAGGAAGCGAACAACCATTCAAGACAGCAGTCAAACGGATAAACCCTTTAACCAGCAAGGTGTCCCTTGGCTAGGATTATCAGGAAAGGGAGCACCCGCCAGGTAATTTGAAGAGGAGGGAAGACAGGAGTGAACAGGAGCACCTCCACTCTATAGCAGTACTATAAACGAAGAGATGAATACATTTAAATCCATGATCGAAACATAAGAACGGAGCTCTCATATCGCCCTTACCTGGAATTACCTTTTACCAGATTTACTTCAATCTTGACCCCTGTCTAGGCCAACACTTTGGCCAATACAGCTTTGAACTATTTTATTTCTTTCTGTTTTGTTCTTATTTTCAGATACCATCAAACCAAATCCAGTGACGAGGAAGTCAACTAAAACTACATCTCCTAGAGGTCTCTGTGGACGATCCTCTTACCATCATCTACAAATCCTTGTAGACAATGATAAGTTGTATTTCTACCCCCAATTCCATAACTATTTCACTACTATATTTGACGTGTTCGACGCGCGATCAAATTTTGGCGCCGTTGCTGGGGACCTCTAACGGTATTTGAAGTTTTTGTTTTTTTTTTTTATTATTTTATGACAGTTGATGACCAGGTCCTCAAGTAGAGAACAAGATTTGTTACCAATCAATCCCAATCTCACCAGGACCGAAGCACAACTTAGGAGGCAAGCTCGACTAAGAGCAACCCAAGAGGAAAGAGGATCAGAAGCCTCTAGTTCCGAAACAGATCACAGTCTTGACCCGATGTTGGCCTAGATTCAGACCAAGACGAACTCTTTGGTCTAGACATGGCAGAAAATCAGCCAGAACCTACGATGAGGGAGCTGAACAAATCAGCAGAGCAGGAAACCTTTTCCTGCATCGCCTTGCCGCTAGTGGCAAATGATTGGTCGATCAAGACCAACATGGTGGCCAACCTTCCTAGGTTTTACGGTCATACAAATGAGAACCCATTCAAACACCTGAGGAATTTACACGTCCAGTGTGACATGATGAAGCCAGCAGGTGTAAGCATGGAGAGAGCGAAGCTAAAAGCCTTTCCCTGTTCTCTCGAGGGAGCTGTGCAGAATTGGTTCTACAGCCTACCTCACAACACAGTCAACACATGGGCCGAGATGTCCACCCTATTCCTCAATAAATACTGGAATGCTACAAAAGCAGGATTGGCTAGAAAATATATGGCTGCCATCCAGCAAAGGAACAATGAGGGACTGAGCGAATATCACCAACGGTTCAAGGAATTGCAAGAAGTTTGCCCTACACATGGAGTTGCGGATCAAACCATGATCCAATATTTCTATGATGGAATGCTCCTGCCTACAAAAGAGAAGGTTGATTCAGCAGCGGGTGGGGCACTACAAGACTTGACTGTAACGAGAGCAAAGCTTTTACTTCAGACCATGGCAGACAACTGCCAAAACAATACTTCCTCTGAAAGAAACTCAACTCCTTCTAGTCTATGTTCTATTGATGTTGAAAAAAAATTGGCTGAATTAACTGACATGGTAAAGATTATTTCTGTCAATATTTCAGGTGCAATGACCACAGGGAATCCTAGCCAAGAGCAGATAGCCTCTGTTTGTGGAATCTGCCAACAACAAGACCATCAAACCAATAATTGCTACATGGTGCAGCACCCTCCTGATGATGTAACACAAGTAAATGCGGTTTATGGTCAAAATCAAGGAAGTATGCAAAACTTCCCACAAGGGAGTAATCAGTACTCATGGAGGAGCCATCCTAACTTTAGATGGAAAGATCCGCTCCCACCAAACTAGAACCAAAACCAGAACATACAACAACACCAACAACAACCCAACTTCCAACACTTCATACCTCGCCCTTCAAATCTGAATCCAGGCCAACCTCCTGGTCAAGCCGCTGTACCTCAACTGCCTCCAGCACCTCAACCTTTACAAATAACCGGTCCCTCTATGGAGGATACACTTAAGAGTCTGGTTGAGATGCGAAAGAGCTTGATGCAATCCACGCAATCTAGCTTGGCAGAGATGCAAAAATAGATCAACCAAATGGCCAATCTAGGGAAATTGCCCTCCACTACCGAGAACAATCCCAAACATAAGGTAAGTGCTATGAGCCTTAGGAGTGGAGCTGTGTTACCTGAGAGGGAGGGAGCGAAAACAGACGAGGAGATAAGGAAAATTCAGTTGGAAGACGTGGATGAAGATGAGGAAAAGGAAGCGGAAGCAGAAGTAGTCTTGGCCAAACCTCAGGCCAATACTGAAGTTATCGCGGAACCAAAAGAAAAAGAACCAGTCCAGGCCAAGACCCAGGCCAAAACACAGGTTAAGCCTAACCGGGAGGAGGAAATCATAGAAATTCCTCCACCATTTCCTCCTAGATCTTCAAAGGAGAAGAGGGAAGATGAAAAAAGAGACTTCATGGCTGTTTTTGGGAAAATAGCTGTTAATATTCCCATGTTAGATTTGATTGCAAAAGTTCCCTCTTATGCTAAATTTCTTAAAGAGCTGTGCACTAATAAAAAGAAAATTGCAGGTGTAGAGAGGATAAACTTAGCACACGATGTCTCGGCAGTACAACAACTTCCAGAGAAGTGCAAGGATCAAGGGACTTTCACCATTCCATGCCAAATCGGGAGCAAAATCATTGAGAAAGCCCTTTGTGACTTAGGGGCTGGAATCAATGTGATGTCCCTAAGCGAGTTCGAGACCTTGAAGATAGGGACCATGAAGGAGACCGACTTGGTAATTCAGCTAGCCGATCGAACTATCATCAGACCAAAAGGAGTAGTGACTGACGTCTTGGTAATGGTAAATGATTTCATTTATCCAGTGGACTTTTATATAGTTGAAATGAATGTTCAACTACCCTCTTGTACCACTGATATTTTATTAGGAAGACCATTCCTAAGGACTTCTAAAGCAAAGATTGATTGCTTCGAGAGAAGCATAATTTTAGAATTTTGTGGAAGAACAATTAAATTCAGCATTACTGATGCTTTAAAACATCCTAACGATTTACATTGTGTTAATTTCTTGGATGTTTTGGACCCAATTACAGAAGAAATTGCTGACATTTATACTAACGACCCCCTTGAGTATGTTTTGAGCAGGGGGATTTCCACAAGAACGTTGAAAGAATTGGAGGAAAGGACTGGAGATCAGAAGGAACTCCAGGAAATTGTGGATAGCATGACAGATCCACAAGAACTCGAATCAGTCTTGACCACGATCTTGGCCAAGACTCCGGCCAAGACTGCCGAACTGAAGAAGAAAACAGCGAGTGCTCAATTCATTCAATCTTCAACACCAAAATTCTTACCTTCTGTTGTGCAGGCACCTCAGTTGGAATTAAAAGCCTTGCCCGACCATCTCAAATACGCCTATCTAGGCCTAGACGACACCCTACCCGTCATCATTTCAGCAAAGCTAGCAAAAGATGAAGAGGAGCGATTGGTGGCTGTCTTGAAGATGCATAAAGAAGCGATTGGCTGGACCATGGCAGATATCAAGGGGATATCAGCCAACATATGTACCCACAAAATACATGTGGAAGAGGATAAGAAACCTATTCGGCAACCCCAGAGGAGATTAAACCCTCCGATGATGGAAGTGGTTAAAAAGGAAATAATTAAGTTGCTAGATTCAGGCGTAATCTATCCTATTTCTGATAGCAATTGGGTGTCTCCTGTGTAGGTAGTTCCTAAGAAGACTGGAATTACGGTGATTGAAGGAGAAGATGGCACCCAAAGAACGACGAGAATCCAAAACGGATGGAGGGTATGCATCGACTACCGAAGACTGAATCAAGTCACTCGGAAGGACCATTTCCCCTTGCCGTTTATAGACCAAATGGTAGAGAGACTTACTGGAAAGTCTCACTATTGTTTCTTGGACGGATACTCGGGGTTTCACCAAATCCCCGTTGCGCCCGAAGACCAAGAAAAGACGACGTTCACTTGCCCATTTAGAAAGTTCGCCTACCGCCGCATGCCATTTGGGTTGCGTAATGCCCCAGCCACCTTTCAAAGGTGCATGGTAAGCATTTTTTCTGATTATGTGGAGAAGAGCATCGAGGTGTTCATGGACGATTTTACTGTTTACGGTAATAATTTTGAACAATGTCTACATAATTTAGAAAATATTTTAAAGAGATGTGTTGATACTTGTCTAGTCCTAAATTATGAAAAATGCCATTTTATGGTAGACCAAGGAATTGTCCTTGGCCATGTCATTTCAAAGAAAGGCATTGAAGTTGATCAAGCGAAAATAGACATTATCAAGAACTTGCCTTACCCCTCATGCTTGCGTGAGGTTAGGAGCTTTCTTGGACATGCAGGTTTCTACCGTAGGTTCATAAAAGACTTCTCAAAGGTAGCTGAACCAATGTGCAAATTACTTCAAAAAGAGGTGGAGTTCGACTTCAATGAAGAATGCAAGAAGTCATTTGATGAACTAAAGGAATGACTGACCTCAGCTCCGATCATCCAAGCGCCAGACTGGAGCTTACCATTCGAGCTGATGTGCGACGCAAGTGATGCTGCTGTAGGTGCTGTTCTTGGGCAGAAGAAAGGAAGAGATCCGCATGTGATCTATTATGCATCAAAAATGCTTGATGATGCCCAAAGAAATTATACTACAACTGAAAAGGAACTCTTTGCAATTGTTTTTGCCTTGGAGAAATTTAGATCCTATTTACTGGGCACTAAAATAATTGTGTTTTCAGATCATGCGGCATTAAAATACCTCCTGGTCAAGCATGAGGCCAAACCTAGACTAATCCGATGGATTCTTCTCTTGCAGGAACACAATCTGGAAATTAAAGACAAGAGCGGCAGGGAGAACCTTGTGGCAGACCACCTTAGCCGCTGCCTAGCAGAAGGAGATCTGGAACCAGTAAAAGCAGAATTTCCAGACGAAAAATTATTTTCTGTCGCACTGTCTAGCCCGGAGTCTAGGCCTAGACCTCAGCCAAACCCAAGACCATGGTACGCCGAAATTGCGAATTACCTTGCAACAGGTAAACACTATGGGGATATGACCACCTATGAGAGGGTAAAGGTCAAGCATGACAGTAAGTATTATATGTGGGATGACCCCTATTTGTGGAAAATAGGTACTGACCAATTACTTAGGAGGTGTGTTCCTCAAAGTGAGACTTCATCTATTCTAAAATTTTGTCATTCCCAAGCATGTGGAGGCCATTTTGGAGCTAGAAGAACAGCTCTAAAGGTCTTAGAGGCCGGTTTTTATTGGCCTAAAATTTTTCAGGACAGTTACTTGTTTTGTAAAACATGTCCTGCTTGCCAAAAAGTAGGGAATATAAGTTCCCGAAATGAAATGCCTATGAACTTTATTCTTTCTTGTGAAATTTTTGATTTATGGGGCATAGATTTTATGGGACCCTTCCCTACTTCTTTTGGAAATAGATATATTCTCTTGGCTATAGATTATGTATCTAAATGGATAGAGGCGAAAGCCACCAAGAATGATGATGCTAGAACTGTTATTTCTTTCATTAAATCTAACATCTTGAACAGATTTGGAATTCCTCGTGGGATCATTAGTGATCGAGGAACACACTTCTGCAACAAGATTTTGTCTTCCCTTTTCAGGAAATATAGCATCACGCATAGGGTATCAACAACCTATCATCCTCAATCAAACGGCCAAGCTGAAGTTTCGAATAGAGAGGTGAAATCTGTCTTGGCCAAGACAGTAGGCCTAGACAGACGCGATTGGAGCCAGCGGTTAGATGACGCGTTGTGGGCCTGCAGAACAGCCTACAAAGGACCAATTGGGATGACGCCTTACAAGTTGGTCTATGGCAAGGCGTGCCACTTGCCAGTGGGGTTGCAACACAAGGCGTATTGGGCCATACGAAAGTGCAACTTAAGCTATGACGAGGCTGGCCAAGAAAGGAAACTACAACTCCACGAGCTGGAGGAGTTGCGAGACCAAGCTTATGAAAATCAGCTGATTGTCAAAATCAGAATGAAAGCTTACCATGACAAGAGAATTGTTGGGAAACCACTCCACATAGGGGAGAAGGTTCTCCTTTATAATTCCCGTTTTAAGTTATTTCCTGGAAAACTAAAAACAAAATGGGAAGGCCCTTTTATTATTACTAATATTTACCCACATGGTGCAGTAGACATTAGAAATGAGAAAACAGGTGCCGAGCTGAAAGTGAACGGCCAAAGATTGAAGCCGTTTTTCGAAGGATTCCAAGAAAATAAGAGTTCTGAGAAGGTGGATCTGCCACCAGTTGACACATGAGGAAAATTCTAAGTCAAGCCTAGGACTTTAAATAAGGGCGCTACAAGGGAGGCAACCCTTGCCTTTATTTTATTTTATTTATTTTGTATATTCACATATTTTATCAATTTTTATTAATCTTCTTTTATTTTTATTTTTATTTTTATTTTTATTTTTATTTTTATGTATCCCCTTTTATTTTTATTTTATTCATTTTTTATCTTGATATTTATCTACATTTTATATATTATATTTTTGTCACATTTGATTTCTCTGGTTGTTTTTGATTTTGTGCAGAAATTTAGTGTGGGGAAAGTGAAGCAGTCTTGGCCGAGATCTAGGCCAAGCCTTTGGGCTAGACTGTTGTGAGCGGACTACCCCTTTTTGAGAATTAGTGGGACACGTGTCAGCGCCGTCTTCTAAAGCCTTTATTTGCTTTTTGAACGGACAAATCCAAAAAGCAATTAAAAGAAATTAATTGGCAGCGTGGGAAAATTAAACACACCACCTCTGCATATTCCTTCTCCCACTTTGACACGATCTCCCCACGAACCAACAGATCCACCCCTCTCTCACCTGAACTAAAAAGCAACAGTCCCTTCTCCTTCTTCTTCCCCAAATCGCACAAAGGCTTTCACGAAAAACACAAACCCCAAAACCTAAACCCACCATTTTCTCTTCTTTCTTCTCTCGCAACCATGACTGCACCTAATCCATCCTCACCCATTGATGTGCAAGAGGCCAGCGACGATCTCCGTGGAGCTCCGCCGCCTGTCATGCCGTCCGACGGTATCTCCGCCGCGAGACGACTGCTCGAAGCGCTGGAGAATGAGGATTCCATGTCCTCCGAAGATGATTTGCCTGAGGAATCGGAGGAAAGCGTCAAGGGAACCGACCAAGCTGTGGTCGTGAGCGATGAGGACTCCGACGAGGTTCCTCTCGCGAAAATAATGAAGCCCACCGTGCCCCCGTCTGCTGGAGAGAGAGAGAGCAGACGAGAGAGCAGGCTGTTGAAGAAGCTGTCAACCGCCGGAGCTTCAAAACCAGCTCCGACCTCCGCTGCAAGAAAACCTAATCCCGCAGGCGGCGCAGCCACTGTTACCACACCACCACCACCACCACCTCCGGCAAAAATACCGGGCACTGCTCCGCCAAAGAAATCGGGGCGCATAAGAAAATGCCAGCGAAGAAGCCGGCGAAGACCCCAATTCAGTCGCCACCGCCCCCAAACCCTAAGAAAAGTGCTGCTCCTTCCACTGCCAAGAGCAAAGGGAAGAAAAAGGTGGTCGAGGAGGAACCAGCTGAGGACGATGAAGACGATCTAGTCTTGGCCAAAACTCAGGCCAAGACTGCTAAGGTATCCTCTCTTCCTCCCCTGCACACACTCAAAGGCTGGTTGAAATTTGATACACCAGACCTTAAGATCAAGTTGCGTGAATTGCATCTTTGTGACATCCCTGCATATGCTAGATTAGAATTTGATTTTCTTGATGCAATGGGGTTAGGGAATAGGATCCGAGAGTTTGTTTATGCTATTAGATGGGTCCCTTTTATGTCCATTGAGTATGATGCTGACCGCGCGTCGAACACGTCAAATATAAGAGTGAAATATGTATGGAAAAGGGGGTAGAAATACAACTTATCACTGTCCACAAGGGTTTGTAGATTGTGGTAAGAGGATCGTCCACAGAGACCTCTAGGAAATGTAGTTCCTGGTTGACTTCCTCGTCACTGAATTTGGTTGGTTGAATCTGAAAATAAAGACAAAAACAGAAAGAAATAAAATAATTCAAAACAGTCTTGGGCAGAGTCTAGGCCAAGACAGGGGTCAAGACAGTGAAATATCAGAAAAGAAAGAATTCCTGGTAAGGGTGATATGAGAGCTTCTGTTCTTATGCTTCGATCATTGACTCAAGGATGTTCATCTCTTCGTTCATAACACTGCTATAGAGTGGAGGTACTCCTTTTCACTCCTGTCTTCCCTCCTCTTCAAATTACCTGGCGGGTACTCCCTCTCCTGATAATCCTAGCCAAGGGACACCTTGCTGGTTAAAGGGTTTATCCGTTTGACTGCTGTCTTGAATGGTTGCTCACCTCTTCAATGGTACAGGGGAAGACAGTACCTAGGTCAAGGTGTTTCCCCACGGAAACCCTAGGTTGTCAATCTGGTCTCGACCTAGATTACCTATTCTTCTAGTCTGGCGCGAGACTAGTCACCTACTTCGTCTAGCCGGCGGGTACTCCCTCTCCTTCTAGGCTGGTTACAACTCTTCTCTACTAGGGTACAAGAATGGCCAACTCTTGTCTCTAGTGAGTAAGCGATAGATTAAGTTCAAGAAATAAATAAATACGAACAAAGAGATTATTAAGCATGGTTTGATCTCACGAATGCATAAGAACTAAGCTCATCAACCCTTACCAAGAATGGGTGTTTAGCTACTCATACTCATGAATGAATAATAAGAATACTTGATTGCATAAATAAATTAAATCCGAGATTCAAAGAATTAAATCCGGAGCAATAGTATAAAAGTGTCGAATTGGGGAAGAAGAAGAGAGCGTAGAGAGAGAGAGAGGAAGGGGAGGACGAGTTCAGCTATAAGTAAGCTAAAACTCCTCTGTCCTTCTCCAACTCAATCTCCTAAATAATCTCCTAAAAGATTATTACAATTAATTGTTCTTTAAAAAAGGAAACTAAATCGCAATTTAAATAAAGAGGGAGATCCCATGCGGGATTCTACATAAGATTGTCTTCAGATCCCTCTAAAATTGCAGGACAGCTGCTACGTGCCAGCTGTAAGAGTCCAACTCTGAAAGTGGTTCAAACGCTTCAAACTACTGTCTGATCGCGAAGGAGTCTTGGCCGAAGTCTAGGCCAAGACGATTCTGGTATGCGCACTGCGTCAGATACAAACATGTCTAGGCCAAGACTCAGGCCTAGACTCGAGTAGTCAGCTCCAGCTCTCTTCTGCACAAATTCCTCAATGCTACCTCCAAACCAGACCTGATAAGATATGGGAAATAAAGGGGTACATCAGTAGATTTACTGTCCAAAATAACTAGTAAATGGACAATAAAACATGATGAAATGCAATGCAATCAAACTCCCCACACTTAAACTATGCTTGCCCCCAAGCATACAGACTCAAAGACTCAACAAAAATTGAAACACATAAAACAAAATAGACATCCTGAACCCCCCGGACTTTCTCATTTTCAGATTGCTTACCTCTTCACTGGTTCTGCCAAGACACTTCACTAGGATACCCAATGCTAGACTAACAAGGAATGATCAATACCCCAAACATACACCTTCCACATGGTATCAAGACACCCTACTAGATTAGATTGATAAAGTATAGGGCAATAGAGTTCACCAAAGATTTGAGTCCCACTAAGTGTCGTCTATCCAAAAGTGCCTAAGGACTGGTGCCATTTAAATCACTTTGACAGATATTTTTTTCTTCTTTTTATTTTCTTTTATGTCCTAGCATTTTTTTTTCTCTTTTCTTTTGACATGTCAAGTGTCCTTTGTATTTTTACAGACACGGCACATAGACAGAGCTTGTCCTTTTCAGCGGGGACTTCCACCTTTGCTATGACTGTCCTATGACGTTCCAACACCTTTATTTGTCTCACACTACAGACAGATAGAAGCAACACACTCAAATCATGGCAGCAAACCCCATCATCCTAATAAGAGTTAAGGTCCTAGCTAAGTGTCCTTACGACCATATGGATGGCCAATGTTTGGGAAACATCAGATAATATGCCCCTTAGGCATTGATCATTTATGCTCATTCGCTTCCCTGTTACTAAAGCATTGTATCCCCTAGAAAAGTGTCTACATGTAGTCCCACCGAAAGACTAAACAATCTGAGCAAGAAAACAGGGATTCGGATGTGTACTCGCAAAACAGACTCAAAACTTGCATAAAAATACCAATAAAAATCATGCAATTGACAGACTCTATGCTGGACAAACTGACTTTAAAAATAAAAAATTTAAAACACACAAAATTGACTCAATGTTCACAAAAAAAACAAAAAAAAATAATCAATATTCACAAAAAAACACAAGACATACTAACACCCTCCCCACACTTAAAAGACACAATGTCCTCATTGTGGAGAGACAGAAATAAAAGACACAACGGAAAAAGAAAAGAAAGGACAGAAACGACCTGGGGGCAGAAGCAACTCATGTTGCTGGGGTCTAGGGATCTTGGCCAGAAGCTTGGCCTAGATCAGGGGCTGGAGGGTCCTTCAGCTTTGGATCTCTTGGAGCAGGAGGTTCTTGGCCTGGCGGTTGGCCAGGATGTTCCAGGATGGACTGTTGTTGTTGAGCGAGTGGAGTGCTGCTGAAGTCCGTTTTCTGGTGGAGACTGGATAAGGGATCTTGGCCGCAGTCTTGGCCTGTGTCTTGGCCAAGATCAGCTGCTGCTGCTGGATCTGTAATGGGTGGGTCTTGCAAAGCCTTCAACTCCAGTTGTGGTGTCTGCATAACAGAAGGTAGGAATTTAGGAACCGTAGACTGCACGAATTGGCAACTTACTATTTTTTTCTTCGGTTTGGCAGTCTTGGCCTGTGTCTTGGCCAAACTCGAGGACAAGATCGAGTCTGTTTTTTCTGGATCGGCCAAACTGGCCAAAACTTCTGGGAGTTCCTTCTGATCTCCTATTCTATCCTCCAATCCTGCTGGAGTCTTTGTTTCCCTATTCAGCACACACTCAAAGGGATCATTAATATCAGCAATTTCATTAGTAATTGGATCTAAAATATCAAGAAAATTCACACAATGTAGATCATTAGGATGCTGTGATGCTTCTGTGATGCTGAATTTTATAGTCCTTCCACAGAATTCTAAAATTATGCTCCCTTCAAAGCAGTCAATCTTAGCCTTCGATGTCCTTAGAAATGGTCTTCCTAATAAGATGTCAGTGGTGCAAGAAGGCAATTGAACATTCATTTCAACAATGTAAAAATCCACTGGGTATATAAAATCGTTTACCATTACCAAGACATCTGTCACGACTCCCTTGGGTCGGATGAACGATCTGTCAGCCAGCTGAATCACCAGATTGGTTTCCTTCATTGTACCTATCTTCAAGGTCTCGAATTCACTCAATGACATGACGTTGATGCCAGCTCCTAAATCACAAAGGGCCTTTTCGATCGTCTTATTTCCTATTTGACATGGAATGGTGAAAGTTCCTTGATCCTTGCACTTCTCTGGAAGTTGCTGCACTGTATGAACTAAATTCACCCTCTCTACACCTGCAACTTTCTTTTTGTTAGTGCAAAATTCTTTAAGAAGTTTAGCATAAGAGGGAACTTTAGCAATTAAATCTAACATAGGTATATTAACAGCTATCTTTCCAAAAAAATTCATAAAGTCCCTTGCTTCATCTTGCTTCTTCTCTTTTGAGGATCTAGGAGGAAACGGTGGAGGAATTTCGATCACTTCCTCTTTCTGGTCAGTCTTGGCCCGAGTCTTGGCCAAGATAGATTTTGCCTTTTCTGGTTCCGCGATAACTGCAGGCTTGGCCTGAGGTTTGGCCAAGACTGCTTCTGCCTTATCATCTTCTAGCTCTTGCGACTGAATTTTTTTCAATTCCTTGTCTGTTTTCGCCCCCTCTCTCTCTGGTAACACAACTCCACTCTTTAGGCACATGGCATTAACATTATGCGCTGGATTGTTCACCGTGGTAGAAGGCAATCTGCCTTGGTTAGCCATCTGATTGATTTGCTTCTGCATCTCCGCCTGTGATTGCATAAAACTCTTCTGCATCTCTATCTGTGACTGCATAAAATTCTTCTGCATCTCTACCAAACTAGTTTGGGTTGTTTGCATAAAACTTTTAAGAGTGTCTTCTATAGATGGACCTGTAATCTGCAAAGGTTGAGGTGCTGGTGGCAGCTGAGGTACTAGGGCTTGGCCAGGAGCTCGGCCTAGATTCTGTTATGGAAGGACTGGATCGCTCCATCTGAAGTTTGGGTGGCCTCTCCATGAGTACTCGTTACTTCCCTGAGGGTAGTTCTGCATGCTCCCTTGGTTATGTGCGTATGCTGCGTTAACCTGAGTCATATCATCCGGAGAGTGTTGCACCATATAACAATTGTTGGTTTGATGATCCTGCTGCTGGCATATCCCACACACTGAAGCTACCTGCTTTTGATTCTGAACTCCTGTGGGCATTGCACCTGAAAAGTTAATAGAGAGATTTTTGACCATGTCAGTTAATTCAGTTAACTTTTGTTCAACATTAACAGCACAAAGATTTGAAGGAATAGAGTTTCGGTCAGAAGAAATATTATTTTGGCAATTGTCTGCCATAGTCTGAAGTAGCATCTTGGCTCTTGTGACAGTCAAGTCTTGCAACGCTCCACCAGCTGCTGAATCAACTTTTTCTTTGCAGCTTGGTAGCATCCCGTCATAAAAGTACTGGATCATTGTCTGATCCGCAACTCCATGTGTAGGGCAGACTTCCTGCAACTCACGGAACCATTGATGATATTCACTTAGACCCTCATTGTTCCTTTGCTGGATGACAGCCATGTTCTTTCTAGCTACCCCTGCTTTCGTTGCATTCCAGTACTTGTTTAGGAACAAAGTGGACATCTCGGCCCATGTGTTGACCGTGTTGTGAGGTAGACCGTAGAACCAATTTTGGGCAGCCCCCTCAAGAGAGCATGGAAAAGCTTTCAACTTTGCTCTTTCCATATTCACAGTAGCTGGTTTCATCATGTCACATTGAACGTGTAGGTTCCTCAGATGCTTGAATGGGTTTTCATTTGAATGGCCAAAGAACTTAGGAAGGTTGGCCACCATATTGGTCTTTATAGACCAGTCATTGGGTACAGCTGGTAAACTAATACAGGAAAAGGTTTCCTGTTCCGCTGTTTTGTTCAGTTCCCTCATCGTGGGCTCTGGTTGATTTTCTTCCATGTCTTGGCCGGAGTCCAGGCCAAGATCGTGGTCTAGACTGGAATCTGTTTCGGAACTAGAGGTTTCCGATTCACTTTCTTCTGGAGTTTTCCTCTTTCTAGCTATCTTTCTGAGTTGTGCTTCGGTCTTAGTGAGATTCGGATTATATGGTAGCAAATCTTCTTCTCTGCAAGAGGACCTGGTCATCAACTATAAAAAACAAAAGAAAACAAAAACTACAAATACCGTTAGAGATCCCCGGCAACGGCGCCAAAATTTGACCGCGCGTCGAACACGTCAAATATAAGAGTGAAATATGTATGGAAAAGGGGGTAGAAATACAACTTATCACTGTCCACAAGGGTTTGTAGATTGTGGTAAGAGGATCATCCACAGAGACCTCTAGGAAATGTAGTTCCTGGTTTACTTCCTCGTCACTGAATTTGGTTGGTTGAATCTGAAAATAAAGACAAAAACAGAAAGAAATAAAATAATTCAAAATAGTCTTGGGCAGAGTCTAGGCCAAGACAGGGGTCAAGACAGTGAAATATCAGAAAAGAAAGAATTCCTGGTAAGGGTGATATGAGAGCTTCTGTTCTTATGCTTCGATCATTGACTCAAGGATGTTCATCTCTTCGTTCATAGCACTGCTATAGAGTGGAGGTACTCCTTTTCACTCCTGTCTTCCCTCCTCTTCAAATTACCTGGCGGGTACTCCCTCTCCTGATAATCCTAGCCAAGGGACACCTTGCTGGTTAAAGGGTTTATCCGTTTGACTACTGTCTTGAATGGTTGCTCACCTCTTCAATGGTACAAGGGAAGACAGTACCTAGGTCAAGGTGTTTCCCCACAGAAACCCTAGGTTGTCAATCTGGTCTCGACCTAGATTACCTATTCTTCTAGTCTGGCGCGAGACTAGTCACCTACTTCGTCTAGCCGGCGGGTACTCCCTCTCCTTCTAGGCTGGTTACAACTCTTCTCTACTAGGGTACAAGAATGGCCAACTCTTGTCTCTAGTGAGTAAGCGATAGATTAAGTTCAAGAAATAAATAAATACGAACAAAGAGATTATTAAGCATGGTTTGATCTCACGAATGCATAAGAACTAAGCTCATCAACCCTTACCAAGAATGGGTGTTTAGCTACTCATACTCATGAATGAATAATAAGAATACTTGATTGCATAAATAAATTAAATCCGAGATTCAAAGAATTAAATCCGGAGCAATAGTATAAAAGTGTCGAATTGGGGAAGAAGAAGAGAGCGTAGAGAGAGAGAGAGGAAGGGGAGGACGAGTTCAACTATAAGTAAGCTAAAACTCCTCTGTCCTTCTCCAACTCAATCTCCTAAATAATCTCCTAAATAATCTCCTAAAAGATTATTACAATTAATTGTTCTTTAAAAAAGGAAACTAAATCGCAATTTAAATAAAGAGGGAGATCCCATGCGGGATTCTACATAAGATTGTCTTCAGATCCCTCTAAAATTGCAGGACAGCTGCTACGTGCCAGCTGTAAGAGTCCAACTCTGAAAGTGGTTCAAACGCTTCAAACTACTGTCTGATCGCGAAGGAGTCTTGGCCGAAGTCTAGGCCAAGACGATTCTGGTATGCGCACTGCGTCAGATACAAACATGTCTAGGCCAAGACTCAGGCCTAGACTCGAGTAGTCAGCTCCAGCTCTCTTCTGCACAAATTCCTCAATGCTGCCTCCAAACCAGACCTGATAAGATGTGGGAAATAAAGGGGTACATCAGTAGATTTACTGTCCAAAATAACTAGTAAATGGACAATAAAACATGATGAAATGCAATGCAATCAGATGCGTTTACTGAACTGTGCCTAGAGTTTCACACATCTTTTTGGTTTGACGAGGAAACCTTGTATGTTAGGGGTAGAGACAAACCTGATTTTGCTGCTGCTGATGTGATTAACTTTAGGTTGTGTGATAAATGGAGTCATTTATCCGTGGATGCTTTCAATTCTTTGCTTGAGTTCGCAAACTGTGATGAGGCCATTTTTGATTATCCCCCTGATTGGGATAATAATGTAGCCTTTAGGGAGATTACTGGAGACCCTAATGCTGTTTTTGATAGAAACTCCAAGGCCCATGCTATTCTGAACCCAGCCCTTAGAATGCTCCATAGAACCCTGTCTATTAACCTTTCAGGTAAGACAAAGGTTTCGGGGAACCTAGCCAAGTCTGAGCTCTTTTTGCTTTGGTGTATTTTGCACCAGAAAAGAGTCAACTTAGGTTTATATTTGGTCCAGCAATTGCATGCCCGTGAGTCTAAAACAAAATTGATTTTTGGGTCCCTCATCACTTGGATTGCGATTAAATCTGCTGGTCTTGATTTACCTACTGCTGATTTACATAAGTATTGTTCCCCCAAAATTCTAGATTTGAGAGCCTTCGACCAAATGGGATACTTCCATTTTGAAGGAGAGTTTGTTGCTTGTAACACAGGGTTCACACCAGTTGAGGATCACATTTTCTCAAAGAAGAATGGAGGGAGATACAAGCTACGTCCAGTACAAATCCCTGGAGAAGAAGCAATAGAGGGCAATCCTGCCCGGGATCTAGGCCAAGACGCTGGCCAAGACACTCACATTCCTGATGCTGCGGCTGATCTAGGCCAAGACGCAGGCCAAGATCCCCCTAACACCAGAACCAATGAACCTCCAGAGTGGGCCAGGGAATTTCAAGCTCGCCAGCTGCTTATCTTTGAGCAGCAGAAGATAATCTTGGAGCGTCTAGGCCAAGACAAGGGCCAAGGCCAGTCTCACGCATCCACTAGGGACGTGGCGCCTCAGTGGGCCCAATGTCTTAATGACCGGCAGGATGTCCTCTTTGAGCAGATGAAGCTCACAAGGACAAACGTCCTCCATGTTTATCAGCACCTTCAGGCCCACTTCAAGATCCTCAAAGATCTTCATGACAACTTGAGCTCCGAGAGTGATTCGGAGTCATCTGATGAGGAGCATGAGCACGCTCCCCAAGCACAGCCAGCAAAGACACCACATCAGTCCATGCCTCCTCCTGCTCCAAGAGATCCCAAACCAAAGGACCCTCCTGCCCCTGATCTAGGCCAAGCTTCAGGCTAAGATCCACACACCCAAGCAACATGAGTTGCTTATGCCCCCAGGTCGTTTCTGTCCTTCCTTTTATTTTTCTGTTGTGTCTTTTATTTTTGTCTTTCCACACAATGAGGACATTGTGTCTTTTAAGTGTGGGGAGGTGTTTCAATTTCTCGGTTTATCCCTAGTTTGTTTGCAGTGAATATTGGTTGTTATGTTTGATTTTGAGTCAAATTTTTGCATTTTAATTTTTCTTTCTGTCCAGTTTAGAGTCTACTGTCTGCATGATTTTTATTTTTTATTTTTCATGCATGTTTGAGTCTGTTTTGTTGAGTGGACACCAGGAAATCCAGATTCTTGCCTAGGCTGTTCAGTTTACAACCGAAACCACATTTAGACAATTATTTAGGCGAAATAATGTTATAGTAACAGGGAAGCGAATGAGCGCAACTAGATCAATGCCTAAGGGTCATATACTCTAATGGTGCCCAAACATTTGCTATCCACATAGTCGTAAGGACATTTAGCTAAAACTTCAACTCTCATTAGGGTGACTAGGCTAGCTGCTAAATGATTTGAGTGTGCTATTCTATCTGATGTGAGTGTGAGACAGTAAAAAGGTGTTGGAATGTCATAGGGCAGACATAGCAAAGGTGGAAGTTCCCACAGAAAAGAACAAGCTCTGTCTATGTGCTGTGTCTGTAAAAATTCAAAGGACACCTAATATGCCTAAATAAAACAAATGAAAAAGACATCGCGAGGGCATAAGAAAAATTTTAAGAAAAAAATCTGTCAAAGTGATTCAAATGGCACCAGTCTTTAGGCACTTTTGGATAGATGTCACATGGTGGGACTCAAATCAGTGGTGAGCCGTGTTGCCCTATACTTTATCATAATTTCTTGCGAGGTGTCTTAATACCATGTGAATGGGGTATGTTTAGGGTATTGATCTGTCCTTGTTAGTCTAGCATTAGGCCGGCTAGACAAGTGTCTTGGTGATTTCAGTTGTACAGTGAGCAGCCCAAGGAGGAAGTCTGGAAGTCCTAGTGTCGTTTGTGTTTGTAATGTGTTTTTAATTTTCTTTTCTTTTGAGTCTGTGAGTCTGTATGCTTGGGGGCAAGCATGGTTTAAGTGTGGGGAATTTGATTGCATTGCATTTCATCATGTTTTATCGTCCATTTACTAGTCTATTTGGACGGTACTCCTGCTGATCTGCCCTTGATTTCCCATATTTTTGGCAGTTCTGGTCTCTTGGCAGAATTCTGAAGTTTCTGGTCTGAAATTACTGAAGCTGATTTCCCGAGTCTAGGCCTCGATCTTGGCCTAGACATTTTCGCAACCGAAGCAGCGCGCTAACCAGAATCGTCTTGGCCTAGACTGCGGCCAAGACACTTTCGCGATAAAAGACATCGTGCGGATCTTTTGGACCGCCTCCCACATTGGGCCTTACAGCTGGCACGTAGCAGCTGTCACGCAATTCTAGAGGGATCTGAAGCCAATCTCTTGAAGAATCCCGCATGGGATCTCCCTCTTTTTTTGTAATTGCGATTTAGTTTCTATTTCTAAAACAATTTATTGTTACAATCTTTTTAGAGATTTTCTAGGAAGTAGAGTTGGAGTAGGACAGAGGAGTTTTAGGGTTATTTAACCAAACATTGTTTCTCCTCTGTCGGGATCGGATCCTACGCCCTTCTTCTCTTTTCTTCTTCGCCATTGTTAAACTTTGCTCCGGATTTTATTTAAAATCTCGGATTTAATTTATTTATGCAACAACATATATTGTCTTTTTAATTATGAGTATGAGTAACTAAACACCCATTCTTGGTAAGGGTTGATGAGCTAGAGTTCTTATGTGTTCGTGAGATTGAAACCGTGCTTCACAATCTCTTCACTCGTATTTATTTATTTCTTGAGCTTAGTTCATCGCTTACTCACTAGAGACAAGGTTTGATCATCCTTGCACTCTAGTAGAGAAGAGTTGTAACCGGTCTAAAAGGAAAGGGAGCACCTGTCGGCTAGACAGAGTAGGTAACTAGTCTCGAGCTAGACTAGAAGAAATAAGTAATCTAGTTCAAGACCAGATTGACAACCAAGGATTTCCATAGGGAGATACCTTGACCTAGGTACTGTCTTCCCCTAAACCATTGAGGAAGCGAACAGCCATTCAAGACAGCAGTCAAACGGATAAACCCTTTAACCAGCAAGGTGTCCCTTGGCTAGGATTATCAGGAAAGGGAGCACCCGCCAGGTAATTTGAAGAGGAGGGAAGACAGGAGTGAACAGGAGCACCTCCACTCTATAGCAGTACTATAAATGAAGAGATGAATACATTTAAATCCATGATCGAAACATAAGAACGGAGCTCTCATATCGCCCTTACCTGGAATTACCTTTTACCAGATTTACTTCAATCTTGACCCCTGTCTAGCCCAACACTTTGGCCAATACAGCTTTGAACTATTTTATTTCTTTCTGTTTTGTTCTTATTTTCAGATACCATCAAACCAAATCCAGTGACGAGGAAGTCAACTAAAACTACATCTCCTAGAGGTCTCTGTGGACGATCCTCTTACCATTATCTACAAATCCTTGTAGACAGTGATAAGTTGTATTTCTACCCCCAATTCCATAACTATTTCACTACTATATTTGACGTGTTCGACGCGCGATCAGTATGCATAAATATTAGAATTGTTAAAATTTAATCCATTGGGCATGATTGATAAATTAGGAGTTTTTATTTCTTTCAAGCATAATTTAAAACACCTCTTTCATCCGGTAACCTTTTTAGGATGTGACTCGGGTGCCTAACACCTTCCCGAGTCCATAAAACGACCCCGAACTGCAGTTCTCGGGTTCAGACCCTTTTGCCTTAGCTTTTATTTTCATGCATGACTTTAAGTTCCCTAAACCTAGAAACAAATTAGGGCGGCGACTTCATATGCATCATGTGAGATAAGTCCAATTTCGTCTCACATCTAGTCCCAAACTCGCGTCGCATTAGGATAAAAATCCAGAAAGGGGGTGCGACAGTATCGTCCGGGAGCCTTCAAGCCAGTTAGAAGTAGTAGATGTTATCCCAGCACATGCATCATATTGAAATGCATATATTAACGATCTTTTTTATCTTGTTGTTGTTTATTCTTTGACATGTAATCGCTTCATGACGTCGCGCTGCTCTCCTCTTTGTGAGGACATATGTCACCGAACATAGGTGACGCTCCCAGGCGTTCACTCCTCAAACTGTATTTGGGATGGTAAGATACCTAGTGATAGGGCCGTTGCATGCCCTGCATAAAGTAATAAAAATACAACTCAATGTTGGCTACAAAATGTAATGTAGACAGTGGTGAGAGGATCGATCCACAGGGACTATCGGCCTAATGATTATTTTCCTGCAAACAACCAAACCAAACTGAACAAAACGAAGAGTGAGATAAAAACAGGATAAAAATGCAGCCCCTTCCCAAGGCCTTGGGATGGGTCTGCAAAATAGTACTAGAATTAAGTAAATAAAATAAAATAAAGTAGAGTACAAGACAAAGATAGTGAAAGGATGAGGGAGAAATATTACTCCCGGTAGAGATCTCTTGAGGTAACAATTCCTTGTTGTTGATCATTGACAAAAGTATTTTCAAAACGATTTCATAGAAAAGTTGCGGGAACCAGTTTACACTAAGATTCCCCTAGCCTCGCTTCACAAGTTGTTTAAAAGAAACATTCTATTCAAACGACCCTAATCCTCCTAGACATCTCCTAAGGTTCTAATCCGCCACTTTGCTAGGCCAATCGGCTGTCACCCAAGAGGCCTTGGCAAAGGAATCAAAACTCTTATGGAGAAGCTTAGGCGATTGATAAAATAAGTGAGGCCCTTTTTCTAGACATCGGGAGTTGTTCGTCATCCCAAGTTCCTGGTCTAGTCTGGTAACATTCCCGGCTGTCACCCAGGAAGACCCTTCTCATGGCCTTGGGATGGGAGTGTAGTCTAATTCTTTTCCTTCTACCAGCCTAGACCGAGTTAATGCCCTTTAACCCTGCTGGTATGTTGTCTACTTGTGTTCCCCTGATCATGGATTAAACGCAATCTCAGAGGAATTGACAGTAATCATTCAAGTTAAAATCCAAGTTGATCAAGCTCAAATATAACAAGAATAAATTGTTGTTAAAACAAGAAGGAGAGAAATACGAAAACCATTTTTATTAAGATCAACATAGTCTCAAAACAAACGGGAATTGTTAACCTCTCAATCCCTACCAGGAATTGGAGGAATTAATTACAACCAATCAAAACAGCAAACTACAATAATAGCAAAAATACATGAAAATGGAGAAAACTAGTTTTTCTCTCTTCCGTTCCCCTCTAACTCTCTATGATGGCCTCCTTCTGTTAAGTCTGGTCTCCTTCTCTCTTTAATGGCACCAAAGGGAGCAACACTCACAAATAAAATAATTCCAGCATAAGTAACCAAGTCTTCAAAGGTGTGGTCTGATACGATCCTAGCTAGGCCAAGACGCGCATAAGTGAATGATCTTGTTCTCTTGTAGGTTTGGTGCGCGGAATTAGAACGAAAATCCCTTGGATACATTTTGAAAGGAACACGACCCTTCGAGTGAGGTGAATGACAAGAACACGACTTGTCGATGTGATGAACGTTTGAAAGGAACACGACCCTTCGAATAGAGGTTAATGATGAGAACACGACTCACCTATGTGATGATGATGATGTACGCCCTAGTCGTACCCTAAAGAGAACACGACCCTTTAGCACACCTAGTACTTGACTGGCACCCGAGACCTAATTCGAAGGAGTACACCTACGAGCCCTTCTCGCCGAGATTGAACACGACAATCCCCCACGCTGCTCACGCACCTCCACACTTGAACACGACAAGTGCCACGCTTTGCACACGCAACGCTAGTTCGCGCACCTCCACGTTTGAACATGACAAACGCCACGCTTCACTAGCCCTAACCGAGTCCACGGCTAAGTACACAAGAACGGCTTGCACCGGAGATCAAGAAAGTAAGAAGGTAGAATAATGTAAACGGGGATTTGGTAAGGTGTTTGATGGAAATTCTGATCTAATTTTATTAATAACAAAGTAAGCCTTTATATAGGCGTTTTACAATACAAGTCTGACTAGAAATAGAACTACTAATAATAGATAGTTACCTAAATAATTAATTCCTAAATAAAATAAACTCCTAATTAAGCCGAAGCTCTACATAGTAATTAAAGCACATAAAAATAGGAAATATTAATTCGTGCTCTCTTTTGCCAAACCCTAGCCGACTTGGGCTTCTTGGTGCGATCCTTGAACCGTATCATTCCCTTCCCCTTGAAGGCGATTCGTCCTCGAATCGTGATCCATAAAATTCTCCAAGGACAGATTGTATCTCCATAGAATTTCTTCCTCATTCAATCCATAGGTTGCACAAATTGGTGTTATCATGACCTCGTAATCTTTCCTCAATGCAACGCTATGATCAAAATTCCCAATCGCTCGTCCTTCAAGTTTATTCAAATAACTCCAAAATGACGGCGATCCTTCCTTGATTCCTTGAGTATTAATTGAGTAATCAACTAAGGGATCATACTCTCCAAAAGTTTCCACATACTCAAGCAAATCTAATTTTATCAAGAGAAGACGCATCCATCCTTTGTATTCCATACAAGCCATAGTCTCGAGTAGTCTTCTCTTTTGTGCTTCCCTTCAAGATTATCAAACCTCTGCATCAGCTTCTTCATAAGCTCAATCACTTCTCCTTTCTCAGCTTAAAGCCTTGCTTCTGCCATCTTATTCACTTCAAGCAAATTTTAACACAAGAAAGTGCAAATCTGTTTTCGGTGAACACAGTTTAGTATTTCGGGTGCAACTTTTCGGTGAACACAGTTAAGTACTACAAAGCTACATGAACACAATATTTTACATTCTAATTTAAACAAAATTCACGTATTCTCCATAATTCTAGTAATTTTACGTTTATACATATCATTATGTATTATATGAAATAAATTCTAAAATATATATATTTAGTATATATATATGCATCATAAGTTGTGTTTGTACCTTATAATTTTTAATTTATTATCCTATTTGACCTCCCAATATTTATTCCCCTAAAAAATTTAACTTTTATTTATCAATTTACTATATTTCGTCTCATAAAAAATTTAACATCCTACCCTTTTAAAGAATCATCTTAGCTTCACCACTCGGTAAAAGAAAATATATTTAGTATTTTTCATTTTTTTTCTAGAGCATATTAAATTAAAATTAATCTTGCTCGTGCTAAATCATACTAAATGAATATTATTCCCGCTGCATAAAAATTATTATAAGAAAATATACATAAGTGATAACATGCATTTAAAAAAAAAGAGGAAACAAATGGAGTGCAGTGTAACGTCATAAAATAAGAAATCTGAAAAAAAAAAAACTAAAACAAATGACGGCGACAGGGGGAGGAGAGGCGGAAGAATAAAGAGAGAGCGGAGCGGCGTGGCATAGAGGGAGACACGAAGGGGCTGTGGGTGAAGATACCTACTGTGCCTAAGGAGGAACTAGACTATGGACGCTGAAGCAGACAGAGGACGGCGGAGAGGACAAATTTGGTTGTGGTGGCGGTGGAGAGTCGGTGGAGGAGGAGCGGATGAACAGAAAATAAAAGGACGAAGAAAAGTGTGAACACGTTTGGCAGAGCAGGAGTTATAACAAAAATTAGAAAAATGGTTTTGAAAAAATTAGAAAATTTGATTCCATGTGTTTCTAACTTTCAGTGTTAATTTAAAACAATATTTATTTTAGAGATACGTAAACAATAATTTTTGAAATATTTTCAATTTTCTAAAAATTAGAACTTTTTTCAGAAAATTCTCCGTTCGTAAACAACCACTTAATTTTTTCATGAAAATTCTCAAGTATCAACTGTAAACTTATAAGGATTAAGGGAAATAAGTTTACCCCACCCTTAATATTTACTCTCTAGAATAACCATGTTATTAATCCTTGTTGCTTCTGGCCAGGAGAATTGGACTTTGGAGTATTCATGGGCTTAAGTAGATAATTAGGAGGTTCAGCTGATTTTCAGTCAAAGGTAGGAGTGAGGACAATTCGGTAAATTGATTGAACCGAATTAAAACCAATAATTTTATTTTTTTAAAATCAGACTAAACTAAAATTATTTGAAATTTTGTCGCACATAGAATACGAATTAGGATTTTTTTATTCAGAAAAAGACGACTGGTTTTTATAATTTTTTTCCGGAAGTTTTTTTCTTCTCAGTTTTAATATTTATTTAAAAGCTCATATCATTGCAACTGGGAACTGGCAATTGGATTGCGGGTTGTGCAGTCAGTATAGGGACTTGTCCCATCCTTGGGGCAGAAATTTGGGCAACATATCATGGTATTCGAGTTGCTAAATCCCCGGGCCACCGGAATTTGTTGATAGAATTGTGATAATTTAACGTCGCCCTGCATATATATGTTGTTTGGTCGCTGTGATTTAGCCTTGCCATGCATGACTCTTGTGCATAGGCCAGCATTAGGGAAAGCTCTCCTCGGTTCACTTCTTTTCGATAGGGCAAGTGTTCCAGGTAGGAAACTCAATCTGCAGCGATTTTTTTTTTCCACTTGGTCTATTTTTATGCTCCTGATGCTCTCATTTGCTAGAGCATGTTCATAAGAGTATAATTAGTGTTTGGCTTGGTCCTCTAGTGAGTTTTAGCCTATTTTTATGTTCGTGATGGTGTTTGGTGTTTGGTGTTTCACTCATCTAATGAGTTTTCTTGAAATTTGTTGTTCCTATTTAAAGTGTACTTTAGAACTTGAAGTGTCGGAGAAATAAATCATCTAAATTTGCACGATTTTTACGAAAAAATTTCAACATTAAGAGATTCATTATTCATATATTTATTTATTTTTTCAATATAGGATTTTGATTAGCACACCTAAAATCTGAGTGCAACTAAAATTACCTAATAGGAAAAAATCAATTTCTATGAATAGTACAAATAAAATAGTACCAATGCCTATGAAAAGTCGATCTCCCTCTTTATTCATCTTTCATTAATGAAAATCTTTAATTTGTACCTTTTGAATTAGTACTATTTTATCTTTTAGGAGACGTTGCGGTATTTGAATTGTAATTGATACTAAACCCATAAATTATTCATAGAGATAGAGATTAGCAAGATCATCTAAGGAGAATTAGTAATACCTTAAAAGATAAATGAAATTTGACTACGTACGTCGTTACATACAAATTTCATTAATTTAAAACATATATAAATTTAGTCTTTTTAAATTATTTAACCTTTCGACAGAAAATGAATTTTATTCAAATATAATTAATTTCGGATTGAGCTCCTCTAATTTTCTTTTAATTTAGTAGAATTTACACTTAGAAAAATTTTAACAAGTTGAAAATTAATGGATGAAAAATAATTTTGGGATATTATTGAATATTAAAATCATTAAAATTATTAAATTGGGTGTATTTGGACCATTTTATACAAACCTAGGGTGCAATTTAAGCAAATATGAAATATAAGGATGCTATTTTAATTTTTTCTACTTTTAATATTTTATAATACATTTATTCAAAAAAAATCCATATTAGCAATACACATCTATAGGTATTTATTATTTTAATTATTTTTCTAATTTTTTTAATATAAATAATGAAAAATGAGATAAAACTAACGGTGATAATTGAAAGTTGACTTAGTTGAGTGTCAAAGTGTCTAACTATGTAAAATGTGAGTGTCAAAGTATTTAACGGTACAAAAATTTAGTATCAATTTAACCGACTTTCAAAATTGGGTACTAAAATTTCTAACTCCTCCTAAATTGAATGTAGAAACGTCTTTTCCCCTATTTAAAATTAACATGTACTCCGTATCAACTTTTATTTTTTACTCCCTCTATTTCCAATTAACTGTCACTTTTCTACGGATTCTTACTGTTCATAATACTTGTCATTTTATCTTTTCCGAAGCATATATTTTGTGCAAATGATAAAAAAAAATTTTATGCATCAACCCAATTTGATGTTGGTGTGATAATTTGAGTGGAAATTAGGAATAAAAATGAAACAATGTGGAATAAAATAAGATCAAAGATCATTGTCTTACGAATTTTTACTATTTCAAAACGTCGTTTAATTGGAAACGGAGGGAGTATTCTTTTTAAAGAATTACCCGTTACCCCTACTGTACCTACAATTTTTTCGCAAGTTTCCTGACTACTGCTGCCCTCTTCCAATTGACCATCGTCTAGAAACAGAAACGCTCATGCCTTACTTGCCAAAAGACTAATCAATTCATTCTGCTTCTCCTCTAAAGAAAACACAGCACTCACTTTCTCACTCAGGGCACAAAAGCTAGCTGTCAATCCATTCCATTCCATTCTTCGCTGAACCTAACAAATATCTGCTCAAATCTCTCGCTTCTTTCACTTCTTAATTAATCAGAAAAAAAACTAAGCAATTTGTACTTTTTCTTCATCTAAGTCGATCTAATCAAGCTAGCTACCAGATATTATCTCCAACTATGGCCGGCGTGAACATCTTCAACTGCATTTGCGATGACTGCTGTAATTCCATAGTAACCAAATTTTTCGATTCGGCTTGTGACTGCTGTAAGCCCACAGTAACCAAATTTTCCCATTTGGCTTATGACTTTTGTACTACGCAGCCATCTTATGTGTACTCTCTGGGGACTAATCTTGAAAAGTTGGAGAATGCTCGTTGCGATCTAAAGCACTTGATGGACAATGTGATGGGTTTGGTTGAAACAGCCGAATAGAGTGGCGAACAGAGCATTAGTCTGGTTGAGGAATGGTTTAAGAAGGTGGCGATTCAAAGGGCCGTAGCTGAAAAGTTGCACAGAGAAGGTCAACAATAACATGAGAAATTGCTTTGCACCGTCAAAGTTTGCCCCATCTACGTAGTTGGGCTCAAAATTATCGCCATGATCAAAAGCCTAACTGACCTCAAGAAACAAGGAGACGAGTACAAAGAGAAAGGTGTGGCTAGCAGCGACAAATGGTTTCTACAAGGAAACTGTAGTCCGCATGCTGAAGGAGATTCCAATAGGGAATATGCGACTGTGGGTAATCTGGAAGCTCATAAAGAGGAGGTTTTGGAGTACCTTGAAGGACCAGAGGAGTGGATTGTGGGGGTGTGCGGGCGAGGGGGTGTTGGCAAAACTACCCTGTTGAGACTAATCAATAAGCATTTCATTGAGGGGGGAGATTCTAATCTCCATCTCGTGATCGATGTAGAAGTTAAGGATTTGGGAGTGGAGGATATTCAAAAGGCCATCAGAGAGAAGATGAATGATACGATCCTAGTTGTGGTAGGATGCGTAACAAGTAATTCCCGATCTAGTTCTAGGCTTGGATTTCGATTGCGGAAGATAAACTCAACAAGTACGAGCTTAGACCTAAGGACAACCTGTGTCAACCAACCTAATCGATTTCAAGTGAGGTTCTTGATTCGATCCCGCGACCTATATTCAACCTGTGAATATCAACCTTAGGCGCCGACTCAATGGAATGGATTTTCGGGTTTTACTTGCTATCCTAATCGAGTGTCCGGACTCAATGAGGGACAAGATTCGTGAAGAACAATTGAGAAAATTCTCTAATTTTTATTTCAAGATAACATGTTTTCATGATGAAGAGGGTAGCTCCTTTAAATAGGAGAAACCCTGAACTCCTTACATCAGAAATCCTTACCGTAATAGAATTTCTATAATTATTTAAATAGCTATTTTAATTAAATAGAAGTCAACAAAATTGATTAAGTCCAAAAACCTAATTAAAAACAAGGAATTTGGAGTTTCCAAGTTGGAAATCATCACTCGAGCCAACCTTGACTTCGGCGCTAGCAGCAAGCTTTGATTTTGGAGTTTCCAATTTGGAAATAATACAAACTCCAATCTTGATTTCGGTGCTGGCGGTATGCTGCTAGTGGCTTAGTGGCATGCTGCTAAGCACTGCCCAAAACTCGTCCAAAATCACCTCCTTGGCATTCACACTGCGCGCTAAAATGTCAACTAGCATAATTTTTGATCCACTCGTTCGATTGGGCTGAAACTTGTCCCAACCGAAAGCTAACATCTTGATGTTTCCATAAAGCCTCTGTTCTCCCAAATCGAACTTCATTTGCTTGTCCATATGCTTGTTGCGAACATGCGATACGCCATGTATGATACATCCTGGGAACGTAACTATGAAGTTTCTCAATGATTGGAGATACGAAAGTGTTGAGCAGAGAGCTGAGTACATCTCCACGGTACTGCAGAAGAAGCAGCAGGAGAAGCAAAATAGGAAATGTGTTCTATTGCTTGATGACATAAGGAAGAGCTCATTTCGTATTGAACCCAGATCACCACTTCAAAGTTGTATTTACAACGTAGAGGAGCATAGTGGTGAAGAAAATAATGGCGAAGAAAACTGTCATTGTTGAGACTTTGAAAGAAGAACATGGCAGAGAACTATTTGAAAAGGCAGTTGGAATAAACAAGTCCACTCCAAGTGCAAGAATCTAACGCAAAAGTGTTCCAACGGTGATCCGTCTGTGCGGCGGGCTGCCTTCTGCATTAGTTAAACTTGGTAAAGAATTGGTCGACAAGAACCACGAGGAATGGGAGGATATGATTAGCTTCCTTCAGAATCCTGCATAACAAAACGACAAGGCTGGGTTATTGGAAGAAATGAAATACAGTAATGAGCTTTCGGATGCTCTTGGTACCCGATTTTTGACGCATTTTCGCACAGTTATCGTTCATCGCATTATTAGCCCGTTTAAATCAAAATTCTATCAATTTTCGATCTTTGGTCATTTATTTTAATATTTCGTACATTTTTACTGTCTTTTCGTTCAAACTTCTATCGGTCCCGAGCAAGATACCTAGGACCATAGATCGAACGCCGTCTTTCTTTAATTGACAATTATCTACTATTATTTTCTTTCACGTCATCTCATTTTGTTTTATTCAATTTACTTCGCTATAGAATTTATTTTTCGTTCAAACTTTTAAAAATTCCAAGCGAGTAAATTCGAACATTAAATCGAACTTTTTCTTTATTTACTGATTACTATTTATTTTGTTTCATTTTATTGCATGTTTTAGTATTTTTGGTTCGGGATTTTATTCATTTCAAGCAACATTCCTCGTTTTGCTTCCTCTTCTTTGTTTGCGTCCCTATAGCACGTTGTCTTTTCCCTTTCTTCACCTCTATGAATAGCAAGCAAGCTCCTTCATTTCTCTTCACCAAGACACGAGCCGAAGCTTCCTTCACTTGCTCCACAAAGGTGGAAGCTCCCTCTCTAGTTTTAAATTTCCATTTTCAACGTGTTTTCAGCAATATTTTCCAAAATCAAACCGATCGTGGTTTGATGAAATAATTTCCCCTTTCGCTTCAAATAGGTTTGTTTTATTAAACAATGCTAACTGAACTTGAACCAGAATAACAAAAACTAAAAAAGAGTTGCAATAGCAGCGCAATAATAGGATCTGAGCAGGTCTGATCCCTCCTCCTTCCGGCCAGCCCACTGCTGCCGGAAGTAAACCTATACACCGGTACACCTACTGTGACCGGAGTGATATTTCCCTTTCCACACCCTTGCGCCTTCTCCATGTCTACGATTCCACTGCGACCTAGGAGGATTCTGCAATCATCCATTACGTATTACCTGGAAAACTTGCCACTACACGTGGACCAGCGTGCCCTCCGTCACTTGGTATCACAGAGATGGCGGCTCCCATCTTTCGGGAGAGTCACAGATGTGTTCATCCCGAGTAGAAGAAACCAGCGAGGGAAACGCTTTGGATTTGTTCGTTTTGATTGGGTAGAGAACAGGATTGACATGGAACTTGCTTTGGATCGGCAGTTTATTGGGGCATCGGCTATCAGAGCCAATATTGGTAGGTCGACAAAGAGGGGAGCTGTATCCCAATCGCTCAAGGGGGCTCTTTCGACGTCGGTGGAGAGAAAACCTAACAGCCACGTAGGAGCACCGAGATCAAATCCTACTAAGCAAGTTAATGAAAAACTGACATGACCCGAGGACATAGAGGGCATTCGTGATGAGCATAAACAACGATCAGTAGCGAGGACAGTGCATATGGACAATAAAATGAACAATTCTACTAAGATTAATACGGAGGCAGAAGCTCAAACGGGAGTGTCTGGGGAGGTATTAGGCCTCGAGATTCCACCAGACAATAAGGACTGGCTAGATAGAGGAGTAGTGGGGGTTTTGCGAAGGGTAGAAGACACCCCGGACGTTAGAGAATTAGTGTTCGAAATGGGTTGGAGTTGTGAAACCAGAGTCCTAGGAAGGGGACTGATCTGGTTGGAATTTGCTAATCAGGAGGATATGGTGGACGCGATCAAAACCACCAACGAAGGATCATGTCGCCTATTTTCCAAATTGACATCTTGGACAGAGAATCTCTCTAATGCAGGTAGGCTTTGTTGGGTTCAATTTTCAGGGGTTCCAATTCAGAGCTGGGGCATCGAGACCTTCAGGAAACTAGCTGCGGTATGGGGAACTCTAGTGGTGGCAGATGATAACACCCTAGAACGGAGGAGAATGGACGTGGCAAGGATTCTCTTATCGACAGATAGACTGCAAATCGCGGGTGCTGTCCAAGTGAGGGTTGACGGTAAACCTTATACAGTGTATTGCCAAGAGGAGCCCATGCAGGGGCTGCTCTCCGATCTGGACTGGAGGACTGGGGTAGAAAGAGATGAAGATAATTCGGATGAGGAGCTGGCCTCAGAGGGTACTATAGAAGAGGAAGAGTTGGCGAGAATAGACAGTAACCAGCAAAGTGCAACTGTCGTTAAGGAGACCCCGACTCATGAGGTGGAATCTCAGATCCCGGGAGAACACAGGCTGGGGGATTATCACCTAATCACAAGGCGGAGAAGGGGGAACAAAGTGAAGCGCATTCTACCAAACACAGGTAGCTTGCAGACTGATAGCAACTCGCTGAACTCAGCAATGGAAGTATGGCAGGCGGCGGATAGCGAGATAGTGGGCATGAATAAGCTGCGAGAGGCCATTATGGTGGAAACAGACTCATGGGAAGTTGGAAAGATTTTGTCTATTACTGATCAGGTAAATGAAGATGCTCTTCGAATATTTGATCGGGAGAGATTTGGAGCAGAAATGGAGAATATCCGTTAATAGGATTCCTCTGTCGCGGGACTTTTTGAATTCCAATGTTACAAGTATTGACGTGGAACTGTAGGGGGTTGCTTTCGAACAGGAAAAGAGGTTTTGTTAAGAAGATATTTAAGGGGGATCAGGTCCCGTTCTGCTTACTTCAAGAGACAAAAAGAGAAGAGGTTGATGAGTTTCTAATCAGTGGGCTAGGGGGTGACAACGATACTCGGTGGGTTTTTGCTCCGGCAGTAGGAAGGTCGGGGGGATTACTGTCAATGTGGGATGCTAAGGTTTTCCGGTTGGATCAGGCTGAGGTGGGGAGCAGGTTTATCTGGATAGAGGGGGAGCTTTTGGGTCACAACCAGAGATGTGTTATCTTGAATGTGTATGCTCCAAATGTTACAGGTTTGCGAGAACAACTATGGGAGGAATTGGCTACGAAAATTGAGACTAGTACACTTCCTGTGCTGGCAGCGGGAGATTTTAATGAAACTCTTACTCCATGTGACAGCTTGAATGGTGCAGGATACTCCCGGGGGATGAGGGTATTTCAGGATTGGGTGAATAGATGTGGTTTGCAGGATACTCAGCTGGTTGGGAGGAGATTTACTTGGTCCAACGCGACTAGCAGAAGTAGAATTGATAGATTATTTGTTCAAACAGGTTGGCTGCACTGTACTCGTGATTGTGAGCTCTTCGCCCTAGACAGGAATAGGTCTGATCATGCTCCGTTGATTCTGCGATGTGAAAAGTTAGATTGGGGCCTGAAACCTTTCAGGGATTTAGCAGTCTGGTGGGAGGACAGTGAGTTCAGGGAGCTGGTAGCGGGCTGGTGGGCGGAAGCAGGGGTTTCTTTTCCTGAGGAGTTCCGAGTGGTTAAGAAGATGCAATACCTGAAGAAGAAAATCCGGATTTGGAATACAGAAGTTTTTGGCAACGTGGAAACTAGTTTGAGGGCTCTACAGGCGAAATACGAGGACCTTGATCGCCTTGCAGACAACAGACCCTTGACCCGTGATGAACAGGATCAATACAACGTCAGTAAAGTTAAACTTTGGGAGCAACAGGATCGGGTGGATAGATACTGGCGCCAGAAGAACAGGGTGAAATGGAATGTCTATGGGGATCGGAACACAGGGTACTTTCACAGGATGGCAAAGATTGGGGCGAGGAGGAATACCATACGTGAGATAGTTACTGCAGATAACACTATTAAGGACCCAGTGGATATTAAGAGAGCTGCTTCTCAATACTTTGAGACCTTCTTCCAGTCAGTCAGATGGAACAGGCCTCGGATACCGGATTTGGGCTTCTCTAAGTTAAGTGAAGAGGAGGCTGCAGGCCTGGAAAAGGAAGTCTCTCAAGCGGAAATCTGGGAGGCAGTTAGTGGTTGTGATGGTCAAAAAGCCCCTGGGCCTGATGGGTTCTCCCTCCGCTTTCTGCAAAAGGCGTGGGACATTATAGGGGGCGATTACTGTAAGTTGGTTCAAGAGTTCTTTAGGATTGGGAAGTTCCCGGTAGGGGCGAATGCCTCTTTCTTGACTCTCATCCCTAAGATTGCAGGAGCTAAGAGATTCAGAGAGTTCCGGCCTATTAGTTTGGTCAGCAGTTACTATAAGGTTGTGTCCAAAATTATGGCAAAGCGGCTTAGCGAGGTCATCACGTCTGTGGTCAGTGAGGTCCAGCACGGGTTCATTAAAGGGCGCCACACGCTAGATTGTGTCATGACTGCGAACGAAGTGGTTCATCACATGAAGAGAACAAACCAGCGGGGTCTGCTTTTCAAACTCGACTTTGAAAAGGCTTATGATTCCGTTGAATGGGACTACCTGGAGGATGTGTTGAGACTAATGGGTTTCGGAGAGAAGTGGAGAGGTTGGATTCGGCAATGTATTAGTACGAATAAGGTGTCTGTCTTGGTTAATGGATCGCCTTCGGGTCAATTCGAGGTGAGGAGAGGCCTTCGCCAAGGATGCTCTATTTCCCCATTTTTATTTAACATAGCAGCTGAGGGGTTGCATCGCTTATTCGTCAGAGCTGAAGAGAGGGGGCTCCTTCGCGGCATTGGCAATCCAGAAGCAGGTTGGCACTTGAGCCATCTTCAATTTGCAGATGACACCTTGATTTTTGTGAACAACGACGAAGAGGAAATCCAGGGAGTGAAGGGGATCTTGAGGTGGTTTGATGCCTACTCTGGTCTACGGGTGAACTTTCACAAGAGCACCCTTGTTGGAGTGAACTTAAGTGACCATGTAGGGGGTATTTTAGCTAGGCGTGCTGGCTGTAAATATGAAACTCTCCCGTTCAAGTACCTGGGGTCGCTGGTTGGCTTCAATCGGAGGAGGAAAGCGGGCTGGCAGGATTTAATCCAGAAATTAAAGGGTAAATTGGCTACTTGGAAGGGCCACCTCCTTTCGACTGGGGGGCGTATAACCTTGATCAAATCTGCTCTTGCGAGTGTTCCCATCTACAACATGTCTATATTTAGGATGCCTAAGTCGGTGGTGACTCAATGCGAAGGGGTGATGAGGCACTTTTTATGGAGTGGTAAAGAAGATAGAAGGGGGATGAGTAAAGTGAAGTGGGAAGAAGTGACGAAATCTACGTCGTTTGGAGGGCTGGGAATAGGGAGACTCCAAGACAGGAACGTTACACTGCTCTTCAAGTGGGCGTGGGAGTTGATGACAGGTAATGGGAGACAGTGGGCGGAGATAATCAGGAAACAATACGGGTTGCGTTCGATTGGGGACTTCTGGCGTGAGGGATGGGACCATCTATCACCTATATGGAGAGATATATTGAGAGTCTGCGGGCGAGGCAGTGATTTCTTTGACTTATGGACAAATCACACTTCGCAGAAAGTCGGAGAGGGGAATGAAACGCGCTTCTGGTGGGACCCTTGGATGGGAAAGAAACCTCTGGCCTTGCAGCACCCGAGGTTGTATCAATTATCAAGGAAGCAGGAAGGGTCTGTCCAGGAGCTTGGTAAATGGGAGGGCGTGACTTGGAAGTGGCAGCTTGAATGGAGGCGTGGGTTATTTGAGTGGGAGGTGGATGAGTGGACGAACCTGAGAGACCGTCTGCCCACGCCTTATAGGGGGAGGGGTCAAGACGCTCTTCGCTGGGAGTTGGACCAAACGGGAAGGTACACTGTGCTCTCGGGATATAAGAAATGGGAAGCGATTAGGAATGAGTCCAACCCCTTGCTCAGCTCCTGTTGGACTAGTTTAGTCCCGTATCGGGTTGAATTTTTCCTGTGGTTAACGTTACGTGAAAGGATAGTGACCAGAGATTTTCTCGCTAGGCGCAACATAATCACTGAAGACATGAACTTCTGCCCTCTGTGCAATGGCAGATCGGAGGATGTCAGCCACCTCTTTCTGCGTTGTGAAAAATCGCAAAAGATATGGGATTACATCATCCGCTGGTTACGTGTGAGGTGGTGCCAACCTCCCAATATAGCAGCTTTGTGGCAGGCATGGAGGAGTATTCTGCCTTCACATGATCAGCAGGCTGGTAGACAGTGGACTGTCCTATTCTACGCAGTGTTGTGGTCCATATGGAAGGAGCGAAATGCAGTGGTCTTTCGCAATAAGGAGTGGTCGGAAATGCACTGTGTGAACACTATCTTTTCCTTGTGGCAGTGGTGGCTGAGGAGCAAAGATCGATCTTTTGCGTACAGCATGTCAGAGCTGATGCAATCTCCAGTTTGGCTCCTCAATCAGCACGAGGATGCTGCGTGATGTCTTTGGCTGGCTTTAGCTTTTCCAGCTTTCGTGTTCTACTTGGTCTGCTGGCGTTTGGCCAGCTAGACGTACGTCTTGCTGTGTTTTTGCGTTTGCTGCACTTTTCTTGCTGCTCTTTTCTGGCAGCTGCTGCTCATCTAGCGGCTGCTCCTTTTTCTTTTTCTGATATGTCATGATCTTCATGGCATTTGATTAATAAAATTTCTGCCTATTAAAAAAAAATAGGTTTGTTTTAATCTCTAGTTTAATTACAGTGCTTCTTTTTAACGAATCACTGAACGATTCGGACGAATTTCGGTATTTTTGTTAATTCATTTTAATTCATTTTTTAATTTATTAACCACTGTTTTGTTGAAATTAATTTGCTGTAATTGTTCCATTAAATTTCTGTGGTGGTGCTGACTATTTTAGTATAAACGACGTTGGAAATGGAGCATGTTCGTCGGACTATCATCGCCGGCTGTGGCGCCGGCGACACAATGAGAGTCATGAATAGTGAGAGCCAACGACTCTCACTCCCAATTGTTTGGCCTGGGCCGCGCAGGCCCAAGCGATGAAGCAGCGCGCGCACGCGAGAGGGATGGCTGGGCCTTCGGCCCAGCAAGTGAGGACAGCAGATGGGCAGCTTCAGCCCAAGCTGAGCTGGGCTTGACCCAGCTATGGGCCCAACCTGGTGGGCCCACTCTCGGCCCAGTGGACTGAGCCCAATTTTTAGACCCGTCGTTTTTTCGTGCCTTCATACACTTGTACTGTTTATTTATTTTCGCACTTGTACTATTTATTTTTTGTATGCCTGTACTGTTTATTTATTTTCGTATGCTTTTGCATGTTTAATTACTTTGCTTGTGTTTGACCATCAAAATTAATTATGTCACTTGCGTACAATAATCTTGATGCCGATTATTCATATGCTCGCACTACTTAACTAATTATTTTTGCATGCTTAAATAATTGTTCTACTCGCATTTTATTGCTAAAATGAATTATTTTGTTTGCTTGTGATAAATCGTTAAATATTTAGCTGTTTATCAATTACTATTTACTCGCACTAATAATCTCGATTTTGTAGGGTAAATCAACCAATACTCTTCACAAGTAAATGTTTCTCGCCCCTTTATTTTTTCATGCTTTTTAAACAAATACTCTCATATGCATGAATATATAGAATTGTTAGAATCCATTGGGCATGATCACATAAATTAGGATGTTTTATTTTCCAAACATGATTAAACACCTCTCATCTGGTAACCCTTTTAGGATGTGATTCGGGTGCATGACACCTTCCCGAATCCATAATACGACCCCGAACCGCTGTTCTCGGGTTCAGATCCTTTTTGCCTTAGCTTTTTTATTTTTATACCATGACTTTAGGTTCTCTAAACTAGGGCTGTTCATCGGAATTCCGAAATTTTTAAAATTCATTCTGTTCCGTTCCGTAATTTTCAAATTCTGAAATTTCCGTTCCGAAATTATTACGGAACGGAATTTCGGAATTTCGAACTTCCAAACTTTTTTTTCAAAAAAAAAATTAGAAATTAAAAACTTTTTTTTTGCATCCTTCTTGCTCTTGGCAGCTGCAGCCTGCAAGTCTGCAACCAAGAAATAAATATTAGACATGGGTTTGAGCAGAAAAGAGATGAAGACATGGGTTTGAGTATCTAACGTGCGAATCGGCGATTGCAGAGGAGAAGGAGTCGTGCGACTGCGAGAGAGGAGAAGGAGCGGCCGAGCTGGCGTCGTGCGACAGCGAGAGAGGAGAAGGACCGGCCGAGCGGGCGTCGTGTGCGACTGCGAAAGAGGAGAAGGATGACTGCGATGATTTAGGGATTAATTACGGTTTAGGAAATTAGGAGCTTTAGGAAATTAGGCCATAGGGTCGGCTGTTTGATGAAAGTTGGAAGTTTGGAACGGCGTCGTGTTTGGACCTTAAAAATACTTACGCATGAATAATATGTCATATATTAATATATATATATATATAATATAATTTCGGAATTTTGGAAAGTTCGGAAGGATACATTCCGTTCTGTTCCAAAATAAAGTTCGGAACGGAACATTCCGTTCCGTATTCCGAAATTCCGAAATTTTTTGTTCCGAACTTTATTTTGGAACGGAATGGAATTTCGGAATTCCGATTCCGAAATTCCGATTCCGAAATTCCGATGAACACCCCTACTCTAAACCTTACCAACAAAATAGGGTGGCGACTTCATTTACATTATGTGAGATGAGCTAGATTTCGTCTCACATCCGTCCCAAACCCGCATCGCGCAAAAAAATCCAAAAAGGGAGTGCGACAGATGCGGATTGTCAAGAATGCTTCTTGTACTCGTGTGTTCTTACCGGGAGATTCCTACATTCCCACATATGAGTTGGAGGAGGTGTGGATTTATGGAAATTGTTCGATTCACTTTATAGGTAAGCCTGATGGCCGTCGTCATCATGCACGCGAGATTATTAGAACTCTTAGTGATGAAAGTTTACTTGAATGGACCGATAAAGGGGTAAAGTTGCATAATGTGGTCCGGTGCATGTTTGTGGTTGGCAAAAGATAGAATGGTGTCGGTGGGGAGTAGTGGAGAAAACTCAGCAACAGATCAGAGGAAGAGAGTGTTATTGATGATGAATGAGTTGCCAAAGAATAATACGTTGCCTAAAGATATACGTCGCAATCTTAGAAAAGAACTCCCAAAAAGTATATCGGGTTTTAGATCGTTAAAATATCTTGATATATCATTTACCAAGATAAGAAAGCTGCCGAAGCTTATGAAGTACTTGAATTACTTGAATGTCAATGATCTGGACCTGGAATTTGACGGATCAAAGAAAGTCATCTCCAAATTGTCATGTTTGCAAGTGCTGAGGATGCTGTGCGGATATAGTTATGAGAAGGAGGTATCTGGAAAAGAGGTCGCGGAGCATGTGCTCGAGGTGCTGAAGAGTTTGGAATGTTTGAATGTGTTGGAGATTGAATTGAGAACTTCTTCCGCTTTTGAGAAGTTGTTCAATGACTTTGAGGAGTTGTTGAAAAAGATGCGACGTCTGTCCATTAGGGGATTTAAAAAATCAGAGACTGATGGGAAGTGTGTTGTTTATTTGTCGAAGAAGACGGATAAATTGGTAGAGCTTTTGGGTACAGGATGTGAATCTGAAGAGCTGATTATTATTCCCCGTCCAACAAATTATACAAGCTTCAACAACATTACCAAAGTGACCGTGGAGAATTGCCATTTCTTGCAGGACCTCACATATCTCGTTTTGTTGACGGATTTGCAAGTTCTGAAAGTTTCAAATTGCGGGTATTTGAAGGAAATAATTAGAAGAGAGAAATTACCAATAATATTATTCGTATAGGATGGTGATCAGGTCGGTATGCAAGAAAGTATGTTCCCCGATAAACTAAGAACAATATAGCATTAACAAAAAATAGCTGTAAGCATTGGCAGGAGCACACACCATATTACATAAAACAACAACGATAGTAAATAACTAGTTGGAGCATAGGCCAATCAACTTAGCTAGACAGGGATGTAGATTACTGTGAGGCCCACGATTGGTACTAATAAACCAAGAATACACAGAGTGCAGGTATCAACAGATACTTCTTTCTTTCAACTTGATTGGCTAAACCTTCAAGTTTGTAGGCTCTTCACAGCCCACCTGAAAAAAGCATGTATGCCCTAGGGTTGATCTAGTAAAAGGTAAAGGCATAGGACAAACTAGGAACCACTTTATAGTAATGGCCCAACTACTAAACCATATTCTTTTCCTGTCTTCTTTTAAAGTGTTGTGATAAATCAATAAATGGCCTAGAGGGGGGGTGAATAGGCTCCCAAATTTTCTGCACAAGATAAGAGAAGAATAGCAAACACAATATGTATAGTGGTTCCAATTCACAACTGAATTGTACTCCACTACCTAAGAGTCCTCCTCTTAGGATTTTCGAATGCAATACCTTGCTATTCACTTGAGCTTTTACCGGTTCAGCTCACAACCTTACAATTGGTTTTACCCGGCTCACCAACAACCTTACAAGTAGTTTTCCAAGGCTCAACTACAAACCTAACAAGTAGTTTTCAGTGGCTCAACTACAACCAATGGTTTTCACAAGGCTCAACCACAAACCTAAGTTCTCTTTCAATGGGATGAGAACACTACCCTTTACCCAAAAGTGTTAGGTACACTTTTTAAACCTTAACAATGATTTTGTTTAAATATGCAACAAACAATTGGTGTACACAAATAGATAAGTATATGATTGCAAATCAACACCAATAAATGAACAATGTTACCTCAAGAAGAAAGCCAAAAACACCCAGAATTATATGCAAGAATATTTGAAATCCTTGAAGAGAAGCTTGCATAAAAGAGAATGTTGAATCTTTGGGTATGTAAATCTGATTTTGTGTTTAGAAGTGTATGAGAGCTTTCTTGATGTTTCTTGTTATGTTTGAACTCATATGGGATGAGTATTTATAGGTAGGAAGGTGCAGAAGCTCGGACAAGAGGTTATGGGCTCAAAACTAGCCGTTGGAAGTGGAGAAAATAGTTGTTGGCGCGTCTTCCTGGACTCTGGCGGTATGCCGCCAGAAACGAAACCTCTGGGGCGGTATGCCGTTAGCTTCGCTTCGGAAACAATTAAATTCGCCGAGTCTGGCGGTATGCCGCCTGACACCACTCCTCTCTGGCGGTATGCCGCCAGGCACTGATCATTCCATATCTCGAGTTCTAAAACTTGTCTTCGCACAAAACCTATCTGAAAACATTTCTTGAGGTGTATTGAACATATATCAAGTGTTAAATTGAATCATACTTACAAGAATTAAGTCCTAATGTACACTTGATCTTCAAGCTTGCGATATCTTGATTTGTTGCTTCTTTTGTTGTCTCATCGCAAACTACACACACTTTAACTTAAAATTTCATTAGTATCGTAATTAGTTTGTGTGTCTTAAATCATCAAAATAAGAGTAAGTTGCCCTTGGGCTAACATGTTGATCTTATGCTGATGCTTTTATCTCCACAAGGATGCCTCTTATCTGATATTAGATAGATGTAAGATAGTTTTGTTTAAAGTGTAAATGCAGCCAATGAAAGAACCTGAAGCTTGAATTTTCCTTGTGCTCTTTGTTTCGATCAACTCCAAATTCCAAGTCACTATCCACATTAAAGGGACGTGTTTTTGGCCTTAAAGCTCCTATCCTATTCAACCATATCTAGGGTATCACTCAACATTTTCAACCCAATTCCAAGAGAAGCAAAGCATGCTCATGATTTGTTTCACGTGAATGCACGTCCATAGCTCCCAAAGAAACGACTCTGAGATTTCTACTGCTATACAACAAATGATAAATGCACCAGTAAAATTTTCTAGAGACCAGAAGCTTCCAATAGGCTAACTTGACGTAAATGATTTTCAGAGGCTTGTTCAAGAATCTCTCAGTATGACCAAGGATGAATTTGCAACTCCAAAACAAATCTACATAGTTTCTGATTGATGAATGAAGGAACTAACGGAATAAGGAACCAATTAAATTTTCAACCGTATCAAGTTTGGAGAAGGCAAGCTTTGCTTTTGAAACAAGAATAGAAACCTAGCACGATGTGCTTACTTTACTCAATGCTTCTCTATTACATTTTTTCCATTGACAAGCTATTCTTAGTTTACCAAGCAACTCTGGAATACCAATTATTGATATTAAGTCTCCTCCCTAAGAGATTTAGCACATTTACAAACAGTAGAAAGACAAAGATTGACTGCAATGCTTCTCATGGATTTCGTATTGAATGCTTAATAAAACAATAAGTCTTGATTATAACTCAAAGCACATGACACAGCCCTTACAGATATACACAAGAAAACAGTTTAAGAGGATAACTCAAAAGAGAAGAAAGCAATGAAAATGCGGCCAAAAAACAGACAGGAAACAAGACATGCCTGGCCTCCTTGCAATTAAAATAAGTTTCTCTTAGTCCCACACACTCACTGGATATGGATGGACTCTTCTCACCAGCACACTCCCTATATGGCCGCTTCTCATCCTGAAAGCGTAATGAAAGCAAAAAAAAGACATCGATAACAATTACACCAAAACAGTATAAGTTTCTCGCTCAAGGTGAGAAGCTTGAAAATGAAAAAATACAATTAATAGAGAAAAAAAAAGCAACTACCTTAACACAAGGAGATTCACTTAGACATTTAACCAGCTCCACTGCAAGACCCTTGCACGACTTCGCCATTTATTTCTCCTACTTCTGTTCCTCCTCCTAAACTTCCATAAACATAAAACTTAGAATGATTAAAACAAGAGTTGCTTCAAAATCCTTAGTTCTAAGGAGATAATGCTATTGAAGACAGATTGGTCCTCCAAGGCGGGCTTCCATATTGTAATTGGGCCAACTTCCCCCATCCAAATCAGCAAAAAAAAAACAGCAAATTTTAAGATTCTAATACTTAGACATATGAGTCAGGCATTTCGTCAAACAGTTATTGACCGACGAAGAGAGGCATGTTTAGACATTGCTTGTGACCTATCTATCTATGGTATCATGACCCATCTAATCGCTGCTTAATATATTAAGAGGAATAGAATAGGTAGAAGACGAGCCAACAAATTAACTTGCTCTTCATGTCACATAGATAAGCTATAGGAGACATGAGAAGTGAATGAGAAGGAGACGTCAAACCACCTGAGATTAAGCGAAAGAACTGCTGCGTTTCCGGAAAAATGATTTGATGGCTCCAGAAATTTCCAGGTGCAGGGAAGGAAGTGTTGATCTTCGCCTTCGCGTGGGAAGGGATGGTTTTACGGTTTTTACTTTAGTTTGGGACCAAAACAAAATTTCCCCTCTTAGTTAGGTACTGAAGTCAAACAGAGACCTAACATAAAACATAACCCCTTTCAGTTTAAGGGATAAAAAAAAGACTAATTAATTTACTAAAAAGGTTACTTCTTCTTTTTCTTCTTATTTTCTAAAAAACAAAACTTATCCACCTTCTTAACCTAATTATGGAGAAAATTATACTTAAAAATTCACCTATTAAGAATCCGATTATATTCGAATAAGATTAATTTTTTAACGAAAAGTCATAAAAGATATTCGAATTTTTTTTTTCCGACGATCAAAAACAAACTTACATCTAATATTCATAAAAAAATAAATTTATAGAAGTAACACTTTATAACATTTTAATTTTGGATGATAGGTAATCAGCGAGAGGGTTCTGGCGTTTTCACCTCATTAGTAAAAGTTCATTAATTATTAATACAAACACTAATCTGTTTTTTTAAAATAAAAATAAAAAAACAGTAATGTAATAAATTAGTAGCATTAGATTCTTTGAGTGTCCACTTTGATTTAATTGATTGCCATATCCGATAAGTTTCAAACAATTTTAAAACCAGCACATTGCCTGAAATAATGCAATATTAATTAAACAAATCTCTTCCAACAATGGACCAAATGGTGTCAAAATAATTCAATAATAATTAAATAGATCTCGTTTAATTGTAGCTATAATATGCTCAAAACATAGTAATTACCAAACGAAAGATAGAAAGAGAGACTCAAACGATTTTGATTGCTCATTGATTGCATTGCATTTCATCATGTTTTATCGTCCATTTACTAGTTTATTTGGACGGTAATCCTGCTGATCTACCCTTGATTTCCCCTGTTCTTTGCAGTTCTGATCTGTTGGCAAAATATTGGAGTTTCCGATTTTCATCGTTGGAGCTGATTTCCCTGTCTTGGCCTAGACCTCGGCCAAGACACTTTCGCATCTCAAGCAGCGCACCAGTCTGATCGTCTTGGCCTAGACTTCGGCCAAGACTCTTTTCGCGATACAAAGTCAGTTGAGAAGTAGCGTTGGCACCCCTTTTTGGGCTTCGCTTCGCGTGGGCCTTGGCTACTGGCAGACCGCTTCTATTCGCAAATCCAGAGGGATCTGAAGCCTATCTTATGAAGAATCCTAAGGGATCTCCCTCTTTTGTATTTGCGATCTTATTTCCCATTTCAAACAATTTATTGTTACAATCTTTTTTTAGAGATTTTCTAGGAAGTTTAGTTGAAGGAGTTTTAGGGTTATTTAACCAAACATTGTTTCTCCTCTGTCGGGATCGGATCCTACGTCCTTCTTCTCTTTTCTTCTTCGCCATTGTCAAACTTTGCTCCGGATTTTAATTAAAATCTCGGATTTAATTTATTTATGCAACAACATATATTGTCTTTTTAATTATGAGTATGAGTAACTAAACACCCATTCTTGGTAAGGGTTGATGAGCTAGAGTTCTTATGTGTTCGTGAGATTGATACCGTGCTTCACAATCTCTTCACTTGTATTTATTTATTTCTTGAGCTTAATTCATCGCTTACTCACTAGAGGCAAGGTTTGATCATCCTTGCACTCTAGTAGAGAAGAGTTGTAGCCGGTCTAGAAGGAAAGGGAGCACCCGTCGGCTAGACAGAGTAGGTAACTAGTCTCGAGCTAGACTAGAAGAAATAAGCAATCTAGGTCAAGACCAGGCTGACAACCTAGGATTTCCATAGGGAGATACCTTGACCTAGGTACTGTCTTCCCCTAAACCATTGAGGAAGCGAACAGCCATTCAAGACAGCAGTCAAACGGATAAACCCTTTAACCAGCAAGGTGTCCCTTGGCTAGGATTATCAGGAAAGGGAGCACCCGCCAAGTAATTTGAAGAGGAGGGAAGGCAGGAGTGAACAGGAGCACCTCCACTCTATAGCAGTACTATAAACGAAGAGATGAATACATTTAAATCCATGATCGAAGCATAAGAACGGAGCTCTCATATCGCCCTTACCTGGAATTACCTTTTTCCAGATTTACTTCAATCTTGACCCCTGTCTAGGCCAACACTTTGGCCAATACAGCTTTGAACTACTTTATTTCTTTCTGTTTTGTTCTTATTTTCAGATATCACCAAACCAAATCCAGTGACGAGGAAGTCAACTCAAAAACTACATCTCCTAGAGGTCTCTGTGGACGATCCTCTTACCATCATCTACAAACTCTTGTAGACATTGATAAGTTGTATTTCTACCCCCAATTCAATACCTATTTCACTATTAAATTTGACGTGTTCGACGCGCGGTCAAATTTTGGCGCCGTTGCCGGGGATCTCTAACGGTATTTGTAGTTTTTGTTTTATTTTTATTTTTTGACAGTTGATGACCAGGTCCTCAAGTAGAGAACAAGATTTGTTACCTTGCAATCCCAATCTCACCCGGACCGAAGCACAACTGAGGAGGCAAGCTCGACTAAGAGCAGCCCAAGAGGAAAGAGGATCAGAAGCCTCTAGTTCCGAAATAGATCGCTGTCTTGACCACGATCTTGGCCTAGATTCAGACCAAGACGAACTCTTTGGTCTAGACATGGCAGAAATTCAGCAAGAACCCACAATGAGGGAGCTGAACAAATCAGCAGAGCAGGAAACCTTTTCCTGCATTGCCTTGCCGCCAGTGGCAAATGATTGGTCGATCAAGACCAACATGGTGGCCAACCTTCCTAGGTTTTACGGTCATACAAATGAGAACCCGTTCAAACACCTGAGGAATTTACACGTCCAGTGTGACATGATGAAGCCAGCAGGTGTAAGCATGGAGAGAGCGAAGCTAAAAGCCTTTCCCTGTTCTCTTGAGGGAGCTGCGCAGAATTGGTTCTACAGCCTACCTCACAACACAGTCAACACATGGGCCGAGATGTCCACCCTATTCCTCAATAAATACTGGAATACTACAAAAGCAGGATCGGCTAGAAAAAATATGGCTGCCATCCAGCAAAGGAACAATGAGGGACTGAGCGAATATCACCAACGGTTCAAGGAATTGCAAGAAGTTTTCCCTACACATGGAGTTGCAGATCAAACCATGATCCAATATTTCTATGATGGAATGCTCTTGCCTACAAAAGAGAAGGTTGATTCAGCAGCGGGTGGGGCACTACAAGACTTGACTGTAACGAGAGCCAAGCTTTTACTTCAGACCATGGCAGACAACTGCCAAAACAATACTTCCTCTGAAAGAAACTCAACTCCTTCTAGTCTATGTTCTATTGATGTTGAACAAAAATTGGCTGAATTAACTGACATGGTGAAGAATATTTCTGTCAATATTTCAGGTGCAATGACCACAGGGAATCCTAGCCAAGAGCAAGTAGCCTCAGTATGTGGAATATGCCAACAACAAGACCATCAAACCAATAATTGCTACATGGTGCAGCACCCTCCTGATGATGTAACACAAGTAAATGCAGTCTATGGTCAAAACCAAGGAAGTATGCAAAACTTCCCACAAGGGAGTAATCAGTACTCATGGAGAGCACACCCAAACTTTAGGTGGAGAGATCCAATCCCTCCAAACCAGAACCCAAATCAGAATGCCCCTCAGCAGCAACAACAACCTAACTTCCAAAACTTCATCCCCCGTCCTTCACACCTTAATCCTGGCCAACCTCCTGGTCAAGCCGCTGTACCTCAACTGCCGCCAGCACCTCAGCCTTTGCAACTTACTGGGCCATCTATGGAGGATACCATCAAAAACTTGATGGAAATGCAGAAGAACCTGATGCAATCAACTCAATCTACCTTGGCTGAAATGCAAAAGCAGATTAATCAGATGGCAAATCAAGGGAAATTGCCTTCCACAACCATAGATAATCCGAAACACAATGTTAGTGCCATTAGTTTGAGGAGTGGAGCTGTGCTACCAGAGAGGAAAGGAGCGAAATCAGATGAGGAGGTAAGAAAGATCCAGTTGGAAGAAGTAGATGAAGATGAGGAAGAGGAAGCTGAAGCAGAAGTAGTCTTGACCAAGACACAGGTCAATACTGAAGTTATCGCAGGACAAGAAAAAGCAGAACCTATCTTGGCCAAGCCTCAGGCCAAGACTGACCAGAAGGAAGAAATTATAGAAATTCCTCCACCATTCCCCCCTAGATCTTCGAAGGAGAAGAGGGAAGATGAAAAGAGAGACTTTATGGCTGTTTTCGGAAAAATAGCTGTGAATATTCCTATGTTGGACTTAATTGCAAAAGTCCCATCTTATGCTAAATTTCTTAAGGAACTGTGCACCAATAAAAAGAAAATTGCAGGTGTAGAGAGGGTTAATTTGGCACACAATGTCTCGGCAGTACAGCAGCTTCTAGAGAAGTGCAAAGATCAAGGGACCTTCACAATACCGTGCCAAATAGGGAACAAAATCATTGAGAAAGCCCTTTGTGACTTAGGGGCTGGAATCAATGTGATGTCCCTAAGCGAGTTCGAGACCTTGAAGATAGGGACCATGAAGGAGACCGACTTGGTAATTCAGCTAGCCGATCGAACTATCATTAGACCAAAAGGAGTAGTGACTGACGTCTTGGTAATGGTAAATGATTTCATCTATCCAGTGGATTTTTATATAGTTGAAATGAATGTTCAACTACCCTCTTGCACCACTGATATTTTATTAGGAAGACCATTCCTAAGGACGTCTAAAGCAAAAATTGATTGCTATGAGGGAAGCATAATTCTAGAATTTTGTGGAAGGACAATTAAATTCAGCATTACTGAGGCTTTAAAACATCCTAATGATTTACATTGTGTTAATTTTCTTGATGTTTTAGATCCGATTACTGAAGAAATCGCTGACATTATTATTAACGACCCCCTTGAGTATGTTTTAAGCAGGGGAATTTCCACTCAAACACTGGAAGAATTAGAGGAAAGGACTGGGGATCAGAAGGAACTCCAAGAAATTGTGGACAGTTTGACCGATCAGGAAGATACGGATTTCATCTTGGCCTCGAGCTTGGCCAAGACGTCGGCCAAGACTGCCAACAAAAGAAGAAAAATAGTTAGTTGTCAATATGTGCAGCCATCGGTTCCTAAATTTCTGCCTTCTATAGTGCAGGCACCACTGTTGGAACTAAAAGCTCTGCCAGACCATTTGAAGTACGCCTATCTAGGCCTAGACAACACCCTACCCGTTATAATTTCAGCCAAATTAACGGAAGATGAAGAAGAAAAATTGGTGGCAGTCTTGAAGATGTACAAAGAAGCCATTGGCTGGACCATGGCAGACATCAAAGGGATATCAGCCAACATATGTACCCACAAGATACATGTGGAAGAGGATAAGAAACCTATTCGGTAACCCAGAGGAGATTAAACCCTCCGATGATGGAAGTAGTTAAAAAAGAAATAATTAAGTTGCTTGATTCGGGTGTAATTTATCCTATTTCAGATAGTAATTGGGTGTCCCCTGTGCAGGTAGTCCCAAAGAAAACAGGGATTACAGTCATTGCAGGAGAAGATGGAGCCTAAAGGACCACAAGGATCCAAAACGGATGGAGGGTATGTATCGACTACCGAAGACTGAATCAAGTCACTCGGAAGGACCATTTCCCCTTGCCGTTTATAGACCAAATGGTAGAGAGACTTACTGGAAAGTCTCACTATTGTTTCTTGGACGGATACTCGGGGTTTCACCAAATCCCCGTTGCGCCCGAAGACCAAGAAAAGACGACGTTCACTTGCCCATTTGGAACGTTCGCCTACCGCCGCATGCCATTTGGGTTGTGTAATGCCCCAGCCACCTTTCAAAGGTGCATGGTAAGCATTTTTTCTGATTATGTGGAGAAGAGCATCGAGGTGTTCATGGACGATTTTACTGTTTACGGTAACAATTTTGAACAATGTTTACATAATCTAGAAAATATTTTAAAGAGATGTGTTGATACTTGTGAAGTCCTAAATTATGAAAAATGCCATTTTATGGTTGACCAAGGAATTGTCCTTGGCCATGTCATTTCAAAGAAAGGCATTGAAGTTGATCAAGCGAAAATAGACATTATCAAGAACTTGCCTTACCCCTCATGCTTGCGTGAGGTTAGGAGCTTTCTTGGACATGCAGGTTTCTACCGTAGGTTCATAAAAGACTTCTCTAAAGTAGCTGAACCAATGTGCAAGTTACTTCAAAAAGAGGTGGAGTTCGACTTCAACGAAGAATGCAAGAAGTCATTTGATGAACTAAAAGAACGACTGACCTCAGCCCCGATCATCCAAGCGCCGGACTGGAGCTTACCATTCGAGCTGATGTGCGACGCAAGTGATGCTGCTGTGGGTGCCGTTATTGGGCAGAAGAAAGGAAGAGATCCGCATGTGATCTATTATGCATCAAAATGCTCGATGATGCCCAAAGAAATTATACAACAACTGAAAAAGAACTTTTTGCAATTGTTTTTACCTTGCAACAGGTAAACACTATGGGGATATGACCACCTATGAAAGGGTAAAGGTCAAGCATGACAGTAAGTATTATGTGTGGGATGACCCCTATTTATGGAAAATAGGTACTGACCAATTACTTAGAAGGTGTGTTCCTCAAAGTGAGACTTCATCTATTTTGACTTTTTGTCATTCTCAAGCGTGTGGAGGCCATTTTGGAGCTAGAAGAACAACTCTAAAGGTCTTAGAGGTCGGTTTCTATTGGCCTAATATTTTTCAGGACAGTTACTTGTTTTGTAAAACATGTCCTGCTTGCCAAAAAGTAGGGAATATAAGTTCCCGAAATGAAATGCCTATGAACTTTATTCTTTCTTGTGAAATTTTTGATTTATGGGGCATAGATTTTATGGGACCCTTCCCTACTACTTTTGGAAATAGATATATTCTCTTGGTTGTAGATTATATATCTAAATGGATAGAGGCGAAAGCCACCAAGAACGATGATGCTAGAACTGTTATTTCCTTCATTAAATCTAACATCTTGAACATATTTGGAATTCCTCGTGGGATCATTAGTGATCGAGGAACACACTTCTGCGACAAGATTTTGTCTTCCCTTTTCAGGAAATATGGCATCACACATAGGGTATCAACAGCCTATCATCCTCAATCGAACGGCCAAGCTGAAGTTTCGAATAGAGAGGTGAAATCTGTCTTGGCCAAGACAGTAGGCCTAGACAGACGTGATTGGAGCCAGTGGTTAGATGACGCGTTGTGGGCCTGCAGAACGGCCTACAAAGGTCCAATTGGGATGACGCCTTACAAGTTGGTCTATGGTAAGGCGTGCCACTTGCCAGTGGGGTTGCAACACAAGGCGTATTGGGCCATACGAAAGTGCAATTTGAGTTATGACCAAGCTGGACAAGAGAGAAAATTACAACTCCACGAGCTAGAGGAGTTGCGAGACCAAGCCTACGACAACCAGCTGATTGTCAAGAATGAAAGCCTACCATGACAAGAGAATTGCTGGGAAACCTCTCCACACAGGGGAGAAGGTCCTCCTTTATAATTCCCGTTTTAAATTATTTCCTGGAAAACTAAAACCAAAATGGGAAGGCCCTTTTGTTATTACTAATATTTACCCACATGGTGCAGTAGATATTAAAAATGAGAAAACAGGTACCGAACTCAAGGTGAATGGGCAAAGATTGAAGCCATTCTTTGAAAGTTTCCAGGAAGGGAAAATTTCGGAAAAGGTGGACATGCCACCAGAAAACAAATGAAGAAAATTCGGAGTCAAGCCTAGGACTTAAAATAAGGGCGCTTCAAGGGAAGCAACCCTTGTTTCTTTTATTTTTAGAACACATCTATTTTTATTTTTATTTTTGTCACATTTGATTTCGCTGGGTTGTTTTTGATTTTGTGCAGGAAATTGAGTGTGGGGAAAGTGAAGCAGTCTTGGCCGAGATCTAGGCCAAGCCTTTGGGCTAGACTGCTGTGAGCGGACTACCCTTTTTGAGAATTAGTGGGACACATGTTGCGCCGCCTTTTAATCCCTTTAATTGCTTTTTGAACAGACAAAATTCAAAACCAATTAAAGGAATTAATTGCAGCGTGGGAAAATAAAACTACCACCTCTGCATATTCCTTCTCCCACTCTGACACGATCTCCCCACGAACCAACAAAAAAAATTTGACCCCTCACCTGAGCTAAAAAAGCAACAGTCCCTTCTCCTTCTTCTTCCCCAAATCGCACAAAAGCTTTCACTAGAAACCTAAGCACAAAAATCCCAAACCCAAAACCATTTTGCACCTCTCTCTCAACCATGAGCCCGCCGAAGCGAAGCCTGCCCTCTGACATTCCAGAAGCCAGCGACGACCTCCGTGGAGCTCCGCCGCCTGTCATGCCGTCCGACGGTATCTCAGCCGCACGACAAATACTCGAAATGCTGGAGAACGATGATTCCATGTCCTCCGAAGACGATTTGCCTGAGGAATCGGAGGAAAGCGTCAAGGGAACCGACCGAGCAGTGGTCGTGAGCGACGAGGACTCCGATGACGAGATTCCTCTCGCGAAAAGGATGAAGCCCACCGTGCCTGCGTCTGCTGGAGAGAGAGAGCAGACGGGAGAGCAGGCTTTTGAAGAAGATGACAGCCGCCGGAGCATCTAACCCAGCTCCGACCACTGCTGCTCCTAAACCTAAGTCCACTGCCGCCGCCGCTACTGTTACCACACCACCACCGCCACCTCCGGCGAAGAAGCTAGCTACCACTGCACCGCCCAAAAAGTCTGGGCGAATCAAGCAAGTGGCCCACAAAAAGACTCCGACGAAGAAGCCGGCGAAGACCCCCATTCCAACACCACCACTACCACCACCACCACCACCTCCATTGCAGAAGAAGACCAAAACCAGTGCCGGTCCTTCCTCTGCCAAAAGCAAAGGCAAACAGCAGGTGGTCGAGGAAGAACCATTTGAGGACGATGAAGACGATCTAGTCTTGGCCAAAACTCAGGCCAAGACTGCTAAGGTATCCTCTCTTCCTCCCCTGCACACACTCAAAGGCTGGTTGAAATTTGATACACCAGACCTTAAGGCCAAATTGCGTAATATGCATTCCTGTGATATTCCCGCATTTGCTAGATTACAGTTTGATTTTCTTGATGAAATGACATTAGGAAATAAAATTAGGGAATATGTGTTTGCAATTGGATGGGTCCCTTTTATGTCTGTTGAGTGCGATGCCTACTCTGAACTCTGCCTTGAGTTTCACACATCTTTTTGGTTTGACGAGGAAACCTTGTATGTTAGGGGTAGAGACAAACCTGATTTTGCTGCACCTGATGTGATTAATTTTCGATTATGTGATAAATGGAGCCACTTGTCTGTTGATGCTTTCAATTCTCTATTAGGATTTGCATATGGTGATGAGGCCATTTTTTATTATCCCACTGATTGGGATAATAATGTTGCATTTAGAGAGATCACTGGTGATCCGGCTGCAAAGTTTGATAGGAACTCCCTGGAGAAGAAGCAGAGAACAATATTGCCCCGGGTCTAGGCCAAGACGCTGGCCAAGACACCACCATTCCTGATGCTGCAGCTGATCTAGGCCAAGACTTAGGCCAAGATCCCCCTGCCAGTAACATCAATGAACCTCCAGAGTGGGCCAGGGAATTCCAAGCTCGCCAGCTACTCATACTCGAGCAGCAGAAGATCATTTTGGAGCGTCTAGGCCAAGAAAAGGGCCAAGCCCAGACTACAGCATCCACCAGTGCAGTAGTGCCTCGATGGGCCCAATGTCTTAATGATAGGCAGGACGTCCTCCTTGAGCAGATGAAGCTCACCAGGACAAACGTCCTCCACGTTTATCAGCACCTCGAAGCCCATTTCAAGATCCTCAAAGATCTCCATGACAACTTGAGCTCCGAGAGTGATTCAGAGTCATCTGATGAGGAAGATGAACCTGCACCACCACTGATACGATCCTGGTTCCCTAGGATGCGTAGCACCAATTTTGATCTTTGTTCAAAGACGGATTTCCTGCGGAATAGATAGAACTGATAAAGTAACTCGACGAGTACGAGCTTAGACCACTTAGCGAACCTGTGCTAAGGACCCTAATCGATTTCAAGTCAAGGATCTTGAATCGGATTCTTAGGACTAGACTCAACAATGTGAGAATCACACTAAGGCAAACGACACAATAATGCAATTCCAAGATTTACTTGTATACGACTCAAGTATTGCGGACTCAAGAAGAACAAGGTTCAACCAATTTGAACAAGGGGCAGAGATTGAAGAGATTAACTCAATTTATCAAATAACAGCCCAGTTTCTAAGGAGGCCAAGCGGCTCCTTATATAGGTTACAAGCAAACCCTAATTCCAAAATAGGAATGATAAATAAAGTAAAACACTTAACTAATTAATCAATTAGCTAATTAACTAATTAACTAATTAAATAATTACAGTAAATATAAATATATTTAAATACATTCCAGCAGCCCATGTCGAGTTCTCCATCATCGGGCCAAGGTTTGGGCCGAAACTTCAAGTTGTATGTTGTCTCGCGTATAGACTGCACGCCATAATGTTTACATCCATAACTTTCAAACCACTGGGCCATATTAGCTGAATCTTGTCCCAAATGAAAGCTAACATCCTGAAGTTTCCAACGAGAGGTCGATCTCACAATTCCGACATGTAAACCGCCGTCTAGGTTCAATCGAAGTTGCTGGTCGTGCCTGGGCGTCTTCTCCTTGACAGCTAGAATGTCACCATGATCCACCTTGAGATTTACTTGTCCGAATGCTCTGAAACTTGGACACAGCCTTCCTAAGACTCCAATAGGTCTTGTATATATGCTGGATCTTTTATTGTAACCGTTCTTCCAAGGGTTGACTCGGATGGATGTCAAACCTTACGCTAGGTGCCTCCAAGCCACCTTCCATGTCATCCTATGCGTGAAGGCTTGGTCAAACAGCGTATCTTGCCTTGTCTCCAGGTCTAGAGGTTGTATTAACCTCACTGGGGTTAGCCATGGGGCTAGGATCGTATCAACCACCCACAAAGCCACCACATCAGTCCATGCCCCCCCTCCCCTCCCCCAAGAGATCCCAAACCAAAGGACCCTCCTGCCCCTGATCTAGGCCAAGCTTCAGGCCAAGATCCCCAGACCCAAGCAACATGAGTTGCTTCTGCCCCCAGGTCGTTTCAGTCCTTCCTTTTATTTTTCTGTTGTGTCTTTTATTTTTGTCTTTCCACACAATGAGGACATTGTGTCTTTTAAGTGTGGGGAGGTGTTTTTATTTCTCGGTTTATTTCTTGTTTGTTTGCTGTGAATATTGGTTGTTATGTATGATTTTGAGTCAATTTTTTGCATTTTAATTTTTTCTCTCTGTCCAGTTTAGAGTCTACTGTTTGCATGCTTTTTATTTTTTATTTTTCATGCATGCTTAAGTCTGTTTTGTTGAGTGGACACCAGGAAATCCAGATTCTTGCCTAGGCTGGTCAGTTTACAACCGAAACCACATTTAGACAATTGTTTAGGCGAAATAATGCTATAGTAACAGGGAAGCGAATGAGCGCAACTAGATCAATGCCCAAGGGTCATATACTCTAATGGTTCCCAAACATTTGCTATCCACATAGTCATAAGGACATTTAGCTAAAACTTCAACTCTCATTAGGGTGACTAGGCTAGCTGCTAAATGATTTCAGTGTGTTATTCTATCTGATGTGAGTGTGAGACAATAAAAGGTGTTGGAACGTCATAGGGCAGACATAGCAAACGTGGAAGTTCCCGCAGAAAAGAACAAGCTCTGTCTATGTGTTGTGTCTGTAAAAATTCAAAGGACACCTAATATGCCCAAATAAAACAAATAAAAAAAAAATATCGCGAGGGCATAGAAAAAAAATCTGTCAAAGTGATTCAAATGGCACCAGTCTTTAGGCACTTTTGGATAGATGTCACATGATAGGACTCAAATCAGTGGTAAGCCGTGTTGCCCTATACTTTATCATAATATCTTGCGAGGTGTCGTGATACCATGTGGATGGGGGATGTTTAGGGTATTGATCTGTCCTTGTTAGTCTAGCATTAGGCCGGCTAGACAAGTGTCTTGGTGATTTCAGTTGTACAGCGAGCAGCCTAAGGAGGAAGTCTGGAAGTCCTAGTGTCGTTTGTGTTTGTAATGTGTTTTTAATTTTCTTTTCTTTTGAGTCTGTGAGTCTGTATGCTTGGGGGCAAGCATGGTTTAAGTGTGGGGAATTTGATTGCATAGCATTTCATCATGTTTTATCGTCCATTTACTAGTTTATTTGGACGGTAATCCTGCTGATCTACCCTTGATTTCCCCTGTTCTTTGCAGTTCTGATCTGTTGGCAAAATATTGGAGTTTCCGATTTTCATCGCTGGAGCTGATTTCCCTATCTTGGCCTAGACCTCGACCAAGACACTTTCGCATCTCAAGCAGCGCACCAGTCTGATCGTCTTGGCCTAGACTTCGGCCAAGACTCTTTTCGCGATACAAAGTCAGTTGAGAAGTAGCGTTGGCACCCCTTTTTGGGCTTCGCTTCGCGTGGGCCTTGGCTACTGGCAGGCCGCTTCTATTCGCAAATCCAGAGGGATCTGAAGCCTATCTTATGAAGAATCCTAAGGGATCTCCCTCTTTTGTATTTGCGATCTTATTTCCCATTTCAAACAATTTATTGTTACAATCTTTTTTTAGAGATTTTCTAGGAAGTTTAGTTGAAGTAGGATAGAGGAGTTTTAGGGTTATTTAACCAAACATTGTTTCTCCTCTGTCGGGATCGGATCCTACGTCCTTCTTCTCTTTTCTTCTTCGCCATTGTCAAACTTTGCTCCGGATTTTAATTAAAATCTCGGATTTAATTTATTTATGCAACAACATATATTGTCTTTTTAATTATGAGTATGAGTAACTAAACACCCATTCTTGGTAAGGGTTGATGAGCTAGAGTTCTTATGTGTTCGTGAGATTGAAACCGTGCTTCACAATCTCTTCACTTGTATTTATTTATTTCTTGAGCTTAATTCATCGCTTACTCACTAGAGGCAAGGTTTGATCATCCTTGCACTCTAGTAGAGAAGAGTTGTAGCCGGTCTAGAAGGAAAGGGAGCACCCGTCGGCTAGACAGAGTAGGTAACTAGTCTCGAGCTAGACTAGAAGAAATAAGCAATCTAGGTCAAGACCAGGCTGACAACCTAGGATTTCCATAGGGAGATACCTTGACCTAGGTACTGTCTTCCCCTAAACTATTGGGGAAGCGAACAGCCATTCAAGACAGCAGTCAAACGGATAAACCCTTTAACCAGCAAGGTGTCCCTTGGCTAGGATTATCAGGAAAGGGAGCACCCGCCAGGTAATTTGAAGAGGAGGGAAGGCAGGAGTGAACAGGAGCACCTCCACTCTATAGCAGTACTATAAACGAAGAGATGAATACATTTAAATCCATGATCGAAGCATAAGAACGGAGCTCTCATATCGCCCTTACCTGGAATTACCTTTTTCCAGATTTACTTCAATCTTGACCCCTGTCTAGGCCAACACTTTGGCCAATACAGCTTTGAACTACTTTATTTCTTTCTGTTTTGTTCTTATTTTCAGATATCACCAAACCAAATCCAGTGACGAGGAAGTCAACTCAAAAACTACATCTCCTAGAGGTCTCTGTGGACGATCCTCTTACCATCATCTACAAACTCTTTGTAGACAGTGATAAGTTGTATTTCTACCCCCAATTCAATACCTATTTCACTATTAAATTTGACGTGTTCGACGCGCGGTCACTCATCAACAATGGATGGCAATCAAAATAGAAAAAAATCCAAATGCATCCTTCTTGTCAACACTAAAATTGATAAATATGTATTTTTCTAGTAAAATGCAATGCTGAGCAAACTTGTTTTCAGATTCTAACAAAAATACAGCATGACTTATCAACTAACTAATAATAAGATCAAAGGATCGGTCGCTAGATCAGAGGAGACTGCATAGAATGTCACCAACGTAGAACCAACACTCAGATTTATATATCCCTACCATGCTACTCCCTCCGGACATAAATAATTGTCACTTTCCTACGGATGGACTCTTCTCACCAGCACACTCCCTATATGGCCGCTTCTCATCCTGAAAGCGTAATGAAAGCAAAAAAAAGACATCGATAACAATTACACCAAAACAGTATAAGTTTCTCGCTCAAGGTGAGAAGCTTGAAAATGAAAAAATACAATTAATAGAGAAAAAAAAAGCAACTACCTTAACACAAGGAGATTCACTTAGACATTTAACCAGCTCCACTGCAAGACCCTTGCACGACTTCGCCATTTATTTCTCCTACTTCTGTTCCTCCTCCTAAACTTCCATAAACATAAAACTTAGAATGATTAAAACAAGAGTTGCTTCAAAATCCTTAGTTCTAAGGAGATAATGCTATTGAAGACAGATTGGTCCTCCAAGGCGGGCTTCCATATTGTAATTGGGCCAACTTCCCCCATCCAAATCAGCAAAAAAAAACAGCAAATTTTAAGATTCCAATACTTAGACATATGAGTCAGGCATTTCGTCAAACAGTTATTGACCGACGAAGAGAGGCATGTTTAGACATTGCTTGTGACCTATCTATCTATGGTATCATGACCCATCTAATCGCTGCTTAATATATTAAGAGGAATAGAATAGGTAGAAGACGAGCCAACAAATTAACTTGCTCTCCATGTCACATAGATAAGCTATAGGAGACATGAGAAGTGAATGAGAAGGAGACGTCAAACCACCTGAGATTAAGCGAAAGAACTGCTGCGTTTCCGGAAAAATGATTTGATGGCTCCAGAAATTTCCAGGTGCAGGGAAGGAAGTGTTGATCTTCGCCTTCGCGTGGGAAGGGATGGTTTTACGGTTTTTACTTTAGTTTGGGACCAAAACAAAATTTCCCCTCTTAGTTAGGTACTGAAGTCAAACAGAGACCTAACATAAAACATAACCCCTTTCAGTTTAAGGGATAAAAAAAAGACTAATTAATTTACTAAAAAGGTTACTTCTTCTTTTTCTTCTTATTTTCTAAAAAACAAAACTTTTCCACCTTCTTAACCTAATTATGGAGAAAATTATACTTAAAAATTCACCTATTAAGAATTCGATTATATTCGAATAAGATTAATTTTTTAACGAAAAGTCATAAAAGATATTCGAATTTTTTTTTTCCGACGATCAAAAACAAACTTACATCTAATATTCATAAAAAAATAAATTTATAGAAGTAACACTTTATAACATTTTAATTTTGGATGATAGGCAATCAGCGAGAGGGTTCTGGCGTTTTCACCTCATTAGTAAAAGTTCATTAATTATTAATACAAACACTAATCTGTTTTTTTAAAATAAAAATAAAAAAACAGTAATCTAATAAATTAGTAGCATTAGATTCTTTGAGTGTCCACTTTGATTTAATTGATTGCCATATCCGATAAGTTTCAAACAATTTTAAAACCAGCACATTGCCTGAAATAATGCAATATTAATTAAACAAATCTCTTCCAACAATGGACCAAATGGTGTCAAAATAATTCAATAATAATTAAATAGATCTCGTTTAATTGTAGCTATAATATGCTCAAAACATAGTAATTACCAAACGAAAGATAGAAAGAGAGACTCAAACGATTTTGATTGCTCATCAACAATGGATGGCAATCAAAATAGAAAAAAATCCAAATGCATCCTTCTTGTCAACACTAAAATTGATAAATATGTATTTTTCTAGTAAAATGCAATGCTGAGCAAACTTGTTTTCAGATTCTAACAAAAATACAGAATGACTTATCAACTAACTAATAATAAGATCAAAGGATCGGTCGCTAGATCAGAGGAGACTGCACAAAATGTCACCAACGTAGAACCAACACTCAGATTTATATATCCCTACCATGCTACTCCCTCCGGGCATAAATAATTGTCACTTTCCTACGATTTTTTTGACACTATTAATTGTCATTTTACCTTTTGTAACAGTAATTTTTAGAGAATATTACTAAAATGCCCTCTTCATTAAACTCCAAAATCCAAAATCATCTCTCACGACTTCACTTTTCACTTTTTTTCTTTTCTTTCTTTCCTTCCTTTCCTCTCCTCTCACAGCAGCATCACTCTCCTCTTTTTATTTCTTTTCTTTCTCTCTTCCTCACGACCTCACTCTCCTCTCTCCTCTTTTTTATTTCTTTTCTTTCTCTCTTCCTCACGACCTCACTCTCCTCTCTTCTTGACAGATCGTGATGATGGGTGACTATTTTAGAAGTTTGGGTGTGTTGATTTGGTGGTTGTTGGTGCTGACTGGGGCTGGTGATTGAGAGAGGCAGTGGGTGGTTGGGTGGTTGCCGGCGGTGATGATTGATGGTGGCTGCTGGTTTCTTGGGTTTGGTTACAGATCGAGTGACTGGGATGGATTGAATTTGTTTGGGAGAGATGGATCTAATTAATTTGGCAGATATGGCTTGAGATTCGGTACTGATTGGTAGCTTCAACTGTCGCCAAGTACCAATTCAAATGAAGAAAGCCAAAATTTGGGAGGAGAATCCAGACCCATTTGAAGGAAACCAAGACTGCAGAATTTGAAAATTTGATAAGAGAGAATGGCAGTGGTTGTTATTTGCCAAATAGTCAGGGGCAATTTCAATGTATCACACATTAAAATACAATAAAAAATTATTCACTCCCTCTGCCAGAACGACATATATATATATATATAATACCAGTGTAATAATTGCTTTGAGGAAATATGCTTTATGTGTATAAGAAAACTATTCCAAATAGAAACAGATATAACAGGAAAAGCCTCAGAACAAAATAAAAAAGAAGTAATAGATGAAACACTTAGGGAACAAATTCGGAGACATGCTGGTGTTGAAGATATACAGTCACCAACAGTCACCGGTTTGACTACTGACTTTTTTTTTTTTTTTTTTTTTTAATTTATGGGCTACTGTTTAGTGCCCATAAATTAGGACAAAAGAATTTAGTTCAGATTTTAAATATGAACTACTTTCTCTCTCTAGTTTCTGTGCACGAGAAATCAATACAACGAGAGCATTTTCTTCAATCTCTCCATGTCTCACTAATTTCTCTCTCTAGTTTCTGGCCTTCATAGCCCCTTAGTTCCCAAAGCACTAAACAGTAGCCCATAAATTAAAATAAAAAAATAAAAAAAAATAAAAAATAAAAATAAAAATACGAGGGCCGGATAAAAGCTGGTGTTGAAGATATACAGTCACCAACAGTCACCGGTTTGACTACTGACTTTTTTTTTTTTTTTTTTTATATAATTTATGGGCTACTGTTTAGTGCTTTGGGAACTAAGGGGCTATGAAGGCCAGAAACTAGAGAGAGAAATTAGTGAGACATGGAGACAGGCGTTTATTGGTAGCGGAGCTCAGACGTTTCCTTTGGGCAAATCTGACAAAAGACCGAGACAGGCGTGGTCAGGGTATCCACAGACGGAGTAAAACCTGCTTTAGCCACGAACCCGCTAGGGTGAGTCATTTTTCTTAAAAGACTTGTTTAAAGTTCTGATTATCATACATTTGTGTAGAAGTTTTTATGTTTGCTTTGATTTATGTTGTTATTAAGTGGGCTTAATTTTCAAGGGAACTAAAGCTATAAGAGCTAGAAACTTTTCTTAAAATCTGAAAAATCTTGCAAGTTTCACAAAATTGCAAATCAAAAGTTCAAACGCATCGAGTACTTAGATCTAGAAGTATCGAAGGAAAAATATAAAATATCAACAGAAGGAAGCGAAATTATTTGTAGATTAGATAAAGCCGTAGAGCATAAACTCCACAGTACAAACGCTCATTTAAACGGATTAACAGATCTAGTCATAAGTTTAGGAAATCACTTAGAAATAGAAAAGGATATTATTAATAAACAGATTAGTAATATAACAGGAGCTATATCAGAAAATAGTAGAACTATAAAAATTATAACTGACAATTTAGATTATATCAGAGGACAAAACGAGTATATTCTTACAGAATTTAAAAAGACTAGAACTACAGATAAAAGACCAGAAGAGTCACAAGATATTTTAGGATTAACAAAGGCCTTGGATAGGCTAAAACTTGATAATAATCAAAGAGTTAGTATCAAACCTATAAAATATAATCATTGGTTACCCAGAAAATGAATAACTTTAGACCTTTCAGTGGAGCTAGTAGAACATTAGAGGAAACAGCAGAAACATCCCGTAGAAGTGTGTCATCTAGGGAAGAAGTCAATAACAGTTCATTCCTAGGAAGAGTATTTAGCAGAGGATCTGGAAGTAATAGTTCACAGACAGTGGTTCAATTAGAAGAAGAAATAGATGTACAAAGAAACCTAGAAATATATAACAATGAACAATTAGATGCGTTAAACCCAAGAACGTTATACAGAGTGGGATCTTTAAACCTAAACACAGTATTAATCAGGAGTAATAGAGAAGAAAGCCTTAGAGTGGTAGACACCTCAGAAACTATAGATCTATTTACACCAGAAATGATAAAAAAGATAAGAAAAACAGAAAAAATGTTTGCACATGTTGGGTTAGTAGTAATAGGCATAAAAGGATTAGGTAGAAAAGAGTTAGGAACTAAAGTCTTAGTGTTAATTCTAGACAAATCTTGGAAGACAGATGTCAAAAAAGCCACTATAGCAGGAATGGAAGTAGATCTTAGCCAAAATAGTGCGCTTTTTTACTGCTCTCCAGCCATATTAAAAGATATTAGAGATTTAAAAAATTTAAAAATAGGATTACAAACCAAAGGATACGAAGATTATAAAGGGAATAATTTAGTAGTTAGCATAGGAATTTTAGGAAGAGCTAGTAACAGATCAGGTATGAATTTCAAGGTCAACATAGACGGAATAGTAGAAAATTTAGCAAGCCGTGGGATAAGTATGATAGATCCAGTTAGAATAGATCCCGAAGAATTAGCAGGTTTAGAATGGCCTCTGAAAGAGTTTTCAGAAACCAGTGAAAAAATATTAGTACCAGAAAAGAGTGTCATATATGAAGATAAAGACGGTAACTTTAGCATGAGATTTAATAATTATACAGAAAAAGAACCCGTAAAAGAAGATGACAGTGATCAAGAAACTAGTATGATGAATGCAGAGTTAGGAGAACCTATATATGATACAGATAATGAAGAACCACTATACGACACAGAAAATAATAATATAGAAGAAACCATAGGGTATTGTCTATTTGAAGAAGTAGATGAAGAATTAGATGAAAAATTGGATGAAGTAGAGGAAATAGCAGGTTTCAAAACAGAAGAAGTTTATAAAACATTTGATCAGATAGTAAATAGAAAGTTCACAGAGGTTAATATACAGGAACAAGTAGATGATATGATAATAGAATGCATGACAGAATTAGGACTAGAATATGAGGAAGCTTATAATAAACTAAACGAAGTTTTTAATTTACCATTAGTAACAGATATAGTTAATGGAAAAATAGTAATTAGTGATTTTTATAAACCAGAAGTGAGTTTTATGGATCAAAATATAGATCCTAGAGGAATTAAAAGACCAAAACCTGAGTTCGTAACACCAGGGACATCAGGAACAGAAATGCTAGGTAGAGAACCTTGGACACCTGCCACTGCAGTATACCAAGGAGAATCAAATTTAAAGGGAAGAGGGGCAAGAATGCCAATAGGAAAACTCTATAGCTCAAATATGTTGTTAATAGAACAACAGAGTCCTCAGCTATGGCCAGACGAAATATTAGTATGGGAACAAACAGTAGTAAGAAATTGGGAAACCAATAAAAGGGACGATATATATATGTTCTCTTATTTAGAAACAACTTTAGGACCAACAACATTAGGAATTTGGCAGAGTAAAAAATTAAAAGATCCAGAAGGGATAAATACCATTAAATCATTAGGAGATAACCCTTATAACTTTACAAGTCAAATCAGAATTTTATTATTAGGAGTAGATCCTGCAAAGGAAAATACTTTTATACATGATACAGCAGTCAGAAATCTAGAACAACTTAGTATAACAGATTTTAAATATATTAAAGAATTTAGTTCAGATTTTGCCAGATTATTAGCACAGACTGGGAAAGCTATGGATGATGATTTATGTAATAAATATTTCATCAAGCTTCCAGGAGACTTAGGAAGATTAATGCACGAAGAATGGAACAGAGACTGTGGTCATATAGTAGATCTAGGAATAGGACCTAGAATTACTTATGTGTTCAAAAAATTAGAAGATAAATGTAAAGATGCCACAATGCAAGAACAAATTAAACGTCAAGCATGGGCGTTTTGTAAAACAGCTATTTACACACCACAGGCATACGGATACTACGATAAAAAGAAGAAATTCCTTAGAAAAAGCACATCATATAGAAAAGATAAACCATGGAAAAACAAAAATAAATATGTCAAAAGACCTAGAGATAGAAAGTGTACTTGTTTTATTTGTGGAGACCCAGACCATTTAGCAAACAGGTGTCCTAATAAACACAAAAATACAGATAGGACAAATTTGGTAGAACAATTAGGAGAGTATGAAATAGAAGAAGTGAAAACAGATTCAGATAACGAATCAGTATATAGTATAGTCTCAGAAAAGGAACCAGAAAATAGTACAAAAATTACGTATACATATATGAATAGAGAACAAAATGAAGAACAAAATATAGAATGTTTACATGAATGGATTAGAAACAGAGGTAATAACCATATAAGTTGTTACAACTGTAGATTATATCCAGCCATAGATAGAAGATACCAGTGTAATAATTGCTTTAAGGAAATATGCTTTATGTGTATAAGAAAACTATTCCAAATAGAAACAGATATAACAGGAAAAGCCTCAGAACAAAATAAAAAAGAAGTAATAGATGAAACACTTAGGGAACAAATTAGGAGACATGATGTGGAAATAGAACTATTAAAACACAGGATGAAAGAAGCTGAAAACCAATTAGAGAAAAAGAAAGAAGTAGTAGGAGAAGCCAGTTATATAACAGAACAGATTCAGGAAGAATCATCTTTTACCATTAGTAAATGCATAGCAAGTTTAATAACTCTAAAATGCAGACTATGGTTAGATTCTAATAAATATGTAGAATTAAACGCTATCCTAGACACAGCAAGCTCTAAGAGTATGGTAGGATATAACCTAATACCAATAGAATTTCATAAAAAATTAAAATACAACATTATCACAAAAACAGCAGAACAAAGGACAATGGTCATTACACACCATGTAGAAGCCTGCGGAATACAGTTCATAGATTTTGCAAAAAATTATAGTGTTAAATATGATATCCCACAGGTTAACATAGCACCTAAGGAAACAAAAAGCAATGACTTCCTACTAGGATATGCAGTTTAAATGGCAGTATAACTATAGCTAGAAATAGTATAACAGTTAGTAAAAATGTTTACACATTTCCAACAAATAAATATATACAGACAGCAGAGTTGGCTAAGAAGCGTGGTGAACAACCCACCTTAGAATTTTTAAAACCAGATACAAAAAGAACAGCTTATATAGAAAACGAAACCTATACTATGTTAGGAAAAGAATTAGCGTTAGAATTAGAAAAAGGACCAGATATTAAAAATAGTAAAAATTATCCCATTATACAGAAATTAGAAAAAATTGGATTAATAAGTGAAGATATTACTAAAAGTAAGGTAAGCTATGAAGTTAAAATTCAGATTAAAAATCCTGATATAAGGATAATAACAGCTAATATAGATTATAGCCCTCTAGATAAGGAAGAATTTAGAAAACAAATTCCTGAAATGTTAAATCAGGGCTTAATTAAAAGATCAATTAGTCCACATAGATCAGCAGCATTTATAGTTAGAAATCACAGTGAGATTAAAAGAGGAAAAGCTAGAATAGTTTATAATTACAAAAGATTAAATGATAATACTATAGATGATGCTTACAACATTCCTAATAAAGACAGTTTAATAGGATTAATACAGAATAAAAAGATTTTTAGTAAATTTGACCTAAAATCAGGATATAATCAGTTAAAATTAGAGGAATGGTTCAAAGAATGGACTGCATTCACATGCTCAGAAGGACATTTTGAATGGAATGTTCTTTCTTTTGGATTAAAAAATGCACCAGCAGTCTTCCAGAGATTCATGGACTCAATATTCTTAAAATATGAGTTCTGTTTAGTTTACATAGACGATATCTTAGTAGCTAGTAATTCCATTAAAGAACATGAAGAACATTTAAGGCAAGTTTTTCAAGAAATAGAAAAACATGGCATCGTAGTAAGCAAAAGAAAGATGGAGTTATATAAAAGAAAAATATCATTTTTAGGATTAGAAATAGGAGAAGGAAAGATAGAATTACAACCCCATATAGCAGAAAAAATAATAAATTTCCCAGATAAGTTAGAAGGATTAAAACAGATACAGGCCTTCTTAGGAATATTAAATTATGCTAGAAAATTTATCCCAAACCTCAGTAAATTAGTAGGGCCATTATATAGTAAAACAACAAAAAATGGTCAAAGAAATTTTAATAAAGAAGATATAGAATTAGTAAAAAAGATTAAAGAGCAGGTTAAGAAAATAAAACCACTAGAATTACCTTTAACTACAGATTACATTATCATAGAATGTGATGGAAGCAAGGAAGGATGGGGAGCAGTAATGATCTGCAAACCCAATAAATATTCCGATAAAGACACAGAAAGAATTGCTGCTTATACAAGTGGTAATTTTAAAACAGGACAGAATTGGACAAGTCTAGATTTTGAAATACAAGCATTAATAAATGCATTAGACAAGTTTAAAATATATCTACAAAATGAATTTGCAGTTAGGACAGATTGTGAAGCAATAGTCAAGTTTTTAAGAAATGAAAACAGCAAAAAGATAAACAGAACCCGATGGGTGAACTTACAAAATTTGATACAGGGAAACGGGTATAAAATTAATTTCGAACATATTAAAGGGAAAAATAATAGCCTGGCAGACTTATTATCTAGAAACATTAAAAAAAAATTTAAATGATACAGGCAAAAATGAAGAAAAGGGTGTTAAAGCCCAGAGAACAGATGAGTAGTCAACAGAAGATGGATACTCAAGAATCAGTATCAGACGGATCCATCATATACAGAAACAATTTGGCCATGCCAGTCACCATTACAGATAGAGGATCATCATCCTCAAACATACAGAAAGTAGTTCCCGAGACACCCCAAACACACAGAATCTCTCCCATGAGAGGAATACAGAAGGAAATCAGATTTGGTACTATGTACCTTACAGAATTCTTTGAAGGGGGAAACAAAAAATTCAAACCCTTTGAGGGGTTGAACATTGACAGAGAACAACAGTGTTTGCTAGATAATATCTGGCATATTCAAACAGTTCCTACAGCAACACAATTTAAGGTACAATGCTTAAATGCTTTGAGCATGTATTTTTCAGAGAAAAATCCCAAGATACAAAGAAAGTCCTTTTCACACTATGTCATATACAGGGGACTAAAAACAGGAGTTTTTAATAAGTTCAATACAGTTAAAAACTTCATCATGTGTCAAAATCCCATTTATGTGGGATATCACAGTTTTGCCGAAGCCTTAGAAGAAGCAAGGGCCCAGTTAGGCCCAAACTTCTATATAGAACCCGAGACAGTTAGGCCTTATTCAGAAGTAGCCCGAGAAGATACTAGCCAGCTAATAGCAAGGCTAGAAGACAAAAACAGAAAATTAGAAGAACAGTTGGCCCAAATCCAGCAACAGAGTTCCACACAGATCACCTTTCTTGAACAGAAAAAGAAGGATGCCGAAAGGCAAGCTCAGCAGCATAACTCTACAGTTAGTATACTAAACACAAAGCTGCAACAGTTAGATCAATTCATAAAACAGAATAAAGCACCCAAAAATAGAAGTTCTATACAACTCAGGGCTAGGTTGCTAGATATGCCTGCACTGTTTACCCTCCAGCCATTATTCGACCAATGGCCAGAAGGAGAAGAAATAATAAAAAAGAAAACAGAAAACAGACACTTAGAAGGATTAATTAACGCACAAAAAGATTTAGTGCGAATCCATTTTGAAGAGACAGACTGGAAATTCAAAGGAGTAAAAGTTATACAGAGACCTTTCTCCTTATACAGAGGGCCATTCTCAAGACATGTCAAAGAAACAGGAACAGCAGGATTATTCAAATTACAGGTGGATTTAAATATCACAGATATGCCTTTTCAAAAAATTCTGTCATTCTTTCATATGGGAATGATAGAACAGATCATCTTCAAGCTAGAAGAAGAAGGGCAGATTGAGAAGTACTTAGAAGAATTTGGAGAGAAATTCTTTCTTATTGCAGGGAATATGGCAGTAAGAAAAAAGCTGATATGTATCATAGATTCTACTCTCCCAGCAGCAATGGGATTCGAAATTATCCCTGCTAAAAAGAGGATATTCATTTTCTCAGCAGACAGAGATAGAGACAACCTAGAAGACATTAAAATGGTGACTATTGCACCATATGATTTTTCAGAATTAGATAACGAAGAAATCTACAAAGCAGCACAGAATCCGAGAGTCCTCTATACACCAGAAAACTGGATGAATTACCATCTCTTAGGAGAAGGGTATTTCATACAGATCTACAGCACCAGAGAATGGAAGATGTTTCTTCCACACTCAGGAGATGGGCGACTTGTAGAAGAAAAAAACATCATCAACCTCATAGAAGACCTGCAAGACAAAGAAATGACAGAGGCTGACGATGAAGAAATCACTATTCCTGACACGCACAGAGATCTCTAAAATATCCAACAGACGTAGGCAATGACGTACACAGCCAACAGACGTAAGCCATGACGCATACAGAAACAGCTGTCCACTAGCCGCCTGTCTTTTGGCAGGATACAATTATTGTAATTACTTTTCCTACTTTTAATTAGGACCGTTCCTTTCTTTTAATTTTGTGTGTCGGCCACCTATTTTGGCCGTTTCCTTAAGTTTTTTCTATATAAGGGGACTTCCCTTTCATTTGTAAGACACGAGAAATCAATACAACGAGAGCATTTTCTTCAATCTCTCCATGTCTCACTAATTTCTCTCTCTAGTTTCTGGCCTTCATAGCCCCTTAGTTCCCAAAGCACTAAACAGTAGCCCATAAATTAAAAAAAATAAAAAAAATAAAAATAAAAAGTCAGTAGTCAAACCGGTGACTGTTGGTGACTGTATATCTTCAACACCAGCTTTTATCCGGCCCTCGTATATATATATATATATATATGTCCGGAGGGAGTATTATTGATGCTTCTCTCAATATTTATTAGCGCATATCTGCACAAAACACGACCACAAATATACATAGGAGACGAGACGAGGCGAGAGCACCGGACAACCCAGGGTACTTGCAGATATTCTTCTACATCAATCACTTTGTTACTCTGTAGGTCTGTGCATATAACAAAGACAAACAATCAAACTCCACATAAGAAAAGAAAATCGACATATATCCCATTGACTTGTAGTAGTTTTGCTTACCGACCGAATAAGAGTGCAAGGAAGATTAAGACAATCGAGAATAAGAACTACTAATAACAAAGTAGAATATTAACAAACCTTGACTCACTTCAAAAGCTCCTTAGCCCTTGCATTATTCTTGAAATGATCACGTACAGGCTGCAGAAAATATTAAGCACATTGTTGGTTAGCTGACAATACAGGATAACACACGCCTCAGCGGTCAATTGGTAGAACTCTTGTTTTTATATATAAAGGAATAGTGTATGGTTAGTGGAAACGAAATTCCCTTTCAATCAAAGATACGCACAGAACAGGGTTGGTAAGTGACAAAATTCAACAAGCCACAAGAAACATTTTTTTCGCAATTCACAGACATCACTTTCCTGCGATTTAATGAAACAGTATAGGTTCCAGCGTTTAATTACCTGCAGTATCTTATTCAATGCCTTTGATAGAGCAGGCTTGAGGTCAGCAGGATGCAAGCCCTCGTTTTCATACTCAGTAACAAGTTCTTCAAAGCTAAGGAAGGTCCTGTATCAATGTAAGAAAGTTAGTGCATTAAGTGGCATACCACAGTTGACAGCAATAAGAAATTGCTATACTCACAATCTACGAGTAACATTTCATGATGAATAACTAGGAAATTAAAGACATCATTATAATCGAGTAAACTTGCAAATTAATTCCCGGGAAGTGGCTTAAACCCTCCAAACGGTCCAAATAATAAAAAACAGGGGAAAACATGAAACAGTGAAATAAAAGGAAGGCAACAGGGCTTACTTCTCTCCTCCATTTTCTGGTTTACGTTCCACCTTGAACTCATTAAACCATGGAAAGATAATGTATTTGATGTATTCCAGGCAAGGATTCCCTTCAACAATCTTTGGGGGACAGTACGCCTTCTTTATTTTCAAGTTCACTTCTGCCTAAGAGCAGTGGAAAGAGAAAAAAATACTAATGCAACAAGCAGGGACAGTGATAAAATGCAGCAGTAATAAGCAGGCAAGCTTTATATTTGACATTAATTGAATTCCCATGTTACGAGGTCTCTTAATCTTACAATTGCTACTCTATGATAAAACTGAAGCCATACCTCTTCATCCTCCATGTAGATGGAAGAAGAAGGATCACTCTTTGACATCTTTTCTTGCCCTTGCTGCAAACCCGGAAACATGTCTGAGATCATTAAAACCGGATCATAATCCATAAGAATAGTGAAACCTTGAACGAAATGATGATAACAAATTGACTGCAAGGAATTAAGGACGTACGATGAGACAAAATTATAGGCTTGTTTTTCCTCTTGATGTCATGGCAGTACTCTCTCGCAAGAACATTCACCTTGCGCTGATCCATGCCCATTTGGCAAATGTCAGCCTGTTCACCATGATGATCAATTCAAGTTACAAACAATGCAGAAAGAGTTCCATAGCCAGAGTTTAAAGCCAGCACGGTATGCATTCCTTCCTATTAGAGGTTTCTTTCCAACCTCTTCCAGAAGTGTCATGGCCACATAGAAACAAACACCGGTTGAACAAATAACTAACAGTCAAGGTAGTTATGAAAAAAAAAGGCAGGTATAAAGTAAAATAAATCATCAAGTAAATCAAATTGGTAATAAGATAATAAGCAGCCAGAAAGAAGCAACACTGATAAAACAAACATGGATTCAGCTAGTGGCGAGGTATTAGAGGATTTAGTAGTAGGTTGCGGGTTCAACACCTAAGAATACCAAACAAATACAAAGACAAACAAATATATACACAATGTCAAATACATGGGGTTGACTTACTTGATGTCAGGATCAGTTTATTTATGCGAAAAGGATACATAGAGGATGAAAAAAAAGAGCACAAAATGCTTGTTTTACATGTGAGATTCTAGTGGACAAATGGATGACATTTATTACTATGGTGCATTGTATTTTTACAAAATTAGCACTCTTTAGAAATGTTTTTTCAATCCACCAATACTCATATAACTCGCTCAATAGAAAAATAATCCATTTCTAGGAACAACTCAACTGGCAATTTGAGTACTAAATGGGGGAAATATAAGTGGCTGCCTGTAAATTCCAGAGAACAATGTCTATCAAAACCAACAAGCAAGAGCCTTAATTCTAATCGATAGGGGCAAGCACCTTGAGGAAAAAAATGTCAGCACATTGCATGCACGGGTACAAAATCTGGGCACCAGTCAACTCATCACTCTCATTACGACCCATAATTTGACAACACCTAAGAAGGACAAGAAAGCAATACTTTTAGCTTACAAGTAACAGATGATTCATGAGATTCACAGTCTAATCCAAGCTCCGTTACCTCATAATCCTAGGAAGCTTGTTGCTGCAGGCTATATCCATTACAAGAGGCCAGTACTCTGATGCCCTGGAGTTGATTTCATCTGAAGACCAAAGGAACTGTACATTACCCGCTTCAATATTCATTCCAACAGCCTTCCAAATCTCAATCAAGTACTCTCCTACTACTTTAATTTTGGCCAAGTCACCTCCCATTTTGTTGTTCAGTTTAGCAAACCAATCAGCAATCCAAATCTTGACATGGCAGCCAGCTGAAGTCAGCTTGTTCACGTTTATTGCTTTCATAACTCCCTGGCAACATGAGCATGGAAAAAACAAACAAAATGAGAAATCAAATAAACAAAAACAAATGCGTATAGCTCACATGGAAAACAAATCAACACTTGAGGAAATAATTAAAATGAAGGACCTGGGCAATGTGTATTCTGCCAGAGGGCTCAAACCCATCATAGCAAATGGGATTAGGCTTATGTTTGAGCAAATTGAGGAGCTCATCATCTTGAATACACTCTTCTCCAATACTCCTCACAATTTGAAACCTTTCTAGCAGATTCATCCTACACTCACAACCAAAACTACAATTCACTACAAATCAAAATCTAACTACAATGACCCATAAAACAAAGACAAGAAAGAAGAAGAAATGCGATAAGATTGGAGGATTGGATTACTCTGGAGTGGAGGAAGATGAGGCTGCGACAGTGATGTATTCCAATTCTTGGGTAGGCGGAGTTTGCTGCACTTGCTCTTTGTTATGAGCTGCACTCTTTTTCCTAGATTGGCGATGCGCTAGTCTTTTGAGGGCAAGAAGCGAGAACTTTGTAATTGTGATTCAGTTGGCTTCATTAACCCATCAATCACAATTACAAAGTTTACAACTTGTTAGAAGGCGATGCGCTAGTCTTTTGAGGGCAAGAAGCGAGAACTTCGTAATTGTGATTCGGTTGGCTTCATTAACCCATCAATCACAATTACAAAGTTTACAACTTGTTAGAAGGCGGCCCTCGCTTCTTGCAATCTTCTAACACGTTGTAAACTTTGTAATTGTGATTGTTCAGCTCAAGTAAGCTTAAAATGAATAAATGAAGCCCAACCTAAGCTTACTTGAGCTGAACAATCACAATAGCCCAACCTAAGCTTACTTGAGCTGAACAATCACAATTACAAAGTTTACAACTTGTTAGAAGGCGACCCACTCTAAGACTAGCGCATCGCCAATCTAGTAAAAGAAAGCGTGTGCAGCTCATAACAATGGCGGAGGAAGTGAAGCAAACTACAACTACCCAACAATTGGAATTGGAATCCCTCTGTCGCTGCCTCATCTTCCTCCATATGTCGCCGACCACCTTACAAATCCGGTCGTCGAAATCGAACTAAATACACATACAAGGCAAACCCAACCCCGTACATATCATCATACCCAATACAAATCAAACCCAATCCGTTTATCTCCTCCTCAAATCCGAAACAGCCATGCAAATCAAACAACAAGCACGACAGCGGACCAAACAATAAGCAAGAAAAGAAACAGAAAAGCCAGAGAGTATTTTTTGTACTTGCGTCGCTGCCGGAGTTGGAGGAGGGAGAGCGCGGTGCTGTGGCGGCTATTGGTCGATGATGGTGATTGAGCGGGAGATGGAGTGAATTTGAGGATGGAAGGTAGTGATTGAGGTGTGGTGGTGACAGGTTTAGTGTGGCTGCGTTTTAGAGGAAGAGGAGACGATGTTTTGTATTTATTGTAAGGGTTTGGTTGGTGTTTTGTTTTGAAAAAAAATAAAAAATAAAAAATTCTGGGTCCGGCAGACCCACCGGGCCGGGACCAGGAATCTGGACCCGTTTTTAATCGGGTCGGGTCTAGATCCATTCTGAATGTTTTCAGGCCTGGCCGGGCAGAATTCGGACCCGCACATTCAAATTGACAGCCCAAATTTATATGGGGAAGATCCTAAGAAGGTTTGACCTGTCATGATCATTACCTGTAAAAAAACTAAAAATTTAGTCAAAGAATAATAATAATTCATGTGGTTTAAACTGGATGAAATACTACAAAGCTACATGAACACAATATTTTACATTCTAATTTAAACAAAATTCACGTATTCTCCATAATTCTAGTAATTTTACGTTTATACATATCATTATGTATTATATGAAATAAATTCTAAAATATATATATTTAGTATATATATATGCATCATAAGTTGTGTTTGTACCTTATAATTTTTAATTTATTATCCTATTTGACCTCCCAATATTTATTCCCTTAAAAAATTTAACTTTTATTTATCAATTTACTATATTTCATCTCATAAAAAATTTAACATCCTACCCCTTTAAAGAATCATCTTAGCTTCACCACTCGGTAAAAGAAAATATATTTAGTATTTTTCATTTTTTTTCTAGAGCATATTAAATTAAAATTAATCTTGCTCGTGCTAAATCATACTAAATGAATATTATTCCCGCTGCATAAAAATTATTATAAGAAAATATACATAAGTGATAACATGCATTTAAAAAAAAAAGATGAAACAAATGGAGTGCAGTGTAACATCATAAAATAAGAAATCTGAAAAAAAAAAACTAAAACAAATGACTGCGACAGGGGGAGGAGAGGCGGAAGAATAAAGAGAGAGCGGAGCGGCGTGGCGTAGAGGGAGACACGAAGGCGGCTGTGGGTGAAGATACCTACTGTGCCTAAGGAGGAACTAGACTATGGACGCTGAAGGAGACAGAGGACGGAGAAAAGTGTGAACAAATTTGGTTGTGGTGGCGGTGGAGAGTCGGTGGAGGAGGAGTGGATGAACAGAAAATAAAAGGACGAAGAAAAGTGTGAACACGTTTGGCAGAGCAGGAGTTATAACAAAAATTAGAAAAATGGTTTTGAAAAAATTAGAAAATTTGATTCCATGTGTTTCTAACTTTCAGTGTTAATTTAAAACAATATTTATTTTAGAGATACGTAAACAATAATTTTTGAAATATTTTCAATTTTCTAAAAATTAGAACTTTTTTCAGAAAATTCTCCGTTCGTAAACAGCCACTTAATTTTTTCATGAAAATTCTCAAGTATCAACTGTAAACTTATAAGGATTAAGGGAAATAAGTTTACCCCACCCTTAATATTTACTCTCTAGAATAGCCATGTTATTAATCCTTGTTGCTTCTGGCCAGGAGAATTGGACTTTGGAGTATTCATGGGCTTAAGTAGATAATTAGGAGGTTCAACTGATTTTCAGTCAAAGGTAGGAGTGAGGACAATTCGATAAATTGATTGAACCGAATTAAAACCAATAATTTTATTTTTTTAAAATCAGACTAAACTAAAATTATTTGAAATTTTGTCGCACATAGAATACGAATTAGGATTTTTTTTATTCAGAAAAAGACGACTAGTTTTTATAATTTTTTTCCAGAAGTTTTTTTCTTCTCAGTTTTAATATTTATTTAAAAGCTCATATCATTGCAATTGGGAACCGGCAATTGGATTGCGGGTTGTGCAGTCAGTATAGGGACTTGTCCCATCCTTGGGGTAGAAATTTGGGCAACATATCATGGTATTCGAGTTGCTAAATCCCCGGGCCACCGAAATTTGTTGATAGAATTGCGATAATTTAACGTCGGTCTGCATATATATGTTGTTTGGTCGTTGTGCTTTAGCCTTGCCATGCATGACTCTTGTGCATGGGCCAGCATTAGGGAAAGCTCTCCTCGGTTCACTTCTTTTCGATAGGGCAAGTGTTCCAGGTAGGAAACTCAATCTGCAGCGAAATTTTTTTTCCACTTGGTCTATTTTTATGCTCCTGATGCTCTCATTTGCTAGAGCATGTTCATAAGAGTATAATTAGTGTTTGGCTTGGTCCTCTAGTGAGTTTTAGCCTATTTTTATGTTCGTGATGGTGTTTGGTGTTTGGTGTTTGGTGTTTCGCTCATCTAACGAGTTTTCTTGAAATTTGTTGTTCCTATTTAGAGTGTATTTTAGAACTTGAAGTGTCGGAGAAATAAATCATCTAAATTTGCACGATTTTTACGAAAAAATTTCAACATTAAGAGATTCATTATTCATATATTTATTTATTTTTTCAATATAGGATTTTGATTAGCACACCTAAAATCTGAGTGCAACTAAAATTACCTAATAGGAAAAAATCAATTTCTATGAATAGTACAAATAAAATAGTACCAATGCCTATGAAAAGTCGATCTCCCTCTTTATTCATCTTTCATTAATGAAAATCTTTAATTTGTATCTTTTGAATTAGTACTATTTTATCTTTTAGGAGACGTTGAGGTATTTGAATTGTAATTGATACTAAACCCATAAATTATTCATAGAGATAGAGATTAGCAAGATCATCTAAGGAGAATTAGTAATACCTTAAAAGATAAATGAAATTTGACTACGTACGTCGTTACATACAAATTTCATTAATTTAAAACATATATAAATTTAGTCTTTTTAAATTATTTAACCTTTCGACAGGAAACAAGACATGCCTGGCCTCTCTTGCAATTAAAATAAGTTTCTCTTAGTCCCACACACTCACTGGATATGGATGGACTCTTCTCACCAGCACACTCCCTATATGGCCGCTTCTCATCCTGAAAGCGTAATGAAAGCAAAAAAAAGACATCGATAACAATTACACCAAAATAGTATAAGTTTCTCGCTCAAGGTGAGAAGCTTGAAAATGAAAAAATACAATTAATAGAGAAAAAAAAAGCAACTACCTTAACACAAGGAGATTCACTTAGACATTTAACTAGCTCCACTGCAAGACCCTTGCACGACTTCGCCATTTATTTCTCCTACTTTTGTTCCTCCTCCTAAACTTCCATAAACATAAGATTCCAATACTTAGACATATGAGTCAGGCATTTCGTCAAACAGTACTTGACCGACGAAGAGAGGCATGTTTAGACATTGCTTGTGACCTATCTATCTATGGTATCATGACCCATCTAATCGCTGCTTAATATATTAAGAGGAATAGAACAGGTAGAAGACGAGCCAACAAATTAACTTGCTCTCCATGTCACATAGATAAGCCATAGGAGACATGAGAAGTGAATGAGAAGGAGACGTCAAACCACCTGAGATTAAGCAAAAGAACTGCTGCGTTTCCGGAAAAATGATTCGATGGCTCCAGAAATTTCCAGGTGCAGGGAAGGAAGTGTTGATCTTCGCCTTCGCGTGGGAAGGGATGGTTTTACGGTTTTTACTTTAGTTTGGGACCAAAACAAAATTTCCCCTCTTAGTTAGGTACTGAAGTCAAACAGAGACCTAACATAAAACCTAACCCCTTTCAGTTTAAGGGATAAAAAAAAGACTAATTAATTTACTAAAAAGGTTACTTCTTCTTTTTCTTCTTATTTTCTAAAAAACAAAACTTTTCGACCTTCTTAACCTAATTATGGAGAAAATTATACTTAAAAATTCACCTATTAAGAATCCGATTAGATTCGAATAAGATTAATTTTTTAACGAAAAGTCATAAAAGATATTCGATTTTTTTTTTCCCGACGATCAAAAACAAACTTACATCTAATATTCATAAAAAAATAAATTTATAGAAGTAACACTTTATAACATTTTAATTTTGGATGATAGGTAATCAGCGAGAGGGTTTTGGCGTTTTCACCTCATTAGTAAAAGTTCATTAATTATTAATACAAACACTAATCTGTTTTTTTAAAATAAAAATAAAAAAACAGTAATCTAATAAATTAGTAGCATTAGATTCTTTGAGTGTCCACTTTGATTTAATTGATTGCCATATCTGATAAGTTTCAAACAATTTTAAAACCAGCACATTGCCTGAAATAATGCAATATTAATTAAACAAATCTCTTCCAACAATGGACCAAATGGTGTCAAAATAATTCAATAATAATTAAATAGATCTCGTTTAATTGTAGCTATAATATGCTCAAAACATAGTAATTACCAAACGAAAGATAGAAAGAGAGACTTAAACGATTTTGATTGCTCATTGATTGCATTGCATTTCATCATGTTTTATCGTCCATTTACTAGTTTATTTGGACGGTAATCCTGCTGATCTACCCTTGATTTCCCCTGTTCTTTGCAGTTCTGATCTGTTGGCAAAATATTGGAGTTTCCGATTTTCATCGTTGGAGCTGATTTCCCTGTCTTGGCCTAGACCTCGGCCAAGACACTTTCGCATCTCAAGCAGCGCACCAGTCTGATCGTCTTGGCCTAGACTTCGGCCAAGACTCTTTTCGCGATACAAAGTCAGTTGAGAAGTAGCGTTGGCACCCCTTTTTGGGCTTCGCTTCGCGTGGGCCTTGGCTACTGGCAGACCGCTTCTATTCGCAAATCCAGAGGGATCTGAAGCCTATCTTATGAAGAATCCTAAGGGATCTCCCTCTTTTGTATTTGCGATCTTATTTCCCATTTCAAACAATTTATTGTTACAATCTTTTTTTAGAGATTTTCTAGGAAGTTTAGTTGAAGTAGGACAGAGGAGTTTTAGGGTTATTTAACCAAACATTGTTTCTCCTCTGTCGGGATCGGATCCTACGTCCTTCTTCTCTTTTCTTCTTCGCCATTGTCAAACTTTGCTCCGGATTTTAATTAAAATCTCGGATTTAATTTATTTATGCAACAACATATATTGTCTTTTTAATTATGAGTATGAGTAACTAAACACCCATTCTTGGTAAGGGTTGATGAGCTAGAGTTCTTATGTGTTCGTGAGATTGAAACCGTGCTTCACAATCTCTTCACTTGTATTTATTTATTTCTTGAGCTTAATTCATCGCTTACTCACTAGAGGCAAGGTTTGATCATCCTTGCACTCTAGTAGAGAAGAGTTGTAGCCGGTCTAGAAGGAAAGGGAGCACCCGTCGGCTAGACAGAGTAGGTAACTAGTCTCGAGCTAGACTAGAAGAAATAAGCAATCTAGGTCAAGACCAGGCTGACAACCTTGACCTAGGTACTGTCTTCCCCTAAACCATTGAGGAAGCGAACAGCCATTCAAGACAGCAGTCAAACGGATAAACCCTTTAACCAGCAAGGTGTCCCTTGGCTAGGATTATTAGGAAAGGGAGCACCCGCCAGGTAATTTGAAGAGGAGGGAAGGCAGGAGTGAACAGGAGCACCTCCACTCTATAGCAGTACTATAAACGAAGAGATGAATACATTTAAATCCATGATCGAAGCATAAGAACGGAGCTCTCATATCGCCCTTACCTGGAATTACCTTTTTCCAGATTTACTTCAATCTTGACCCCTGTCTAGGCCAACACTTTGGCCAATACAGCTTTGAACTACTTTATTTCTTTCTGTTTTGTTCTTATTTTCAGATATCACCAAACCAAATCCAGTGATGAGGAAGTCAACTCAAAAACTACATCTCCTAGAGGTCTCTGTGGACGATCCTCTTACCATCATCTACAAACTCTTGTAGACAGTGATAAGTTGTATTTCTACCCCCAATTCAATACCTATTTCACTATTAAATTTGACGTGTTCGACGCGCAGTCAAATTTTGGCGCCGTTGCCGGGGATCTCTAACGGTATTTGTAGTTTTTGTTTTATTTTAATTTTATGACAGTTGATGACCAGGTCCTCAAGTAGAGAATAAGATTTGTTACCTTGCAATCCCAATCTCACCCGGACCGAAGCACAACTGAGGAGGCAAGCTCGACTAAGAGCAGCCCAAGAGGAAAGAGGATCAGAAGCCTTTAGTTCCGAAATAGATCGCTGTCTTGACCACGATCTTGGCCTAGATTCAGATCAAGACGAACTCTTTGGTCTAGACATGGCAAAAATTCAGCAAGAACCCACAATGAGGGAGCTGAACAAATCAGCAGAGCAGGAAACCTTTTCCTGCATTGCCTTGCCGCCAGTGGCAAATGATTGGTCGATCAAGACCAACATGGTGGCCAACCTTCCTAGGTTTTACGGTCATACAAATGAGAACCCATTCAAACACCTGAGGAATTTACACGTCTAGTGTGACATGATGAAGCCAGCAGGTGTAAGCATGGAGAGAGCGAAGCTAAAAGCCTTTCCCTGTTCTCTTGAGGGAGCTGCGCAGAATTGGTTCTACAGCCTACCTCACAACACAGTCAACACATGGGCCGAGATGTCCACCCTATTCCTCAATAAATACTGGAATGCTACAAAATCAGGATCGGCTAGAAAAAATATGGCTGCCATCCAGCAAAGGAACAATGAGGGACTGAGTGAATATCACCAACGGTTCAAGGAATTGCAAGAAGTTTGCCCTACACATGGAGTTGCGAATCAAACCATGATCCAATATTTCTATGATGGAATGCTCTTGCCTACAAAAGAGAAGGTTGATTCAGCAGCGGGTGGGGCACTACAAGACTTGACTGTAACGAGAGCCAAGCTTTTACTTCAGACCATGGCAGACAACTGCCAAAACAATACTTCCTCTGAAAGAAACTCAACTCCTTCTAGTCTATGTTCTATTGATGTTGAACAAAAATTGGCTGAATTAACTGACATGGTGAAGAATATTTCTGTCAATATTTCAGGTGCAATGACCACAGGGAATCCTAGCCAAGAGCAGGTAGCCTCAGTATGTTGAATATGCCAACAACAAGACCATCAAACCAATAATTGCTACATGGTGCAGCACTGATACGATCATGGACGACGTATATGCATTAGACATCAACGACGACACACCAAAGAGACCCATTACACGAAGCATGACCAAAAAGCTCACAATGTGGATTGAGAAAGAAATAAGCAAAGAGACACCTAGATGTAACGACAAAACCTTGATGATGATCGCACACCATGTCGAAGGACGAAAATCCAGTGCGAAACCATCGAAATGTCAATTTGTGTAATTTTACTATTCATAGAGCACTGTAGCAGGCGGAGGCACTGTAGCAGAGCGAAGACACTGTAGCATGCGGAGCCACTGTAGCGGATGGAGGTACTGTATCAACGAAGTTACTGTAGCAACGAAGTTACTGTAGCAGAACGAAGTTACTGTAGCAATCGTCAACTTGTGTGATTTTTCCTATAAATAGCTAGCTCTTTTCACTTCTTAGAGAGACTTTGATAAACTGAAAAACTGAGCTTTTAAGCCTTTACTTTCTCTATAATGCAATTTACTTTCATGTTCTTCAATTCAAGCTTTTCAATTCAAGTCAATTTCAATTCCGCAATCTAAATTCCTGTCATTTAAATTCAAGTTCATGGCTGGCTGAGCCACCTTTAATTTCTGTTCTTCAATTCTGCCATTTAATTTCAAGTTCTTGGTTGGCTGAGCCACCTTTAAATTCTTGTTCTTCAATTCTGCACTTTAATTCCAAGTACATGGTTGGCTGAGCCACCTTCGCTTCAAGTTTATATGGTTGGCCGAGCCACCTTTCTTTTCATGTTCTTTTCCGCTGCCTAACTCCTTCCTTATATCCATCAATCTTGTGCTCTTCTTGTCTTTGTCTTGTGCTTGCAGCTCATAGCTAGATCCTCCCAGAAGTTCCAAGCTCGGTTTCTTCCATTTGGAAGCCGGAGCTTATCAAGTGGTAGCGGAGCTCTAGCCGCTCTTGAGTTGCTCTTCGTTCCCGTCCAGTTTGAGTTCATCTTCGTGTTTGTCTAATTTGCATATGTTCCTCCGCCCATAAAAATCTGAAATTTTGTGTCAACAAACTTCAATATGTTGGTAACATTTTTTGTTTTTTTAATCTTCTTGAGATTCGGAGTAAATCTGGGTCTTTTAATTCATAACATAAAATTGTGCAGATGTCACCCGAGAAAAACTGTCCTTGTGTTCTTGGCCTGTTTTCAGTGTGTTCCAATTAAAATTTTCTTTTCTTCCCTTCATAAAAGTTATAGATCTACGTCTTAGAAACGTTTCTGTTGATTTTTGTAATCTAAAGACATCGTTTCCTAATTTTTTTGAGTCAGTAGTAGAAAATCCGTCAGAAATATTCCTAGTGTTCTTAAGTCTTTCAAGTATGTTCATTTTTCTTGAATCCGAATTGATCTTCTATTAAATCATTGGAAGTGATTCTAAGTGTTTCTGAGACAATAACTTTGCAATTGGTATAAATTCTCAAACCAATCTTCTTTTCTCCACAATTTTAGGGACACAAGTCAAATATCTTCCAAAATTGATATTTGTTGACTTCTTCCATCAACTTTGACTCTTCAAGTGTGAGACAAGAATCCTACACATATCTTCCTAAGTCTTGCTTAAATCTCTCCAGCACCTATCTGCACAATCTATCTTAGTCCTACTTCAAATTTTAGTGAAAAAAAAAAAAAAAAAAAAAGAAAAAAAAAAAAAAGAAAAAAAAAGAAAAAAAAAAAATTCCTTCTTCCTTCTTTGCTTCCGTCCAAGTTTTCTTTGCTTCCTTTCATTTCGTTTTTCTTCCTAACATCTTGTGTACGAATTGTCATTGTTTTGAAAATTGATTGCTTGAGTTGCAAGACAAGAACCAAGTTGTGAAACAATTGAGTGACTTTAGTGAGAACAATTTTTACGAGCGATTTAAACACGAGGGTTAAACACGTGAGGGAGAGTTTATCTACTAACGTTTGCTATGTGTGCAGGAACTTTGTCACAATGTCACAAAATAGTGTGGTGGGTCAGAACAATGATCAGTTGGAGAATGAACAAGTTACTCCATTGCTAACCATGATGGAGAAAATACAACAAACCATGACGGAAGAAATGCAAAAGATGCGACTAGCCATGGACCAACGCCTTGAACAAACTGAGGCTCGCCTAGCACAACTTGACCGGAACAACTCAGTTGGAGTTTCCCCAAACCCTCCTACTGCTTTGCAAGCTCCAGTGATAAACAAAACAGACCAAAAGGATGGCCATTGTGAAACAGATTCTGAAGATGAGAAACTCAAGTCAAAGAGCGTGGCCGACGGAGGCTTACGCAACATTGCTAGCACGAGTACCCGAATACCTGGAGCCACACCAAACATTCCCATTTCCAATGAAACTATGAATACGCTAAGGGACCCCCGTGACCAATGGTTCAAGAATCCATGGCCTTTGCCCGATCCAAACAAAGCCAAAGCTCCCTTTCAAAATAGCAGCATTCCCCAAACCGGAGGCACAACACCACTAGGCCACCACGGGGCCGTGGTTCCGTCCCACTATCCACCTCCCGGCTTCCCGACCTTTGTACAACCAACTCAAAATAGCAACTTTCCAACCTATGGGAACACCAGGCCACTAGGCCACCACGGGGCCGTGGCAACCACCTCTACACATGTCAATAACTATCACCGGAGAGCACCACCCCATTATTTCCAAAGGACCATAGAAGAAGACATGTACGAGGATCCTCAAAATGGATATGAAGAACATGTCAACCGAGCTGGAGAACCAAGAGATCAGATTGATGATAACCTTAAAAGTATTAAGGTTCAAATTCCCACTTTTGAAGGAACGACTAATCCGGAAGAGTACATCAAATGGGAAGGCAAGATTCAACGGATATTCAATTGCCACCAATATTCCGATCCTAAGAAAGTTAAACTTGCGGCCATGGAGTTTGATGGCTATGCCGTAAGTTGGTGGGAGAAGATGACCAAGGAGAGAACCGGTACAAGCGCCATCAACACTTGGCCAGAAATGAAGCGAGTAATGAGGGAGAGATTTGTTCCTTCTTACTACAAACGTGACTTACAAAATAAGTTACAAGGGCTCACCCAAGGTTCCAAGTCAGTTGGTGAGTACTACAATGAGTTAGAATCCCTTCTTACTAAAACAGAAACTAGAGAAGACGAGGAGGTCACCATGTCTCGATTTCTGAATGGTCTTAATGATAAGCTCAAGTACAAGCTTGAGCTCAAGGAGCTTGAAGGATTACAGTCCATGTTACACTATGCCCTCAAGGTGGAAGCTCATGAGTCCACCAAAAAGAAGATTTACCCAAGCCGATCATTACCCCAATCAAACACTTATCCCTCCAAGACACCGTGGAAGCCCTATTCCAAAGACAATCACCAAAAAGACTATACAAAAAACCCTCCCTTGATAAAAATCGAGACTACCACACAAAAACCACCCCACACTTACCCCAAAACGACCCCATCTAATTCTTTCCCAAAACTCCAAAATAACCCAACCACCAACCCGCCACCTAGAAGAAACTTCAGCAACATTGAATGTTACAAGTGTCATGATAGAGGACACATTGCTTCCGAATGCCCTAATCGGAGAGTAATCATTGTTCGTGAAGGAGGGTACGAAATAGAAAGTGATGAGGATTCCAATGAGTTGGAATGTGTAGAAGAAGGAGAAGCCGAAAGTGGTGAAGAAGAGGAGATCATTCCCACCTCAACAATGACACTAGTGATAAGGAGAAGTTTGAATACTCAAACAAAGAAGGAAGGAGCATGTATGGAGCAAAGGGAAAATCTTTTCCATTCTCATTTTGAAATACAAGGAAAAGTTGCATCATTGATCGTTGATAATGGAAGTGTGGTGGATGCAGCAAGTCATCTTCTAGTGCACAAGTTGAATCTACCGACCACCCAACACCCTAAGCCATACTCGCTCCATTGGTTTAATGATAATGGTGAAGTGAAGGTAAAGGAACAAGTATTGGTGTCCTTCAAGATCGGTGGATATGAGGATGAGCGACTATGTGATGTCATTCCAATGGATGCAAGCCACCTACTTCTAGGGCGTCCATGGCAGTTTGACCGAAGTGTTATTCATGATGGCCGTACCAACAAAATTCACCTTACACACCAAGGGAGAAAATTCAGCATACTACCTCTCTCACCCTCCCAAGTTTGTGATGATCAAAAACAGATGGAGAAAGCAAGTGCTGAATTTCATTTGTTACAAAAATTAAGAGAAAAAGAAAGAAAGAGTGGAGAGAAGAAAGTAAGTAGAGAAATAAACACACGCCATGAAAAAAGTAAGCATGGCAATGAGGGTGAGTTGGAAAGAAATGAGAGCAAAATAAAACAATTGAGTGTGTTTACAAAAGGGAGAGCTTTAAAACATGGCATTGAAACAAGCAAAATATGTCTTGTACTTAGGTACAAAGAATATTGTTTGCATGTTGACACTAACCCTTCTCCTCTACCACCTCCTATTGTTTCTCTTTTACAGGAATTTGATGATGTATTTCCAAAAGAAATGCCGAGTGGTCTTCCTCCTATTCGAGGCATTGAACACAAAATTGATTTGATGTCGGGTTCATCTCTACCAAACCGACCAGCTTATAGATGTAACCCCGAAGAAACTAAGGAATTACAAAGACAAGTAGATGAGCTCTTGAGCAAGGGATTCATCCGTGAAAGCATGTCACCATGTGCTGTCCCCGTCTTACTTGTGCCCAAAAAGGATGGAACTTGGCGCATGTGTGTGGATTGTCGCGCCATTAACAAAATTACCATACGATACCGACACCCAATTCCACGACTTGATGATATGCTTGATGAGCTAAGTGGGAGTAAGGTCTACTCCAAGATTGATTTGATGAGCGGATATCATCAAATTCGGATGCACGAAGGGGACGAGTGGAAAACCGCTTTCAAAACAAAACACGGTTTGTATGAATGGATGGTAATGCCATTCGGACTCTCTAACGCTCCTAGCACCTTCATGAGATTAATGAACCATGTCTTACGTGAATTCATTGGAAAGTATGTGGTCGTTTACTTCGATGATATACTTATTTACAGCTCTTCACTTAATGAACATGTTTTTCATTTACGCACCATACTTGCTACTTTACGAACTAATCAATTATACGCTAAACTTGCCAAGTGTGAATTTTGTTTAGACAGCGTACATTTTCTTGGTTTTGTTGTGAGTATAGATGGTGTACAGGTTGATGAGGAGAAAGTGAAAGCTATTCGGGAATGGCCAAGCCCAAAGAACGCAAGCGACGTTAGATCTTTCCATGGCTTAGCTAGTTTCTATCGGCGTTTCGTGCCAAATTTTTCAACCATTGCTGCACCACTCAGTGAGTTGACAAAGAAGAACGTGGTTTTTGAATGGGGAGAAAAGCAAGAGGGAGCCTTCCAGGATCTTAAAGACCGACTTATGCGAGCACCAATTCTAGCACTACCCGATTTTAACAAAGCATTTGAGCTTGAATGTGATGCTAGTGGCATTGGAATTGGGGCAGTACTAGCTCAAGAGGGACGACCTATTGCTTACTTCAGTGAGAAATTAAATGGAGCGCAACTAAACTACTCAACATATGATAGAGAACTTTATGCTCTTGTGCGCTCGCTTATGGTGTGGGAACATTACCTCTTACCAAACCAGTTTGTCATACATACCGATCATTTGAGCTTGAAGTACCTACAAGGACAAGCCAAGCTCAACAAGCGGCATGCAAAATGGATGGAACTCATCGAGGCCTTTCCCTACACTATTAAGTACAAGCATGGAAAGGAGAATGTAGTAGCCGATGCCCTTTCCCGAAGGTATGTCCTCTTAAACTCACTTGATGTTCAAATTTTTGGTTTTTCTCATTTAAGTGAATTATATGAGAAGGATGATGATTTTCGTGATATTTATCTTGCATGCTCCCAAAAACCTCACTTACATTTCTTTCGGCGAGATAATTTTTTATTCAAACGTGATAGACTTTGTATTCCTAAGTCTAGTGTGAGAGAATTGCTTATTCTAGAAGCACATGGTGGAACTTTAAATGGACATTTTGGTATTACCAAGACCTTACATGCTTTGAAGACACATTTCTTTTGGCCAAAAATGAAAATTGATGTAACCAAAGTAATAAACGGATGCATTGTATGTAAGAAAGCCAAATCTAAATCAATGAATCATGCTAATTACATGCCTCTTCCAATTGCTAAACATCCTTGGGTTGATTTATCTATGGATTTTGTCTTAGGTCTACCTAGATCCAAAAATGGGCATGATTCAATATTTGTGGTTGTTGATCGATTCTCAAAGATGGCTCATTTTATACCTTGTGCTAAAACTCATGATGCCATCTCAATTGCCAATTTATTTTTTACACATATCGTGCGTATACATGGCATGCCACGGACAATTGTGAGTGATCGGGACACTAAATTTTTGAGTCATTTTTGGCGCACTTTATGGGCTAAGTTGGGAACCAAACTTCTATTTTCTACAACTTGTCATCCACAAACAGATGGCCAAACTGAAGTGGTAAATAGAACATTAGGATCTCTACTTCGAATTATGATGGATAAACATGGCACAAAATGGGAAGAAAGCATTGCATACATTGAATTTGCGTACAATCACGCTCATCACTCATCTATTGGTTTTTCCCCTTTTGAGGTGGTGTATGGATTTCAACCCTTGACCCCTCTCGATCTGTTACCATTGCCTTTGAGTGTCATAAAGTGTGTAGATGGAGAAACCAAAGCAGCGGAAGTAAAGAAGCTACACGAGCAAGTGCGTAAAAATATTGAGAGTGTGAATGACCGCTTAGTCACCAAGCGCAATAAAGGCAAACCTCCTATTTCTTTCGAACCCGGACAATGGGTTTGGCTCCATTGGCGCAAGGATCGTTTTCCTCATCTACGGCAACGAAAACTTAGCCCAAGAGGCGATGGTCCTTTCCAAATCCTCCACCGGATTAACGACAACGCCTACGTCCTTGACCTCCCAAGTAAGTATGGATCAATTAGCAATTCCTTTCATATTAATGACTTAACTCTTTACCCTGAAGGAATGGACGAACTTCAAGATCTGGATTCGAGGACGAATCCTTTCAAAGGAGGAGGAGATGATACGATCATGGACGACGTATATGCATTAGACATCAACGACGACACACCAAAGAGACCCATTACATGAAGCATGACCAAAAAGCTCACAATGTGGATTGAGAAAGAAATAAGCAAAGAGACACCTAGATGTAACGACAAAACCTTGATGATGATCGCACACCATGTCGAAGGACGAAAATCCAGTGCGAAACCATCGAAATGTCAATTTGTGTAATTTTACTATTCATAGAGCACTGTAGCAGGCGGAGGCACTGTAGCAAAGCGAAGACACTGTAGCATGCGGAGCCACTGTAGCGGATGGAGGTACTGTAGCAACGAAGTTACTGTAGCAGAACGAAGTTACTGTAGCAATCGTCAACTTGTGTGATTTTTCCTATAAATAGCTAGCTCTTTTCACTTCTTAGAGAGACTTTGATAAACTGAAAAACTGAGCTTTTAAGCCTTTACTTTCTCTGTAATGCAATTTACTTTCATGTTCTTCAATTCAAGCTTTTCAATTCAAGTCAATTTCAATTCCGCAATCTAAATTCCTGTCATTTAAATTCAAGTTCATGGCTGGCTGAGCCACCTTTAATTTCTGTTCTTCAATTCTGCCATTTAATTTCAAGTTCTTGGTTGGCTGAGCCACCTTTAAATTCTTGTTCTTCAATTCTGCACTTTAATTCCAAGTACATGGTTGGCTGAGCCACCTTCGCTTCAAGTTTATATGGTTGGCCGAGCCACCTTTCTTTTCATGTTCTTTTCCGCTGCCTAACTCCTTCCTTATATCCATCAATCTTGTGCTCTTCTTGTCTTTGTCTTGTGCTTGCAGCTCATAGCTAGATCCTCCCAGAAGTTCCAAGCTCGGTTTCTTCCATTTGGAAGCCGGAGCTTATCAAGCACCCTCCTGATGATGTAACACAAGTAAATGCAGTCTATGGTCAAAACGAAGGAAGTATGCAAAACTTCCCACAAGGGAGTAATCAGTACTCATGGAGAGCACACCCAAACTTTAGGTGGAGAGATCCAATCCCTCCAAACCAAAACCCAAATCAGAATGCCCCTCAGCAGCAACAACAACCTAACTTCCAAAACTTCATCCCCCGTCCTTCACACCTTAATCCTGGCCAACCTCCTGGTCAAGCCGCTGTACCTCAACTGCCGCCAGCACCTCAGCCTTTGCAACTTACTGGGCCATCTATGGAGGATACCATCAAAAACTTGATGGAAATGCAGAAGAACCTGATGCAATCAACTCAATCTACCTTGGCTGAAATGCAAAAGCAGATTAATCAGATGGCAAATCAAGGGAAATTGCCTTCCACAACCATAGATAATCCGAAACACAATGTTAGTGCCATTAGTTTGAGGAGTGGAGCTGTGCTACCAGAGAGGAAAGGAGCGAAATCAGATGAGGAGGTAAGAAAGATCCAGTTGGAAGAAGTAGATGAAGATGAGGAAGAGGAAGCTGAAGCAGAAGTAGTCTTGACCAAGACACAGGTCAATACTGAAGTTATCGCAGGACAAGAAAAAGCAGAACCTATCTTGGCCAAGCCTCAGGCCAAGACTGACCAGAAGGAAGAAATTATAGAAATTCCTCCACCATTCCCCCCTAGATCTTCGAAGGAGAAGAGGGAAGATGAAAAGAGAGACTTTATGGCTGTTTTCGGAAAAATAGCTGTGAATATTCCTATGTTGGACTTAATTGCAAAAGTCCTATCTTATGCTAAATTTCTTAAGGAACTGTGCACCAATAAAAAGAAAATTGCAGGTGTAGAGAGGGTTAATTTGGCACACAATGTCTCGGCAGTACAGCAGCTTCCAGAGAAGTGCAAAGATCAAGGGACCTTCACAATACCGTGCCAAATAGGGAACAAAATCATTGAGAAAGCCCTTTGTGACTTAGGGGCTGGAATCAATGTGATGTCCCTAAGCGAGTTCGAGACCTTGAAGATAGGGACCATGAAGGAGACCGACTTGGTAATTCAGCTAGCCGATCGAACTATCATCAGACCAAAAGGAGTAGTGACTGACGTCTTGGTAATGGTAAATGATTTCATCTATCCAGTGGATTTTTATATAGTTGAAATGAATGTTCAACTACCCTCTTGCACCACTGATATTTTATTAGGAAGACCATTCCTAAGGACGTCTAAAGCAAAAATTGATTGCTATGAGGGAAGCATAATTCTAGAATTTTGTGGAAGGACAATTAAATTCAGCATTACTGAGGCTTTAAAACATCCTAATGATTTACATTGTGTTAATTTTCTTGATGTTTTAGATCCGATTACTGAAGAAATCGCTGACATTATTATTAACGACCCCCTTGAGTATGTTTTAAGCAGGGGAATTTCCACTCAAACACTGGAAGAATTAGAGGAAAGGACTGGGGATCAAAAGGAACTCCAAGAAATTGTGGACAGTTTGATCGATCAGGAAGATACGGATTTCATCTTGGCCTCGAGCTTGGCCAAGACATCGGCCAAGACTGCCAACAAAAGAAGAAAAATAGTTAGTTGTCAATATGTGCAGCCATCGGTTCCTAAATTTCTGCCTTCTATTGTGCAGGCACCACTGTTGGAACTAAAAGCTCTGCCAGACCATTTGAAGTACGCCTATCTAGGCCTAGACAACACCCTACCCGTTATAATTTCAGCCAAATTAACGGAAGATGAAGAAGAAAAATTGGTGGCAGTCTTGAAGATGTACAAAGAAGCCATTGGCTGGACCATGGCAGACATCAAAGGGATATCAGCCAACATATGTACCCACAAGATACATGTGGAAGAGGATAAGAAACCTATTCGGCAACCCCAGAGGAGATTAAACCCTCCGATGATGGAAGTAGTTAAAAAAGAAATAATTAAGTTGCTTGATTCGGGTGTAATTTATCCTATTTCATATAGTAATTGGGTGTCCCCTGTGCAGGTAGTCCCAAAGAAAACAGGTATTACAGTCATTGCAAGAGAAGATGGAGCCCAAAGGACCACAAGGATCCAAAACGGATGGAGGGTATGCATCGACTACCGAAGACTGAATCAAGTCACTCGGAAGGACCATTTCCCCTTGCCGTTTATAGACCAAATGGTAGAGAGACTTACTGGAAAGTCTCACTATTATTTCTTGGACGGATACTCGGGGTTTCACCAAATCCTCGTTGCGCCCGAAGACCAAGAAAAGACGACGTTCACTTGCCCATTTGGAACGTTTGCCTACCGCCGCATGCCATTTGGGTTGTGTAATGCCCCAGCCACCTTTCAAAGGTGCATGGTAAGCATTTTTTCTGATTATGTGGAGAAGAGCATCGAGGTGTTCATGGACGATTTTACTGTTTACGGTAACAATTTTGAACAATGTTTACATAATCTAGAAAATATTTTAAAGAGATGTGTTGATACTTGTCTAGTCCTAAATTATGAAAAATGTCATTTTATGGTTGACCAAGGAATTGTCCTTGGCCATGTCATTTCAAAGAAAGGCATTGAAGTTGATCAAGCGAAAATAGACATTATCAAGAACTTGCCTTACCCCTCATGCTTGCGTGAGGTTAGGAGCTTTCTTGGACATGCAGGTTTCTACCGTAGGTTCATAAAAGACTTCTCTAAAGTAGCTGAACCAATGTGCAAGTTACTTCAAAAAGAGGTGGAGTTCGACTTCAACGAAGAATGCAAGAAGTCATTTGATGAACTAAAAGAACGACTGACCTCAGCCCCGATCATCCAAGCGTCGGACTGGAGCTTACCATTCGAGCTGATGTGCGACGCAAGTGATGCTGCTGTGGGTGCCGTTCTTGGGCAGAAGAAAGGAAGAGATCCGCATGTGATCTATTATGCATAAAAAATGCTCGATGATGCCCAAAGAAATTATACAACAACTGAAAAAGAACTTTTTGCAATTGTTTTTGCCTTGGAGAAATTTAGATCCTACTTATTGGGCACTAAAATAATTGTGTTTTCAGATCATGCGGCATTAAAATACCTCTTGGTCAAGCATGAGGCCAAACCTAGACTAATTCGATGGATTCTTCTCTTGCAGGAACACAATCTGAAAATTAAAGACGAGCGGCAGGGAGAACCTTGTGGCAGACCACCTTAGCCGCTGCCTAGCAGAAGGAGATCTGGAACCAGTGAAAGTAGAATTTCTAGACGAAAAATTGTTTTCTGTCGCACTGTCTAGCCCGGAGTCTAGGCCTAGACCTCAGCCAAATCCAAGACCATGGTACGCCGAAATTGCGAATTACCTTGCAACAGGTAAACACTATGGGGATATGACCACCTATGAAAGGGTAAAGGTCAAGCATGACAGTAAGTATTATGTGTGGGATGACCCCTATTTATGGAAAATAGGTACTGACCAATTACTTAGGAGGTGTGTTCCTCAAAGTGAGACTTCATCTATTTTGACTTTTTGTCATTCTCAAGCGTGTGGAGGCCATTTTGGAGCTAGAAGAACAGCTCTAAAGGTCTTAGAGGCCGGTTTCTATTGGCCTAATATTTTTCAGGACAGTTACTTGTTTTGTAAAACATGCCCTGCTTGCCAAAAAGTAGGGAATATAAGTTCCCGAAATGAAATGCCTATGAACTTTATTCTTTCTTGTGATATTTTTGATTTATGGGGCATAGATTTTATGGGACCCTTCCCTACTTCTTTTGGAAATAGATATATTCTCTTGGCTGTAGATTATGTATCTAAATGGATAGAGGCGAAAGCCACCAAGAACGATGATGCTAGAACTGTTATTTCCTTCATTAAATCTAACATCTTGAACAGATTTGGAATTCCTCGTGGGATCATTAGTGATCGAGGAACACACTTCTGCAACAAGATTTTGTCTTCCCTTTTCAGGAAATATGGCATCACACATAGGGTATCAACAACCTATCATCCTCAATCGAACGGCCAAGCTGAAGTTTCGAATAGAGAGGTGAAATCTATCTTGGCCAAGACAGTAGGCCTAGACAGATGCGATTGGAGCCAGCGGTTAGATGACGCGTTGTGGGCCTGCAGAACGGCCTACAAAGGTCCAATTGGGATGACGCCTTACAAGTTGGTCTATGGTAAGGCGTGCCACTTGCCAGTGGGGTTGCAACACAAGGCGTATTGGGCCATACGAAAGTGCAATTTGAGTTATGACCAAGCTGGAAAAGAGAGAAAATTACAACTCCACGAGCTAGAGGAGTTGCGAGACCAAACCTACGACAACCAGCTGATAGTCAAGATCAGAATGAAAGCCTACCATGACAAGAGAATTGCTGGGAAACCTCTCCACACAGGGGAGAAGGTCCTCCTTTATAATTCCCGTTTTAAATTATTTCCTGGAAAACTAAAAACAAAATAGGAAGGCCCTTTTGTTATTACTAATATTTACCCACATGGTGCAGTAGATATTAAAAATGAGAAAACAGGTACCGAACTCAAGGTGAATGGGCAAAGATTGAAGCCATTCTTTGAAAGTTTCCAGGAAGGGAAAATTTCGGAAAAGGTGGACATACCACCAGAAAACAAATGAAGAAAATTCGGAGTCAAGCCTAGGACTTAAAATAAGGGCGCTTCAAGGGAGGCAACCCTTGTTTCTTTTATTTTTAGAACACATCTATTTTTATTTTTATTTTTGTCACATTTGATTTCGCTGGGTTGTTTTTGATTTTGTGCAGGAAATTGAGTGTGGAGAAAGTGAAGCAGTCTTGGCCGAGATCTAGGCCAAGCCTTTGGGCTAGACTGCTGTGAGCGGACTACCCTTTTTGAGAATTAGTGGGACACGTGTCGCGCCGCCTTTTAATCCCTTTAATTGCTTTTTGAACAGACAAAATTCAAAACCAATTAAAGGAATTAATTGCAGCGTGGGAAAATAAAACTACCACCTCTGCATATTCCTTCTCCCACTCTGACACGATCTCCCCACGAACCAACAAAAAAAATTCGACCCCTCACTTGAGCTAAAAAAACAACAGTCCCTTCTCCTTCTTCTTCCCCAAATCGCACAAAAGCTTTCACTAGAAACCTAAGCACAAAAATCCCAAACCCAAAACCATTTTGCACCTCTCTCAACCATGAGCCCGCCGAAGCGAAGCCTGCCCTCTGACATTCCAGAAGCCAGCGACGACCTCCGTGGAGCTCCGCCGCCTGTCATGTCGTCCGACGGTATCTCAGCCGCACGACGAATACTCAAAACGCTGGAGAACGATGATTCCATGTCCTCCGAAGACGATTTGCCTGAGGAATCGGAGGAAAGCGTCAAGGGAACCGACCTAGCAGTGGTTGTGAGCGACGAGGACTCCGATGACCAGATTCCTCTCGCGAAAAGGATGAAGCCCACCGTGCCTGCGTCTGCTGGAGAGAGAGAGAGCAGACGGGAGAGCAGGCTTTTGAAGAAGATGACAGCCGCCGGAGCATCTAACCCAGCTCCGACCACTGCTGCTCCTAAACCTAAGTCCACTGCCGCCGCCACTACTGTTACCACACCACCACCGCCACCTCCGGCGAAGAAGCTAGCTACCACTGCACCGCCCAAAAAGTCTGGGCGAATCAAGCAAGTGGCCCACAAAAAGACTCCGACGAAGAAGCCGGCGAAGACCCCCATTCCAACACCACCACCACCACCTCCATTGCAGAAGAAGACCAAAACCAGTGCCGGTCCTTCCTCTGCCAAAAGCAAAGGCAAACAGCAGGTGGTCGAGGAAGAACCATTTGAGGACGATGAAGACGATCTAGTCTTGGCCAAAACTCAGGCCAAGACTGCTAAGGTATCCTCTCTTCCTCCCCTGCACACACTCAAAGGCTGGTTGAAATTTGATACACCAGACCTTAAGGCCAAATTGCGTAATATGCATTCCTGTGATATTCCCGCATTTGCTAGATTACAGTTTGATTTTCTTGATGAAATGGCATTAGGGAATATGTGTTTGCAATTGGATGGGTCCCTTTTATGTCTGTTGAGTGCGATGCCTACTCTGAACTCTGCCTTGAGTTTCACACATCTTTTTGGTTTGACGAGGAAACCTTGTATGTTAGGGGTAGAGACAAACCTGATTTTGCTGCACCTGATGTGATTAATTTTCGATTATGTGATAAATGGAGCCACTTGTCTGTTGATGCTTTCAATTCTCTGTTAGGATTTGCATATGGTGATGAGGCCATTTTTTATTATCCCACTGATTGGGATAATAATGTTGCATTTAGAGAGATCACTGGTGATCCGGCTGCAAAGTTTGATAGGAACTCTAAGGCACATGCCATTTTGAACCCTGCGCTTAGGATGCTCCATAGAGCCTTGTCTATCAACCTTTCGGGGAAGACAAAGGTTTCTGGGAATTTAGCCAAGTCTGAACTATTTTTGCTTTGGTGCATTTTGCACCAGAAAAAAGTCAACTTAGGCTTATATTTGGTCCAAGTGTTGCATGCCCGTGAGTCTAAAACTAAACTGATTTTTGGGTCCTTGATAACTTGGCTTGCTATTCAAACTGCTGGTCTTGATTTGTCTGCTGCTGATTTACATAAATATTGCTCCCCCAAAATACTGGATTTTAGATCCTTCGACCAAATGGGACATTTCCATTTGGAAGGAGAGTTTGTTGCGTGTAATACAGGTTTTACACCTGTTGGGGAGCACATTTTCTCGAAGAAAAATGGAGGGAGGTACAAGCTGCGCCCAATACAAATCCCTGGAGAAGAAGCAGAGAACAATATTGCCCCGGGTCTAGGCCAAGACGCTGGCCAAGACACCACCATTCCTGATGCTGCAGCTGATCTAGGCTAAGACTTAGGCCAAGATCCCCCTGCCAGTAACATCAATGAACCTCCAGAGTGGGCCAGGGAATTCCAAGCTCGCCAGCTACTCATACTCGAGCAGCAGAAGATCATTTTGGAGCGTCTAGGCCAAGAAAAGGGCCAAGCCCAGACTCCAGCATCCACTAGTGCAGTAGTGCCTCGATGGGCCCAATGTCTTAATGATAGGCAGGACGTCCTCCTTGAGAAGATGAAGCTCACCAGGACAAACGTCCTCCACGTTTATCAGCACCTCGAAGCCCATTTCAAGATCCTCAAAGATCTCCATGACAACTTGAGCTCCGAGAGTGATTCGGAGTCATCTGATGAGGAAGATGAACCTGCAGCACCACCCACAAAGCCACCACATCAGTCCATGCCCCCCCCCTCCCCCAAGAGATCCCAAACCAAAGGACCCTCCTGCCCCTGATCTAGGCCAAGCTTCAGGCCAAGATCCCCAGACCCAAGCAACATGAGTTGCTTCTGCCCCCAGGTCGTTTCAGTCCTTCCTTTTATTTTTCTGTTGTGTCTTTTATTTTTGTCTTTCCACACAATGAGGGCATTGTGTCTTTTAAGTGTGGGGAGGTGTTTTTATTTCTCGGTTTATTTCTTGTTTGTTTGCTGTGAATATTGGTTGTTATGTGTGATTTTGAGTCAATTTTTTGCATTTTAATTTTTTCTTTCTGTCCAGTTTAGAGTCTACTGTTTGCATGCTTTTTATTTTTTATTTTTCATCCATATTTGAGTCTGTTTTGTTGAGTGGACACTAGGAAATCCAGATTCTTGCCTAGGCTTGTCAGTTTACAACCGAAACCACATTTAGACAATTGTTTAGGCGAAATAATGCTATAGTAACAGGGAAGCGAATGAGCGCAACTAGATCAATACCCAAGGGTCATATACTCTAATGGTTCCCAAACATTTGCTATCCACATAGTCATAAGGACATTTAGCTAAAACTTCAACTCTCATTAGGGTGACTAGGCTAGCTGCTAAATGATTTCAGTGTGCTATTCTATCTGATGTGAGTGTGAGACAATAAAAGGTGTTGGAACGTCATAGGGCAGACATAGCAAAGGTGGAAGTTCCCGTAGAAAAGAACAAGCTCTGTCTATGTGTTGTGTCTGTAAAAATTCAAAGGACACCTAATATGCCCAAATAAAACAAATAAAAAAAAAAGATATCGTGAGGGCATAGAAAAAAAATCTGTCAAAGTGATTCAAATGGCACCAGTCTTTAGGCACTTTTGGATAGATGTCACATGATAGGACTCAAATCAGTGGTAAGCCGTGTTGCCCTATACTTTATCATAATATCTTGTGAGGTGTCTTGATACCATATGGATGGGGGATGTTTAGGGTATTGATCTGTCCTTGTTAGTCTAGCATTAGGCCGGCTAGACAAGTGTCTTGGTGATTTCAGTTGTACAGCGAGCAGCCCATGGAGGAAGTCTGGAAGTCCTAGTGTCGTTTGCGTTTGTAATGTGTTTTTAATTTTCTTTTCTTTTGAGTCTGTGAGTCTGTATGCTTGGGGGCAAGCATGGTTTAAGTGTGGGGAATTTGATTGCATTGCATTTCATCATGTTTTATCGTCCATTTACTAGTTTATTTGGACGGTAATCCTGCTGATCTACCCTTGATTTCCCCTGTTCTTTGCAGTTCTGATCTGTTGGCAAAATATTGGAGTTTCCGATTTTCATCGCTGGAGCTGATTTCCCTGTCTTGGCCTAGACCTCGGCCAAGACACTTTCGCATCTCAAGCAGCGCACCAGTCTGATCGTCTTGGCCTAGACTTCGGCCAAGACTCTTTTCGCGATACAAAGTCAGTTGAGAAGTAGCGTTGGCACCCCTTTTTGGGCTTCGCTTCGCGTGGGCCTTGGCTACTGGCAGGCCGCTTCTATTCGCAAATCCAGAGGGATCTGAAGCCTATCTTATGAAGAATCCTAAGGGATCTCCCTCTTTTGTATTTGTGATCTTATTTCCCATTTCAAACAATTTATTGTTACAATCTTTTTTTAGAGATTTTCTAGGAAGTTTAGTTGAAGTAGGACAGAGGAGTTTTAGGGTTATTTAACCAAACATTGTTTCTCCTCTGTCGGGATCGGATCCTACGTCCTTCTTCTCTTTTCTTCTTCGCCATTGTCAAACTTTGCTCCGGATTTTAATTAAAATCTCGGATTTAATTTATTTATGCAACAACATATATTGTCTTTTTAATTATGAGTATGAGTAACTAAACACCCATTCTTGGTAAGGGTTGATGAGCTAGAGTTCTTATGTGTTCGTGAGATTGAAACCGTGCTTCACAATCTCTTCACTTGTATTTATTTATTTCTTGAGCTTAATTCATCGCTTACTCACTAGAGGCAAGGTTTGATCATCCTTGCACTCTAGTAGAGAAGAGTTGTAGCCGGTCTAGAAGGAAAGGGAGCACCCATCGGCTAGACAGAGTAGGTAACTAGTCTCGAGCTAGACTAGAAGAAATAAGCAATCTAGGTCAAGACCAGGCTGACAACCTAGGATTTCCATAGGGAGATACCTTGACCTAGGTACTGTCTTCCCCTAAACCATTGAGGAAGCGAACAGCCATTCAAGACAGCAGTCAAACGGATAAACCCTTTAACCAGCAAGGTGTCCCTTGGCTAGGATTATTAGGAAAGGGAGCACCCGCCAGGTAATTTGAAGAGGAGGGAAGGCAGGAGTGAACAGGAGCACCTCCACTCTATAGCAGTACTATAAACGAAGAGATGAATACATTTAAATCCATGATCGAAGCATAAGAACGGAGCTCTCATATCGCCCTTACCTGGAATTACCTTTTTCCAGATTTACCAATTTTGACCCCTGTCTAGGCCAACACTTTGGCCAATACAGCTTTGAACTACTTTATTTCTTTCTGTTTTGTTCTTATTTTCAGATATCACCAAACCAAATCCAGTGACGAGGAAGTCAACTCAAAAACTACATCTCCTAGAGGTCTCTATGGACGATCCTCTTACCATCATCTACAAACTCTTGTAGACAGTGATAAGTTGTATTTCTACCCCCAATTCAATACCTATTTCACTATTAAATTTGACGTGTTCGACGCGCGGTCACTCATCAACAATGGATGGCAATCAAAATAGAAAAAAATCCAAATGCATCCTTCTTGTCAACACTAAAATTGATAAATATGTATTTTTCTAGTAAAATGCAATGCTGAGCAAACTTGTTTTCAGATTCTAACAAAAATACAGAATGACTTATCAACTAACTAATAATAAGATCAAAGGATCGGTCGCTAGATCAGAGGAGACTGCATAGAATGTCACCAATGTAGAACCAACACTCAGATTTATATATCCCTACCATGCTACTCCCTCCGGACATAAATAATTGTCACTTTCCTACGGATGGACTCTTCTCACCAGCACACTCCCTATATGGCCGCTTCTCATCCTGAAAGCGTAATGAAAGCAAAAAAAAGACATCGATAACAATTACACCAAAACAGTATAAGTTTCTCGCTCAAGGTGAGAAGCTTGAAAATGAAAAAATACAATTAATAGAGAAAAAAAAAGCAACTACCTTAACACAAGGAGATTCACTTAGACATTTAACCAGCTCCACTGCAAGACCCTTGCACGACTTCGCCATTTATTTCTCCTACTTTTGTTCCTCCTCCTAAACTTCCATAAACATAAAACTTAGAATGATTAAAACAAGAGTTGCTTCAAAATCCTTAGTTCTAAGGAGATAATGCTATTGAAGACAGATTGGTCCTCCAAGGCGGGCTTCCATATTGTAATTGGGCCAACTTCCCCCATCCAAATCAGCAAAAAAAAAACAGCAAATTTTAAGATTCCAATACTTAGACATATGAGTCAGGCATTTCGTCAAACAGTTATTGACCGACGAAGAGAGGCATGTTTAGACATTGCTTGTGACCTATCTATCTATGGTATCATGACCCATCTAATCGCTGCTTAATATATTAAGAGGAATAGAACAGGTAGAAGACGAGCCAACAAATTAACTTGCTCTCCATGTCACATAGATAAGCCATAGGAGACATGAGAAGTGAATGAGAAGGAGACGTCAAACCACCTGAGATTAAGCGAAAGAACTGCTGCGTTTCCGGAAAAATGATTCAATGGCTCCAGAAATTTCCAGGTGCAGGGAAGGAAGTGTTGATCTTCGCCTTCGCGTGGGAAGGGATGGTTTTACGGTTTTTACTTTAGTTTGGGACCAAAACAAAATTTCCCCTCTTAGTTAGGTACTGAAGTCAAACAGAGACCTAACATAAAACATAACCCCTTTCAGTTTAAGGGATAAAAAAAAGACTAATTAATTTACTAAAAAGGTTACTTCTTCTTTTTCTTCTTATTTTCTAAAAAATAAAACTTTTCCACCTTCTTAACCTAATTATGGAGAAAATTATACTTAAAAATTCACCTATTAAGAATCCGATTATATTCGAATAAGATTATTTTTTTAACGAAAAGTCATAAAAGATATTCGAATTTTTTTTTTCCGACGATCAAAAACAAACTTACATCTAATATTCATAAAAAAATAAATTTATAGAAGTAACACTTTATAACATTTTAATTTTGGATGATAGGTAATCAGCGAGAGGGTTCTGGCGTTTTCACCTCATTAGTAAAAGTTCATTAATTATTAATACAAACACTAATCTGTTTTTTTAAAATAAAAATAAAAAAACAGTAATCTAATAAATTAGTAGCATTAGATTCTTTGAGTGTCCACTTTGATTTAATTGATTGCCATATCCGATAAGTTTCAAACAATTTTAAAACCAGCACATTGCCTGAAATAATGCAATATTAATTAAACAAATCTCTTCCAACAATGGACCAAATGGTGTCAAAATAATTCAATAATAATTAAATAGATCTCGTTTAATTGTAGCTATAATATGCTCAAAACATAGTAGTTACCAACCGAAAGATAGAAAGAGAGACTCAAACGATTTTGATTGCTCATTGATTGCATTGCATTTCATCATGTTTTATCGTCCATTTACTAGTTTATTTGGACGGTAATCCTGCTGATCTACCCTTGATTTCCCCTGTTCTTTGCAGTTCTGATCTGTTGGTAAAATATTGGAGTTTCCGATTTTCATCGCTGGAGCTGATTTCCCTGTCTTGGCCTAGACCTCGGCCAAGACACTTTCGCATCTCAAGCAGCGCACCAGTCTGATCGTCTTGGCCTAGACTTCGGCCAAGACTCTTTTCGCGATACAAAGTCAGTTGAGAAGTAGCGTTGGCACCCCTTTTTGGGCTTCGCTTCGCGTGGGCCTTGGCTACTGGCAGGCCGCTTCTATTCGCAAATCCAGAGGGATCTGAAGCCTATCTTATGAAGAATCCTAAGGGATCTCCCTCTTTTGTATTTGCGATCTTATTTCCCATTTCAAACAATTTATTGTTACAATCTTTTTTTAGAGATTTTCTAGGAAGTTTAGTTGAAGTAGGATAGAGGAGTTTTAGGGTTATTTAACCAAACATTGTTTCTCCTCTGTCGGGATCGGATCCTACGTCCTTCTTCTCTTTTCTTCTTCGCCATTGTCAAACTTTGCTCCGGATTTTAATTAAAATCTCGGATTTAATTTATTTATGCAACAACATATATTGTCTTTTTAATTATGAGTATGAGTAACTAAACACCCATTCTTGGTAAGGGTTGATGAGCTAGAGTTCTTATGTGTTCGTGAGATTGAAACCGTGCTTCACAATCTCTTCACTTGTATTTATTTATTTCTTGAGCTTAATTCATCGCTTACTCACTAGAGGCAAGGTTTGATCATCCTTGCACTCTAGTAGAGAAGAGTTGTAGCCGGTCTAGAAGGAAAGGGAGCACCCGTCGGCTAGACAGAGTAGGTAATCAGCGAGAGGGTTCTGGCGTTTTCACCTCATTAGTAAAAGTTCATTAATTATTAATACAAACACTAATCTGTTTTTTTAAAATAAAAATAAAAAAATAGTAATCTAATAAATTAGTAGCATTAGATTCTTTGTGTCCACTTTGATTTAATTGATTGCCATATCCGATAAGTTTCAAACAATTTTAAAACCAGCACATTGCCTGAAATAATGCAATATTAATTAAACAAATCTCTTCCAACAATGGACCAAATGGTGTCAAAATAATTCAATAATAATTAAATAGATCTCGTTTAATTGTAGCTATAATATGCTCAAAACATAGTAATTACCAAACGAAAGATAGAAAGAGAGACTCAAACGATTTTGATTGCTCATCAACAATGGATGGCAATCAAAATAGAAAAAAATCCAAATGCATCCTTCTTGTCAACACTAAAATTGATAAATATGTATTTTTCTAGTAAAATGCAATGCTGAGCAAACTTGTTTTCAGATTCTAACAAAAATACAGAATGACTTATCAACTAACTAATAATAAGATCAAAGGATCGGTCGCTAGATCAGAGGAGACTGCATAGAATGTCACCAACGTAGAACCAACACTCAGATTTATATATCCCTACCATGCTACTCCCTCCGGACATAAATAATTGTCACTTTCCTACGATTTTTTTGACACTATTAATTGTCATTTTACCTTTTGTAACAGTAATTTTTAGAGAATATTACTAAAATGCCCTCTTCATTAAACTCCAAAATCCAAAATCATCTCTCACGACTTCACTTTTCACTTTTTTTCTTTTCTTTCTTTCCTTCCTTTCCTCTCCTCTCACAGCAGCATCACTCTCCTCTTTTTATTTCTTTTCTTTTCTTTCTCTCTTCCTCACGACCTCATTCTCCTCTCTCCTCTCTCCTCTTTTTTATTTCTTTTCTTTCTCTCTTCCTCACGACCTCACTCTCCTCTCTTCTTGATAGATCGTGATGATGGGTGACTATTTTAGGAGTTTGGGTGTGTTGATTTGGTCTCCTCTCTCCTCTTTTTTATTTCTTTTCTTTCTCTCTTCCTCACGACCTCACTCTCCTCTCTTCTTGACAGATCGTGATGATGGGTGACTATTTTAGGAGTTTGGGTGTGTTGATTTGGTGGTTATTGGTGCTGACTGGGGCTGGTGATTGAGAGAGGCAGTGGGTGGTTGCCGGCGGTGATGATTGATGGTGGCTGCTGGTTTCTTGGGTTTGGTTACAGATCGAGTGACTGGGATGGATTGAATTTGTTTGGGAGAGATGGATCTAATTAATTTGGTAGATATGGCTTGAGATTCGGTACTGATTGGTAGCTTCAACTGTCGCCAAGTACCAATTCAAATGAAGAAAGCCAAAATTTGGGAGGAGAATCCAGACCCATTTGAAGGAAACCAAGACTGCAGAATTTGAAAATTTGATAAGAGAGAATGGCAGTGGTTGTTATTTGCCAAATAGTCCAGGGGCAATTTCAAAGTATCACACATTAAAATACAATAAAAAATTATTCACTCCCTCTGCCAGAACGACATATATATATATATATATATATATATATATATATATATATATATATATATATATGTCCGGAGGGAGTATTATTGATGCTTCTCTCAATATTTATTAGCGCATATCTGCACAAAACACGACCACAAATATACATAGGAGACGAGACGAGGCGAGAGCACGGGACAACCCAGGGTACTTGCAGATATTCTTCTACATCAATCACTTTGTTACTCTGTAGGTCTGTGCATATAACAAAGACACAATCAAACTCCACATAAGAAAAGAAAATCGACATATATCCCATTGACTTGTAGTAGTTTTGCTTACCGACCGAATAAGAGTGCAAGGAAGATTAAGACAATCGAGAATAAGAACTACTAATAACAAAGTAGAATATTAACAAACCTTGACTCGTTTCAAAAGCTCCTTAGCCCTTGCATTATTCTTGAAATGATCACGTACAGGCTGCAGAAAATATTAAGCACATTGTTGGTTAGCTGACAATACAGGATAACACACGCCTCAGCGGTCAATTGGTAGAACTCTTGTTTTTATATATAAAGGAATAGTGTATGGTTAGTGGAAACGAACTTCCCTTTCAATCAAGATACGCACAGAACAGGGTTGGTAAGTGACAAAATTCAACAAGCCACAAGAAACATTTTTTTCGCAATTCACAGACATCACTTTCCTGCGATTTAATGAAACAGTATAGGTTCCAGCGTTTAATTACCTGCAGTATCTTATTCAATGCCTTTGATAGAGCAGGCTTGAGGTCAGCAGGATGCAAGCCCTCGTTTTCATACTCAGTAACAAGTTCTTCAAAGCTAAGGAAGGTCCTGTATCAATGTAAGAAAGTTAGTGCATTAAGTGGCATACCACAGTTGACAGCAATAAGAAATTGCTATACTCACAATCTACGAGTAACATTTCATGATGAATAACTAGGAAATTAAAGACATCATTATAATCGAGTAAACTCGCAAATTAATTCCCGGGAAGTGGCTTAAACCCTCCAAACGGTCCAAATAATAAAAAACAGGGGAAAACATGAAACAGTGAAATAAAAGGAAGGCAACAGGGCTTACTTCTCTCCTCCATTTTCTGGTTTACGTTCCACCTTGAACTCATTAAACCATGGAAAGATAATGTATTTGATGTATTCCAGGCAAGGATTCCCTTCAACAATCTTTGGGGGACAGTACGCCTTCTTTATTTTCAAGTTCACTTCTGCCTAAGAGCAGTGGAAAGAGAAAAAAATACTAATGCAACAAGCAGGGACAGTGATAAAATGCAGCAGTAATAAGCAGGCAAGCTTTATATTTGACATTAATTGAATTCCCATGTTACGAGGTCTCTTAATCTTACAATTGCTACTCTATGATAAAACTGAAGCCATACCTCTTCATCCTCCATGTAGATGGAAGAAGAAGGATCACTCTTTGACATCTTTTCTTGCCCTTGCTGCAAACCCGGTAACATGTCTGAGATCATTAAAACCGGATCATAATCCATAAGAATAGTGAAACCTTGAACGAAATGATGATAACAAATTGACTGCAAGGAATTAAGGACGTACGATGAGACAAAATTATAGGCTTGTTTTTCCTCTTGATGTCATGGCAGTACTCTCTCGCAAGAACATTCACCTTGCGCTGATCCATGCCCATTTGGCAAATGTCAGCCTGTTCACCATGATGATCAATTCAAGTTACAAACAATGCAGAAAGAGTTCCATAGCCAGAGTTTAAAGCCAGCACGGTATGCATTCCTTCCTATTAGAGGTTTCTTTCCAACCTCTTCCAGAAGTGTCATGGCCACATAGAAACAAACACCGGTTGAACAAATAACTAACAGTCAAGGTAGTTATGAAAAAAAAAGGCAGGTATAAAGTAAAATAAATCATCAAGTAAATCAAATTGGTAATAAGATAATAAGCAGCCAGAAAGAAGCAACACTGATAAAACAAACATGGATTCAGCTAGTGGCGAGGTATTAGAGGATTTAGTAGTAGGTTGCGGGTTCAACACCTAAGAATACCAAACAAATACAAGACAAACAAATATATACACAATGTCAAATACATGGGGTTGACTTACTTGATGTCAGGATCAGTTTATTTATGCGAAAAGGATACATAGAGGATGAAAAAAAAGAGCACAAAATGCTTGTTTTACATGTGAGATTCTAGTGGACAAATGGATGACATTTATTACTATGGTGCATTGTATTTTTACAAAATTAGCACTCTTTAGAAATGTTTTTTCAATCCACCAATACTCATATAACTCGCTCAATAGAAAAATAATCCATTTCTAGGAACAACTCAACTGGCAATTTGAGTACTAAATGGGGGAAATATAAGTGGCTGCCTGTAAATTCCAGAGAACAATGTCTATCAAAACCAACAAGCAAGAGCCTTAATTCTAATCGATAGGGGCAAGCACCTTGAGGAAAAAAATGTCAGCACATTGCATGCACGGGTACAAAATCTGGGCACCAGTCAACTCATCACTCTCATTACGACCCATAATTTGACAACACCTAAGAAGGACAAGAAAGCAATACTTTTAGCTCACAAGTAACAGATGATTCATGAGATTCACAGTGTAATCCAAGCTCCGTTACCTCATAATCCTAGGAAGCTTGTTGCTGCAGGCTATATCCATTACAAGAGGCCAGTACTCTGATGCCCTGGAGTTGATTTCATCTGAAGACCAAAGGAACTGTACATTACCCGCTTCAATATTCATTCCAACAGCCTTCCAAATCTCAATCAAGTACTCTCCTACTACTTTAATTTTGGCCAAGTCACCTCCCATTTTGTTGTTCAGTTTAGCAAACCAATCAGCAATCCAAATCTTGACATGGCAGCCAGCTGAAGTCAGCTTGTTCACATTTATTGCTTTCATAACTCCCTGGCAACATGAGCATGGAAAAAACAAACAAAATGAGAAATCAAATAAACAAAAACAAATGCGTATAGCTCACATGGAAAACAAATCAACACTTGAGGAAATAATTAAAATGAAGGACCTGGGCAATGTGCATTCTGCCAGAGGGCTCAAACCCATCATAGCAAATGGGATTAGGCTTATGTTTGAGCAAATTGAGGAGCTCATCATCTTGAATACACTCTTCTCCAATACTCCTCACAATTTGAAACCTTTCTAGCAGATTCATCCTACACTCACAACCAAAACTACAATTCACTACAAATCAAAATCTAACTACAATGACCCATAAAACAAAGACAAGAAAGAAGAAGAAATGCGATAAGATTGGAGGATTGGATTACTCTGGAGTGGAGGAAGATGAGGCTGCGACAGTGAGGTATTCCAATTCTTGGGTAGGCGGAGTTTGCTGCACTTGCTCTTTGTTATGAGCTGCACTCTTTTTCCTAGATTGGCGATGCGCTAGTCTTTTGAGGGCAAGAAGCGAGAACTTTGTAATTGTGATTCGGTTGGCTTCATTAACCCATCAATCACAATTACAAAGTTTACAACTTGTTAGAAGGCGATGCGCTAGTCTTTTGAGGGCAAGAAGCGAGAACTTTGTAATTGTGATTCGGTTGGCTTCATTAACCCATCAATCACAATTACAAAGTTTACAACTTGTTAGAAGGTGGCCCTCGCTTCTTGCAATCAAACGCCAATCTAGTAAAAGAAAGCGTGTGCAGCTCATAACAATGGCGGAGGAAGTGAAGCAAACTCCAATTCTTGGGTAGGTGGAGTTTGCTGCGTGCACGCCGTTGTAAACTTTGTAATTGTGATTGTTTTAAAATGAATAAATGAAGCCCGACCTAAGCTTACTTGAGCTGAACAATCACAATAGCCCAACCTAAGCTTACTTGAGCTGAACAATCACAATTACAAAGTTTACAACTTGTTAGAAGGCGACCCACTCTAAGACTAGCGCATCGCCAATCTAGTAAAAGAAAGCGTGTGCAGCTCATAACAATGGCGGAGGAAGTGAAGCAAACTACAACTACCCAACAATTGGAATTGGAATCCCTCTGTCGCTGCCTCATCTTCCTCCATATGTCGCCGACCACCTTACAAATCCGGTCGTCGAAATCGAACTAAATACACATACAAGGCAAACCCAACCCCGTACATATCATCATACCCAATACAAATCAAACCCAATCCGTTTATCTCCTCCTCAAATCCGAAACAGCCATGCAAATCAAACAACAAGCACGACAGCAGACCAAACAATAAGCAAGAAAAGAAACAGAAAAGCCAGAGAGTATTTTTTGTACTTGCGTCGCTGCCGGAGTTGGAGGAGGGAGAGCGCGGTGCTGTGGCGGCTATTGGTCGGTGATGGTGATTGAGCGGGAGATGGAGTGAATTTGAGGATGGAAGGTAGTGATTGAGGTGTGGTGGTGACAGGTTTAGTGTGGCTGCGTTTTAGAGGAAGAGGAGACGATGTTTTGTATTTATTGTTAGGGTTTGGTTGGTGTTTTGTTTTGAAAAAAAATAAAAAATAAAAAATTCTGGGTCCGGCAGACCCACCGGGCCGGGACCAGGAATCTGGACCCGTTTTTAATCGGGTCGGGTCTAGATCCATTCTGAATGTTTTCAGGCCTGGTCGGGCAGAATTCGGACCCGCACATTCAAATTGACAGCCCAAATTTATATGGGGAAGATCCTAAGAAGGTCTGACCTGTCATGATCATTACCCGTAAAAAAACTAAAAATTTAGTCAAAGAATAATAATAATTCATGTGGTTTAAACTGGATGAAATACTACAAAGCTACATGAACACAATATTTTACATTCTAATTTAAACAAAATTCACGTATTCTCCATAATTCTAGTAATTTTACGTTTATACATATCATTATGTATTATATGAAATAAATTCTAAAATATATATATTTAGTATATATATATATGCATCATAAGTTGTGTTTGTACCTTATAATTTTTAATTTATTATCCTATTTGACCTCCCAATATTTATTCCCTTAAAAAATTTAACTTTTATTTATCAATTTACTATATTTCGTCTCATAAAAAATTTAACATCCTACCCCTTTAAAGAATCATCTTAGCTTCACCACTCGGTAAAAGAAAATATATTTAGTATTTTTCATTTTTTTTCTAGAGCATATTAAATTAAAATTAATCTTGCTCGTGCTAAATCATACTAAATGAATATTATTCCCGCTGCATAAAAATTATTATAAGAAAATATACATAAGTGATAACATGCATTTAAAAAAAAAAGATGAAACAAATGGAGTGCAGTGTAACGTCATAAAATAAGAAATCTGAAAAAAAAAAAAACTAAAACAAATGACGGCGACAGGGGGAGGAGAGGCGGAAGAATAAAGAGAGAGCGGAGCGGCGTGGCGTAGAGGAAGACACGAAGGCGGCTGTGGGTGAAGATACCTACTGTGCCTAAGGAGGAACTAGACTATGGACGCTGAAGGAGACAGAGGATGGCGGAGAGGACAGATTTGGTTGTGGTGGCGGTGGAGAGTCGGTGGAGGAGGAGCGCATGAACAGAAAATAAAAGGACGAAGAAAAGTGTGAACACGTTTGGCAGAGCAGGAGTTATAACAAAAATTAGAAAAATGGTTTTGAAAAAATTAGAAAATTTGATTCCATGTGTTTCTAACTTTCAGTGTTAATTTAAAACAATATTTATTTTAGAGATACGTAAACAATAATTTTTGAAATATTTTCAATTTTCTAAAAATTAGAACTTTTTTCAGAAAATTCTCCGTTCGTAAACAGCCACTTAATTTTTTCATGAAAATTCTCAAGTATCAACTGTAAACTTATAAGGATTAAGGGAAATAAGTTTACCCCACCCTTAATATTTACTCTCTAGAATAGCCATGTTATTAATCCTTGTTGCTTCTGGCTAGGAGAATTGGACTTTGGAGTATTCATGGGCTTAAGTAGATAATTAGGAGGTTCAACTGATTTTCAGTCAAAGGTAGGAGTGAGGATAATTCGATAAATTGATTGAACCGAATTAAAACCAATAATTTTATTTTTTTAAAATCAGACTAAACTAAAATTATTTGAAATTTTGTCGCACATAGAATACGAATTAGGATTTTTTTTATTCAGAAAAAGACGACTGGTTTTTATAATTTTTTTCCGGAAGTTTTTTTCTTCTCAGTTTTAATATTTATTTAAAAGCTCATATCATTGCAATTGGGAACCGGCAATTGGATTGCGGGTTGTGCAGTCAGTATAGGGACTTGTCCCATCCTTGGGGTAGAAATTTGGGCAACATATCATGGTATTCGAGTTGCTAAATCCCCGGGCCACCGGAATTTGTTGATAGAATTGCGATAATTTAACGTCGCCCTGCATATATATGTTGTTTGGTCGTTGTGCTTTAGCCTTGCCATGCATGACTCTTGTGCATGGGCCAGCATTAGGGAAAGCTCTCCTCGGTTCACTTCTTTTCGATAGGGCAAGTGTTCCAGGTAGGAAACTCAATCTGCAGCGAAATTTTTTTTCCACTTGGTCTATTTTTATGCTCCTGATGCTCTCATTTGCTAGAGCATGTTCATAAGAGTATAATTAGTGTTTGGCTTGGTCCTCTAGTGAGTTTTAGCCTATTTTTATGTTCGTGATGGTGTTTGGTGTTTGGTGTTTCGCTCATCTAATGAGTTTTCTTGAAATTTGTTGTTCCTATTTAGAGTGTATTTTAGAACTTGAAGTGTCGGAGAAATAAATCATCTAAATTTGCACGATTTTTACGAAAAAATTTCAACATTAAGAGATTCATTATTCATATATTTATTTATTTTTTCAATATAGGATTTTGATTAGCACACCTAAAATCTGAGTGCAACTAAAATTACCTAATAGGAAAAAATCAATTTCTATGAATAGTACAAATAAAATAGTACCAATGCCTATGAAAAGTCGATCTCCCTCTTTATTCATCTTTCATTAATGAAAATCTTTAATTTGTACCTTTTGAATTAGTACTATTTTATCTTTTAGGAGACGTTGAGGTATTTGAATTGTAATTGATACTAAACCCATAAATTATTCATAGAGATAGAGATTAGCAAGATCATCTAAGGAGAATTAGTAATACCTTAAAAGATAAATGAAATTTGACTACGTACGTCGTTACATACAAATTTCATTAATTTAAAACATATATAAATTTAGTCTTTTTAAATTATTTAACCTTTCGACAGAAAATGAATTTTATTCAAATATAATTAATTTCGGATTGAGCTCCTCTAATTTTCTTTTAAACATGACCAGTTATGTTAAAGGAATCCGAACCGTTCAATAAAATTGGATAAGTGAGATTAAAAATTCAAGTCATTAATGAGTTGACCAGCCAGTGGTCAACTCATTAATGACTTGAATTTTTAATCTCATTCGTCCAATTTTATTGAACGGTTCAAATTCTTCTAATATACTCCCTCCGTAAATAATTACATGACTTCCTCACATCCCAATATTCAGTAGGGAACGCATATCGAGGAGGCCGGATAAGGTACTATTTGACCCCAAAAAAATCCGAAATTTTTTGTGAGCGTACGTTAATCCTTAACGTACTTCCCAGAAAAAATTAGGGGCAAAATTGTCTCAAATAGTGAGTCTACCGGCCGTTTTAAGATACGTGCCGAAACAGTAAAAGCAAATGCTAAAACGTCATCTAATTCTTTACGGAGGGAGTAACTGGTGAAAAATTAGAAGAGCCGGATATTAATTTCTATCTCTTTTCATGCGAACACTTTTCTCATATGCTTGATCCCAAACGGAGTGACTTCTTTGTCACACTCATTAAAAAAATTACTCTTATTTTTCGAAAATAATAATTTTTCAAAAAACATTATTTAAAAAAAAATTCAATTCCCAGGAAAAAATTATTATTGAATGGGAACCTGTCCCGTCCGTCCAAATTTAGATGGACGGGTCTTGTCCGTCCGTTTATTAAATGGACTTTGACAAGTCTGTCCAGTTTACTTATTTGACAAATGGAATTGGTGCAAGGACATCCGTCCGTCCCATATTGCCACCTCTAATTTAAACCCAAAAGAGTTAAGTTTGAAGATCGGTTGAATTGGCACCAATTTTTTTCACCGTTAGACACTTTTGGCACTCAACATTTGTGTCTTTAGATACGTTGACCCAATCATTTAACTTTCCATATAACCGGTTACTTTTTATTTTTTTCTCCATCATACGTATTAAAAATTATTTAAATTAAAAAATTATAGAAAATATAAAAATAATTCAAATAGATTAGAAATTTTAAAAACACATAAAAATAAAAAAAAATTATAAAAATTATAAAATAGTAAAGTTAAATTATGTAATAAAATATAATTTTTAAATAATATAATATAAAAATTAAAAAATTAAAAGTGTGGAAAAATTAAAAACCCATGAAAATAAAATAGTAGTAAAATTTCTTTTAATTTAGTAGAATTTACACTTAGAAAAATTTTAACAAGTTGAAAATTAATGGATGAAAAATAATTTTGGGATATTATTGAATATTAAAATCATTAAAATTATTAAATTGGGTGTATTTGGAGCATTTTATACAAACCTAGGGTGCAATTTAAGCAAATATGAAATATAAGGATGCTATTTTAATTTTTTCTACTTTTAATATTTTATAATACATTTATTCAAAAAAAATCCATATTAGCAATGCACATCTATAGGTATTTATTATTTTAATTATTTTTCTAATTTTTTTAATATAAATAATGAAAAATGAGATAAAACTAACGGTGATAATTGAAAGTTGACTTAGTTGAGTGTCAAAGTGTCTAACTATGTAAAATGTGAGTGTCAAAGTATTTAACGGTACAAAAATTTAGTATCAATTTAACCGACTTTCAAAATTGGGTACTAAAATTTCTAACTCCTCCTAAATTGAATGTAGAAACGTCTTTTCCCCTATTTAAAATTAACATGTACTCCGTATCAACTTTTATTTTTTACTCCCTCTATTTCCAATTAACTGTCACTTTTCTACTGATTCTTACTGTTCATAATACTTGTCATTTTATCTTTTCCGAAGCATATATTTTGTGCAAATGATAATTTTTTTTTATGCATCAACCCAATTTGATGTTGGTGTGATAATTTGAGTGGAAATTAGGAATAAAAATGAAACAATGTGGAATAAAATAAGATCAAAGATCATTGTCTTACGAATTTTTACTATTTCAAAACGTCGTTTAATTGGAAACGGAGGGAGTATTCTTTTTAAAGAATTACCCGTTACCCCTACTGTACCTACAATTTTTCCGCAAGTTTCCTGACTACTGCTCCCCTCTTCCAATTGACCATCGTCTAGAAACAGAAACGCTCATGCCTTACTTGCCAAAAGACTAATCAATTCATTCTGCTTCTCATCTAAAGAAAACACAGCACTCACTTTCTCACTCAGGGCACAAAAGCTAGCTGTCAATCCATTCCATTCCATTCTTCGCTGAACCTAACAAATATCTGCTCAAATCTCTCGCTTCTTTCACTTCTTAATTAATCAGAAAAAAAACTAAGCAATTTGTACTTTTTCTTCATCTAAGTCGATCTAATCAAGCTAGCTACCAGACATTATCTCCAACTATGGCCGGCGTGAACATCTTCAACTGCGTTTGCGATGACTGCTGTAATTCCATAGTAACCAAATTTTTCGATTCGGCTTGTGACTGCTGTAAGCCCACAGTAACCAAATTTTCCCATTTGGCTTATGACTTTTGTACTACGCAACCATCTTATGTGTACTCTCTGGGGACTAATCTTGAAAAGTTAAAGAATGCTCGCTGCGATCTAAAGCACTTGATGGACAATGTGATGGGTTTGGTTGAAACAGCCGAACAGAGTGGCGAACAGAGCATTAGTCTGGTTGAGGAATGGTTTAAGAAGGTGGCGATTCAAAGGGCCGTAGCTGAAAAGTTGCACAGAGAAGGTCAACAACAACATGAGAAATTGCTTTGCACCGTCAAAGTTTGCCCCATCTACGTAGTTGGGCTCAAAATTATCGCCATGATCAAAAGCCTAACTGACCTCAAGAAACAAGGAGACGAGTACAAAGAGAAAGGTGTGGCTAGCAGCGACAAATGGTTTCTACAAGGAAACTGTAGTCCGCATGCTGAAGGAGATTCCAATAGGGAATATGCGACTGTGGGTAATCTGGAAGCTCATAAAGAGGAGGTTTTGGAGTACCTTGAAGGACCAGAGGAGTGGATTGTGGGGGTGTGCGGGCGAGGGGGTGTTGGCAAAACTACCCTGTTGAGACTAATCAATAAGCATTTCAGTGATGGGGGAGATTCTAATCTCCATCTCGTGATCGATGTAGAAGTTAAGGATTTGGGAGTGGAGGATATTCAAAAGGCCATCAGAGAGAAGATGAATGATACGATCCTAGTTGTGGTAGGATGCGTAACAAGTAATTCCCGATCTAGTTCTAGGCTTGGATTTCGATTGCGGAAGATAAACTCAACAAGTACGAGCTTAGACCTAAGGACAACCTGTGTCAACCAACCTAATCGATTTCAAGTGAGGTTCTTGATTCGATCCCGCGACCTATATTCAACCTGTGAATATCAACCTTAGGCGACGACTCAATGGAATGGATTTTCGGGTTTTACTTGCTATCCTAATCGAGTGTCCGGACTCAATGAGGGACAAGATTCGCGAAGAACAATTGAGAAAATTCTCTAATTTTTATTTCAAGATAACATGTTTTCATGATGAAGAGGGTAGCTCCTTTAAATAGGAGAAACCCTGAACTCCTTACATCAGAAATCCTTGCCGTAATAGAATTTCTATAATTATTTAAATAGCTATTTTAATTAAATAGAAGTCAACAAAATTGATTAAGTCCAAAAACCTAATTAAAAACAAGGAATTTGGAGTTTCCAAGTTGGAAATCATCACTCGAGCCAACCTTGACTTCGGCGCTGGCAGCAAGCTTTGATTTTGGAGTTTCCAATTTGGAAATAATACAAACTCCAATCTTGATTTCGGCGCTGGCGGTATGCTGCTAAGCACTGCCCAAAACTCGTCCAAAATCACCTCCTTGGCATCACACTACGCGCTAAAATGTCAACTAGCATAATTTTTGATCCACTCGTTCGATTGGGCTGAAACTTGTCCCAACCGAAAGCTAACATCTTGATGTTTCCATAAAGCCTCTGTTCTCCCAAATCGAACTTCATTTGCTTGTCCATATGCTTGTTGAGAACATGCGATACGCCATGCATGATACATCCTGGGAACGTAACTATGAAGTTTCTCAATGATTGGAGATACGAAAGTGTTGAGCAGAGAGCTGAGTACATCTCCACGGTACTGCAGAAGAAGCAGCAGGAGAAGCAAAATAGGAAATGTGTTCTATTGCTTGATGACATAAGGAAGAGCTCATTTCGTATTGAACCCAGATCACCACTTCAAAGTTGTATTTACAACGCGGAGGAGCATAGTGGTGAAGAAAATAATGGCGAAGAAGACTGTCATTGTTGAGACTTTGAAAGAAGAACATGGCAGAGAACTATTTGAAAAGGCAGTTGTAATAAACAAGTCCACTACAAGTGCAAGAATCTAACGCAAAAGTGTTCCAACGGTGATCCGTCTGTGCGGCGGGCTGCCTTCTGCATTAGTTAAACTTGGTAAAGAATTGGTCGACAAGAACCACGAGGAATGGGAGGATATGATTAGCTTCCTTCAGAATCCTGCACAACAAAACGACAAGGCTGGGTTATTGGAAGAAATGAAATACAGTAATGAGCTTTCGGATGCTCTTGGTACCCGATTTTTGACGCATTTTCACACAGTTATCGCTCATCGCATTATTAGCCCGTTTAAATCGAAATTCTATCAATTTTCGATCTTTGGTCATTTATTTTAATATTTCGTACATTTTTACTGTCTTTTCGTTCGAACTTCTATCGGTCCCGAGCAAGATACCTAGGACCATAGATCGAACGCCGTCTTTCTTTAATTGACAATTATCTACTATTATTTTCTTTCACGTCATCTCATTTTGTTTTATTCAATTTACTTCGCTATAGCATTTATTTTTCGTTCAAACTTTTAAAAATTCCAAGCGAGTAAATTCGAACATTAAATCGAACTTTTTCTTTATTTACTGATTACTATTTATTTTGTTTCATTTTATTGCATGTTTTAGTATTTTTGGTTCGGGATTTTATTCATTTCAAGAAACATTCCTCGTTTTGCTTCCTTTTCTTTGTTTGTGTCCCTATAGCACGTTGTCTTTTCCCTTTCTTCACCCCTATGAATAGCAAGCAAGCTCCTTCATTTCTCTTCACCAAGACATGAGCCGAAGCTTCCTTCACTTGCTCCACAAAGGTTGAAGCTCCCTCTCTAGTTTTAAATTTCCATTTTCAACGTGTTTTCAGCAATATTTTCCAAAATCAAACCGATCGTGGTTTGATGAAATAATTTCCCCTTTCGCTTCAAATAGGTTTGTTTTAATCTCTAGTTTAATTACAGTGCTTCTTTTTAACGAGTCACCGAACGATTCGGACGAATTTTGGTATTTTTGTTAATTAATTTTAATTCATTTTTTAACTTATTAACCACTGTTTTGTTGAAATTAATTTGCTGTAATTGTTCCATTAAATTTCTGTGGTGGTGCTGACTATTTTAGTATAAACGACGTTGGAAATAGAGCATGTTCGCCGGACTATCATCGCCGGCTGTGGCGCCGGCGACACAATGAGAGTCATGAATAGTATGTGAATCTGAAGAGCTGATTATTATTCCCCGTCCAACAAATTATACAAGCTTCAACAACATTACCAAAGTGACCGTGGAGAATTGCCATTTCTTGCAGGACCTCACATATCTCGTTTTGTTGACGGATTTGCAAGTTCTGAAAGTTTCAAATTGTGGGTATTTGAAGGAAATAATTAGAAGAGAGAAATTACCAATAATATTATTCGTATAGGATGGTGATCAGGTCGGTATGCAAGAAAGTATGTTCCCCGATAAACTAAGAACAATATAGCATTAACAAAAAATAGCTGTAAGCATTGGCAGGCGCACACACCATATTACATAAAACAACAACGAAAGTAAATAACTAGTTGGAGCATAGGCCAATCAACTTAGCTAGACAGGGATGTAGATTACTATGAGGCCCACGATTGGTACTAATAAACCAAGAATACACAGAGTGCAGGTATCAACAGATACTTCTTTCTTTCAACTTGATTGGCTAAACCTTCAAGTTTGTAGGCTCTTCACAGCCCACCTGAAAAAAGCATGTATGCCCTAGGGTTGATCTAGTAAAAGGTAAAGGCATAGGACAAACTAGGAACCACTTTATAGTAATGGCCCAACTACTAAACCATATTCTTTTCCTGTCTTCTTTTAAAGTGTTGATCTTATGCTGATGCTTTTATCTCCACAAGGATGCCTCTTATCTGATATTAGATAGATGTAAGATAGTTTTGTTTAAAGTGTAAATGCAGCCAATGAAAGAACCTGAAGCTTGAATTTTCCTTGTGCTCTTTGTTTCGATCAACTCCAAATTCCAAGTCACTGTCCACATTAAAGGGACGTGTTTTTGGCCTTAAAGCTCCTATCCTATTCAACCATATCTAGGGTATCACTCAACATTTTCAACCCAATTCCAAGAGAAGCAAAGCATGCTCATGATTTGTTTCATGTGAATGCACGTCCATAGCTTCCAAAGAAACGACTCTGAGATTTCTACTGCTATACAACAAATGATAAATGCACCAGTAAAATTTTCTAGAGACCAGAAGCTTCCAATAGGCTAACTTGACGTAAATGATTTTCAGAGGCTTGTTCAAGAATCTCTCAGTATGACCAAGGATGAATTTGCAACTCCAAAACAAATCTACATAGTTTCTGATTGATGAATGAAGGAACTAACGGAATAAGGAACCAATTAAATTTCAACCGTATCAAGTTTGGAGAAGGCAAGCTTTGCTTTTGAAACAAGAATAGAAACCTAGCACGATGTGCTTACTTTACTCAATGCTTCTCTATTACATTTTTTCCATTGACAAGCTATTCTTAGTTTACCAAGCAACTCTAGAATACCAATTATTGATATTAAGTCTCCTCCCTAAGAGATTTAGCACATTTACAAACAGTAGAAAGACAAAGATTGACTGCAATGCTTCTCATGGATTTCGTATTGAATGCTTAATAAAACAATAAGTCTTGATTATAACTCAAAGCACATGACACAGCCCTTACAGATATACACAAGAAAACAGTTTAAGAGGATAACTCAAAAGAGAAGAAAGCAATGAAAATGCGGCCGAAAAACAGACAGGAAACAAGACATGCCTGGCCTCTCTTGCAATTAAAATAAGTTTCTCTTAGTCCCACACACTCACTGGATATGGATGGACTCTTCTCACCAGCACACTCCCTATATGGCCGCTTCTCATCCTGAAAGCGTAATGAAAGCAAAAAAAAGACATCGATAACAATTACACCAAAACAGTATAAGTTTCTCGCTCAAGGTGAGAAGCTTGAAAATGAAAAAATACAATTAATAGAGAAAAAAAAAGCAACTACCTTAACACAAGGAGATTCACTTAGACATTTAACCAGCTCCACTGCAAGACCCTTGCACGACTTCGCCATTTATTTCTCCTACTTTTGTTCCTCCTCCTAAACTTCCATAAACATAAAACTTAGAATGATTAAAACAAGAGTTGCTTCAAAATCCTTAGTTCTAAGGAGATAATGCTATTGAAGACAGATTGGTCCTCCAAGGCGGGCTTCCATATTGTAATTGGGCCAACTTCCCCCATCCAAATCAGCAAAAAAAAAACAGCAAATTTTAAGATTCCAATACTTAGACATATGAGTCAGGCATTTCGTCAAACAGTTATTGACCGACGAAGAGAGGCATGTTTAGACATTGCTTGTGACCTATCTATCTATGGTATCATGACCCATCTAATCGCTGCTTAATATATTAAGAGGAATAGAACAGGTAGAAGACGAGCCAACAAATTAACTTGCTCTCCATGTCACATAGATAAGCCATAGGAGACATGAGAAGTGAATGAGAAGGAGACGTCAAACCACCTGAGATTAAGCGAAAGAACTGCTGCGTTTCCGGAAAAATGATTCAATGGCTCCAGAAATTTCCAGGTGCAGGGAAGGAAGTGTTGATCTTCGCCTTCGCGTGGGAAGGGATGGTTTTACGGTTTTTACTTTAGTTTGGGACCAAAACAAAATTTCCCCTCTTAGTTAGGTACTGAAGTCAAACAGAGACCTAACATAAAACATAACCCCTTTCAGTTTAAGGGATAAAAAAAAGACTAATTAATTTACTAAAAAGGTTACTTCTTCTTTTTCTTCTTATTTTCTAAAAAATAAAACTTTTCCACCTTCTTAACCTAATTATGGAGAAAATTATACTTAAAAATTCACCTATTAAGAATCCGATTATATTCGAATAAGATTATTTTTTTAACGAAAAGTCATAAAAGATATTCGAATTTTTTTTTTCCGACGATCAAAAACAAACTTACATCTAATATTCATAAAAAAATAAATTTATAGAAGTAACACTTTATAACATTTTAATTTTGGATGATAGGTAATCAGCGAGAGGGTTCTGGCGTTTTCACCTCATTAGTAAAAGTTCATTAATTATTAATACAAACACTAATCTGTTTTTTTAAAATAAAAATAAAAAAACAGTAATCTAATAAATTAGTAGCATTAGATTCTTTGAGTGTCCACTTTGATTTAATTGATTGCCATATCCGATAAGTTTCAAACAATTTTAAAACCAGCACATTGCCTGAAATAATGCAATATTAATTAAACAAATCTCTTCCAACAATGGACCAAATGGTGTCAAAATAATTCAATAATAATTAAATAGATCTCGTTTAATTGTAGCTATAATATGCTCAAAACATAGTAGTTACCAAACGAAAGATAGAAAGAGAGACTCAAACGATTTTGATTGCTCATTGATTGCATTGCATTTCATCATGTTTTATCGTCCATTTACTAGTTTATTTGGACGGTAATCCTGCTGATCTACCCTTGATTTCCCCTATTCTTTGCAGTTCTGATCTGTTGGTAAAATATTGCAGTTTCCGATTTTCATCGCTGGAGCTGATTTCCCTGTCTTGGCCTAGACCTCGGCCAAGACACTTTCGCATCTCAAGCAGCGCACCAGTCTGATCGTCTTGGCCTAGACTTCGGCCAAGACTCTTTTCGCGATACAAAGTCAGTTGAGAAGTAGCGTTGGCACCCCTTTTTGGGCTTCGCTTCGCGTGGGCCTTGGCTACTGGCAGGCCGCTTCTATTCGCAAATCCAGAGGGATCTGAAGCCTATCTTATGAAGAATCCTAAGGGATCTCCCTCTTTTGTATTTGCGATCTTATTTCCCATTTCAAACAATTTATTGTTACAATCTTTTTTTAGAGACTTTCTAGGAAGTTTAGTTGAAGTAGGATAGAGGAGTTTTAGGGTTATTTAACCAAACATTGTTTCTCCTCTGTCGGGATCGGATCCTACGTCCTTCTTCTCTTTTCTTCTTCGCCATTGTCAAACTTTGCTCCGGATTTTAATTAAAATCTCGGATTTAATTTATTTATGCAACAACATATATTGTCTTTTTAATTATGAGTATGAGTAACTAAACACCCATTCTTGGTAAGGGTTGATGAGCTAGAGTTCTTATGTGTTCGTGAGATTGAAACCGTGCTTCACAATCTCTTCACTTGTATTTATTTATTTCTTGAGCTTAATTCATCGCTTACTCACTAGAGGCAAGGTTTGATCATCCTTGCACTCTAGTAGAGAAGAGTTGTAGCCGGTCTAGAAGGAAAGAGAGCACCCGTCGGCTAGACAGAGTAGGTAATCAGCGAGAGGGTTCTGGCGTTTTCACCTCATTAGTAAAAGTTCATTAATTATTAATACAAACACTAATCTGTTTTTTTAAAATAAAAATAAAAAAATAGTAATCTAATAAATTAGTAGCATTAGATTCTTTGTGTCCACTTTGATTTAATTGATTGCCATATCCGATAAGTTTCAAACAATTTTAAAACCAGCACATTGCCTGAAATAATGCAATATTAATTAAACAAATCTCTTCCAACAATGGACCAAATGGTGTCAAAATAATTCAATAATAATTAAATAGATCTCGTTTAATTGTAGCTATAATATGCTCAAAACATAGTAATTACCAAACGAAAGATAGAAAGAGAGACTCAAACGATTTTGATTGCTCATCAACAATGGATGGCAATCAAAATAGAAAAAAATCCAAATGCATCCTTCTTGTCAACACTAAAATTGATAAATATGTATTTTTCTAGTAAAATGCAATGCTGAGCAAACTTGTTTTCAGATTCTAACAAAAATACAGAATGACTTATCAACTAACTAATAATAAGATCAAAGGATCGGTCGCTAGATCAGAGGAGACTGCATAGAATGTCACCAACGTAGAACCAACACTCAGATTTATATATCCCTACCATGCTACTCCCTCCGGACATAAATAATTGTCACTTTCCTACGATTTTTTTGACACTATTAATTGTCATTTTACCTTTTGTAACAGTAATTTTTAGAGAATATTACTAAAATGCCCTCTTCATTAAACTCCAAAATCCAAAATCATCTCTCACGACTTCACTTTTCACTTTTTTTCTTTTCTTTCTTTCCTTCCTTTCCTCTCCTCTCACAGCAGCATCACTCTCCTCTTTTTATTTCTTTTCTTTTCTTTCTCTCTTCCTCACGACCTCACTCTCCTCTCTCCTCTCTCCTCTTTTTTATTTCTTTTCTTTCTCTCTTCCTCACGACCTCACTCTCCTCTCTTCTTGATAGATCGTGATGATGGGTGACTATTTTAGGAGTTTGGGTGTGTTGATTTGGTCTCCTCTCTCCTCTTTTTTATTTCTTTTCTTTCTCTCTTCCTCACGACCTCACTCTCCTCTCTTCTTGACAGATCGTGATGATGGGTGACTATTTTAGGAGTTTGGGTGTGTTGATTTGGTGGTTATTGGTGCTGACTGGGGCTGGTGATTGAGAGAGGCAGTGGGTGGTTGCCGGCGGTGATGATTGATGGTGGCTGCTGGTTTCTTGGGTTTGGTTACAGATCGAGTGACTGGGATGGATTGAATTTGTTTGGGAGAGATGGATCTAATTAATTTGGTAGATATGGCTTGAGATTCGGTACTGATTGGTAGCTTCAACTGTCGCCAAGTACCAATTCAAATGAAGAAAGCCAAAATTTGGGAGGAGAATCCAGACCCATTTGAAGGAAACCAAGACTGCAGAATTTGAAAATTTGATAAGAGAGAATGGCAGTGGTTGTTATTTGCCAAATAGTCCAGGGGCAATTTCAAAGTATCACACATTAAAATACAATAAAAAATTATTCACTCCCTCTGCCAGAACGACATATATATATATGTCCGGAGGGAGTATTATTGATGCTTCTCTCAATATTTATTAGCGCATATCTGCACAAAACACGACCACAAATATACATAGGAGACGAGACGAGGCGAGAGCACGGGACAACCCAGGGTACTTGCAGATATTCTTCTACATCAATCACTTTGTTACTCTGTAGGTCTGTGCATATAACAAAGACACAATCAAACTCCACATAAGAAAAGAAAATCGACATATATCCCATTGACTTGTAGTAGTTTTGCTTACCGACCGAATAAGAGTGCAAGGAAGATTAAGACAATCGAGAATAAGAACTACTAATAACAAAGTAGAATATTAACAAACCTTGACTCGTTTCAAAAGCTCCTTAGCCCTTGCATTATTCTTGAAATGATCACGTACAGGCTGCAGAAAATATTAAGCACATTGTTGGTTAGCTGACAATACAGGATAACACACGCCTCAGCGGTCAATTGGTAGAACTCTTGTTTTTATATATAAAGGAATAGTGTATGGTTAGTGGAAACGAACTTCCCTTTCAATCAAGATACGCACAGAACAGGGTTGGTAAGTGACAAAATTCAACAAGCCACAAGAAACATTTTTTTCGCAATTCACAGACATCACTTTCCTGCGATTTAATGAAACAGTATAGGTTCCAGCGTTTAATTACCTGCAGTATCTTATTCAATGCCTTTGATAGAGCAGGCTTGAGGTCAGCAGGATGCAAGCCCTCGTTTTCATACTCAGTAACAAGTTCTTCAAAGCTAAGGAAGGTCCTGTATCAATGTAAGAAAGTTAGTGCATTAAGTGGCATACCACAGTTGACAGCAATAAGAAATTGCTATACTCACAATCTACGAGTAACATTTCATGATGAATAACTAGGAAATTAAAGACATCATTATAATCGAGTAAACTCGCAAATTAATTCCCGGGAAGTGGCTTAAACCCTCCAAACGGTCCAAATAATAAAAAACAGGGGAAAACATGAAACAGTGAAATAAAAGGAAGGCAACAGGGCTTACTTCTCTCCTCCATTTTCTGGTTTACGTTCCACCTTGAACTCATTAAACCATGGAAAGATAATGTATTTGATGTATTCCAGGCAAGGATTCCCTTCAACAATCTTTGGGGGACAGTACGCCTTCTTTATTTTCAAGTTCACTTCTGCCTAAGAGCAGTGGAAAGAGAAAAAAATACTAATGCAACAAGCAGGGACAGTGATAAAATGCAGCAGTAATAAGCAGGCAAGCTTTATATTTGACATTAATTGAATTCCCATGTTACGAGGTCTCTTAATCTTACAATTGCTACTCTATGATAAAACTGAAGCCATACCTCTTCATCCTCCATGTAGATGGAAGAAGAAGGATCACTCTTTGACATCTTTTCTTGCCCTTGCTGCAAACCCGGTAACATGTCTGAGATCATTAAAACCGGATCATAATCCATAAGAATAGTGAAACCTTGAACGAAATGATGATAACAAATTGACTGCAAGGAATTAAGGACGTACGATGAGACAAAATTATAGGCTTGTTTTTCCTCTTGATGTCATGGCAGTACTCTCTCGCAAGAACATTCACCTTGCGCTGATCCATGCCCATTTGGCAAATGTCAGCCTGTTCACCATGATGATCAATTCAAGTTACAAACAATGCAGAAAGAGTTCCATAGCCAGAGTTTAAAGCCAGCACGGTATGCATTCCTTCCTATTAGAGGTTTCTTTCCAACCTCTTCCAGAAGTGTCATGGCCACATAGAAACAAACACCGGTTGAACAAATAACTAACAGTCAAGGTAGTTATGAAAAAAAAAGGCAGGTATAAAGTAAAATAAATCATCAAGTAAATCAAATTGGTAATAAGATAATAAGCAGCCAGAAAGAAGCAACACTGATAAAACAAACATGGATTCAGCTAGTGGCGAGGTATTAGAGGATTTAGTAGTAGGTTGCGGGTTCAACACCTAAGAATACCAAACAAATACAAGACAAACAAATATATACACAATGTCAAATACATGGGGTTGACTTACTTGATGTCAGGATCAGTTTATTTATGCGAAAAGGATACATAGAGGATGAAAAAAAAGAGCACAAAATGCTTGTTTTACATGTGAGATTCTAGTGGACAAATGGATGACATTTATTACTATGGTGCATTGTATTTTTACAAAATTAGCACTCTTTAGAAATGTTTTTTCAATCCACCAATACTCATATAACTCGCTCAATAGAAAAATAATCCATTTCTAGGAACAACTCAACTGGCAATTTGAGTACTAAATGGGGGAAATATAAGTGGCTGCCTGTAAATTCCAGAGAACAATGTCTATCAAAACCAACAAGCAAGAGCCTTAATTCTAATCGATAGGGGCAAGCACCTTGAGGAAAAAAATGTCAGCACATTGCATGCACGGGTACAAAATCTGGGCACCAGTCAACTCATCACTCTCATTACGACCCATAATTTGACAACACCTAAGAAGGACAAGAAAGCAATACTTTTAGCTCACAAGTAACAGATGATTCATGAGATTCACAGTGTAATCCAAGCTCCGTTACCTCATAATCCTAGGAAGCTTGTTGCTGCAGGCTATATCCATTACAAGAGGCCAGTACTCTGATGCCCTGGAGTTGATTTCATCTGAAGACCAAAGGAACTGTACATTACCCGCTTCAATATTCATTCCAACAGCCTTCCAAATCTCAATCAAGTACTCTCCTACTACTTTAATTTTGGCCAAGTCACCTCCCATTTTGTTGTTCAGTTTAGCAAACCAATCAGCAATCCAAATCTTGACATGGCAGCCAGCTGAAGTCAGCTTGTTCACGTTTATTGCTTTCATAACTCCCTGGCAACATGAGCATGGAAAAAACAAACAAAATGAGAAATCAAATAAACAAAAACAAATGCGTATAGCTCACATGGAAAACAAATCAACACTTGAGGAAATAATTAAAATGAAGGACCTGGGCAATGTGCATTCTGCCAGAGGGCTCAAACCCATCATAGCAAATGGGATTAGGCTTATGTTTGAGCAAATTGAGGAGCTCATCATCTTGAATACACTCTTCTCCAATACTCCTCACAATTTGAAACCTTTCTAGCAGATTCATCCTACACTCACAACCAAAACTACAATTCACTACAAATCAAAATCTAACTACAATGACCCATAAAACAAAGACAAGAAAGAAGAAGAAATGCGATAAGATTGGAGGATTGGATTACTCTGGAGTGGAGGAAGATGAGGCTGCGACAGTGAGGTATTCCAATTCTTGGGTAGGCGGAGTTTGCTGCACTTGCTCTTTGTTATGAGCTGCACTCTTTTTCCTAGATTGGCGATGCGCTAGTCTTTTGAGGGCAAGAAGCGAGAACTTTGTAATTGTGATTCGGTTGGCTTCATTAACCCATCAATCACAATTACAAAGTTTACAACTTGTTAGAAGGCGATGCGCTAGTCTTTTGAGGGCAAGAAGCGAGAACTTTGTAATTGTGATTCGGTTGGCTTCATTAACCCATCAATCACAATTACAAAGTTTACAACTTGTTAGAAGGCGGCCCTCGCTTCTTGCAATCAAACGCCAATCTAGTAAAAGAAAGCGTGTGCAGCTCATAACAATGGCGGAGGAAGTGAAGCAAACTCCAATTGTTGGGTAGGTTTGGGTAGGTGGAGTTTGCTGCGTGCACGCCTTCTAACAGGTTGTAAACTTTGTAATTGTGATTGTTCAGCTCAAGTAAGCTTAAAATGAATAAATGAAGCCCAACCTAGCTGAACAATCACAATAGCCAACCTAAGCTTACTTGAGCTGAACAATCACAATTACAAAGTTTACAACTTGTTAGAAGGCGACCCACTCTAAGACTAGCGCATCGCCAATCTAGTAAAAGAAAGCGTGTGCAGCTCATAACAATGGCGGAGGAAGTGAAGCAAACTACAACTACCCAACAATTGGAATTGGAATCCCTCTGTCGCTGCCTCATCTTCCTCCATATGTCGCCGACCACCTTACAAATCCGGTCGTCGAAATCGAACTAAATACACATACAAGGCAAACCCAACCCCGTACATATCATCATACCCAATACAAATCAAACCCAATCCGTTTATCTCCTCCTCAAATCCGAAACAGCCATGCAAATCAAACAACAAGCACGACAGCAGACCAAACAATAAGCAAGAAAAGAAACAGAAAAGCCAGAGAGAATTTTTTGTACTTGCGTCGCTGCCGGAGTTGGAGGAGGGAGAGCGCGGTGCTGTGGCGGCTATTGGTCGGTGATGGTGATTGAGCGGGAGATGGAGTGAATTTGAGGATGGAAGGTAGTGATTGAGGTGTGGTGGTGACAGGCTTAGTGTGGCTGCGTTTTAGAGGAAGAGGAGACGATGTTTTGTATTTATTGTTAGGGTTTGGTTGGTGTTTTGTTTTGAAAAAAAATAAAATAAAAAATAAAAAATTCTGGGTCCGGCAGATCCACCGGGCCGGGACCAGGAAACTGGACCCGTTTTTAATCGGGTCGGGTCTAGATCCGTTCTGAATGTTTTCAGGCCTAGCCGGGCAGAATTCGGACCCGCACATTCAAATTGACAGCCCAAATTTATATGGGGAAGATCCTAAGAAGGTCTGACCTATCGTGATCATTACCTGTAAAAAAACTAAAAATTTAGTCAAAGAAGAATAATAATTCATGTGGTTTAAACTGGATGAAGTACTACAAAGCTACATGAACACAATATTTTACATTCTAATTTAAACAAAATTCACGTATTCTCTATAATTCTAGTAATTTTACGTTTATACATATCATTATGTATTATATGAAATAAATTCTAAAATATATATATTTAGTATATATATATGCATCATGTTTGTACCTTATAATTTTTAATTTATTATCCTATTTGACCTCCCAATATTTATTCCCTTAAAAAATTTAACTTTTATTTATCAATTTACTATATTTCGTCTCATAAAAAATTTAACATCCTACCCCTTTAAAGAATCATCTTAGCTTCACCACTCGGTAAAAGAAAATATATTTAGTATTTTTCATTTTTTTTCTAGAGCATATTAAATTAAAATTAATCTTGCTCGTGCTAAATCATACTAAATGAATATTATTCCCGCTGCATAAAAATTATTATAAGAAAATATACATAAGTGATAACATGCATTTAAAAAAAAAAGATGAAACAAATGGAGTGCAGTGTAACGTCATAAAATAAGAAATCTGAAAAAAAAAAAACTAAAACAAATGACGGCGATAGGGGGAGGAGAGGCGGAAGAATAAAGAGAGAGCGGAGCGGCGTGGCGTAGAGGGAGACACGAAGGCAGCTGTGGGTGAAGATACCTACTGTGCCTAAGGAGGAACTAGACTATGGACGCTGAAGGAGACAGAGGACGGCGGAGAGGACAGATTTGGTTGTGGTGGCGGTGGAGAGTCGGTGGAGGAGGAGCGGATGAACAGAAAATAAAAGGACGAAGAAAAGTGTGAACACGTTTGGCAGAGCAGGAGTTATAACAAAAATTAGAAAAATGGTTTTGAAAAAATTAGAAAATTTGATTCCATGTGTTTCTAACTTTCAGTGTTAATTTAAAACAATATTTATTTTAGAGATACGTAAACAATAATTTTTGAAATATTTTCAATTTTCTAAAAATTAGAACTTTTTTCAGAAAATTCTCCGTTCGTAAACAGCCACTTAATTTTTTCATGAAAATTCTCAAGTATCAACTGTAAACTTATAAGGATTAAGGGAAATAAGTTTACCCCACCCTTAATATTTACTCTCTAGAATAGCCATGTTATTAATCCTTGTTGCTTCTGGCCAGGAGAATTGGACTTTGGAGTATTCATGGGCTTAAGTAGATAATTAGGAGGTTCAACTGATTTTCAGTCAAAGGTAGGAGTGAGGACAATTCGATAAATTGATTGAACCGAATTAAAACCAATAATTTTATTTTTTTAAAATCAGACTAAACTAAAATTATTTGAAATTTTGTCGCACATAGAATACGAATTAGGATTTTTTTTATTCAGAAAAAGACGACTGGTTTTTATAATTTTTTTCTGGAAGTTTTTTTCTTCTCAGTTTTAATATTTATTTAAAAGCTCATATCATTGCAACTGGGAACCGGCAATTGGATTGCGGGTTGTGCAGTCAGTATAGGGACTTGTCCCATCCTTGGGGTAGAAATTTGGGCAACATATCATGGTATTTGAGTTGCTAAATCCCCGGGCCACCGGAATTTGTTGATAGAATTGCGATAATTTAACGTCGCCCTGCATATATATGTTGTTTGGTCGTTGTGCTTTAGCCTTGCCATGCATGACTCTTGTGCATGGGCCAGCATTAGGGAAAGCTCTCCTCGGTTCACTTCTTTTCGATAGGGCAAGTGTTCCAGGTAGGAAACTCAATCTGCAGCGAATTTTTTTTTCCACTTGGTCTATTTTTATGCTCTTGATGCTCTCATCTGCTAGAGCATGTTCATAAGAGTATAATTAGTGTTTGGCTTGGTCCTCTAGTGAGTTTTAGTCTATTTTTATGTTCGTGATGGTGTTTGGTGTTTGGTGTTTCGCTCATCTAATGAGTTTTCTTGAAATTTGTTGTTCCTATTTAGAGTGTATTTTAGAACTTGAAGTGTCGGAGAAATAAATCATCTAAATTTGCACGATTTTTACGAAAAAATTTCAACATTAAGAGATTCATTATTCATATATTTATTTATTTTTTCAATATAGGATTTTGATTAGCACACCTAAAATCTGAGTGCAACTAAAATTACCTAATAGGAAAAAATCAATTTCTATGAATAGTACAAATAAAATAGTACCAATGCCTATGAAAAGTCGATCTCCCTCTTTATTCATCTTTCATTAATGAAAATCTTTAATTTGTACCTTTTGAATTAGTACTATTTTATCTTTTAGGAGACGTTGCGGTATTTGAATTGTAATTGATACTAAACCCATAAATTATTCATAGAGATAGAGATTAGCAAGATCATCTAAGGAGAATTAGTAATACCTTAAAAGATAAATGAAATTTGACTACGTACGTCGTTACATACAAATTTCATTAATTTAAAACATATATAAATTTAGTCTTTTTAAATTATTTAACCTTTCGACAGAAAATGAATTTTATTCAAATATAATTAATTTCGGATTGAGCTCCTTTAATTTTCTTTTAAACATGACCAGTTATGTTAAAGGAATCCGAACCGTTCAATAAAATTGGATAAGTGAGATTAAAAATTCAAGTCATTAATGAGTTGACCAGCCAGTGGTCAACTCATTAATGACTTGAATTTTTAATCTCATTCGTCCAATTTTATTGAACGGTTCAAATTCTTCTAATATACTCCCTCCGTAAATAATTACATGACTTCCTCGCATCCCAATATTCAGTAGGGAACGCATATCGAGGAGGCCGGATAAGGTACTATTTGACCCAAAAAAAATCCGAAATTTTTTGTGAACGTACGTTAATTCTTAACGTACTTCCCAGAAAAAATTAGGGGCAAAATTGTCTCAAATAGTGAGTCTACCGGCCGTTTTAAGATACATGCCGAAACAGTAAAAGCAAATGCTAAAACGTCATCTAATTCTTTATGGAGGGAGTAACTGGTGAAAAATTAGAAGAGCCGGATATAATTCCCGATCCTAGTTGTGGTAGGATGCGTAACAAGTAATTCCCGATCTAGTTCTAGGCTTGGATTTCGATTGCGGAAGATAAACTCAACAAGTACGAGCTTAGACCTAAGGACAACCTGTGTCAACCAACCTAATCGATTTCAAGTGAGGTTCTTGATTCGATCCCGCGACCTATATTCAACCTGTGAATATCAACCTTAGGCGACGACTCAATGGAATGGATTTTCGGGTTTTACTTGCTATCCTAATCGAGTGTCCGGACTCAATGAGGGACAAGATTCGCGAAGAACAATTGAGAAAATTCTCTAATTTTTATTTCAAGATAACATGTTTTCATGATGAAGAGGGTAGCTCCTTTAAATAGGAGAAACCCTGAACTCCTTACATCAGAAATCCTTGCCGTAATAGAATTTCTATAATTATTTAAATAGCTATTTTAATTAAATAGAAGTCAACAAAATTGATTAAGTCCAAAAACCTAATTAAAAACAAGGAATTTGGAGTTTCCAAGTTGGAAATCATCACTCGAGCCAACCTTGACTTCGGCGCTGGCAGCAAGCTTTGATTTTGGAGTTTCCAATTTGGAAATAATACAAACTCCAATCTTGATTTCGGCGCTGGCGGTATGCTGCTAGTGGCTTAGCGGCATGCTGCTAAGCACTGCCCAAAACTCATCCAAAATCACCTCCTTGGCATTCACACTGCGCGCTAAAATGTCAACTAGCATAATTTTTTATCCACTCGTTCGATTGGGCTGAAACTTGTCCCAACCGAAAGCTAACATCTTGATGTTTCCATAAAGCCTCTGTTCTCCCAAATCGAACTTCATTTGCTTGTCCATATGCTTGTTGCGAACATGCGATACGCCATGTATGATACATCCTGGGAACGTAACTATGAAGTTTCTCAATGATTGGATATACAAAAGTGTTGAGCAGAGAGCTGAGTACATCTCCACGGTACTGCAGAAGAAGCAGCAGGAGAAGCAAAATAGGAAATGTGTTCTATTGCTTGATGACATAAGGAAGAGCTCATTCGTATTGAACCCAGATCACCACTTCAAAGTTATATTTACAATGCAGAGGAGCATAGTGGTGAAGAAAATAATGGCGAAGAAGACTGTCATTGTTGAGACTTTGAAAGAAGAACATGGCAGAGAACTATTTGAAAAGGCAGTTGGAATAAACAAGTCCACTACAAGTGCAAGAATCTAACGCAAAAGTGTTCCAACGGTGATCCGTCTGTGCGGCGGGCTGCCTTCTGCATTAGTTAAACTTGGTAAAGAATTGGTCGACAAGAACCACGAGGAATGGGAGGATATGATTAGCTTCCTTCAGAATCCTGCACAACAAAACAACAAGGCTGGGTTATTGGAAGAAATGAAATACAGTAATGAGCTTTCGGATGCTCTTGGTACCCGATTTTTGACGCATTTTCGCACAATTATCGTTCATCGCATTATTAGCCCGTTTAAATCGAAATTCTATCAATTTTCGATCTTTGGTCATTTAGTTTAATATTTCGTACATTTTTACTGTCTTTTCGTTCGAACTTCTATCAGTCCCGAGCAAGATACCTAGGACCATAGATCGAACGCCGTCTTTCTTTAATTGACAATTATCTACTATTATTTTCTTTCACGTCATCTCATTTTGTTTTATTCAATTTACTTCGCTATAGCATTTATTTTTCGTTCAAACTTTTAAAAATTCCAAGCGAGTAAATTCGAACATTAAATCGAACTTTTTCTTTATTTACTGATTACTATTTATTTTGTTTCATTTTATTGCATGTTTTAGTATTTTTGGTTCGGGATTTTATTCATTTCAAGCAACATTCCTCGTTTTGCTTCCTCTTCTTTGTTTGCGTCCCTATAGCACGTTGTCTTTTCCCTTTCTTCACCCCTATGAGTAGCAAGCAAGCTCCTTCATTTCTCTTCACCAAGACACGAGCCGAAGCTTCCTTCACTTGCTCCACAAAGGTGGAAGCTCCCTCTCTAGTTTTAAATTTCCATTTTCAACGTGTTTTCAGCAATATTTTCCAAAATCAAACCGATCGTGGTTTGATGAAATAATTTCCCCTTTCGCTTCAAATAGGTTTGTTTTAATCTCTAGTTTAATTATAGTGCTTCTTTTTAACGAATCACTGAACGATTCGGACGAATTTCGGTATTTTTGTTAATTAATTTTAATTTATTAACCACTGTTTTGTTGAAATTAATTTGCTGTAATTGTTCCATTAAATTTCTGTGGTGGTGCTGACTATTTTAGTATAAACGACGTTGGAAATGGAGCATGTTCGCCGGACTATCATCGCCGGCTGTGGCGCCGGCGACACAATGAGAGTCATGAATAGTGAGAGCCAACGACTCTCACTCCCAATTGTTTGGCCTGGGCCGCGCAGGCCCCAGCGATGAAGCAGCGCGCGCACTCGAGAGGGATGGCTGGGCCTTCGGCCCAGCAAGTAAGGACAGCAGATGGGCAGCTTCAGCCCAAGCTGAGCTGGGCTTGACCCAGCTATGAGCCCAACCTGGTGGGCCCACTCTCGGCCCAGTGGACTGAGCCCAATTTTTAGACCCGTCGTTTTTTCGTGCCTTCATACACTTGTACTGTTTATTTATTTTCGCACTTGTACTATTTATTTTTTGTATGCCTGTACTGTTTATTTATTTTCGTATGCTTTTGCATGTTTAATTATTTTGCTTGTGTTTGACCATCAAAATTAATTATGTCACTTGCGTACAATAATCTTGATGCCGATTATTCATATGCTCGCACTACTTAACTAATTATTTTTGCATGCTTAAATAATTGTTCTACTCGCATTTTATTGCTAAAATGAATTATTTTGTTTGCTTGTGATAAATCGTTAAATATTTAGCTGTTTATCAATTACTATTTACTCGCACTAATAATCTCGATTTTGTAGGGTAAATCAACCAATACTCTTCACAAGTAAACGTTTCTCGCCCCTTTATTTTTTCATGTTTTTAAACAAATACTCTCATATGCATGAATATATAGAATTGTTAGAATCCATTGGGCATGATCACATAAATTAGGATATTTTATTTTTCAAACATGATTAAACACCTCTCATCTGGTAACCCTTTTAGGATGTGATTCGGGTGCATGACACCTTCCCGAATCCATAATACGACCCCGAACCGCTGTTCTCGGGTTCAGATCCTTTTTGCCTTAGCTTTTTTATTTTTATACCATGACTTTAGGTTCTCTAAACTAGGGCTGTTCATCGAAATTCCGAAATTTTTAAAATTCATTCTGTTCCGTTCCGTAATTTTCAAATTCTGAAATTTCCGTTCCGAAATTATTACGGAACGGAATTTCGGAATTCTGAACTTCCAAACTTTTTTTTCAAATAAAAAAATTAGAAATTAAAAACTTTTTTTTTGCATCCTTCTTGCTCTTGGCACCTGCAGCCTGCAAGTCTACAACCAAGAAATAAATATTAGACATGGGTTTGAGCAGCAAAGAGATGAAGACATGGGTTTGAGTATCTAACGTGCGAATCGGCGATTGCAGAGGAGAAGGAGCGGCCGAGCTGGCGTCGTGCGACAGCGAGAGAGGAGAAGGACCGGCCGAGCGGGCGTCGTGTGCGACTGCGAAAGAGGAGAAGGACGACTGCGATGATTTAGGGATTAATTACGGTTTAGGAAATTAGGAGCTTTAGGAAATTAGGCCATAGGGCCGGCTGTTTGATGAAAGTTGGAAGTTTGGAACGACGTCGTGTTTGGACCTTAAAAATACTTACGCATGAATAATATGTCATATATTAATATATATATATATAATAATAATTTCGGAATTTCAGAAAGTTCGGAAAGGATACATTCCGTTCCATTCCAAAATAAAGTTTGGAACGGAACATTCCGTTCCGTATTCTGAAATTCTGAATTTTTTTGTTCCGAACTTTATTTTGGAACGGAATGGAATTTCGGAATTCCGATTCCGAAATTCCGATGAACACCCCTACTCTAAACCTTACCAACAAAATAGGGTGGCGACTTCATTTACATTATGTGAGATGAGCTAGATTTCGTCTCACATCCGTCCCAAACCCGCGTCGCGCAAAAAAATCCAAAAAGGGAGTGCGACAGATGCGGATTGTCAAGAATGCTTCTTGTACTCGTGTGTTCTTACCGGGAGATTCCTACATTCCCACATGTGAGTTGGAGGAGGTGTGGATTTATGGAAATTGTTCGATTCACTTTATAGGTAAGTCTGATGGCCGTCGTCATCGTGCACGCGAGATTATTAGAACTCTTAGTGATGAAAGTTTACTTGAATGGACCGATAAAGGGGTAAAGTTGCATAATGTGGTCCGGTGCATGTTTGTGGTTGGCAAAAGATAGAATGGTGTCGGTGGGGAGTAGTGGAGAAAACTCAGCAACAGATCAGAGGAAGAGAGTGTTATTGATGATGAATGAGTTGCCAAAGAATAATACGTTGCCTAAAGATATACGTCGCAATCTTAGAAAAGAACTCCCAAAAAGTATATCGGGTTTTAGATCGTTAAAATATCTTGATATATCATTTACCAAGATAAGAAAGCTGCCGAAGCTTATGAAGTACTTGAATTACTTGAATGTCAATGATCTGGACCTGGAATTTGACGGATCAAAGAAAGTCATCTCCAAATTGTCATGTTTGCAAGTGCTGAGGATGCTGTGCGGATATAGTTATGAGAAGGAGGTATCTGGAAAAGAGGTCGCGGAGCATGTGCTCGAGGTGCTGAAGAGTTTGGAGTGTTTGAATGTGTTGGAGATTGAATTGAAAACTTCTTCCGCTTTTGAGAAGTTGTTCAATGACTTTGAGGAGTTGTTGAAAAAGATGCGACGTCTGTCCATTAGGGGATTTAAAAAATCAGAGACTGATGGGAAGTGTGTTGTTTATTTGTCGAAGAAGATGGATAAATTGGTAGAGCTTTTGGGTACAGGATGTGAATCTGAAGAGCTGATTATTATTCCCCGTCCAACAAATTATACAAGCTTCAACAACATTACCAAAGTGACCGTGGAGAATTGCCATTTCTTGCAGGACCTCACATATCTCGTTTTGTTGACGGATTTGCAAGTTCTGAAAGTTTCAAATTGTGGGTATTTGAAGGAAATAATTAGAAGAGAGAAATTACCAATAATATTATTCGTATAGGATGGTGATCAGGTCGGTATGCAAGAAAGTATGTTCCCCGATAAACTAAGAACAATATAGCATTAACAAAAAATAGCTGTAAGCATTGGCAGGCGCACACACCATATTACATAAAACAACAACGATAGTAAATAACTAGTTGGAGCATAGGCCAATCAACTTAGCTAGACAGGGATGTAGATTACTGTGAGGCCCACGATTGGTACTAATAAACCAAGAATACACAGAGTGCAGGTATCAACAGATACTTCTTTCTTTCAACTTGATTGGCTAAACCTTCAAGTTTGTAGGCTCTTCACAGCCCACCTGAAAAAAGCATGTATGCCCTAGGGTTGATCTAGTAAAAGGTAAAGGCATAGGACAAACTAGGAACCACTTTATAGTAATGGCCCAACTACTAAACCATATTCTTTTCCTGTCTTCTTTTAAAGTGTTGATCTTATGCTGATGCTTTTATCTCCACAAGGATGCCTCTTATCTGATATTAGATAGATGTAAGATAGTTTTGTTTAAAGTGTAAATGCAGCCAATGAAAGAACCTGAAGCTTGAATTTTCCTTGTGCTCTTTGTTTCGATCAACTCCAAATTCCAAGTCACTGCCCACATTAAAGGGACGTGTTTTTGGCCTTAAAGCTCCTATCCTATTCAACCATATCTAGGGTATCACTCAACATTTTCAACCCAATTCCAAGAGAAGCAAAGCATGCTCATGATTTGTTTCACGTGAATGCACGTCCATAGCTTCCAAAGAAACGACTCTGAGATTTCTACTGCTATACAACAAATGATAAATGCACCAGTAAAATTTTCTAGAGACCAGAAGCTTCCAATAGGCTAACTTGACGTAAATGATTTTCAGAGGCTTGTTCAAGAATCTCTCAGTATGACCAAGGATGAATTTGCAACTCCAAAACAAATCTACATAGTTTCTGATTGATGAATGAAGGAACTAACGGAATAAGGAACCAATTAAATTTCAACCGTATCAAGTTTGGAGAAGGCAAGCTTTGCTTTTGAAACAAGAATAGAAACCTAGCACGATGTGCTTACTTTACTCAATGCTTCTCTATTACATTTTTTCCATTGACAAGCTATTCTTAGTTTACCAAGCAACTCTGGAATACCAATTATTGATATTAAGTCTCCTCCCTAAGAGATTTAGCACATTTACAAACAGTAGAAAGACAAAGATTGACTGCAATGCTTCTCATAGATTTCGTATTGAATGCTTAATAAAACAATAAGTCTTGATTATAACTCAAAGCACATGACACAGCCCTTACAGATATACACAAGAAAACAGTTTAAGAGGATAACTCAAAAGAGAAGAAAGCAATGAAAATGCGGCCGAAAAACAGACAGGCAACAAGACATGCCTGGCCTCTCTTGCAATTAAAATAAGTTTCTCTTAGTCCCACACACTCACTGGATATGGATGGACTCTTCTCACCAGCACACTCCCTATATGGCCGCTTCTCATCCTGAAAGCGTAATGAAAGAAAAAAAAAGACATCGATAACAATTACACCAAAACAGTATAAGTTTCTCACTCAAGGTGAGAAGCTTGAAAATGAAAAAATACAATTAATAGAGAGAAAAAAAAGCAACTACCTTAACACAAGGAGATTCACTTAGACATTTAACCAGCTCCACTGCAAGACCCTTGCACGACTTCGCCATTTATTTCTCCTACTTCTGTTCCTCCTCCTAAACTTCCATAAACATAAAACTTAGAATGATTAAAACAAGAGTTGCTTCAAAATCCTTAGTTCTAAGGAGATAATGCTATTGAAGACAGATTGGTCCTCCAAGGCGGGCTTCCATATTGTAATTGGGCCAACTTCCCCCATCCAAATCAGCAAAAAAAAACAGCAAATTTTAAGATTCCAATACTTAGACATATGAGTCAGGCATTTCGTCAAACAGTTATTGACCGACGAAGAGAGGCATGTTTAGACATTGCTTGTGACCTATCTATCTATGGTATCATGACCCATCTAATCGCTGCTTAATATATTAAGAGGAATAGAACAGGTAGAAGACGAGCCAACAAATTAACTTGCTCTCCATGTCACATAGATAAGCCATAGGAGACATGAGAAGTGAATGAGAAGGAGACGTCAAACCACCTGAGATTAAGCGAAAGAACTGCTGCGTTTCCGGAAAAATGATTCGATGGCTCCAGAAATTTCCAGGTGCAGGGAAGGAAGTGTTGATCTTCGCCTTCGCGTGGGAAGGGATGGTTTTACGGTTTTTACTTTAGTTTGGGACCAAAACAAAATTTCCCCTCTTAGTTAGGTACTGAAGTCAAACAGAGACCTAACATAAAACATAACCCCTTTCAGTTTAAGGGATAAAAAAAAGACTAATTAATTTACTAAAAAGGTTACTTCTTCTTTTTCTTCTTATTTTCTAAAAAACAAAACTTTTCCACCTTCTTAACCTAATTATGGAGAAAATTATACTTAAAAATTCACCTATTAAGAATCCGATTATATTCGAATAGGATTAATTTTTTAACGAAAAGTCATAAAAGATATTCGAATTTTTTTTTTCCGACGATCAAAAACAAACTTACATCTAATATTCATAAAAAAATTAATTTATAGATGTAACACTTTATAACATTTTAATTTTGGATGATAGGTAATCAGCGAGAGGGTTCTGGCGTTTTCACCTCATTAGTAAAAGTTCATTAATTATTAATACAAACACTAATCTGTTTTTTTAAAATAAAAATAAAAAAACAATAATCTAATAAATTAGTAGCATTAGATTCTTTGAGTGTCCACTTTGATTTAATTGATTGCCATATCCGATAAGTTTCAAACAATTTTAAAACCAGCACATTGCCTGAAATAATGCAATATTAATTAAACAAATCTCTTCCAACAATGGACCAAATGGTGTCAAAATAATTCAATAATAATTAAATAGATCTCGTTTAATTGTAGCTATAATATGCTCAAAACATAGTAGTTACCAAACGAAAGATAGAAAGAGAGACTCAAACGATTTTGATTGCTCATTCATTGCATTGCATTTCATCATGTTTTATCGTCCATTTACTAGTTTATTTGGACGGTAATCCTGCTGATCTACCCTTGATTTCCCCTGTTCTTTGCAGTTCTGATCTGTTGGTAAAATATTGGAGTTTCCGATTTTCATCGCTGGAGCTGATTTCCCTGTCTTGGCCTAGACACTTTCGCATCTCAAGCAGCGCACCAGTCTGATCGTCTTGGCCTAGACTTCGGCCAAGACTCTTTTCGCGATACAAAGTCAGTTGAGAAGTAGCGTTGGCACCCCTTTTTGGGCTTCGCTTCGCGTGGGCCTTGGCTACTGGCAGGCCGCTTCTATTCGCAAATCCAGAGGGATCTGAAGCCTATCTTATGAAGAATCCTAAGGGATCTCCCTCTTTTGTATTTGCGATCTTATTTCCCATTTCAAACAATTTATTGTTACAATCTTTTTTTAGAGATTTTCTAGGAAGTTTAGTTGAAGTAGGACAGAGGAGTTTTAGGGTTATTTAACCAAACATTGTTTCTCCTCTGTCGGGATCGGATCCTACGTCCTTCTTCTCTTTTCTTCTTCGCCATTGTCAAACTTTGCTCCGGATTTTAATTAAAATCTCGGATTTAATTTATTTATGCAACAACATATATTGTCTTTTTAATTATGAGTATGAGTAACTAAACACCCATTCTTGGTAAGGGTTGATGAGCTAGAGTTCTTATGTGTTCGTGAGATTGAAACCGTGCTTCACAATCTCTTCACTTGTATTTATTTATTTCTTGAGCTTAATTCATCGCTTACTCACTAGAGGCAAGGTTTGATCATCCTTGCACTCTAGTAGAGAAGAGTTGTAGCCGGTCTAGAAGGAAAGGGAGCACCCGTCGGCTAGACAGAGTAGGTAACTAGTCTCGAGCTAGACTAGAAGAAATAAGCAATCTAGGTCAAGACCAGGCTGACAACCTAGGATTTCCATAGGGAGATACCTTGACCTAGGTACTGTCTTCCCCTAAACCATTGAGGAAGCGAACAGCCATTCAAGACAGCAGTCAAACGGATAAACCCTTTAACCAGCAAGGTGTCCCTTGGCTAGGATTATCAGGAAAGGGAGCACCCGCCAGGTAATTTGAAGAGGAGGGAAGGCAGGAGTGAACAGGAGCACCTCCACTCTATAGCAGTACTATAAACGAAGAGATGAATACATTTAAATCCATGATCGAAGCATAAGAACGGAGCTCTCATATCGCCCTTACCTGGAATTACCTTTTTCCAGATTTACTTCAATCTTGACCCCTGTCTAGGCCAACACTTTGGCCAATACAGCTTTGAACTACTTTATTTCTTTCTGTTTTGTTCTTATTTTCAGATATCACCAAACCAAATCCAGTGACGAGGAAGTCAACTCAAAAACTACATCTCCTAGAGGTCTCTGTGGACGATCCTCTTACCATCATCTACAAACTCTTGTAGACAGTGATAAGTTGTATTTCTACCCCCAATTCAATACCTATTTCACTATTAAATTTGACGTGTTCGACGCGCGGTCACTCATCAACAATGGATGGCAATCAAAATAGAAAAAAATCCAAATGCATCCTTCTTGTCAACACTAAAATTGATAAATATGTATTTTTCTAGTAAAATGCAATGCTGAGCAAACTTGTTTTCAGATTCTAACAAAAATACAGAATGACTTATCAACTAACTAATAATAAGATCAAAGGATCGGTCGCTAGATCAGAGGAGACTGCATAGAATGTCACCAACGTAGAACCAACACTCAGATTTATATATCCCTACCATGCTACTCCCTCCGGACATAAATAATTGTCACTTTCCTACGGATGGACTCTTCTCACCAGCACACTCCCTATATGGCCGCTTCTCATCCTGAAAGCGTAATGAAAGCAAAAAAAAGACATCGATAACAATTACACCAAAACAGTATAAGTTTCTCACTCAAGGTGAGAAGCTTGAAAATGAAAAAATACAATTAATAGAGAGAAAAAAAAGCAACTACCTTAACACAAGGAGATTCACTTAGACATTTAACCAGCTCCACTGCAAGACCCTTGCACGACTTCGCCATTTATTTCTCCTACTTCTGTTCCTCCTCCTAAACTTCCATAAACATAAAACTTAGAATGATTAAAACAAGAGTTGCTTCAAAATCCTTAGTTCTAAGGAGATAATGCTATTGAAGACAGATTGGTCCTCCAAGGCGGGCTTCCATATTGTAATTGGGCCAACTTCCCCCATCCAAATCAGCAAAAAAAAAAACAGCAAATTTTAAGATTCCAATACTTAGACATATGAGTCAGGCATTTCGTCAAACAGTTATTGACCGACGAAGAGAGGCATGTTTAGACATTGCTTGTGACCTATCTATCTATGGTATCATGACCCATCTAATCGCTGCTTAATATATTAAGAGGAATAGAACAGGTAGAAGACGAGCCAACAAATTAACTTGCTCTCCATGTCACATAGATAAGCTATAGGAGACATGAGAAGTGAATGAGAAGGAGACGTCAAACCACCTGAGATTAAGCGAAAGAACTGTTGCGTTTCCGGAAAAATGATTCGATGGCTCTAGAAATTTCCAGGTGCAGGGAAGGAAGTGTTGATCTTCGCCTTCGTGTGGGAAGGGATGGTTTTACGGTTTTTACTTTAGTTTGGGACCAAAACAAAATTTCCCCTCTTAGTTAGGTACTGAAGTCAAACAGAGACCTAACATAAAACATAACCCCTTTCAGTTTAAGGGATAAAAAAAAGACTAATTAATTTACTAAAAAGGTTACTTCTTCTTTTTCTTCTTATTTTCTAAAAAACAAAACTTTTCCACCTTCTTAACCTAATTATGGAGAAAATTATACTTAAAAATTCACCTATTAAGAATCCGATTATATTCGAATAAGATGAATTTTTTAACGAAAAGTCATAAAAGATATTCGAATTTTTTTTTCCGACGATCAAAAACAAACTTACATCTAATATTCATAAATTTTTTTTTTATAGAAGTAACACTTTATAACATTTTAATTTTGGATGATAGGTAACCAGCGAGAGGGTTCTGGCGTTTTCACCTCATTAGTAAAAGTTCATTAATTATTAATACAAACACTAATCTGTTTTTTTAAAATAAAAATAAAAAAATAGTAATCTAATAAATTAGTAGCATTAGATTCTTTGTGTCCACTTTGATTTAATTGATTGCCATATCCGATAAGTTTCAAACAATTTTAAAACCAGCACATTGCCTGAAATAATGCAATATTAATTAAACAAATCTCTTCCAACAATGGACCAAATGGTGTCAAAATAATTCAATAATAATTAAATAGATCTCGTTTAATTGTAGCTATAATATGCTCAAAACATAGTAATTACCAAACGAAAGATAGAAAGAGAGACTCAAACGATTTTGATTGCTCATCAACAATGGATGGCAATCAAAATAGAAAAAAATCCAAATGCATCCTTCTTGTCAACACTAAAATTGATAAATATGTATTTTTCTAGTAAAATGCAATGCTGAGCAAACTTGTTTTCAGATTCTAACAAAAATACAGAATGACTTATCAACTAACTAATAATAAGATCAAAGGATCGGTCGTTAGATCAGAGGAGACTGCATAGAATGTCACCAACGTAGAACCAACACTCAGATTTATATATCCCTACCATGCTACTCCCTCCGGACATAAATAATTGTCACTTTCCTACGATTTTTTTGACACTATTAATTGTCATTTTACCTTTTGTAACAGTAATTTTTAGAGAATATTACTAAAATGCCCTCTTCATTAAACTCCAAAATCCAAAATCATCTCTCACGACTTCACTTTTCACTTTTTTTCTTTTCTTTCTTTCCTTCCTTTCCTCTCCTCTCACAGCAGCATCACTCTCCTCTTTTTATTTCTTTTCTTTTCTTTCTCTCTTCCTCACGACCTCACTCTCCTCTCTCCTCTCTCCTCTTTTTTATTTCTTTTCTTTCTCTCTTCCTCACGACCTCACTCTCCTCTCTTCTTGATAGATCGTGATGATGGGTGACTATTTTAGGAGTTTGGGTGTGTTGATTTGGTCTCCTCTCTCCTCTTTTTTATTTCTTTTCTTTCTCTCTTCCTCACGACCTCACTCTCCTCTCTTCTTGACAGATCGTGATGATGGGTGACTATTTTAGGAGTTTGGGTGTGTTGATTTGGTGGTTATTGGTGCTGACTGGGGCTGGTGATTGAGAGAGGCAGTGGGTGGTTGCCGGCGGTGATGATTGATGGTGGCTGCTGGTTTCTTGGGTTTGGTTACAGATCGAGTGACTGGGATGGATTGAATTTGTTTGGGAGAGATGGATCTAATTAATTTGGTAGATATGGCTTGAGATTCGGTACTGATTGGTAGCTTCAACTGTCGCCAAGTACCAATTCAAATGAAGAAAGCCAAAATTTGGGAGGAGAATCCAGACCCATTTGAAGGAAACCAAGACTGCAGAATTTGAAAATTTGATAAGAGAGAATGGCAGTGGTTGTTATTTGCCAAATAGTCCAGGGGCAATTTCAAAGTATCACACATTAAAATACAATAAAAAATTATTCACTCCCTCTGCCAGAACGACATATATATATATATATATATATATATATATATATATATATATATATGTCCGGAGGGAGTATTATTGATGCTTCTCTCAATATTTATTAGCGCATATCTGCACAAAACACGACCACAAATATACATAGGAGACGAGACGAGGCGAGAGCACGGGACAACCCAGGGTACTTGCAGATATTCTTCTACATCAATCACTTTGTTACTCTGTAGGTCTGTGCATATAACAAAGACACAATCAAACTCCACATAAGAAAAGAAAATCGACATATATCCCATTGACTTGTAGTAGTTTTGCTTACCGACCGAATAAGAGTGCAAGGAAGATTAAGACAATCGAGAATAAGAACTACTAATAACAAAGTAGAATATTAACAAACCTTGACTCGTTTCAAAAGCTCCTTAGCCCTTGCATTATTCTTGAAATGATCACGTACAGGCTGCAGAAAATATTAAGCACATTGTTGGTTAGCTGACAATACAGGATAACACACGCCTCAGCGGTCAATTGGTAGAACTCTTGTTTTTATATATAAAGGAATAGTGTATGGTTAGTGGAAACGAACTTCCCTTTCAATCAAGATACGCACAGAACAGGGTTGGTAAGTGACAAAATTCAACAAGCCACAAGAAACATTTTTTTCGCAATTCACAGACATCACTTTCCTGCGATTTAATGAAACAGTATAGGTTCCAGCGTTTAATTACCTGCAGTATCTTATTCAATGCCTTTGATAGAGCAGGCTTGAGGTCAGCAGGATGCAAGCCCTCGTTTTCATACTCAGTAACAAGTTCTTCAAAGCTAAGGAAGGTCCTGTATCAATGTAAGAAAGTTAGTGCATTAAGTGGCATACCACAGTTGACAGCAATAAGAAATTGCTATACTCACAATCTACGAGTAACATTTCATGATGAATAACTAGGAAATTAAAGACATCATTATAATCGAGTAAACTCGCAAATTAATTCCCGGGAAGTGGCTTAAACCCTCCAAACGGTCCAAATAATAAAAAACAGGGGAAAACATGAAACAGTGAAATAAAAGGAAGGCAACAGGGCTTACTTCTCTCCTCCATTTTCTGGTTTACGTTCCACCTTGAACTCATTAAACCATGGAAAGATAATGTATTTGATGTATTCCAGGCAAGGATTCCCTTCAACAATCTTTGGGGGACAGTACGCCTTCTTTATTTTCAAGTTCACTTCTGCCTAAGAGCAGTGGAAAGAGAAAAAAATACTAATGCAACAAGCAGGGACAGTGATAAAATGCAGCAGTAATAAGCAGGCAAGCTTTATATTTGACATTAATTGAATTCCCATGTTACGAGGTCTCTTAATCTTACAATTGCTACTCTATGATAAAACTGAAGCCATACCTCTTCATCCTCCATGTAGATGGAAGAAGAAGGATCACTCTTTGACATCTTTTCTTGCCCTTGCTGCAAACCCGGTAACATGTCTGAGATCATTAAAACCGGATCATAATCCATAAGAATAGTGAAACCTTGAACGAAATGATGATAACAAATTGACTGCAAGGAATTAAGGACGTACGATGAGACAAAATTATAGGCTTGTTTTTCCTCTTGATGTCATGGCAGTACTCTCTCGCAAGAACATTCACCTTGCGCTGATCCATGCCCATTTGGCAAATGTCAGCCTGTTCACCATGATGATCAATTCAAGTTACAAACAATGCAGAAAGAGTTCCATAGCCAGAGTTTAAAGCCAGCACGGTATGCATTCCTTCCTATTAGAGGTTTCTTTCCAACCTCTTCCAGAAGTGTCATGGCCACATAGAAACAAACACCGGTTGAACAAATAACTAACAGTCAAGGTAGTTATGAAAAAAAAAGGCAGGTATAAAGTAAAATAAATCATCAAGTAAATCAAATTGGTAATAAGATAATAAGCAGCCAGAAAGAAGCAACACTGATAAAACAAACATGGATTCAGCTAGTGGCGAGGTATTTAGAGGATTTAGTAGTAGGTTGCGGGTTCAACACCTAAGAATACCAAACAAATACAAGACAAACAAATACAAGACAAACAAATATATACACAATGTCAAATACATGGGGTTGACTTACTTGATGTCAGGATCAGTTTATTTATGCGAAAAGGATACATAGAGGATGAAAAAAAAGAGCACAAAATGCTTGTTTTACATGTGAGATTCTAGTGGACAAATGGATGACATTTATTACTATGGTGCATTGTATTTTTACAAAATTAGCACTCTTTAGAAATGTTTTTTCAATCCACCAATACTCATATAACTCGCTCAATAGAAAAATAATCCATTTCTAGGAACAACTCAACTGGCAATTTGAGTACTAAATGGGGGAAATATAAGTGGCTGCCTGTAAATTCCAGAGAACAATGTCTATCAAAACCAACAAGCAAGAGCCTTAATTCTAATCGATAGGGGCAAGCACCTTGAGGAAAAAAATGTCAGCACATTGCATGCACGGGTACAAAATCTGGGCACCAGTCAACTCATCACTCTCATTACGACCCATAATTTGACAACACCTAAGAAGGACAAGAAAGCAATACTTTTAGCTCACAAGTAACAGATGATTCATGAGATTCACAGTGTAATCCAAGCTCCGTTACCTCATAATCCTAGGAAGCTTGTTGCTGCAGGCTATATCCATTACAAGAGGCCAGTACTCTGATGCCCTGGAGTTGATTTCATCTGAAGACCAAAGGAACTGTACATTACCCGCTTCAATATTCATTCCAACAGCCTTCCAAATCTCAATCAAGTACTCTCCTACTACTTTAATTTTGGCCAAGTCACCTCCCATTTTGTTGTTCAGTTTAGCAAACCAATCAGCAATCCAAATCTTGACATGGCAGCCAGCTGAAGTCAGCTTGTTCACGTTTATTGCTTTCATAACTCCCTGGCAACATGAGCATGGAAAAAACAAACAAAATGAGAAATCAAATAAACAAAAACAAATGCGTATAGCTCACATGGAAAACAAATCAACACTTGAGGAAATAATTAAAATGAAGGACCTGGGCAATGTGCATTCTGCCAGAGGGCTCAAACCCATCATAGCAAATGGGATTAGGCTTATGTTTGAGCAAATTGAGGAGCTCATCATCTTGAATACACTCTTCTCCAATACTCCTCACAATTTGAAACCTTTCTAGCAGATTCATCCTACACTCACAACCAAAACTACAATTCACTACAAATCAAAATCTAACTACAATGACCCATAAAACAAAGACAAGAAAGAAGAAGAAATGCGATAAGATTGGAGGATTGGATTACTCTGGAGTGGAGGAAGATGAGGCTGCGACAGTGAGGTATTCCAATTCTTGGGTAGGCGGAGTTTGCTGCACTTGCTCTTTGTTATGAGCTGCACTCTTTTTCCTAGATTGGCGATGCGCTAGTCTTTTGAGGGCAAGAAGCGAGAACTTTGTAATTGTGATTCGGTTGGCTTCATTAACCCATCAATCACAATTACAAAGTTTACAACTTGTTAGAAGGCGATGCGCTAGTCTTTTGAGGGCAAGAAGCGAGAACTTTGTAATTGTGATTCGGTTGGCTTCATTAACCCATCAATCACAATTACAAAGTTTACAACTTGTTAGAAGGCGGCCCTCGCTTCTTGCAATCAAACGCCAATCTAGTAAAAGAAAGCGTGTGCAGCTCATAACAATGGCGGAGGAAGTGAAGCAAACTCCAATTGTTGGGTAGGTTTGGGTAGGTGGAGTTTGCTGCGTGCACGCCTTCTAACAGGTTGTAAACTTTGTAATTGTGATTGTTCAGCTCAAGTAAGCTTAAAATGAATAAATGAAGCCCAACCTAGCTGAACAATCACAATAGCCAACCTAAGCTTACTTGAGCTGAACAATCACAATTACAAAGTTTACAACTTGTTAGAAGGCGACCCACTCTAAGACTAGCGCATCGCCAATCTAGTAAAAGAAAGCGTGTGCAGCTCATAACAATGGCGGAGGAAGTGAAGCAAACTACAACTACCCAACAATTGGAATTGGAATCCCTCTGTCGCTGCCTCATCTTCCTCCATATGTCGCCGACCACCTTACAAATCCGGTCGTCGAAATCGAACTAAATACACATACAAGGCAAACCCAACCCCGTACATATCATCATACCCAATACAAATCAAACCCAATCCGTTTATCTCCTCCTCAAATCCGAAACAGCCATGCAAATCAAACAACAAGCACGACAGCAGACCAAACAATAAGCAAGAAAAGAAACAGAAAAGCCAGAGAGAATTTTTTGTACTTGCGTCGCTGCCGGAGTTGGAGGAGGGAGAGCGCGGTGCTGTGGCGGCTATTGGTCGGTGATGGTGATTGAGCGGGAGATGGAGTGAATTTGAGGATGGAAGGTAGTGATTGAGGTGTGGTGGTGACAGGCTTAGTGTGGCTGCGTTTTAGAGGAAGAGGAGACGATGTTTTGTATTTATTGTTAGGGTTTGGTTGGTGTTTTGTTTTGAAAAAAAAATAAAATAAAAAATAAAAAATTCTGGGTCCGGCAGATCCACCGGGCCGGGACCAGGAAACTGGACCCGTTTTTAATCGGGTCGGGTCTAGATCCGTTCTGAATGTTTTCAGGCCTAGCCGGGCAGAATTCGGACCCGCACATTCAAATTGACAGCCCAAATTTATATGGGGAAGATCCTAAGAAGGTCTGACCTATCGTGATCATTACCTGTAAAAAAACTAAAAATTTAGTCAAAGAATAATAATAATTCATGTGGTTTAAACTGGATGAAGTACTACAAAGCTACATGAACACAATATTTTACATTCTAATTTAAACAAAATTCACGTATTCTCTATAATTCTAGTAATTTTACGTTTATACATATCATTATGTATTATATGAAATAAATTCTAAAATATATATATTTAGTATATATATATGCATCATGTTTGTACCTTATAATTTTTAATTTATTATCCTATTTGACCTCCCAATATTTATTCCCTTAAAAAATTTAACTTTTATTTATCAATTTACTATATTTCGTCTCATAAAAAATTTAACATCCTACCCCTTTAAAGAATCATCTTAGCTTCACCACTCGGTAAAAGAAAATATATTTAGTATTTTTCATTTTTTTTCTAGAGCATATTAAATTAAAATTAATCTTGCTCGTGCTAAATCATAGTAAATGAATATTATTCCCGCTGCATAAAAATTATTATAAGAAAATATACATAAGTGATAACATGCATTTAAAAAAAAAAGATGAAACAAATGGAGTGCAGTGTAACGTCATAAAATAAGAAATCTGAAAAAAAAAAAACTAAAACAAATGACGGCGATAGGGGGAGGAGAGGCGGAAGAATAAAGAGAGAGCGGAGCGGCGTGGCGTAGAGGGAGACACGAAGGCAGCTGTGGGTGAAGATACCTACTGTGCCTAAGGAGGAACTAGACTATGGACGCTGAAGGAGACAGAGGACGGCGGAGAGGACAGATTTGGTTGTGGTGGCGGTGGAGAGTCGGTGGAGGAGGAGCGGATGAACAGAAAATAAAAGGACGAAGAAAAGTGTGAACACGTTTGGCAGAGCAGGAGTTATAACAAAAATTAGAAAAATGGTTTTGAAAAAATTAGAAAATTTGATTCCATGTGTTTCTAACTTTCAGTGTTAATTTAAAACAATATTTATTTTAGAGATACGTAAACAATAATTTTTGAAATATTTTCAATTTTCTAAAAATTAGAACTTTTTTCAGAAAATTCTCCGTTCGTAAACAGCCACTTAATTTTTTCATGAAAATTCTCAAGTATCAACTGTAAACTTATAAGGATTAAGGGAAATAAGTTTACCCCACCCTTAATATTTACTCTCTAGAATAGCCATGTTATTAATCCTTGTTGCTTCTGGCCAGGAGAATTGGACTTTGGAGTATTCATGGGCTTAAGTAGATAATTAGGAGGTTCAACTGATTTTCAGTCAAAGGTAGGAGTGAGGACAATTCGATAAATTGATTGAACCGAATTAAAACCAATAATTTTATTTTTTTTAAATCAGACTAAACTAAAATTATTTGAAATTTTGTCGCACATAGAATACGAATTAGGATTTTTTTTATTCAGAAAAAGACGACTGGTTTTTATAATTTTTTTCTGGAAGTTTTTTTCTTCTCAGTTTTAATATTTATTTAAAAGCTCATATCATTGCAACTGGGAACCGGCAATTGGATTGCGGGTTGTGCAGTCAGTATAGGGACTTGTCCCATCCTTGGGGTAGAAATTTGGGCAACATATCATGGTATTTGAGTTGCTAAATCCCCGGGCCACCGGAATTTGTTGATAGAATTGCGATAATTTAACGTCGCCCTGCATATATATGTTGTTTGGTCGTTGTGCTTTAGCCTTGCCATGCATGACTCTTGTGCATGGGCCAGCATTAGGGAAAGCTCTCCTCGGTTCACTTCTTTTCGATAGGGCAAGTGTTCCAGGTAGGAAACTCAATCTGCAGCGAATTTTTTTTTCCACTTGGTCTATTTTTATGCTCTTGATGCTCTCATCTGCTAGGGCATGTTCATAAGAGTATAATTAGTGTTTGGCTTGGTCCTCTAGTGAGTTTTAGTCTATTTTTATGTTCGTGATGGTGTTTGGTGTTTGGTGTTTCGCTCATCTAATGAGTTTTCTTGAAATTTGTTGTTCCTATTTAGAGTGTATTTTAGAACTTGAAGTGTCGGAGAAATAAATCATCTAAATTTGCACGATTTTTACGAAAAAATTTCAACATTAAGAGATTCATTATTCATATATTTATTTATTTTTTCAATATAGGATTTTGATTAGCACACCTAAAATTTGAGTGCAACTAAAATTACCTAATAGGAAAAAATCAATTTCTATGAATAGTACAAATAAAATAGTACCAATGCCTATGAAAAGTCGATCTCCCTCTTTATTCATCTTTCATTAATGAAAATCTTTAATTTGTACCTTTTGAATTAGTACTATTTTATCTTTTAGGAGACGTTGCGGTATTTGAATTGTAATTGATACTAAACCCATAAATTATTCATAGAGATAGAGATTAGCAAGATCATCTAAGGAGAATTAGTAATACCTTAAAAGATAAATGAAATTTGACTACGTACGTCGTTACATACAAATTTCATTAATTTAAAACATATATAAATTTAGTCTTTTTAAATTATTTAACCTTTCGACAGAAAATGAATTTTATTCAAATATAATTAATTTCGGATTGAGCTCCTTTAATTTTCTTTTAAACATGACCAGTTATGTTAAAGGAATCCGAACCGTTCAATAAAATTGGATAAGTGAGATTAAAAATTCAAGTCATTATTGAGTTGACCAGCCAGTGGTCAACTCATTAATGACTTGAATTTTTAATCTCATTCGTCCAATTTTATTGAACGGTTCAAATTCTTCTAATATACTCCCTCCGTAAATAATTACATGACTTCCTCGCATCCCAATATTCAGTAGGGAACGCATATCGAGGAGGCCGGATAAGGTACTATTTGACCCCAAAAAAATCCGAAATTTTTTGTGAACGTACGTTAATTCTTAACGTACTTCCCAGAAAAAATTAGGGGCAAAATTGTCTCAAATAGTGAGTCTACCGGCCGTTTTAAGATACATGCCGAAACAGTAAAAGCAAATGCTAAAACGTCATCTAATTCTTTACGGAGGGAGTAACTGGTGAAAATTAGAAGAGCCGGATATTAATTTCTATCTCTTTTCATGCGAACACTTTTCTCATATGCTTGATCCCAAACGGAGTGACTTCTTTGTCACACTCATTAAAAAAATTACTCTTATTTTTCGAAAATAATAATTTTTCAAAAAACATTATTTAAAAAAAAATTCAATTCCCAGGAAAAAATTATTATTGAACGGGAACCTGTCCCGTCCGTCCAAATTTAGATGGACGGGTCTTGTCCGTCCGTTTATTAAATGGACTTTGACAAGTCTGTCCAGTTTACTTATTTGACAAATGGAATTGGTGCAAGGACATCCGTCCGTCCCATATTGCCACCTCTAATTTAAACCCAAAAGAGTTAAGTTTGAAGATCGGTAGAATTGGCACCAATTTTTTTCACCGTTAGACACTTTTGGCACTCAACATTTGTGTCTTTAGATACGTTGACCCAATCATTTAACTTTCCATATAACCGGTTACTTTTTATTTTTTTCTCCATTATAAGTATTAAAAATTATTTAAATTAAAAAATTATAGAAAATATAAAAATAATTCAAATAGATTAGAAATTTTAAAAAACACATAAAAATCAAAAAAAATTATAAAAATTATAAAATAGTAAAGTTAAATTATGTAATAAAATATAATTTTTAAATAATATAATATAAAAATTAAAAAATTAAAAGTGTGGAAAAATTAAAAACCCATGAAAATAAAATAGTAGTAAAATTTCTTTTAATTTAGTAGAATTTACACTTAGAAAAATTTTAACAAGTTGAAAATTAATGGATGAAAAATAATTTTGGGATATTATTGAATATTAAAATCATTAAAATTATTAAATTGGGTGTATTTGGACCATTTTATACAAACCTAGGGTGCAATTTAAGCAAATATGAAATGTAAGGATGCTATTTTAATTTTTTCTACTTTTAATATTTTATAATACATTTATTAAAAAAAATCCATATTAGCAATACACATCTATAGGTATTTATTATTTTAATTATTTTTCTAATTTTTTTAATATAAATAATGAAAAATGAGATAAAACTAACGGTGATAATTGAAAGTTGACTTAGTTGAGTGTCAAAGTGTCTAACTATGTAAAATGTGAGTGTCAAAGTATTTAACGGTACAAAAATTTAGTATCAATTTAACCGACTTTCAAAATTGGGTACTAAAATTTCTAACTCCTCCTAAATTGAATGTAGAAACGTCTTTTCCCCTATTTAAAATTAACATGTACTCCGTATCAACTTTTATTTTTTACTCCCTCTATTTCCAATTAACTGTCACTTTTCTACGGATTCTTACTGTTCATAATACTTGTCATTTTATCTTTTCCGAAGCATATATTTTGTGCAAATGATAAATTTTTTTTTTATGCATCAACCCAATTTGATGTTGGTGTGATAATTTGAGTGGAAATTAGGAATAAAAATGAAACAATGTGGAATAAAATAAGATCAAAAATCATTGTCTTACGAATTTTTACTATTTCAAAACGTCGTTTAATTGGAAACGGAGGGAGTATTCTTTTTAAAGAATTACCCGTTACCCCTACTGTACCTACAATTTTTCCGCAAGTTTCCTGACTACTGCTCCCCTCTTCCAATTGACCATCGTCTAGAAACAGAAACGCTCATGCCTTACTTGCCAAAAGACTAATCAATTCATTCTGCTTCTCCTCTAAAGAAAACACAGCACTCACTTTCTCACTCAGGGCACAAAAGCTAGCTGTCAATCCATTCCATTCCATTCTTCGCTGAACCTAACAAATATCTGCTCAAATCTCTCGCTTCTTTCACTTCTTAATTAATCAGAAAAAAACTAAGCAATTTGTACTTTTTCTTCATCTAAGTCGATCTAGGGTCTGTTTGGCAGTCCAGTTTAGTGGGGAAATGGTCAGTGGGAAAATGTTCAGTGGGAAAACAACATCTGGGAAACGAAGAGTGCTGTTTGGTAAAATAATTGTAAAAATTCAGTGAGAAAACGATATCTGGGAAACGGAGGGTGCTGTTTGGTAGTCCAATTTTTCAAAACTATGATTTGGATATAAAATGACCATAAAGGGTATAATTCATTTCAAGTGATATAATTAATTTTGGAAAGTATCTTTATATATGTTTTTAATCAATTTATTTATAATCTAATATCTACCACGTAATATTTATCTAATATCATAAATAAATTAAATTTATTTAAATCATAACTAAATTAAAATTTATTAATATCATAAATAAATTTAACATATACCACGTAATATTTATCTATATACCATAAATAAATTAAACTTATTTAAATCATAAATAAATTAAAATTTATTAATACCATAAAAAATTTGAGTTATTAATACCATAAATAAATAAAAGATATTTATCTAATATAATAGAAAATTAAAACATATTTGGAATGGATACGAATAACTTACATATTTCATATTTTTTAGTTTTGTCGAATCATAGATTGAACATTTCCATCTACTTTATATTTTTATATTTTTATTTCGTATCATTTCTTTTATTCTATTTTATTTCACATTTCGGTATTTTTCATTCGAGTTTTTATCAGTTTTGAGCAAGATTTCTCGTCCCGATTAACTCGAACCGAATAAATAAATAAATAACTCTAATTTACCATTGTGCCATTATAATTAATTTGGTTCCAATTTTACTGTTCATCTTCTTCCTCCTGTCTCTGTCTCTGCACAAAACCAATATCTCCTAAACCAAATCAGCCAACCACCACCACTGCCGGCCACCAGCCGCCCATCATAGCCACCACTGCCAAACGAACATCCCAGACCCACAACCTCGCTTCATCTCTCGGCCTCAATCACCATCCAGACATCACAAATCAAAAGCATCCATCGTCAATACAGCAATCCAACAAATCAAAAGCATCCAATACATATAAATACACAAACCCAACATCACCAAACAAGAAAACAAGAACAAGAAGAAGGAACGGTTGCAACGAAGAAGGAACGGATGCGTGAGGCTAGGGCACGAATGAGAAGAGAAGAAGAAGAAACAGCTGCAACGCAGATGGCAAAATTGGGTTTTTGAGAGTTTCATTAAACTCTCAACAGTAAAAACTCCATCGCGTGTTTTTGCTGGCTGGAGGTTTTGCCAATGGTCCAATTTCTCCCATTCCCTAAACCGGCAAAATGCTGGGTTGGCCACCCAAAAATAACAATTTTCATTTCAAGGATGGTGTTTACCAAACGGGTGTAAGGTCATTTCACTATGGGAATGCTGGGTTGGGTACCCAACCCAGACTCCCAAACAGCATCCTAATCAAGCTAGCTACCAGACATTATCTCCAACTATGGCCGGCGTGAACATCTTCAACTGCGTTTGCGATGACTGCTGTAATTCCATAGTAACCAAATTTTTCGATTCGGCTTGTGACTGCTGTAAGCCCACAGTAACCAAATTTTCCCATTTGGCTTATGACTTTTGTACTACGCAGCCATCTTATGTGTACTCTCTGGGGACTAATCTTGAAAAGTTGGAGAATGCTCGTTGCGATCTAAAGCACTTGATGGACAATGTGATGGGTTTGGTTGAAACAGCCGAACAGAGTGGAGAACAGAGCATTAGTCTGGTTGAGGAATGGTTTAAGAAGGTGGCGATTCAAAGGGCCGTAGCTGAAAAGTTGCACAGAGAAGGTCAACAACAACATGAGAAATTGCTTTGCACCGTCAAAGTTTGCCCCATCTACGTAGTTGGGCTCAAAATTATCGCCATGATCAAAAGCCTAACTGACCTCAAGAAACAAGGAGACGAGTACAAAGAGAAAGGTGTGGCTAGCAGCGACAAATGGTTTCTACAAGGGAATTGTAGTCCGCATGCTGAAGGAGATTCCAATAGGGAATATGCGACTGTGGGTAATCTGGAAGCTCATAAAGAGGAGGTTTTGGAGTACCTTGAAGGACCAGAGGAGTGGATTGTGGGGGTGTGCGGGCGAGGGGGTGTTGGCAAAACTACCCTGTTGAGACTAATCAATAAGCATTTCAGTGAGGGGGGAGATTCTAATCTCCATCTCGTGATCGATGTAGAAGTTAAGGATTTGGGAGTGGAGGATATTCAAAAGGCCATCAGAGAGAAGATGAATGATACGATCCTAGTTGTGGTAGGATGCGTAACAAGTAATTCCCGATCTAGTTCTAGGCTTGGATTTCGATTGCGGAAGATAAACTCAACAAGTACGAGCTTAGACCTAAGGACAACCTGTGTCAACCAACCTAATCGATTTCAAGTGAGGTTCTTGATTCGATCTCGCGACCTATATTCAACCTGTGAATATCAACCTTAGGCGACGACTCAATGGAATGGATTTTCGGGTTTTACTTGCTATCCTAATCGAGTGTCCGGACTCAATGAGGGACAAGATTCGCGAAGAACAATTGAGAAAATTCTCTAATTTTTATTTCAAGATAACATGTTTTCATGATGAAGAGGGTAGCTCCTTTAAATAGGAGAAACCCTGAACTCCTTACATCAGAAATCCTTGCCGTAATAGAATTTCTATAATTATTTAAATAGCTATTTTAATTAAATAGAAGTCAACAAAATTGATTAAGTCCAAAAAGCTAATTAAAAACAAGGAATTTGGAGTTTCCAAGTTGGAAATCATCACTCGAGCCAACCTTGACTTCGGCGCTGGCAGCAAGCTTTGATTTTGGAGTTTCCAATTTGGAAATAATACAAACTCCAATCTTGATTTCGGCGCTGGCGGTATGCTGCTAGTGGCTTAGCGGCATGCTGCTAAGCACTGCCTAAAACTCATCCAAAATCACCTCCTTGGCATTCACACTGCGCGCTAAAATGTCAACTAGCATAATTTTTGATCCACTCGTTCGATTGGGTTGAAACTTGTCCCAACCGAAAGCTAACATCTTGATGTTTCCATAAAGCCTCTGTTCTCCCAAATCGAACTTCATTTGCTTGTCCATATGCTTGTTGCGAACATGCGATACGCCATGTATGATACATCTTGGGAACGTAACTATGAAGTTTCTCAATGATTGGAGATACGAAAGTGTTGAGCAGAGAGCTGAGTACATCTCCACGGTACTGCAGAAGAAGCAGCAGGAGAAGCAAAATAGGAAATGTGTTCTATTGCTTGATGACATAAGGAAGAGCTCATTTCGTATTGAACCCAGATCACCACTTCAAAGTTGTATTTACAATGCAGAGGAGCATAGTGGTGAAGAAAATAATGGCGAAGAAGACTGTCATTGTTGAGACTTTGAAAGAAGAACATGGCAGAGAACTATTTGAAAAGGCAGTTGGAATAAACAAGTCCACTACAAGTGCAAGAATCTAACGCAAAAGTGTTCCAACGGTGATCCGTCTGTGCGGCGGGCTGCCTTCTGCATTAGTTAAACTTGGTAAAGAATTGGTCGACAAGAACCACGAGGAATGGGAGGATATGATTAGCTTCCTTCAGAATCCTGCACAACAAAACGACAAGGCTGGGCTATTGGAAGAAATGAAATACAGTAATGAGCTTTCGGATGCTCTAGGTACCCGATTTTTGACGCATTTTCGCACAATTATCGTTCATCGCATTATTAGCCCGTTTAAATCAAAATTCTATCAATTTTCGATCTTTGGTCATTTAGTTTAATATTTCGTACATTTTTACTGTCTTTTCGTTCGAACTTCTATCAGTCCCGAGCAAGATACCTAGGACCATAGATCGAACGCCGTCTTTCTTTAATTGACAATTATCTACTATTATTTTCTTTCACGTCATCTCATTTTGTTTTATTCAATTTACTTCGCTATAGCATTTATTTTTCGTTCAAACTTTTAAAAATTCCAAGCGAGTAAATTCGAACATTAAATCGAACTTTTTCTTTATTTACTGATTACTATTTATTTTGTTTCATTTTATTGCATGTTTTAGTATTTTTGGTTCGGGATTTTATTCATTTCAAGCAACATTCCTCGTTTTGCTTCCTCTTCTTTGTTTGCGTCCCTATAGCACGTTGTCTTTTCCCTTTCTTCACCCCTATGAATAGCAAGCAAGCTCCTTCATTTCTCTTCACCAAGACACGAGCCGAAGCTTCCTTCACTTGCTCCACAAAGGTGGAAGCTCCCTCTCTAGTTTTAAATTTCCATTTTCAACGTGTTTTCAGCAATATTTTCCAAAATCAAACCGATCGTGGTTTGATGAAATAATTTCCCCTTTCGCTTCAAATAGGTTTGTTTTAATCTCTAGTTTAATTATAGTGCTTCTTTTTAACGAATCACTGAACGATTCGGACGAATTTCGGTATTTTTGTTAATTAATTTTAATTCATTTTTTAATTTATTAACCACTGTTTTGTTGAAATTAATTTGCTGTAATTGTTCCATTAAATTTCTGTGGTGGTGCTGACTATTTTAGTATAAACGAGTTGGAAATGGAGCATGTTCGCCGGACTATCATCGCCGGCTGTGGCGCCGGCGACACAATGAGAGTCATGAATAGTGAGAGCCAACGACTCTCACTCCCAATTGTTTGGCCTGGGCCGCGCAGGCCCCAGCGATGAAGCAGCGCGCGCACTCGAGAGGGATGGCTGGGCCTTCGGCCCAGCAAGTAAGGACAGCAGATGGGCAGCTTCAGCCCAAGCTGAGCTGGGCTTGACCCAGCTATGAGCCCAACCTGGTGGGCCCACTCTCGGCCCAGTGGACTGAGCCCAATTTTTAGACCCGTCGTTTTTTCGTGCCTTCATACACTTGTACTGTTTATTTATTTTCGCACTTGTACTATTTATTTTTTGTATGCCTGTACTGTTTATTTATTTTCGTATGCTTTTGCATGTTTAATTATTTTGCTTGTGTTTGACCATCAAAATTAATTATGTCACTTGCGTACAATAATCTTGATGCCGATTATTCATATGCTCGCACTACTTAACTAATTATTTTTGCATGCTTAAATAATTGTTCTACTCGCATTTTATTGCTAAAATGAATTATTTTGTTTGCTTGTGATAAATCGTTAAATATTTAGCTGTTTATCAATTACTATTTACTCGCACTAATAATCTCGATTTTGTAGGGTAAATCAACCAATACTCTTCACAAGTAAACGTTTCTCGCCCCTTTATTTTTTCATGTTTTTAAACAAATACTCTCATATGCATGAATATATAGAATTGTTAGAATCCATTGGGCATGATCACATAAATTAGGATATTTTATTTTTCAAACATGATTAAACACCTCTCATCTGGTAACCCTTTTAGGATGTGATTCGGGTGCATGACACCTTCCCGAATCCATAATACGACCCCGAACCGCTGTTCTCGGGTTCAGATCCTTTTTGCCTTAGCTTTTTTATTTTTATACCATGACTTTAGGTTCTCTAAACTAGGGCTGTTCATCGAAATTCCGAAATTTTTAAAATTCATTCTGTTCCGTTCCGTAATTTTCAAATTCTGAAATTTCCGTTCCGAAATTATTACGGAACGGAATTTCGGAATTCTGAACTTCCAAACTTTTTTTTCAAATAAAAAAATTAGAAATTAAAAACTTTTTTTTTGCATCCTTCTTGCTCTTGGCACCTGCAGCCTGCAAGTCTACAACCAAGAAATAAATATTAGACATGGGTTTGAGCAGCAAAGAGATGAAGACATGGGTTTGAGTATCTAACGTGCGAATCGGCGATTGCAGAGGAGAAGGAGCGGCCGAGCTGGCGTCGTGCGACAGCGAGAGAGGAGAAGGACCGGCCGAGCGGGCGTCGTGTGCGACTGCGAAAGAGGAGAAGGACGACTGCGATGATTTAGGGATTAATTACGGTTTAGGAAATTAGGAGCTTTAGGAAATTAGGCCATAGGGCCGGCTGTTTGATGAAAGTTGGAAGTTTGGAACGACGTCGTGTTTGGACCTTAAAAATACTTACGCATGAATAATATGTCATATATTAATATATATATATATAATAATAATTTCGGAATTTCAGAAAGTTCGGAAAGGATACATTCCGTTCCATTCCAAAATAAAGTTTGGAACGGAACATTCCGTTCCGTATTCTGAAATTCTGAATTTTTTTGTTCCGAACTTTATTTTGGAACGGAATGGAATTTCGGAATTCCGATTCCGAAATTCCGATGAACACCCCTACTCTAAACCTTACCAACAAAATAGGGTGGCGACTTCATTTACATTATGTGAGATGAGCTAGATTTCGTCTCACATCCGTCCCAAACCCGCGTCGCGCAAAAAAATCCAAAAAGGGAGTGCGACAGATGCGGATTGTCAAGAATGCTTCTTGTACTCGTGTGTTCTTACCGGGAGATTCCTACATTCCCACATGTGAGTTGGAGGAGGTGTGGATTTATGGAAATTGTTCGATTCACTTTATAGGTAAGTCTGATGGCCGTCGTCATCGTGCACGCGAGATTATTAGAACTCTTAGTGATGAAAGTTTACTTGAATGGACCGATAAAGGGGTAAAGTTGCATAATGTGGTCCGGTGCATGTTTGTGGTTGGCAAAAGATAGAATGGTGTCGGTGGGGAGTAGTGGAGAAAACTCAGCAACAGATCAGAGGAAGAGAGTGTTATTGATGATGAATGAGTTGCCAAAGAATAATACGTTGCCTAAAGATATACGTCGCAATCTTAGAAAAGAACTCCCAAAAAGTATATCGGGTTTTAGATCGTTAAAATATCTTGATATATCATTTACCAAGATAAGAAAGCTGCCGAAGCTTATGAAGTACTTGAATTACTTGAATGTCAATGATCTGGACCTGGAATTTGACGGATCAAAGAAAGTCATCTCCAAATTGTCATGTTTGCAAGTGCTGAGGATGCTGTGCGGATATAGTTATGAGAAGGAGGTATCTGGAAAAGAGGTCGCGGAGCATGTGCTCGAGGTGCTGAAGAGTTTGGAGTGTTTGAATGTGTTGGAGATTGAATTGAAAACTTCTTCCGCTTTTGAGAAGTTGTTCAATGACTTTGAGGAGTTGTTGAAAAAGATGCGACGTCTGTCCATTAGGGGATTTAAAAAATCAGAGACTGATGGGAAGTGTGTTGTTTATTTGTCGAAGAAGATGGATAAATTGGTAGAGCTTTTGGGTACAGGATGTGAATCTGAAGAGCTGATTATTATTCCCCGTCCAACAAATTATACAAGCTTCAACAACATTACCAAAGTGACCGTGGAGAATTGCCATTTCTTGCAGGACCTCACATATCTCGTTTTGTTGACGGATTTGCAAGTTCTGAAAGTTTCAAATTGTGGGTATTTGAAGGAAATAATTAGAAGAGAGAAATTACCAATAATATTATTCGTATAGGATGGTGATCAGGTCGGTATGCAAGAAAGTATGTTCCCCGATAAACTAAGAACAATATAGCATTAACAAAAAATAGCTGTAAGCATTGGCAGGCGCACACACCATATTACATAAAACAACAACGATAGTAAATAACTAGTTGGAGCATAGGCCAATCAACTTAGCTAGACAGGGATGTAGATTACTGTGAGGCCCACGATTGGTACTAATAAACCAAGAATACACAGAGTGCAGGTATCAACAGATACTTCTTTCTTTCAACTTGATTGGCTAAACCTTCAAGTTTGTAGGCTCTTCACAGCCCACCTGAAAAAAGCATGTATGCCCTAGGGTTGATCTAGTAAAAGGTAAAGGCATAGGACAAACTAGGAACCACTTTATAGTAATGGCCCAACTACTAAACCATATTCTTTTCCTGTCTTCTTTTAAAGTGTTGATCTTATGCTGATGCTTTTATCTCCACAAGGATGCCTCTTATCTGATATTAGATAGATGTAAGATAGTTTTGTTTAAAGTGTAAATGCAGCCAATGAAAGAACCTGAAGCTTGAATTTTCCTTGTGCTCTTTGTTTCGATCAACTCCAAATTCCAAGTCACTGCCCACATTAAAGGGACGTGTTTTTGGCCTTAAAGCTCCTATCCTATTCAACCATATCTAGGGTATCACTCAACATTTTCAACCCAATTCCAAGAGAAGCAAAGCATGCTCATGATTTGTTTCACGTGAATGCACGTCCATAGCTTCCAAAGAAACGACTCTGAGATTTCTACTGCTATACAACAAATGATAAATGCACCAGTAAAATTTTCTAGAGACCAGAAGCTTCCAATAGGCTAACTTGACGTAAATGATTTTCAGAGGCTTGTTCAAGAATCTCTCAGTATGACCAAGGATGAATTTGCAACTCCAAAACAAATCTACATAGTTTCTGATTGATGAATGAAGGAACTAACGGAATAAGGAACCAATTAAATTTCAACCGTATCAAGTTTGGAGAAGGCAAGCTTTGCTTTTGAAACAAGAATAGAAACCTAGCACGATGTGCTTACTTTACTCAATGCTTCTCTATTACATTTTTTCCATTGACAAGCTATTCTTAGTTTACCAAGCAACTCTGGAATACCAATTATTGATATTAAGTCTCCTCCCTAAGAGATTTAGCACATTTACAAACAGTAGAAAGACAAAGATTGACTGCAATGCTTCTCATAGATTTCGTATTGAATGCTTAATAAAACAATAAGTCTTGATTATAACTCAAAGCACATGACACAGCCCTTACAGATATACACAAGAAAACAGTTTAAGAGGATAACTCAAAAGAGAAGAAAGCAATGAAAATGCGGCCGAAAAACAGACAGGCAACAAGACATGCCTGGCCTCTCTTGCAATTAAAATAAGTTTCTCTTAGTCCCACACACTCACTGGATATGGATGGACTCTTCTCACCAGCACACTCCCTATATGGCCGCTTCTCATCCTGAAAGCGTAATGAAAGCAAAAAAAAGACATCGATAACAATTACACCAAAACAGTATAAGTTTCTCACTCAAGGTGAGAAGCTTGAAAATGAAAAAATACAATTAATAGAGAAAAAAAAAGCAACTACCTTAACACAAGGAGATTCACTTAGACATTTAACCAGCTCCACTGCAAGACCCTTGCACGACTTCGCCATTTATTTCTCCTACTTTTGTTCCTCCTCCTAAACTTCCATAAACATAAAACTTAGAATGATTAAAACAAGAGTTGCTTCAAAATCCTTAGTTCTAAGGAGATAATGCTATTGAAGACAGATTGGTCCTCCAAGGCGGGCTTCCATATTGTAATTGGGCCAACTTCCCCCATCCAAATCAGCAAAAAAAAACTGCAAATTTTAAGATTCCAATACTTAGACATATGAGTCAGGCATTTCGTCAAACAGTTATTGACCGACGAAGAGAGGCATGTTTAGACATTGCTTGTGACCTATCTATCTATGGTATCATGACCCATCTAATCGCTGCTTAATATATTAAGAGGAATAGAACAGGTAGAAGACGAGCCAACAAATTAACTTGCTCTCCATGTCACATAGATAAGCCATAGGAGACATGAGAAGTGAATGAGAAGGAGACGTCAAACCACCTGAGATTAAGCGAAAGAACTGCTGCGTTTTCGGAAAAATGATTCGATGGCTCTAGAAATTTCCAGGTGCAGGGAAGGAAGTGTTGATCTTCGCCTTCGCGTGGGAAGGGATGGTTTTACGGTTTTTACTTTAGTTTGGGACCAAAACAAAATTTCCCCTCTTAGTTAGGTACTGAAGTCAAACAGAGACCTAACATAAAACATAACCCCTTTCAGTTTAAGGGATAAAAAAAAGACTAATTAATTTACTAAAAAGGTTACTTCTTCTTTTTCTTCTAATTTTCTAAAAAACAAAACTTTTCCACCTTCTTAACCTAATTATGGAGAAAATTATACTTAAAAATTCACCTATTAAGAATCCGATTATATTCGAATAAGATTATTTTTTTAACGAAAAGTCATAAAAGATATTCGAATTTTTTTTTTCCGACGATCAAAAACAAACTTACATCTAATATTCATAAAAAAATAAATTTATAGAAGTAACACTTTATAACATTTTAATTTTGGATGATAGGTAATCAGCGAGAGGGTTCTGGCGTTTTCACCTCATTAGTAAAAGTTCATTAATTATTAATACAAACACTAATCTGTTTTTTTAAAATAAAAATAAAAAAACAGTAATCTAATAAATTAGTAGCATTAGATTCTTTGAGTGTCCACTTTGATTTAATTGATTGCCATATCCGATAAGTTTCAAACAATTTTAAAACCAGCACATTGCCTGAAATAATGCAATATTAATTAAACAAATCTCTTCCAACAATGGACCAAATGGTGTCAAAATAATTCAATAATAATTAAATAGATCTCGTTTAATTGTAGCTATAATATGCTCAAAACATAGTAGTTACCAAACGAAAGATAGAAAGAGAGACTCAAACGATTTTGATTGCTCATTGATTGCATTGCATTTCATCATGTTTTATCGTCCATTTACTAGTTTATTTGGATGGTAATCCTGCTGATCTACCCTTGATTTCCCCTGTTCTTTGCAGTTCTAATCTGTTGGTAAAATATTGGAGTTTCCGATTTTCATCGCTGGAGCTGATTTCCCTGTCTTGGCCTAGACCTCGGCCAAGACACTTTCGCATCTCAAGCAGCGCACTAGTCTGATCGTCTTGGCCTAGACTTCGGCCAAGACTCTTTTCGCGATACAAAGTCAGTTGAGAAGTAGCGTTGGCACCCCTTTTTGGGCTTCGCTTCGCGTGGGCCTTGGCTACTGGCAGGCCGCTTCTATTCGCAAATCCAGAGGGATCTGAAGCCTATCTTATGAAGAATCCTAAGGGATCTCCCTCTTTTGTATTTGCGATCTTATTTCCCATTTCAAACAATTTATTGTTACAATCTTTTTTTAGAGATTTTCTAGGAAGTTTAGTTGAAGTAGGACAGAGGAGTTTTAGGGTTATTTAACCAAACATTGTTTCTCCTCTGTCGGGATCGGATCCTACGTCCTTCTTCTCTTTTCTTCTTCGCCATTGTCAAACTTTGCTCCGGATTTTAATTAAAATCTCGGATTTAATTTATTTATGCAACAACATATATTGTCTTTTTAATTATGAGTATGAGTAACTAAACACCTATTCTTGGTAAGGGTTGATGAGCTAGAGTTCTTATGTGTTCGTGAGATTGAAACCGTGCTTCACAATCTCTTCACTTGTATTTATTTATTTCTTGAGCTTAATTCATCGCTTACTCACTAGAGGCAAGGTTTGATCATCCTTGCACTCTAGTAGAGAAGAGTTGTAGCCGGTCTAGAAGGAAAGGGAGCACCCGTCGGCTAGACAGAGTAGGTAACTAGTCTCGAGCTAGACTAGAAGAAATAAGCAATCTAGGTCAAGACCAGGCTGACAACCTAGGATTTCCATAGGGAGATACCTTGACCTAGGTACTGTCTTCCCCTAAACCATTGAGGAAGCGAACAACCATTCAAGACAGCAGTCAAACAGATAAACCCTTTAACCAGCAAGGTGTCCCTTGGCTAGGATTATTAGGAAAGGGAGCACCCGCCAGGTAATTTGAAGAGGAGGGAAGGCAGGAGTGAACAGGAGCACCTCCACTCTATAGCAGTACTATAAACGAAGAGATGAATAAAGTTCGACGCGCGGTCAAATTTTGGCGCCGTTGCCGGGGATCTCTAACGGTATTTGTAGTTTTTGTTTTATTTTAATTTTATGACAGTTGATGACCAGGTCCTCAAGTAGAGAACAAGATTTGTTACCTTGCAATCCCAATCTCACCCGGGCCGAAGCACAATTGAGGAGGCAAGCTCGACTAAGAGCAGCCCAAGAGGAAAGAGGATCAGAAGCCTTTAGTTCCGAAACAGATCGCTGTCTTGACCACGATCTTGGCCTAGATTCAGACCAAGACGAACTCTTTGGTCTAGACATGGCAGAAATTCAGCAAGAACCCACAATGAGGGAGCTGAACAAATCAGCAGAGCAGGAAACCTTTTCCTGCATCGCCTTGCCGCCAGTGGCAAATGATTGGTCGATCAAGACCAACATGGTGGCCAACCTTCCTAGGTTTTACGGTCATACAAATGAGAACCCATTCAAACACCTGAGGAATTTACACGTCCAGTGTGACATGATGAAGCCAACAGGTGTAAGCATGGAGAGAGCGAAGCTAAAAGCCTTTCCCTGTTCTCTTGAGGGAGCTGCGCAGAATTGGTTCTACAGCCTACCTTACAACACAGTCAACACATGGGCCGAGATGTCCACCCTATTCCTCAATAAATACTGGAATGCTACAAAAGCAGGATCGGCTAGAAAAAATATGGCTGCCATCCAGCAAAGGAACAATGAGGGACTGAGCGAATATCACCAACGGTTCAAGGAATTGCAAGAAGTTTGCCCTACACATGGAGTTGCGGACCAAACCATGATCCAATATTTCTATGATGGAATGCTCCTGCCTACAAAAGAGAAGGTTGATTCAGCAGCGGGTGGGGCACTACAAGACTTGACTGTAACGAGAGCCAAGCTTTTACTTCAGACCATGGCAGACAACTGCCAAAACAATACTTCCTCTGAAAGAAACTCAACTCCTTCTAGTCTATGTTCTATTGATGTTGAACAAAAATTGGCTGAATTAACTGACATGGTGAAGAATATTTCTGTCAATATTTCAGGTGCAATGACCACAGGGAATCCTAGCCAAGAGCAGGTAGCCTCAGTATGTGGAATATGCCAACAACAAGACCATCAAACCAATAATTGCTACATGGTGCAGCACCCTCCTGATGATGTAACACAAGTAAATGCAGTCTATGGTCAAAACCAAGGAAGTATGCAAAACTTCCCACAAGGGAGTAATCAGTACTCATGGAGAGCACACCCAAACTTTAGGTGGAGAGATCCAATCCCTCCAAACCAGAACCCAAATCAGAATGCCCCTCAGCAGCAACAACAACCTAACTTCCAAAACTTCATCCCCCGTCCTTCACACCTTAGTCCTGGCCAACCTCCTGGTCAAGCCGTTGTACCTCAACTGCCGCCAGCACCTCAGCCTTTGCAACTTACTGGGCCATCTATGGAGGATACCATCAAAAACTTGATGGAAATGCAGAAGAACCTGATGCAATCAACTCAATCTACCTTGGCTGAAATGCAAAAGCAGATTAATCAGATGGCAAATCAAGGGAAATTGCCTTCCACAACCATAGATAATCCGAAACACAATGTTAGTGCCATTAGTTTGAGGAGTGGAGCTGTGCTACCAGAGAGCAAAGGAGCGAAATCAGATGAGGAGGTAAGAAAGATCCAGTTGGAAGAAGTAGATGAAGATGAGGAAGAGGAAGCTGAAGCAGAAGTAGTCTTGACCAAGACACAGGTCAATACTAAAGTTATCGCAGGACAAGAAAAAGCAGAACCTATCTTGGCCAAGCCTCAGGCCAAGACTGACCAGAAGGAAGAAATTATAGAAATTCCTCCACCATTCCCCCCTAGATCTTCGAAGGAGAAGAGGGAAGATGAAAAGAGAGACTTTATGGCTGTTTTCGGAAAAATAGCTGTGAATATTCCTATGTTGGACTTAATTGCAAAAGTCCCATCTTATGCTAAATTTCTTAAGGAACTGTGCACCAATAAAAAGAAAATTGCAGGTGTAGAGAGGGTTAATTTGGCACACAATGTCTCGGCAGTACAGCAGCTTCCAGAGAAGTGCAAAGATCAAGGGACCTTCACAATACCGTGCCAAATAGGGAACAAAATCATTGAGAAAGCCCTTTGTGACTTAGGGGCTGGAATCAATGTGATGTCCCTAAGTGAGTTTGAGACCTTGAAGATAGGGACCATGAAGGAGACCGACTTGGTAATTCAGCTAGCTGATCGAACTATCATCAGACCAAAAGGAGTAGTGACTGACGTCTTGGTAATGGTAAATAATTTCATCTATCCAGTGGATTTTTATATAGTTGAAATGAATGTTCAACTACCCTCTTGCACCACTGATATTTTATTAGGAAGACCATTCCTAAGGACGTCTAAAGTAAAAATTGATTGCTATGAGGGAAGCATAATTCTAGAATTTTGTGGAAGGATAATTAAATTCAGCATTACTGAGGCTTTAAAACATCCTAATGATTTACACTGTGTTAATTTTCTTGATGTTTTAGATCCGATTACTGAAGAAATCGCTGACATTATTATTAACGACCCCCTTGAGTATGTTTTAAGCAGGGGAATTTCCACTCAAACACTGGAAGAATTAGAGGAAAGGACTGGGGATCAGAAGGAACTCCAAGAAATTGTGGACAGTTTGACCGATCAGGAAGATACGGATTTCATCTTGGCCTCGAGCTTGGCCAAGACGTCGGCCAAGACTGCCAACAAAAGAAGAAAAATAGTTAGTTGTCAATATGTGCAACCATCGGTTCCTAAATTTCTGCCTTCTATTGTGCAGGCACCACTGTTGGAACTAAAAGCTCTGCCAGACCATTTGAAGTACGCCTATCTAGGCCTAGACAACACCCTACCCGTTATAATTTCAGCCAAATTAACGGAAGATGAAGAAGAAAAATTGGTGGCAGTCTTGAAGATGTACAAAGAAGCCATTGGCTGGACCATGGCAGACATCAAAGGGATATCAGCCAACATATGTACCCACAAGATACATGTGGAAGAGGATAAGAAACCTATTCGGCAACCCCAGAGGAGATTAAACCCTTCGATGATGGAAGTAGTTAAAAAAGAAATAATTAAGTTGCTTGATTCAGGTGTAATTTATCCTATTTCAGATAGTAATTGGGTGTCCCCTGTGCAGGTAGTCCCAAAGAAAACAGGTATTACAGTCATTGCAAGAGAAGATGGAGCCCAAAGGACCACAAGGATCCAAAACGGATGGAGGGTATGCATCGACTACCGAAGACTGAATCAAGTCACTCGGAAGGACCATTTCCCCTTGCCGTTTATAGACCAAATGGTAGAGAGACTTACTGGAAAGTCTCACTATTATTTCTTGGACGGATACTCGGGGTTTCACCAAATCCTCGTTGCGCCCGAAGACCAAGAAAAGACGACGTTCACTTGCCCATTTGGAACGTTTGCCTACCGCCGCATGCCATTTGGGTTGTGTAATGCCCCAGCCACCTTTCAAAGGTGCATGGTAAGCATTTTTTCTGATTATGTGGAGAAGAGCATCGAGGTGTTCATGGACGATTTTACTGTTTACGGTAACAATTTTGAACAATGTTTACATAATCTAGAAAATATTTTAAAGAGATGTGTTGATACTTGTCTAGTCCTAAATTATGAAAAATACCATTTTATGGTTGACCAAGGAATTGTCCTTGGCCATGTCATTTCAAAGAAAGGCATTGAAGTTGATCAAGCGAAAATAGACATTATCAAGAACTTGCCTTACCCCTCATGCTTGCGTGAGGTTAGGAGCTTTCTTGGACATGCAGGTTTCTACCGTAGGTTCATAAAAGACTTCTCTAAAGTAGCTGAACCAATGTGCAAGTTACTTCAAAAAGAGGTGGAGTTCGACTTCAACGAAGAATGCAAGAAGTCATTTGATGAACTAAAAGAACGACTGACCTCAGCCCCGATCATCCAAGCGCCGGACTGGAGCTTACCATTCGAGCTGATGTGCGACGCAAGTGATGCTGCTGTGGGTGCCGTTCTTGGGCAGAAGAAAGGAAGAGATCCGCATGTGATCTATTATGCATAAAAAATGCTCGATGATGCCCAAAGAAATTATACAACAACTGAAAAAGAACTTTTTGCAATTGTTTTTGCCTTGGAGAAATTTAGATCCTATTTATTGGGCACTAAAATAATTGTGTTTTCAGATCATGTGGCATTAAAATACCTCTTGGTCAAGCATGAGGCAAAACCTAGACTAATTCGATGGATTCTTCTCTTGCAGGAACACAATCTGGAAATTAAAGACAAGAGCGGCAGAGAGAACCTTGTGGCAGACCACCTTAGCCGCTGCCTAGCAGAAGGAGATCTGGAACCAGTGAAAGCAGAATTTTCAGACGAAAAATTGTTTTCTGTCGCACTGTCTAGCCCGGAGTCTAGGCCTAGACCTCAGCCAAATCCAAGACCATGGTACGCCGAAATTGCGAATTACCTTGCAACAGGTAAACACTATGGGGATATGACCACCTATGAAAGGGTAAAGGTCAAGCATGACAGTAAGTATTATGTGTGGGATGACCTCTATTTATGGAAAATAGGTACTGACCAATTACTTAGGAGGTGTGTTCCTCAAAGTGAGACTTCATCTACTTTGACTTTTTGTCATTCTCAAGCGTGTGGAGGCCATTTTGGAGCTAGAAGAACAGCTCTAAAGGTCTTAGAGGCCGGTTTCTATTGGCCTAATATTTTTCAGGACAGTTACTTGTTTTGTAAAACATGTCCTGCTTGCCAAAAAGTAGGGAATATAAGTTCCCGAAATGAAATGCCTATGAACTTTATTCTTTCTTGTGAAATTTTTGATTTATGGGGCATAGATTTTATGGGACCCTTCCCTACTTCTTTTGGAAATAGATATATTCTCTTGGCTATAGATTATGTATCTAAATGGATAGAGGCGAAAGCCACCAAGAACGATGATGCTAGAACTGTTATTTCCTTCATTAAATCTAACATCTTGAACAGATTTGGAATTCCTCGTGGGATCATTAGTGATCGAGGAACACACTTCTGCAACAAGATTTTGTCTTCCCTTTTCAGGAAATATGGCATCACACATAGGGTATCAACAGCCTATCATCCTCAATCGAACGACCAAGCTGAAGTTTCGAATAGAGAGGTGAAATCTGTCTTGGCCAAGACAGTAGGCCTAGACAGACGCGATTGGAGCCAGCAGTTAGATGACGTGTTGTGGGCCTGCAGAACGGCCTACAAAGGTCCAATTGGGATGACGCCTTACAAGTTGGTCTATGGTAAGGCGTGCCACTTGCCAGTGGGGTTGCAACACAAGGCGTATTGGGCCATACGAAAGTGCAATTTGAGTTATGACCAAGCTGGACAAGAGAGAAAATTACAACTCCACGAGCTAGAGGAGTTGCGAGACCAAGCCTACGACAACCAGCTGATTGTCAAGATCAGAATGAAAGCCTACCATGACAAGAGAATTGCTAGGAAACCTCTCCACATAGGGGAGAAGGTCCTCCTTTATAATTCCCGTTTTAAATTATTTCCTGGAAAACTAAAAACAAAATGGGAAGGCCCTTTTGTTATTACTAATATTTACCCACATGGTGCAGTAGATATTAAAAATGAGAAAACAGGTACCGAACTCAAGGTGAATGGGCAAAGATTGAAGCCATTCTTTGAAAGTTTCCAGGAAGGGAAAATTTCGGAAAAGGTGGACATGCCACCAGAAAACAAATGAAGAAAATTCAGAGTCAAGCCTAGGACTTAAAATAAGGGTGCTTCAAGGGAGGCAACCCTTGTTTCTTTTATTTTTAGAACACATCTATTTTTATTTTTATTTTTGTCACATTTGATTTCGCTGGGTTGTTTTTGATTTTGTGTAGGAAATTGAGTGTGGGGAAAGTGAAGCAGTCTTGGCCGAGATCTAGGCCAAGCCTTTGGGCTAGACTGCTGTGAGCGGACTACCCTTTTTGAGAATTAGTGGGACACGTGTCGCGCCGCCTTTTAATCCCTTTAATTGCTTTTTGAACAGATAAAATTCAAAACCAATTAAAGGAATTAATTGCAGCGTGGGAAAATAAAACTACCACCTCTGCATATTCCTTCTCCCACTCTGATACGATCTCCCCACGAACCAACAAAAAAAATTTGACCCCTCACCTGAGCTAAAAAAGCAACAGTCCCTTCTCCTTCTTCTTCCCCAAATAGCACAAAAGCTTTCATTAGAAACCTAAGCACAAAAATCCCAAACCCAAAACCATTTTGCACCTCTCTCTCAACCATGAGCCCGCCGAAGCGAAGCCTGCCCTCTGACATTCCAGAAGCCAGCGACGACCTCCGTGGAGCTCCGCCGCCTGTCATGCCATCCGACGGTATCTCAGCCGCACGACGAATACTCGAAACGCTGGAGAACGATGATTCCATGTCCTCCGAAGACGATTTGCCTGAGGAATCGGAGGAAAGCGTCAAGGGAACCGACCGAGCAGTGGTCGTGAGCGACGAGGACTCCGATGACGAGATTCCTCTGGCGAAAAGGATGAAGCCCACCGTGCCTGCGTCTGCTGGAGAGAGAGAGAGCAGACGGGAGAGCAGGCTTTTGAAGAAGATGACAGCCGCCGGAGCATCTAACCTAGCTCCGACCACTGCTGCTCCTAAACCTAAGTCCACTGCCGCAGCCGCTACTGTTACCACACCACCACCGCTACCTCCGGCGAAGAAGCTAGCTACCACTGCACCGCCCAAAAAGTCTGGGCGAATCAAGCAAATGGCCTACAAAAAGACTCCGACGAAGAAGCCGGCGAAGACCCCCATTCCAACACCACCACCACCTCCATTGCAGAAGAAGACCAAAACCAGTGCCGGTCCTTCCTCTGCCAAAAGCAAAGGCAAACAGCAGGTGGTCGAGGAAGAACCATTTGAGGACGATGAAGACGATCTAGTCTTGGCCAAAACTCAGGCCAAGACTGCTAAGGTATCCTCTCTTCCTCCCATGCACACACTCAAAGGCTGGTTGAAATTTGATACACCAGACCTTAAGGCCAAATTGCGTAATATGCATTCCTGTGATATTCCCGCATTTGCTAGATTACAGTTTGATTTTCTTGATGAAATGGCATTAGGAAATAAAATTAGGGAATATGTGTTTGCAATTGGATGGGTCCCTTTTATGTCTGTTGAGTGCGATGCCTACTCTGAACTCTGCCTTGAGTTTCACACATCTTTTTGGTTTGACGAGGAAACCTTGTATGTTAGGGGTAGAGGCAAACCTGATTATGCTGCACCTGATGTGATTAATTTTCGATTATGTGATAAACGGAGCCACTTGTCTGTTGATGCTTTCAATTCTCTGTTAGGATTTGCATATGGTGATGAGGCCATTTTTTATTATCCCACTGATTGGGATAATAATGTTGCATTTAGAGAGATCACTGGTGATCCGGCTGCAAAGTTTGATAGGAACTCTAAGGCACATGCCATTTTGAACCCTGCGCTTAGGATGCTCCATAGAGCCTTGTCTATCAACCTTTCGGGGAAGACAAAGGTTTCTGGGAATTTAGCCAAGCGTGAACTATTTTTGCTTTGGTGCATTTTGCACCAGAAAAAAGTCAACTTAGGCTTATATTTGGTCCAAGTGTTGCATGCCCGTGAGTCTAAAACTAAACTGATTTTTGGGTCCTTGATAACTTGGCTTGCTATTCAAACTGCTGGTCTTGATTTTTCTGCTGCTGATTTACATAAATATTGCTCCCCCAAAATACTGGATTTTAGATCCTTCGACCAAATGGGACATTTCCATTTGGAAGGAGAGTTTGTTGCGTGTAATACAGGTTTTACACCTGTTGGGGAGCACATTTTCTCGAAGAAAAATGGAGGGAGGTACAAGCTGCGCCCAATACAAATCCCTGGAGAAGAAGCAGAGAACAATATTGCCCCGGGTCTAGGCCAAGACGCTGGCCAAGACACCACCGTTCCTGATGCTACAGCTGATCTAGGCCAAGACTTAGGCCAAGATCCCCCTGCCAGTAACATCAATGAACCTCCAGAGTGGGCCAGGGAATTCCAAGCTCGCCAGCTACTCATACTCGAGCAGCAGAAGATCATTTTGGAGCATCTAGGCCAAGAAAAGGGCCAAGCCCAGACTCCAGCATCCACCAGTGCAGTAGTGCCTCGATGGGCCCAATGTCTTAATGATAGGCAGGACGTCCTCTTTGAGCAGATGAAGCTCACTAGGACAAACGTCCTCCATCGAAGCCCATTTCAAGATCCTCAAAGATCTCCATGACAACTTGAGCTCCGAGAGTGATTCGGAGTCATCTGATGAGGAAGATGAACCTGCAGCACCACCCACAAAGCCACCACATCAGTCCATGCCCCCCCCCCCCCCCTCCCCCAAGAGATCCCAAACCAAAGGACCCTCCTGCCCCTGATCTAGGCCAAGCTTCAGGCCAAGATCCCCAGACCCAAGCAACATGAGTTGCTTCTGCCCCCAGGTCGTTTCAGTCCTTCCTTTTATTTTTCTATTGTGTCTTTTATTTTTGTCTTTCCACACAATGAGGACATTGTGTCTTTTAAGTGTGGGGAGGTGTTTTTATTTCTCGGTTTATTTCTTGTTTGTTTGCTGTGAATATTGGTTGTTATGTATGATTTTGAGTCAATTTTTTGCATTTTAATTTTTTCTTTCTGTCCAGTTTAGAGTCTACTGTTTGCATGCTTTTTATTTTTTATTTTTCATGCATGTTTGAGTCTGTTTTGTTGAGTGGACACCAGGAAATCCAGATTCTTGCCTAGGCTGGTCAGTTTACAACCGAAACCACATTTAGACAATTGTTTAGGCGAAATAATGCTATAGTAACAGGGAAGCGAATGAGCGCAACTAGATCAATACCCAAGGGTCATATACTCTAATGGTTCCCAAACATTTGCTATCCACATAGTCATAAGGACATTTAGCTAAAACTTCAACTCTCATTAGGGTGACTAGACTAGCTGCTAAATGATTTCAGTGTGCTATTCTATCTGATGTGAGTGTGAGACAATAAAAGGTGTTGGAACGTCATAGGGCAGACATAGCAAAGGTGGAAGTTCCCGCAGAAAAGAACAAGCTCTGTCTATGTGTTGTGTCTGTAAAAATTCAAAGGACACCTAATATGCCCAAATAAAACAAATAAAAAAAAAAGATACCGCGAGGGTATAGAAAAAAAATCTGTCAAAGTGATTCAAATGGCACCAGTCTTTAGGCACTTTTGGATAGATGTCACATGATAGGACTCAAATCAGTGGTAAGCCGTGTTACCCTATACTTTATCATAATATCTTGCGAGGTGTCTTGATACCATGTGGATGGGGGATGTTTAGGTTATTGATCTGTCCTTGTTAGTCTAGCATTAGGCCGGCTAGACAAGTGTCTTGGTGATTTCAGTTGTACAGCGAGCAGCCCAAGGAGGAAGTCTGGAAGTCCTAGTGTCGTTTGTGTTTGTAATGTGTTTTTAATTTTCTTTTCTTTTGAGTCTGTGAGTCTGTATGCTTGGGGGCAAGCATGGTTTAAGTGTGGGGAATTTGATTGCATTGCATTTCATCATGTTTTATCGTCCATTTACTAGTTTATTTGGACGGTAATCCTGCTGATCTACCCTTGATTTCCCCTGTTCTTTGCAGTTCTGATCTGTTGGCAAAATATTAGAGTTTCCGATTTTCATCGCTGGAGCTGATTTCCCTATCTTGGCCTAGACCTCGGCCAAGACACTTTCGCATCTCAAGCAGCGCACCAGTCTGATCGTCTTGGCCTAGACTTCGGCCAAGACTCTTTTCGCGATACAAAGTCAGTTGAGAAGTAGCGTTGGCACCCCTTTTTGGGCTTCGCTTCGCGTGGGCCTTGGCTACTGGCAGGCCGCTTCTATTCGCAAATCCAGAGGGATCTGAAGCCTATCTTATGAAGAATCCTAAGGGATCTCCCTCTTTTGTATTTGCGATCTTATTTCCCATTTCAAACAATTTATTGTTACAATCTTTTTTTAGAGATTTTCTAGGAAGTTTAGTTGAAGTAGGACAGAGGAGTTTTAGGGTTATTTAACCAAACATTGTTTCTCCTCTGTCGGGATCGGATCCTACATCCTTCTTCTCTTTTCTTCTTCGCCATTGTCAAACTTTGCTCCGGATTTTAATTAAAATCTCGGATTTAATTTATTTATGCAACAACATATATTGTCTTTTTAATTATGAGTATGAGTAACTAAACACCCATTCTTGATAAGGGTTGATGAGCTAGAGTTCTTATGTGTTCGTGAGATTGAAACCGTGCTTCACAATCTCTTCACTTGTATTTATTTATTTCTTGAGCTTAATTCATCGCTTACTCACTAGAGGCAAGGTTTGATCATCCTTGCACTCTAGTAGAGAAGAGTTGTAGCCGGTCTAGAAGGAAAGGGAGCACCCGTCGGCTAGACAGAGTAGGTAACTAGTCTCGAGCTAGACTAGAAGAAATAAGCAATCTAGGTCAAGACCAGGCTGACAACCTAGGATTTCCATAGGGAGATACCTTGACCTAGGTACTGTCTTCCCCTAAACCATTGAGGAAGCGAACAGCCATTCAAGACAGCAGTCAAACGGATAAACCCTTTAACCAGCAAGGTGTCCCTTGGCTAGGATTATCAGGAAAGGGAGCACCCGCCAGGTAATTTGAAGAGGAGGGAAGGCAGGAGTGAACAGGAGCACCTCCATTCTATAGCAGTACTATAAATGAAGAGATGAATACATTTAAATCCATGATCGAAGCATAAGAACGGAGCTCTCATATCGCCCTTATCTGGAATTACCTTTTTCCAGATTTACTTCAATCTTGACCCCTGTCTAGGCCAACACTTTGGGCAATACAGCTTTGAACTACTTTATTTCTTTCTGTTTTGTTCTTATTTTCAGATATCACCAAACTAAATCCAGTGACGAGGAAGTCAACTCAAAAACTACATCTCCTAGAGGTCTCTGTGGACGATCCTCTTACCATCATCTACAAACTCTTGTAGACAGTGATAAGTTGTATTTCTACCCCCAATTCAATACCTATTTCACTATTAAATTTGACGTGTTCGACGCGCGGTCACTCATCAACAATGGATGGCAATCAAAATAGAAAAAAATCCAAATGCATCCTTCTTGTCAACACTAAAATTGATAAATATGTATTTTTCTAGTAAAATGCAATGCTGAGCAAACTTGTTTTCAGATTCTAACAAAAATACAGAATGACTTATCAACTAACTAATAATAAGATCAAAGGATCGGTCGCTAGATCAGAGGAGACTGCATAGAATGTCACCAACGTAGAACCAACACTCAGATTTATATATCCCTACCATGCTACTCCCTCCGGACATAAATAATTGTCACTTTCCTACGATTTTTTTGACACTATTAATTGTCATTTTACCTTTTGTAACAGTAATTTTTAGAGAATATTACTAAAATGCCCTCTTCATTAAACTCCAAAATCCAAAATCATCTCTCACGACTTCACTTTTCACTTTTTTTCTTTTCTTTCTTTCCTTCCTTTCCTCTCCTCTCACAGCAGCATCACTCTCCTCTTTTTATTTCTTTTCTTTCTCTCTTCCTCACGACCTCACTCTCCTCTCTCCTCTCTCCTCTTTTTTATTTCTTTTCTTTCTCTCTTCCTCACGACCTCACTCTCCTCTCTTCTTGATAGATCGTGATGATGGGTGACTATTTTAGGAGTTTGGGTGTGTTGATTTGGTCTCCTCTCTCCTCTTTTTTATTTCTTTTCTTTCTCTCTTCCTCACGACCTCACTCTCCTCTCTTCTTGACAGATCATGATGATGGGTGACTATTTTAGGAGTTTGGGTGTGTTGATTTGGTGGTTATTGGTGCTAACTGGGGCTGGTGATTGAGAGAGGCAGTGGGTGGTTGCCGGCGGTGATGATTGATGGTGGCTGCTGGTTTCTTGGGTTTGGTTACAGATCGAGTGACTGGGATGGATTGAATTTGTTTGGGAGAGATGGATCTAATTAATTTGGCAGATATGGCTTGAGATTCGGTACAGATTGGTAGCTTCAACTGTCGCCAAGTACCAATTCAAATGAAGAAAGCCAAAATTTGGGAGGAGAATCCAGACCCATTTGAAGGAAACCAAGACTGCAGAATTTGAAAATTTGATAAGAGAGAATGGCAGTGGTTGTTATTTGCCAAATAGTCAGGGGCAATTTCAAAGTATCACACATTAAAATACAATAAAAAATTATTCACTCCCTCTGCCAGAACGACATATATATATATATGTCCGGAGGGAGTATTATTGATGCTTCTCTCAATATTTATTAGCGCAGATCTGCACAAAACACGACCACAAATATACATAGGAGACGAGACGAGGCGAGAGCACGGGACAACCCAGGGTACTTGCAGATATTCTTCTACATCAATCACTTTGTTACTCTGTAGGTCTGTGCATATAACAAAGACAAACAATCAAACTCCACATAAGAAAAGAAAATCGACATATATCCCATTGACTTGTAGTAGTTTTGCTTACCGACCGAATAAGAGTGCAAGGAAGATTAAGACAATCGAGAATAAGAACTACTAATAACAAAGTAGAATATTAACAAACCTTGACTCGTTTCAAAAGCTCCTTAGCCCTTGCATTATTCTTGAAATGATCACGTACAGGCTGCAGAAAATATTAAGCACATTGTTGGTTAGCTGACAATACAGGATAACACACGCCTCAGCGGTCAATTGGTAGAACTCTTGTTTTTATATATAAAGGAATAGTGCATGGTTAGTGGAAACGAACTTCCCTTTCAATCAAGATACGCACAGAACAGGGTTGGTAAGTGACAAAATTCAACAAGCCACAAGAAACATTTTTTTCGCAATTCACAGACATCACTTTCCTGCGATTTAATGAAACAGTATAGGTTCCAGCGTTTAATTACCTGCAGTATCTTATTCAATGCCTTTGATAGAGCAGGCTTGAGGTCAGCAGGATGCAAGCCCTCGTTTTCATACTCAGTAACAAGTTCTTCAAAGCTAAGGAAGGTCCTGTATCAATGTAAGAAAGTTAGTGCATTAAGTGGCATACCACAGTTGACAGCAATAAGAAATTGCTATGCTCACAATCTACGAGTAACATTTCATGATGAATAACTAGGAAATTAAAGACATCATTATAATCGAGTAAACTCGCAAATTAATTCCCGGGAAGTGGCTTAAACCCTCCAAACGGTCCAAATAATAAAAAACAGGGGAAAACATGAAACAGTGAAATAAAAGGAGGGCAACAGGGCTTACTTCTCTCCTCCATTTTCTGGTTTACGTTCCACCTTGAACTCATTAAACCATGGAAAGATAATGTATTTGATGTATTCCAGGCAAGGATTCCCTTCAACAATCTTTGGGGGACAGTACGCCTTCTTTATTTTCAAGTTCACTTCTGCCTAAGAGCAGTGGAAAGAGAAAAAAATACTAATGCAACAAGCAGGGACAGTGATAAAATGCAGCAGTAATAAGCAGGCAAGCTTTATATTTGACATTAATTGAATTCCCATGTTACGAGGTCTCTTAATCTTACAATTGCTACTCTATGATAAAACTGAAGCCATACCTCTTCATCCTCCATGTAGATGGAAGAAGAAGGATCACTCTTTGACATCTTTTCTTGCCCTTGCTGCAAACTCGGTAACATGTCTGAGATCATTAAAACCGGATCATAATCCATAAGAATAGTGAAACCTTGAACGAAATGATGATAACAAATTGAATACAAGGAATTAAGGACGTACGATGAGACAAAATTATAGGCTTGTTTTTCCTCTTGATGTCATGGCAGTACTCTCTCGCAAGAACATTCACCTTGCGCTGATCCATGCCCATTTGGCAAATGTCAGCCTGTTCACCATGATGATCAATTCAAGTTACAAACAATGCAGAAAGAGTTCCATAGCCAGAGTTTAAAGCCAGCACGGTATGCATTCCTTCCTATTAGAGGTTTCTTTCCAACCTCTTCCAGAAGTGTCATGGCCACATAGAAACAAACACCGGTTGAACAAATAACTAACAGTCAAGGTAGTTATGAAAAAAAAAGGCAGGTATAAAGTAAAATAAATCATCAAGTAAATCAAATTGGTAATAAGATAATAAGCAGCCAGAAAGAAGCAACACTGATAAAACAAACATGGATTCAGCTAGTGGCGAGGTATTAGAGGATTTAGTAGTAGGTTGCGGGTTCAACACCTAAGAATACCAAACAAATACAAGACAAACAAATATATACACAATGTCAAATACATGGGGTTGACTTACTTGATGTCAGGATCAGTTTATTTATGCGAAAAGGATACATAGAGGATGAAAAAAAAGAGCACAAAATGCTTGTTTTACATGTGAGATTCTAGTGGACAAATGGATGACATTTAAAAATAAAACAAGTCATAAATCTTTCCTATTATAAATATAATTTTTTGGAAGTTAAATCACGTTATACTCTTAAAAATCGGTTAAATTTTATCGTATTTTTAAGGCTGGAATGAGAAATGATCTTCTGTTCATGAAGTATGACTTTTACAGTTTTATTATACTAGTATATGAATAAATAACGTTATGAGTGAGTGCCAGCTATTATTAATTAGTAATCTATATAGAAAAGCAAAAGCCCCAAACACTGGAATTCTTGACAATTTTGTTTTTTCTTCTTGCTCCTTTTTTTCCTTTTGAAATTTTTATTCATCAATTATTTTATTCCATGTGTTTATAAAAAAATTCTAATTGAACTATTAGCTGGTTAATTTTATCTATAATTTCTCCTCATTTGCAACACTGCATCCCTTACTAAGACAATCTAGTACGAACAAAATTAATTTTAATTCAGTAGATTCTAAAATTCATGTGGTTTAAACTGGATGAAGTACTACAAAGCTACATGAACACAATATTTTACATTCTAATTTAAACAAAATTCACGTATTCTCCATAATTCTAGTAAGTTTTCGTTTATACATATCATTATGTATTATATGAAATAAATTCTAAAATATATATATTTAGTATATATATATGCATCATAAGTTGTGTTTGTACCTTATAATTTTTAATTTATTATCCTATTTGACCTCCCAATATTTATTCCCTTAAAAAATTTAACTTTTATTTATCAATTTACTATATTTCGTCTCATAAAAAATTTAACATCCTACCCCTTTAAAGAATCATCTTAGCTTCACCACTCGGTAAAAGAAAATATATTTAGTATTTTTCATTTTTTTTCTAGAGCATATTAAATTAAAATTAATCTTTCTCGTGCTAAATCATACTAAATGAATATTATTCCCGCTGCATAAAAATTATTATAAGAAAATATACATAAGTGATAACATGCATTTAAAAAAAGAGAGGAAACAAATGGAGTGCAGTGTAACGTCATAAAATAAGAAATCTGGAAAAAAAAAACTAAAACAAATGACGGCGACAGGGGAAGGAGAGGCGGAAGAATAAAGAGAGAGCGGAGCGGCGTGGCGTAGAGGGAGAGACGAAGGCGGCTGTGGGTGAAGTTACCTACTGTGCCTAAGGAGGAACTAGACTACGGACGCTGAAGCAGACAGAGGACGGCAGAGAGGACAGATTTGGTTGTGGTGGCAGTGGAGAGTCGGTGGAGGAGGAGCGGATGAACAGAAAATAAAAGGACGAAGAAAAGTGTGAGCACGTTTGGCAGAGTAGGAGTTATAACAAAAATTAGAAAAATGGTTTTGAAAAAATTAGAAAATTTGATTCCATGTGTTTCTAACTTTCAGTGTTAATTTAAAAAAATATTTATTTTAGAGATACGTAAACAACAATTTTTGAAATATTTTCAATTTTCTAAAAATTAGAAATTTTTTCAGAAAATTCTCCGTTCGTAAACAGCCACTTAATTTTTTCATGAAAATTCTCAAGTATCAACGGTAAACTTATAAGGATTAAGGGAAATAAGTTTACCCCACCCTTAATATTTACTCTCTAGAATAGCCATCTTATTAATCCTTGTTGCTTCTGGCCAGGAGAATTGGACTTTGGAGTATTCATGGGCTTAAGTAGATAATTAGGAGGTTCAGCTGATTTTCAGTCAAAGGTAGGAGTGAGGATAATTCGGTAAATTGATTGAACCGAATTGAAACCAATAATTTTATTTTTTTAAAATCAACAGTTGTTAAAAGAATGTGAATTAATGTGTTTTAATTTCATTCATGCTCACATATACAATTTAAACTTAATTTTTGTTATGAATAGTATTAATAATTAATTGCTAATTTTTCTCCACAATTCTTATAAGTTTACATTTATATATATAATTTAGAATTTATTTTCATATAATATGTATATCAATTTATATATAAGTCATGTTTGGTTCTATAACTTTTAATTTTTTCATGTTACACTGTTTGTGTCAGTTTTGATGCTTCATAGGATTAACTTATACAGCAAAATAGACGCATGCATTCTTTCTTTATTTTATTTTCTCTTTTGTAATATCGTACAAACAAATCTCTCTAACAATTGATTTTTTTTTTTAAATGTTCGTCCACGAAATCACTTTTCAATTAACAAGCCATATGCAAAAAGAAGTGATATTGTATATTCTTGTCGTCAACTTTAAAACTAAAAGAGAAAGTGAGTGTTGTCTTCCGGGAAAATATAGCTGGATGACTGCCGACCATCCTTGAAAAAAAAGAAAAAAAAGAAAAGAACTTTCTAATTACAAATGCCTGACCTGACTTGACCAACACATGCAATGATGATTTGATTGAGAGAAGGACTAGTATCCACGTGTAAAAAGAACTTCCAAATTCTACCTCACTATGATTAAAGTTTCCTAATCTGTGCATTTTAACAAATGTTATGTGGGTAAAAAGACATAAATGGTCCCTGAACTTTAATTAAATGATTAATGTGGCCCCCGAACTATTTTTTTGTTTAATTACAACACAGCGAATCGAGCATTTTGACATAAATGACCCCTACCGTGACAGCAATATGACGTGGCGACGTTATCTTCCACGTCAGACATGTTTCACATGCCACGCCACCGAGCCACGTCAGATTCTTGCCACCTCACACCTCCACGTCATGCTGGGGCCCACCACTTTTTTATTCCTTTTCTTTTTTCTCTCTTTTCCTTTCTTCTCTCCCGTCCACTCCTCTTTCTTTTTTCTTTCCTTTTTCTTTCCTTTTTCTTTCCTTTTCTTTCTTTTCCTTCTTCTTCCTCATTTTCCAGAATCCTTCTCTCTCCTCCAACCCGCAAGAACACTCTCCCTCTCCTCAAAATTCGATTTCTTCGATTAAACACCTAAATCTCGTCCAAATCGAACCAAATTTCAGACAATCAATCATCACTCAACCCTAAACAAAACCCGTGCATCAATTTCAAAGATTAACCACCAAATCCTCTCCAATCTCCCTCGCCAAATTCCGAAAACCTTAACCCCAAATTTCGATTTAACCCCAAATTTCAGAATTCATAACAAACGATTACAAGATATGGGTTTTGTTTTGTAACTCATGGTTACTGTTTTACTTCATGTTTGAGACAAAGGAATCATCTATTTCAATGGGATTTTCACGTTTTCCTTTATATTTAGTTTAATTGCGTGATTTACATGCCAAGAAGATTTATGTGTCGGGTGAGTATTGGGAATTTATAATTGGTTGTGGAAGCACAGTTTTCTAATGGTGTGTTGTTAAATTTATGGGGTGGAGGTGAATTGTGTTGTTAAATTTCACACATGACCCGGTTTATGTGCAGATTCCAAAACCCCAAGGTAGCAGCGTTGATGACAGGATTCAACATGCAAGAAATGCTGCAGTGGCACAGGCTCGGCAAGATGGGGCCACCGGAAATTTTAGAATTTTCGATTCGCCATTTGGAAACTTTCTTCTCCCTGTGGTCCCAACTCGTGAAGAACTAGCTGGATAACCCCTTGAAAAAAACAGAGGATGGCCCTTAGGTTGGTTTCAAGATTTAAGGTTTGCATGTCTTTAGAGATTGGATTACAATAGGAGATCCCCTGCCTTATAGAGAATCACAGAGGCTTAACCGTGATGGTGGCGATGCGGCTGGGTTTGGGTTTGGTTGATTTCGGTCGGGGATTGGTTGTCTGCGGCGGCTGTCATGGTGGTTTGGCTGGGAATTGGAGTATGGGATTTAATTAATTAATTGCAGGGGCTGAATTGATTTTGCAGGGTCTTGAATTAAATGCAGGGGGTTGGATTTGAATTGGTTTTTGCAGGAATTAATTTGCTGATTGTTCGAATTAATTCGGAGAGGAGATTGCTTTTTTTTTTTTGAATTGAGTGTGGAGATTGTAGAGATTGAAGATTGTATGGTTGATGGTTAGCAAGGAAGAAGAGGGTGAAGAAAAACGTGGGTGGAATGGAGGAAGATGAAGATTTGTTGAAATTAATTAAAAATAGAATTAAAATCAGATTTCTTAATTTCAATTAATTAATTTTCTTAGTAATTTTTAGTTTTATAAATAAAATCAGAATTAAATAAATTTTTAATTATTTTGTAAAAGAAGAGAAAGAAAAAGGAAAGAAAGAAAGAAAAAAAAGAAAAAAATTTAAAAAGAAAAAAAAAAAAAGAAAGAGAAAGAAAAAGAAGAAAAAAAATTGGTGGGCCCCAGCATGACGTGGAGGTGTGAGGTGGCAAGAATCTGACGTGGCTCGACGACGTGGCATGTGAAACATGTCTGATGTGGAAGATAACGTCGCCACGTCATATTTCTGTCACGGTAGGGGCCATTTATGTCAAAATGCTCGATTCGCTGTGTTGTAATTAAACAAAAAAATAGTCCGGGGGCCACTGATGATAATCCACGCATCCAGGTGCCTTTACCGCCAGCTGGTCCAATGACTCGAGCCAGAGCTCAAAAGCTTCAAGACCGATGGAGTCTCTCATTCACAGGGAGCTGGAGTCTGAGATGACAAGTGAGCAAGCTGCACTTAGAGAGAAGACGACAAGAGTGGTCAATCTTCTCACCTTCACCTTGACCGATGTTGAGTCTGCTAGAAACGACATGGACCCCTTTCACGCAAACGGCACTTGACCGTTTCATCCAAACGGCATCTGTCCGTTTCATTCAAAACGACACTTGACCGTTTGGATCAAAACGGCACTTGTCCGTTTCACTTAGCCGTTGCCGATTTCAAGCATCTGTCGCGCATGCCGATTGCTGTACCCGTTCCGCGTTCCCGCCTGGCTGCCCTTGTGATAACGGCTCCTGTCCTTATCGCCTAGCCTGGAGTTGACGCGCGTTGACTGTTTTAGCAAGGCTGCGACTTTCTATTTATTTTAGCTTAGTTAATTAATTAGTTAAGTGTTTTACTTTATTTATTATTCCTATTGTGGAATTAGGGTTTGCTTGTAACCTATATAAGGAGCCGCTTGACCTCCTTAGAAACTTGGCTGTTATTTGATAAATTGAGATATTCTCTTCAATCTCCGCCCCTTGTTCAAGTTGGTTGAACCTTGTTCTTCTTGAGTCCGCAATACTTAAGTCGTATACAAGTAAATCTTAGAATTGCTTTATTGTGTCGTTTATCTTAGTGTGATTCTCACATTATTGAGTCTAGTCCTAAGAATCTGATTCAAGACCCTTGACTTGAAATCGATTAGGGCTCTTAGCACAGGTTAGCTAAGTGGTCTAAGCTCGTACTTGTCGAGTTATTTACTTCCGCAGGAAATCCGTCTTTGAACAAAGATCAAAATTGGTGCTACGCATCCTAAGGAGCCAGGATCGTATCAGTTGGTAGCGGAGCTTAAGGCGTTCAAAGATTGGTAAGTATCTTAATTGTTTTCAAGTTTTCATTGTTGAAATCGGTAATTCATTCTACTCCATTCAAAACCGATTTCTTTGCTGTGCTTGGTTCGTTTATGTGCAAATTCTGGTCAGTTATCAAAATCGAATTTTAATATATACCTATTGAAGTCCGATTTGGGTGATTGTGGTGTCGTTGGAAATCTGCATCTGTTAGGATTCCGAATCAAAAGGAATCGAGTGATTTGGACAACTCAAACAAAAGTTACACCCGTTTTACCAAACTGTGATTCGGGATTTCAGTTAAAAAAAAAAAACAAAATCTACAAGGAAGAAGCACAATTTGTGTTGTTAGATCTGACATCCATCTTGGGAATCACATGTGCAAACATTTTGTTTAGTGGTTGTAATTTGTTCAAAAAAAAAAAAAAAAAGAAGACAACCCATCCTTCCATTTTGTTTTGTCCCGCACCCACTACCTTTTAGTTTGGAATATTCTCTGTTTTTGTCTTCCACTTTCTAAAGGCAAATCTTAGTTTATTCTTTCACCCATGCGACATAAACTTTACAATATTATATTGGAGATTAATTTTATTTGAGTCTGTTCGAGTCAAATAGAGCTTTTCTTTGATTCTTTAATATTGTTTTCTACTCCACTTGTTATTTGTTTAATTGATTGATCTTGCAATTAATCAAATACCAAGTATCCCGTTTTGTTTGAAGCTAGTTTTCTTTGAGAGTCTTCTTGGAAGCTTTCCTTTGAATTCTTGAGTCTCACTAACGCTTGAACATTGCAGGGATTTTGTGTGTTTTTGTGAGATTATTAGAGTGTTTAAACACGAGAGTAAACACGTGAGGGAGCGCTAGGTTAGTGCAATTTTACGTTTTTCCTTTTGTGTTGTGAATTTCAGGAAGAGTAAAAGATGTCTCAAGAAGGAGTACAACAACCCGATATGGTGGCTATGTTAACTACCATAACGGAACAGCTCCGAACATTGACTGAACGGCAAGTAGCTGCCAATGAGCGGCAGATGGCTGCCGATGTAAGGATGGCTAGGGTGGAAGCGTTAGCCACTATAAACCCGAACCCTAGAGCAGCGGAGGATCAACGTGAGGGACATCTGACAGATCTGTCCGAGGGGGATGACAACGCCCGCCGACCACGAGCTGTGAATCGGCAGCGTGATCTTGCCCATATTCCTCCTAGACGACTTGCTAGACGTGGACCACAGATTCCACAACCTGATCAGGAAGAAGAACCTAACGGGGGAGAGGGATGGATATATGCTCGAGACGGACCGAGAGGGGAGAGAAGGGATCGTCGTGATGGTAGAAGAGAACGGGAAGATGACCGTTTGGATGCTAATCTCAGCAGCATCAAAATGAAAATACCTCCGTTTGAGGGTACTGACGACCCTGATATCTTCTTGACATGGGAACGGAAAGTAGATGCTATTTTCTTATGCCACAATTATTCGGAGGGTAAAAAGGTTCAGTTAGCAGCAGTAGAATTCAGTGGGTATGCTAGTCATTGGTGGGAGCAGGTCAACCTGAAGAGAGCCGCTGTTTATGCTGGTCCGATTAATGATTGGGGTGAGATGAAACAGGCGATGAGGCAACGGTTTGTTCCTATGCACTTTCACCGTGAGCTTCATCAACGGCTTCAAACCTTGAAGCAGGGCAGCAAGGGAGTTGGGGCCTATTTTAACGAGATGGAGATTGCTTTAGCTCAAGCAAAGATTACTGAGGAACCTGAGGTAACGATGGCTCGGTTTATTGCTGGTTTAAATGCAGAGATTGCCGACGCCCTGGAGCTGACGCAGTACAATACTCTCGAGGAGATGCTTCACATGGCTCAAAAGATTGAGAAACATCGGAAAGTTAAGATCTCTTCTAAGTCTACTGGATCGACACCTTGGAAGAAGCCATCGTGGAATAAGGACGACAGAACGGCTTCTACCATTCCAAAGAGCTCATCCAGTGCCGTTATCCCTTCCAAAACAGCTACTACCAAACCTTACACTCCACCTGTGGATCGGCCAGCCACTAAGGAAATTGTTTGTTTCAAGTGCAACGGTCGAGGACACAAGAAATCGGAATGTCCGAATAAGAGAGTCTTCATCATCAGGCCGAATGGAGAAGAAGAATCGGATGATGATCGGGAGGAATCGGAACCTGAGGACGTCGGAAGTACCGATTCGGATATTGACTGTCAGAGAGGTGAGCAGGTTCGGTTGCTTGTGGCCCGACGGAACCTGAGCGTACAGTCCACAGAAGAAGTGTGTGATGAGGAGCAACGGACCAATCTGTTCCATACCCGAGGAGTGATTGATAACAAAGGCTGCTCCATTATTATTGACAACGGAAGTTGCACAAACTGTGCCAGTGCGCTGATGGTTCACAAGCTGGACTTGCCGACGGTAAAGCATCCAAAACCGTATCTTCTACACTGGATGATTGATGACAACGGTATTAAGGTGACCAAACAGGTACTTATTAAGTTTCGAATCAGCAAATACCAAGATGAGATTCTCTGTGATGTTGTGCCGATGCAAGCAAGCCATATCCTTCTTGGACGACCATGGCAGTTTGATCGAGACGCGAATCATGAGGGAAAGAGTAACCTCTACAAGTTAGTTAAGGATGGCAAGAAATTCACCTTGGCACCGTTAACACGAGCTGAAGTGTTTGAGGATCAGCAATGGCTTGCTAAGTCACATGCTGAATATGAGATTGCAAAACAGCTTGCGAGAGAAAAAGAAGGTTTGAGTGTGAAAAACAAAGAGGGAAACACTGAGTGTGTGAGCCTTAAACATTCGCATGAAAACAGCAAGCATGCAGAGGGAGAGTGTAAACATTCGTACGAAAAGAGTAAGCGTGCTGAGAGTGGCATTGAGAGAAAAGAAGAGGCAAATAAAAAGAAATTGAGTGTATATGCCAAGGGAAGTGAAGTGAGGAGAGCAATGATTTCTCAGAACAACTGTTTTGACGCAAGCCGTCCTCTCCTTCTAATCCATTTTCGCTCTTATTGTTTGACCGCCGATGGAACGGAACGGCCACATACCGTTCCGATTCGTATTTCTTCTCTCTTGCAGGAATTTGGCGACGTACAGCCCGAAGAGATGCCGCCTGGCTTGCCGCCGATCCGCGACATAGAACATCAGATCGACTTTGTTCCTGGATCGGCAATTCCACATCGGCCAGCTTACCGATCCAATCTAGAGGAGACCAAGGAACTGCAACGGCAAGTGGACGATTTGCTTGCGCGTGGGTACGTTCGGGAGAGTCTGTCTCCATGTGCCATTCCAGTCATTCTAATTCCAAAGAAAGATGGATCTTGGCGCATGTGTGTTGATTGTCGAGCAGTCAACAAAATCACTGTAAAGTATCGCCATCCTATTCCTCGATTAGATGATATGTTAGATGAATTAAGTGGTAGTAGGTTATTTTCTAAAATTGATTTAATGAGTGGCTACCACCAAATTCGAATGAAAGAAGGGGATGAATGGAAAACTGCTTTTAAAACTAAGTATGGTTTATATGAATGGATGGTTATGCCGTTTGGCTTGACTAATGCTCCTAGCACCTTTATGAGGTTAATGAACCATGTACTTCGGCACTTAATTGGCAAATTTGTTGTAGTTTATTTTGATGACATTTTAATCTATAGCAAATCTTTTGATGAGCATGTTTTACATCTTAGGGAAGTTTTTCTAACACTTCGTGAGCAACACTTATATGCTAAACCTAGTAAGTGTTCTTTCGCAATGGAACAAGTTGGTTTTCTTGGTTTTATTGTGAGTGCAGATGGCGTTAAAGTGGATGAAGAGAAGATCCGCGCGATACGGGAATGGCCGACGCCGAAGGCCGTTACCGATGTGAGATCGTTCCATGGATTGGCGAGCTTCTATCGGCGTTTTGTAAAGGACTTTAGCACCATTGTTGTTCCGTTGAATGAATTAACAAAAAAACATGTTGCTTTCAGGTGGGAACAGCCGCAGGAGGAGGCATTTGCTACCCTCAAGGAACGGCTCTGTGCCGCTCCCGTGCTAGCATTGCCCGACTTCAACAAGGCGTTTGAGATAGAGTGTGACGCCAGCGGGATAGGAATCGGCGCCGTTCTGATGCAGGAGAAACGGCCGATTGCCTTCTTCAGTGAGAAACTCAAGGATGCTCAACTCCGATATCTGACCTATGACAAGGAGTTCTATGCTCTTGTCCGAGCATTGGAGACATGGCAACACTACCTGATGCCGAGAGAGTTCATCATCCACATGGACCATTTGAGCTTGAAGTACCTCAAAGGACAAGGGAAGCTCAATCGGCGACATGCCGTTTGGATGGAATTTATTGAGGCTTTCCCTTATCACATTCAGTACAAGCAAGGTAAAGAGAATGTTGTTGCTGATGCTTTATCACGCAGGTACGCGTTAATTACTTCTCTTAATGCCAAATTGCTTGGATTTTCGCATATTATAGAACTCTATGCTGCCGATTCTGATTTTGGTGATATTTATATGCATGGCGTTTCTATTTCTGGTTCTAAATTCTTTAAGCAAGAGGGCTATTTATTTAAGGGAAAACAGTTGTGTATTCCTCATTGTTCTCTTCGTGAATTACTTGTGCATGAAGCCCATAGTGGTGGTTTGATGGGTCACTTTGGCGTGACTAAAACTTTAAATGTCTTGCATGATCATTTTTATTGGCCTCACATGAAGCGTGATGTCGTGCGCATTATTGCTAGATGCTTAACTTGTCGTAGAGCCAAATCTAAATCTGCTGGTCATGGAGAATACATGCCATTACCTGTTCCTTCTCATCCTTGGACCGATCTGTCCATGGATTTTGTTGTAGGGCTGCCTCGGTCTAAGAATGGAAAGGATAGTGTCTTTGTTGTGATGGACAGATTTTCGAAGATGTCCCATTTTATTGCATGTTCGACTACTTGTGATGCTACTCAGATTGCTGATTTATTCTTTCGTGAAGTAGTCCGTTTGCATGGTATTCCTTTGACTATTGTGAGTGATAGAGATACTAAGTTCCTTAGTCATTTTTGGTGTGTTTTATGGAAAAAGCTTGGTACACGATTGTTGTATTCCACTTCTTATCACCCACAAACGGATGGTCAAACTGAGGTTGTGAATCGTACGCTTGGTTCACTTTTACGCACGTTAGTTCGTAAGCATGTTTCTACTTGGGTTGATCATTTACCGTTTATTGAATTTGCTTACAACCGTACTGTTCATTCTACTACTCATTACTCGTCGTTTGAACTTGTGTATGGATTTAACTCTAGAACTATTTTGGATTTTACTCCTTTACCTTTGAGTGATGTTGTAAGTTTAGATGGTGCACAGAAGGCTGTTTTTGTCAAGCAATTACATGCTAAGGCAAAACAAAACATTGAGCGAATGAATGAGAAGCTGATACAGAAACGGAACGATGGCCGACGGCTAGTGACGTTCCAGGTTGGCGATTGGGTCTGGTTGCATATGCGCAAGGAGCGTTTTCCTGACCAACGCCGCGGCAAGCTATCTCCTAGAGGAGACGGACCGTTCCAGATTGTTGAGAAGATCAACAACAATGCCTATAAACTGGCATTGCCGAGTGAGTATGGTGCCGTTAGCTCTACTTTCAATGTTTCTGACTTAGTTTTGTTTGATACAGATGACGAGTATGGACTTGCTGCTGATGCCGATTCGGATTCGAGGGCGAATCCTTCCGAAGGGGGAGGGAATGATGCGAATCCACGCATCCAGGTGCCTTTACCGCCAGCTGGTCCAATGACTCGAGCCAGAGCTCAAAAGCTTCAAGACCGATTGTCATCTCTCATTCACAGGGAGCTGGAGTCTGAGATGACAAGTGAGCAAGCTACACTTAGAGAGAAGACGACAAGAGTGGTCAATCTTCTCACCTTCACCTTGACCGATGTTGAGTCTGCTAGAAACGACATGGACCCGTTTCACGCAAACGGCACTTGACCGTTTCATCCAAACGGCATCTGTCTGTTTCATTCAAAACGGCACTTGACCGTTTGGATCAAAACGGCACTTGTCCGTTTCACTTAGCCGTTGCCGATTCAAGCATCTGTCGCGCATGCAGATTGCTGTACCCGTTCCACGTTCCCGCCTGGCTGCCCTTGTGATAACGGCTCCTGTCCGTTTCGCCTAGCCTGGAGTTGACGCGCGTTGACTGTTTTAGCAAGGCTGCGACTTTCTATTTATTTTAGCTTAGTTAATTAATTAGACACTTTAATTAATTAGTTAAGTGTTTTACTTTATTTATTATTCCTATTGTGGAATTAGGGTTTGCTTGTAACCTATATAAGGAGCCACTTGGCCTCCTTAGAAACTTGGCTGTTATTTGATAAATTGAGATATTCTCTTCAATCTCCGCCCCTTGTTCAAGTTGGTTGAACCTTGTTCTTCTTGAGTCCGCAATACTTAAGTCGTATACAAGTAAATCGTGGAATTGCTTTATTGTGTCGTTTATCTTAGTGTGATTCTCACATTGTTGAGTCTAGTCCTAAGAATCCGATTCAAGACCCTTGACTTGAAATCGATTAGGGCTCTTAGCACAGGTTAGCTAAGTGGTCTAAGCTCGTACTTGTCGAGTTATTTACTTCCGCAGGAAATCCGTCTTTGAACAAAGATCAAAATTGGTGCTACGCATCCTAAGGAGCCAGGATCGTATCAGCCACATTAATCATTTAATTAAAGTTCAGGGGTCATTTATGTCTTTTTACTATAAAATAATAGCAATTATACTCACGAATGATTATTATTGTTAATTACGTAGGTGGAAGAAGGAGAGGTGATAATATGTAAAATTATCAGAAGGGCATAATGGACTTTGTACCTTCACAAAGTACCGTTGACCAGTCAGAACGGTGAGTGACCGATTTGACCAAGTCAAGGATAGAAACGACACTTGACCGATTTGGCTAAGTCAAAGGGAATAAGTGGCCAAAGGGCAGGTCTAGCCCGTTGACGGCAAACGGCACGAGGCCGATCCATCCGCTGAAGCAGGAGAAAACGGATGGGCACCATTGTATACATTGACCATCTCAATGTATCACCAAACGGTACTCAGCCGACGCAACCCCAACAGCATCATATCGATTGGGCACAGATATTAAGCTCCACTCACTGGTATAATTTATATAATACTCAATAGTCAGTACACATTTAGTCAAAGTTGGCGTGGGGGAAAACCTTTTCTGCTCCCATCAAGTCATCATTTAATAGCTAGACAAGGGGACTACCTACTCCCCCAAAAGGCGCTAACTCCACGTTACAATTATTAATCCTTACCTTTGAACCACTTTTTGGGGAAAAAGGTGGCAGAGAGGTCAAAAGGTTTAACCACTCTAGCCCTACATAAGGACTAGGGGGAAGTACATGAAAAGGGGGTTCTGGAGCTCCCAAAAACAGGGACAGAGAACATGCATTCTCACTACACTACATTTTAATAAAAGACACTGACTTTGGCATTGGAGCTTCTACGCCGGAAAACTCTTCCGACGCTTTGCAGGTCACTCACCAGGCTTCAACCACCACACTCCGGCGTGCCATTTGACAGAAAACCCCTCACCCCGTTCCACGGATTATCATTTGGTGCTTTCATTGAGAGCTTTTGGAATTTTAAGTGAGAAAACCTTGAATTTCAAAGCTCTTCTTCTTCCCTATATCTTTGGGGTTTTTTATTCTCAAGAATGGCATCCAATCCAAATTTCCAATCACCTCAACCTATTGGAGCAACTGCTGGTCAACATGAAACTCCACCCCCTCAAGTTTCATCTTCCCGTGTGGAAATGAACACCGCAGCTCGCCGACTTAATTTCCCTGAAATTCCAGAAGTGTTATTTCCCAGCACTCCACCACCTGGACCGTCTACAGCAGTAGTCATCCCACCAGCAGTCATGCATGAGTTTGCCGCCTTGCATCGACGGATGGATATGATGATGCAAACGTTTATGGGAAGGATCCCTCCGCCTGTCCACCAACAGGTTATTCCTCAGCAGATCCATGATCAACCAGCGGTGACACCATCTTTAGTGCCCCCGTCCTTGGCATTCCAGCCAGTCAGATCTGTGCACCAGCACGTCAGTCAACCAACTCAACGGGGAAATCCTTCGAATGAACCTCAGCCACGCCGTCAAAGTGAAAATCCGCTTAGAGGGGAGGGATACTTGGACAACATGGAAGAGGTCAACAGCCGGGCAGTCCAGCAGAACCCAAGGAGGAGCCAGAGGCAGTCATTAGAAGGAAGATCCGAGAGAAGGAGAGGTCGAGAGAGATCAATGGATCGGCCTCAATCTGAAAGAGATCACGAGAGGGCTAATCGGAATGCTTCCAGAGGCTCTGTCTCCCTACCAGCTCGTGAAGAGCAAGATGATGATCCAAAGAATCCTTTAACCTTTCGGGTTAGGAAGCATCGAGTAAGCAGACACGTCAAATTGCCAACCGATTCCTACCTTGGGACGACGGATCCAACAGTTCATGTGAGTTTAGTAAAGAAACATGTTAAGTTTTTTACTAGGAAAGATGAGGCGTTGTGCCAAATATTTGTGATGACTATGAAAGGAATCGCCAACTCCTGGTTTGAGAAATTACCAGCCGGATCTGTCGACTATTTTGAGCAATTGGCAAAAGTTTTCATAAGCCGATTTAGTTCTTGTATTCCTGTGGAAAAGTCTCCAGCGATTTTGTTTGATATGGTGCGAAAGTCAGGGGAATCCTTAACGGTGTATGTCGCCAGATTTAATGCTGAGTTGGCGACTCTACCCGACGTTGCGCCCAACTTTGCAGCTGAGGCCTTGAGGAGGAACTGCAGATATCGGGAGTTGGAAAATGCTCTAATCGCGAGCACACCAAAGACCCTGGACCTCTTGCGGATTGAGGTGGATAAATATGCAAGGATGGAAGAAGCAGACTTCCAGCGGAAGAAACGGGAGGAGTCCGATCCTCATAGGAAAGAAATGGTTGTCCGCAAACAGGGAGAAAAGAAGCAAACGGCTGGAGGCCGACAGACGGATCGTCTCACGGACTTCTCTACGTTGCAGCTAACTAAGCCAGTAGCGGAGATCTTTGCCATCATAGAAGAACGGAGATTGCCGATTCAATATCCTAAACGCAAACCTGGCATCGTTTTGGGACCGCATAGAGATTCTTACTGCCGTTTCCATAAAGCAAAGGGACATGACACGGAGGATTGTTTCTCTTTGAAAAAGGCCATTGAAAAGTTAATTGAAGAGGGTTATTTGGGTGAATTTGCGGTCAAAGCTCGAAAGAAGGCCATGGAGGATCGAGCTAACGGCAACAGGAAAGAAACGGCCATAAATCCCAACACTACCGGAACCAGTATCCAGGGAGACAGAAGAAAGGAGGTATTGACAACCTCTTTCAATGAGTTCCACATGATTAATTTGATAGCAGGAGGAACCCAGCAGTTGGAATCGGAAGATTTACCGATTGGGGAGAAGAGAAAACGGAATGATCCCGTTGTGGAAAACACAGGTCTATCGGAGCTGGACCGAATGGCCATAACATTTTCAGAAGAGGATGAGATCGGAGTGACATATCCTCAGAACGAAGCATTAGTGGTAACAACCATCATTGCCAATTGCGGAGTCAGGCGAACTCTAGTGGACAACGGAAGTGCGGTGAACCTCATTTCTTCCAACGCTTTTAACCGGTTGCAAGGATCTAAGCTAGACTTGAAGCCTTGCCGACGACCGATTATTGGGGTAAATGGTGTTCCCATTCCTGTTGTAGGCATAACCTTTTTGTCAATCTTTTTTGTGGAAGACAACTCCCGGAGAAAGGAACAACAGCTATTTATGGTGGTAAATTTAAACCTACCATATAATGTGATTTTGGGGCGTCCGTTTTTAAATGTTTTTGGAGCAGTAATATCGCAAAGGCATTTGAAAATGAAATACCCTTCAGGGGACGGCGTTGTTACAATCCGAGGAGATCAGAAGGTAGCTGCCGAATGCTACATAACGATGGTCGACGGTTGTTGTGATCGTTATGTTTGCATAGCTGACGATTCGTTAGAAAATGATGAGGAGCAGCGTACTCAGCCATTGGAGAAAATGGTCCAAGTGTCAGTGGCCGACCTTCCCACTGAGCATTTCTTAGTAAGCGAGAAGCTGAGCAAAGGAGAGTGTGACCAGCTTTCGTTTCTGCTAAATAAGTGTAAAGGAGAATTCGCTTAGGTCCCGTCGGACATACCGGGCATTTCGAGGGAAACGGCAGAGCACCGATTGAACGTTTATCCGAATGCCAAACCGGTTCAGCAGAAACGGCGAGCTTTCTCCAAAGAAAAAGCAGATGCAATTGAGAAAGAAGTAGACAAGCTGTTAAAGGCTAACTTCATCCGAGAGGTTCAGTATCCGTCATGGTTAGCTAATCCAGTTGTGGTGAGAAAGCCAAACGGGGATTGGAGGATGTGCATTGATTTTACTGATCTGAATGAGGCGTGCCCCAAAGACTGTTATCCGTTGCCGCGGATAGAGCAATTGGTGGATCAAACGGCTGGGTATGAATATCTGAGTTCGCTTGATGCCAATTCTGGATATCATCAAATACCGATGGCGATTGAAGACGAGGAGAAAACGGCTTTCATCACGCCGAAGGCCACCTATTGCTATCAGGCTATGCCGTTTGGTCTGAAGAATGCTGGAGCAACATTTCAAAGAACGGCCAATAAGATTTTTGAGCCTTTAATCGGGAAAAAATTGGAGGTATATGTTGATGATATGCTGGTAAAAAGCAGAAATTTTGAGGCGCATCTGCAAGACCTTGAAGAAGTGTTTGGGATAATGCGAAAATTTGGAATGAAATTAAATCCCAGAAAATGCATGCTTGCATTCCAAACTGGAAAATTCCTTGGTTATGTTGTCAGCAAAAAAGGAATTCAGCCTAATCCCGTTAAGCTGAAGGCAATTAAAGACATGGTTTCGCCAAAAAGTGTGAAGGAGGTTCAGCGACTCACAGGAAGAATAATTGCTTTGAGCCGATTCATCTCCAAGCAAGGTGAGAAATGCCTCCCGTTCTTCAAAGTCATTCGGAAGAAGGCACGATTCGGATGGGAGGACGATTGTGAAAAGGCTTTTAACGACTTAAAAGAGTATCTATCTTCTGAATTGTTGCTAACTCGACCCGAAAACGGAGACACCCTTTTCCTTTATTTGGGGGCAGCCGATGAGGTGGTCAGTGCCGTTTTGGTTCAAGATGAAAACAGCATACATCGGCCGATTCATTTTATCAGCCGAATCTTGAAGGATGTTGAGCTGAGATACTCTCAAATTGAAAAAATTGCTTTCGCTCTGTTGCAAGCTGCTAGAAAGATGGCTAGGTATTTCCAAGCTCATCCAGTGGTCGTGCTGACAGACCAGACTTTAAGAAGGATTTTTAGAAGACCTGAATTGTCTGGCCGAATGGTCATTTGGGCCATCGAATTGGAGCAATATGGATTGCAGTATCAGTCCAGACCCGCTATCAAAGGCCAGGCGCTGGCCGATTTCATTGCTGAATGCACGTTTGTTCAGAAGCCGATTTCTCCGCCAGAAAGCAAAGAAGAAGCTTGCTTACCTCTTCCTGATATGAACGGAGATCAATGGAAAATTTTCGTGGATGGCGCCAAGAATCAAAATGAAGCAGGAGCAGGCGTTATTATTTTAGGCCCATAAGGGATTAAAATGAGGTACGCCTTAAAAATCTCTAGGCCGTTATCAAATAATGTTGTCGAATATGAAGCGCTATTGGCAGGACTGCGTATCGGAGGGAATCTGATCGGCAATGCACAAACGGTCAATATCCGTTTGGTCATTTATGGAGATTCAAAATTAATCATTGATCAAGCCAACGTCGACTCCCAGGCTAGAGAGCCTATCATGATTCAGTACTTGAAGAAAGTACAGAAAGAGCTCACCGAAATCAGAAATATGGGAATTCATGTCGAAATCAACCACATTCCTAGAGAGAAAAATGTTGAGGCTGATGAGATCGCCAAACTAGCAGCTAACTCCGAAGCAGTAATGCCGCCCGATGTCATAATAGAAGAAATTTCCATTCCTTCTTTTATGGAAGAACAACAAGTGTTATGTGTATTAGAAGCGGCGAATGATTGGCACATTCCAGTAATTGACTATATCAAGCATGGCAAGTTACCAGAAAATGCGAATGAGAAGTTAAAGATTCTCAAAAGAGCTGCTAGATGCACTTATCACGACGGGGTGCTTCTTCGCCGTTGTCTTACTTATCCAGCGGCAAAATGTATCACGGAAGAAGAAGGTTTATATACTCTCAGGGAGATCCACGAAGGAATATGCGGGATGCATGCCTCAGGAAATACCATGGCTGCTCAAGTTCTTTGAACAGGTTTTTATTGGCCAACGATCAGAAGAGATTCGGATAATTTTGTGAAATCTTGTCATAAATGCCAAGAGTTTGCAAAGGAACCACAATGGCCAGCAGCCGAATTGACGAATATGATGAGTCCGTGCCCGTTTGCAAAATGGGGAATTGACATCTTGGGACCTTTCCCGATTGCCAAAAATCAGCTCCAGTATGTTATTGTTGCTGTCGATTATTTCACAAAATGGGCTGAGGCAGAAGCTGTGGCAAAGATAACGGCAGACAACACTTGGAGGTTTTTCATGAACAACGTTATCATGAGATTCGGATTCCCAAGAATTCTTGTAAGCGATAACGGGACTCAATTCACCAGTGCCTACTTCAAAAGGAAATGCGCAGAATATTCAATCGAACAACGGTTCTCTTCTGTCGCACATCCGCAAACGAACGGACAAACAGAAGTCACCAACAGGGCAATCCTTAGTGGAATCAAGAAAAATCTTGAGGGCAAACCAACCAAGTGGCCAGAAGAATTGCCGTTTGTCATGTGGGCCTATCGGATGACAACAAAAACCTCCACCAGCATGACGCCGTTTGCCATGACATATGGAGTAGAAGCTGTCTCTCCAGTGGAAATTGGAGCAATCAGCCTTCGAGTGGAATACTTCAACGAAGAGCAAAACGAAGAAAGACTAAGGGAGCAGCTAGATCTCTTACCAGAGATGAGAGAAGAAGTCGTTCTCAAAACATTGCACTACAAACGCAAAATGGCGAAATACCACAATCAGCGTGTCAAAGAACGGCTACTCAAAACAGGAGATTTAGTCCTGCACAAGGTAACGGCAATGGGCCGAGAGAAGAAAAAGCTAACGCCGAATTGGGAAGGACCATATCGCGTAATCAGAGTCATCGGCAAAGGAGCATATCACCTTGAAACAATGAACGGTACTCCGATACCCAACTCTTGGAATATTTGCAATTTAAAGCTATATCATTCCAGAGTGAATATGTTGCTTTCACTTGGCACATAAATGATGAAAATATTGTGGATGCAAAATTATTTGCAACTAATAATGTTAAAAATATATATTTGCCCATATTGTGTTTATCATATGGTTGCAGATTGAAAATAAAAGAGTCGTGGACGTAGGTCAATTTAAACCGAACCACGTTACAAAAATCAAAGAATTGGCGATATTAACGCTACTAGGCCTACCTAAGGCGTTGCCTGGGAATGCCAATAACCAAATCGGTTCCCGCCCTATTGGCTCAAATCGCTACTAGGGCTACCTATGGCGTTGCCTAGAGATGCCAACGGCTTGATCAGCGAGAGCCTGATAAGTCCTACAAAGCATTCTTAGGCTTATCTGTGTCTTAGTAAACCAGATAGTAACAAATGCTTAAGAATGCTAAAAAAAGATTCAAACTTATCTGTGTCTTAGTAAACCAGATAGAAGTACCTGTGTCTTAGTAAACCAGGTAGAAAAAGATCCAAACCTATCTGTGTCTTAGTAAACCAGATAGAAGTACCTGTGTCTTAGTAAACCAGGTAGAAAAAGATTCAAACCTATTTGTGTCTTAGTAAACCAGATAGTGAAAAATGCAACTACAACATGTTAAAATCGGCCTGATCAGCAAACCTGACGGGTCCTACAGAGCAGCTCAATATAAAGTCCGTTTCTGCTGTATCAGACGGCATATTCCAAAGTCCATTTCTGCTGTATCAGACGGCATATTCCAAAGTCCGTTTCCTGCTGAATCAGAACGGCAAATTTTAAAGTCCGTTTTCCTGCTGAATCAGAACGGTATATCGTGGACGTAGGCTACTTTCAGCCGAACCTCGTTACAAAAATCATATCATGGACAAATCCAAACGGAAAATCAAAAAGGCAACTGCAGTATGTTTAAAACGACCTAGTGCCGAAGGCTCAAAACGGCTTAGTGCCGAATGATCAAAACGGCCACATCAACGGTCTCATCAAACGGCAAATGGCCGAACCACCAAAAACACAGATAAGTTCAAAGTTACAATTGTTTTATCTTTGTTAATTTTTTCTGGAGTAATATATATATGCATAACAGAAATGTTTAAGCACTTGCAATAGCTAAAAATTGCAAAATTATATTCCGAATAATATTTGTTCATTACAAAATGTGCCAATCGGCAAATGATCATGAAGTAAAGCTGAAGTTCATGCCGACGGCCCAGATCCAGAAGCGGCGTTGGGTCCAACAGGAATATCGTCATCTTCGTCTGCTTTTGAATCAGAGAAGGGTTCATACTCTTTAGCTTCGGCAATCCTTTCTCCGGCAGCAACATATCGGGAAAGATTGTCGGGGTGGAAAATCTTCTCGCCATAATAGGAAACAAAACTTTCCAGCATGATGTTCTTCATCTTCTCTCGCCACCAACCTACCTTTTGTGGAACCTTCTCCAACTCAGCGTCCTTTGCTGCAATACTGTTCCGAGCCGTTTCTAACTCTGCCGTTCTGACTGTCAGATCGGAATGGGCTGTATTTAGCTCTACCGTTCTAGCTTCTAGATCGGAACGGGCCGCATTTAGCTCTTCAGTAAGCTTGGCCATGGTATTGATTAAGGACGCCTTGTCTTCAGAAAGCTTTGTAACAGAATCGCACAAGGCAGACTTGTCTTTCATCAGTTCCCCGATCCGTCCCTACTCTTCTCTAATCTTTGCCGAAAGGCCATCTCTTTCATGCAAACTATCAGCCAGCCGCTTGCGCGCCTCAGTCACAGCCCTTTTGTCTATCTCCCGAGAGGCCAAGAGAGTATCTCTCTCTTTCTGAATTGAGGCTTTTTCAACGGATGATTGCCGAACTGCCTCCCTAGCCTCTTCCAACTTCGAATCAACGGCTTCAGAAGCATATCGAGCAGCGCACAAGCCGCTGTAAAAAATGCTTTGCATATTAGAGAAGTGGGAACTCAACTCCAAACGGGCGTACCGTTCTCTATCAGCATTATTTGCTAGCATTTCACCCATCAGTTGACCGGTCCGATAATCTCTGCTGCCGGGAATATTCAAACCAAGAGAACGGCAGCCGCTGTCTCCAAAGTTACTCATATTGACTGCATGAGTAATCTCCCCGTCAGGGCCATGGCTGGAGAGATAGCTTTTGAGATTAGAAGGGGGAGCGACCGCACGATCATTTGAGACAAACGGTTCAGGCAAAGGCGAACCAGCAATCCAATGAAGATTAATCGGCACTGACGGAGAAGGATCTGGGTGAACCGGCTGAGGAACACCCTCTGAAGTACTCGATAAATTGACAATAGCGGGAGAATGAGGCGCTAAAGGTGTCTCCAAAGGAGGAGCGGAAGTCCCTGAGCCATCAACGCAAACGGATGAAGGAATATCTGGAGCAGGCGTTGAAACGGTTTTAGCCGGTCTGACATTCTCCGATACTGAAACGGCAGAAGACCGTTTTGCATCATCGGCAGCCCGTCTTGCTTCAGCTTTCTTTCTTTTTCTAAGAATTCTTTTGGCCGCTCTGAGAACCTGAGGATCAGGATCCGACAGTGGGGAATACTCAAATGTGTCACCAGTTCGTCGCCGTTTGATGATAAGAGGGGGTTCTTCATCTTCTTCTTCTTCATCGAAGGAAAAATTTGTTTCTGGCCTTGCCGATTGCTCACCGCTCTCAACAACAGTCTCTTCGGCCACTGCTTCTTCATCAACCGTTTCATCAACCAAGTGATCTTCAGACCCCGTTCGGTTTTCAGCCGATTCGTAAATCGAATGATCTTCAGTCTGCATTCTATCTTCAGCAGGAGTATGGGCCGTTGCAGATATCAGCCGAATTGAAGAACCAGAAACAACCTTTTTTGCCTTCTTGACTTTCTCTGCAAAGTGAGATTTGTATCAGAACTTAACAAGGACAAAACGGAGTATTCATAGCTAGAGTTAGTAAAAGCTCAACAAGAACACAATCAGACAACGGCACGCCGATTGCCAAATGACGTGTGTGAAACGGCGTGTTCACTGTCAGCAATATGTCAACCTGGGCTTGAAGAGGTTCACCGAGATTCTCTGGCTTGAGCCAGTGTTTTTCACTCATCTCCCGATTAAACCCAGAACGCCATTGAGGCGGAGAAGATGACACCAGAAAGAAGTTTTCTTTCCAATCTTTAATAGAGGAGTCATATCTCTGAAAAATCTCATTAAAATGGGAATCCCGACGGGGGCGAATGATCATCAAGCTTCCACGGTTGGTCAGATTAAAGAAAAATTTAAAAAGGGGGAGAGATGGCGACTTGATCCCATTCAACTCACAGACCTTGATAAAGGCATAAATTCCAGCCCAGGAATTAGGAGTAATCTGGGCCGGGTTCAAAAGATGTTGGCTCAATAGAGTCTTAATCATGGAATCAAGGGGAAGCCTAAATCCATATCCAAACATCTTTGAATACAGGACCCTGTTATCATCATCCAAATCACTATTTAACCTGACAGAGGGGGGAGCAACATGGGCTGAGAATTCACGTGACAATTCAATATCTAACGCCTCTATCTCAGCCAGCAGTTTATCTTCACTATCTAACTTAGTGGGGGTTCTATCAATGGCCTCATCAGTGGCAAGTGGGCGTTTGGGTGCCATTCCTAATCTCAAACAGTAAAGTAGAGAGGAAAAGGAGTGGTTAAATACCTAAAAGTGCAGACGTCTTGAAGAACAGAGCCCCCAAAATTGCAAGAGAAGGTCGCAGAGACAAAGGAGAGAATGAGAGAATTTTTTGAGGAAGAAGGTTAGTGAGAGCGGCGTTGAGAAGTGAGAATGAATTAGGGTTTCCAAGTGGAAGTTACTTTTAAAAGAAACAGCACTCCAACCGTCAGCATGTTCAATCGGTCACTGACAAGTGGCAGGTCAGTTCTGAAAAGGCAGCAAGTTGTCAATAAAGCTGAGCCAGGCATTTAATGAGAGATGGCGCAGGCGGTTCTCAAAGGGTTTTTTAATTTCAAAAATTCAAAAAACCTTACAAATGAAGGGACGTTTTCTCCTCAAAAGAAACAAGCAGTTATAAAAACTTGGCTATTAAAGCGCCACGTCGTAGGTACACTTTAAGTTAAACTTTATTAATGATTAATATTTATTTGCAGGAAAGAACAAAGTCTTTCAAAATACTTGGAAATAAATCAAAACGGCAATATGCCGATTGCCAAGTATCAAGCGAAGAACGGCAAGCCCTTGGTAAACACTCGGGCTCGTTTGTTGTTGGGCCTCTGATAATACGTAAAATTATCAGAAGGGCATAATGGACTTTGTACCTTCACAAAGTACCGTTGACCAGTCAGAACAGCGAGTGACCGATTTGACCAAGTCAAGGATAGAAACGGCACTTGACCGATTTGGCTAAGTCAAAGGGAATAAGTGGCCAAAGGGCAGGTCTAGCCCGTTGACGGCAAACGGCACGAGGCCGATCCATCCGCTGAAGCAGGAGAAAACGGATGGGCACCATTGTATACATTGACCATCTCAATGTATCACCAAACGGTACTCAGCCGACGCAACCCCAACAGCATCATATCGATTGGGCACAGATATTATAATACTCAATAGTCAGTACACATTTAGTCAAAGTTGGCGTGGGGGAAAACCTTTTCTGCTCCCATCAAGTCATCATTTAATAGCTAGACAAGGGGACTACCTACTCCCCCAAAAGGCGCTAACTCCACGTTACAATTATTAATCCTTACCTTTGAACCACTTTTTGGGGAAAAAGGTGGCAGAGAGGTCAAAAGGTTTAACCACTCTAGCCCTACATAAGGACTAGGGGGAAGTACATGAAAAGGGGGTTCTGGAGCTCCCAAAAACAGGGACAGAGAACATGCATTCTCACTACACTACATTTTAATAAAAGACACTGACTTTGGCATTGGAGCTTCTACGCCGGAAAACTCTTCCGGCGCTTTGCAGGTCACTCACGAGGCTTCAACCACCACACTCCGGCGTGCCATTTGACAGAAAACCCCTCACCCCGTTCCACGGATTATCAAGAGGAAAGGGAGAACTTAACTTGTTACAGTCAGTGGAGATGCTAATTTTGAAAGGAAATTTGAGTCCACACTTGGCAGGCACTCCTTCGATAAGGCCGTAGTTGATTCCAGGGAGACCAGTAAGAAGGGATTTAAGACACTTGCAAGCCTGTTGGCGGTCCGGAGTGGCCTTGACCGCATCATTCAGAGCCCTGAGGCTGTTGCAACAAGCATCAGGCACAGCTCCCCCAGATAACCCAAGCACCCTGACACTTTACTCACCACTTGACCCCATGTTATGGTACCTTCTGCTGCTGGAGCATTTGCCACTACCATGCAAATGAGTATCATCCCCACACAGCTCAACTTGACCAGGGCAACCAAATTGAAGCTAGCCATTTTTTTAAAATCTTTCTTTGGTGATCGGTAATTGTTCTAGAGAAGCTGTAAGATGTACTAAGTGAGTTATGCATTTTTGGCTATAAGGTGTATTGTTTATATAGAAAATGCTATAGGTTACCTGTCCAAGTCTATTTATTGTTAGGTACACTCGTAGGAAGGATTTCTGATAGAAAAAGGAATTTGTTTTTTCCGCATCATACCAGCTCTTTGCACCTTTACTTTAAAAATGACTTAATCTCATTCATTCGTATTAGAAAGATGTTATGAATGAAATTAAATCATTCTAATCCAAAATTGAAAAAAAATGATAGCGAAAGATCATTTTAAAAAAAACAGGAAGGACTACAAATTTGATTATTTATTAGGTTGTCCTAATTTTCCCAACTTAGTTTTAATTTTAATTTATTACTTATAACTTGTAAGGGTAAAAGTGTATATCAACGTTATCAATCTCATACCATGGTATGACCGATACATCCTATCATAATAGAAAAAACGAGATAGAAAATATATTGTAGCATTTTGGTTTTTATCTTGGTCCATACCAGATATATCGATCATACCAGTCAAATACCGGCCGATATGGACAATACGTCCCATCCTAATACTAAAAAAAATCACAAGTACATATATGTTGAATGCTTGTAAATTTGTATGTAATTGTATATATAAATATATAAAAAATAGAATTTCGAGATGCCAATCGAGACCGGTATTTTGAATCGGTATATCTCATACTAAAAGCAAAATCAGGACACTCACTGATACGAGATTCACAACCTTAGTGTATACTCCCTCCGTAATTGTTTAATTGTCCAATAATGTCATACTTTTACTTTTTTAGTAGTACAGTTTTCATTTCCAAAATTGTTTTTATATTTTTAATGAAAAAAACCAATTAACAATATCTTTTTAGAATCCGTAATTAATGTTTTATTGACTTATTATTTAGAATTAATAGAATTAAAATATAATTAATTGTTAAAATACTTAAAAAAAACAACCACTAATCATTTTCTTAGTCTTTATATTTTCGGTCAAATGGAGATTGAAAAAATCACGGAGGGAATAGTAATTTATTTTCCATATCCTATCCTGTTAAACGAATATGAAATGAAAGCTGATGTTAACCATTGGCCGATCACATGAAATGAAACCAGTCCATAGCATACCGGCTATGGTTTAAGATCACGTGCCTAGGAGGCTATAGGAGAATACACAGTTCGGCAGCAGTTGGATACATTAAATGCTTGTTTTTTCTGTCGTTTAGAACCTCAAATTTATTACTAGAAAATAAGATGATTTATTTCAAATGAATGCTTAGTAGATAAGTGATTAAAATTTAAATTCTAGTTAAATTCTAATCAAATCACACATTTTTATTTTTTATCAAAAAGTAAATCTCATCAAAATAGGCAATTAAATTACTCAAGTATAAAAAAACCGGAATTTTATATAAAAAGCAAAATTTCCAGTCTCTTGAGGTTGTGTATAAGTCTAAGTTCTGGTTTCGATATCAATAATCCACTCACAAAGTTTGAAGTTGACTCCAAAATAAAATATAGAATAGAAAGAAGTGATAAAAAATGAGTCTTTCGGGCACATATCCATACCAATAAAGGAGTTAGAGTTAAGTTCCTAAAAAGGAAGAGTTTAATTAAGAAAGATAAGCTTAACCTTTCAAAGGGTTAACTTTCAATCAAAGTAGGTGCTTAAACTAAAAGAAGGAGTTACGTTACAGAAGTGATTGGTAAGAAGGCATAGAAAGAAATAGTAGTGTTTAAACCTACTTTTCTGATGTCTTGCGCGAAAGAGTTTAGTGCTACAAATAGGTGGTCATGATGCTGACTTCAAAAAGTTTTTCTGCTAAAAACTAAAGGAGGGGGTAATCTTTTTAAATGTCCACTAATATTGGTTTCACACCATGTTCCCTTTCCCTTGATAAAGGACAACATTTTACTAACTGATAGAATTGAGAAGAGTAGTAAAAGTAAGGAAAAAAACTATTTATCAACTATAACTATATTTTTCTATATAATTTTTTAACAAACTGTGACTGTTTCATTCACGGGGACTAATTTTTTTTGAAAAGTGTTGAAAAAAAAGTGATTCATTAAAAATAAATTGTTCATGTACACACAAAAAATTATTCGTAAAATTATACTCTTTATTCTCAGTAGTACTAATTTATTTGTTTGATAATTTTCTTAAAATCATTTAACAGGACTACTTTCGAGTATTTAATAGTTTCGATTCTCAATAGTTGTTAAGTTTACTATATTTAATTATAAAATAGCGTAATTTTATTCAGAACTTCATAAATGGACTATATAATTCAAAAAAATTAATCCCGACAGTACTCGAACATGATCACCGGTGAAAACAAATCAAGCTGCTTTTTTAATCATACTTGCATATTTATGTACTTTTTTTTATAAGGAAAGAGCGAGTGATTTTTAGGGAAATATGCAAATCAAATTAATGGTTGTGTGATAAGGAATTTGGCTCCTCTAATGTTCTATTGAACATGATAGGTCATGTTCAGCTAATCTAAGCCCTTGAAATTATATGAATGGTTGAGATTGAAAATAAATTAAACTACGTAGTTTTGCATCTAACAAACTAATCTAACACGGTTAACTATTGAAACTGACGGAATGAAACAACGTTAATGTTAATTAATTTATTCTAGATCTACAAATTCATCTTCTTCCCTTATCATCATCTCCACCAATTATCCACTGCCGAAATCGCGTTCATCATCATCTACAACACCAACAATCACCACTGTCACCATCAGTGACCCATCTTCCTCACCGCTAATAAAATCCGGTAATCCACCACCCACTACCACGCATCATGCACCATTTTCAACTCGAGTTTGCAATGGAACGACAGAAACGGCAGAAGTTGAAGATAGAGAAGAAATTAATTAACATTAACTTTGTTATGGCATAATTTCTTGATCTGCAGTTGATGGAGATTACGGGCTCAACTGGGTTAACAATCTTTGCTCCAATTGACAAAGACATGACTGATTCTGTTGGGAATTTCAACAATTACCCATTAATCTTTCGCAGGCATGTTGTTCGTTCCAAGATTCTGTGGAGCGATTTGCGTGGGTTTCATAGTGGAGTGGTGTTGCAGACTTCCATGGAGGGTTTTGGGATTCGAACAAGGAGATCTGGTAACAATTTGATGCTTAACGACGCGTTGGTTATGCTCTCAGATATGTATCAGAACAGCTGGCTGGTTGTCCATGGAGTTCGTGGGATGCTTGATGGTGCAGAGAGGGAAAATGGAGGATCAACTTCTTTGTCTGGAATTGGTGGAAAGATTGATGATAAGGGAAGAAGATGAATTTGTAGATCTAGAATAAATTAATTAACATTAACGTTGTTTCATTTCGTCAATAGTTAACAGTGTTAGATTAGTTTGTTAGATGTAAAACTACGTAGTTTAATTTATTTTTAATCTCAACCATTCATATAATTTCAAGGGTTTACATTAGCTGAACATGACCTATTATGTTTAATAGAACATTAGAGGAGCCAAATCCTGTGATGAGAATTTACTTCATTAAATCAAGAAAAACTGACCAATGGAAATCTGCCACCTGTGGTGTGCAGGAAAAATTCCAAAATTTTTGGCTTATAAAAAAGAAAAAGCTCTTATTTGAGTTAGAATATTTTTAAATAAATTTAATAATTAATTAATGGTTTTACAATTTTAAAATTTAAATTATAGAATAGATTTAATGGTTAATTAATGATATGACATTTAATTTAAAGTGTTGTTACCTCTAAATGAGTTTTTAACCTGCATTTGTCTGTTGTCCAAATCCTCCAATACAGTCTTCTTCAGCTCCGCTTCCATAGCCAGAGTCTCGAATGTTGATGGGTGCTCAAGATTCACAGAGTCCTGCTGAAACCCTCCGCTAACCAACGCGTGCATCCTCAACACTCGTTGCTTGTCTTTGATCGGTTCGGCCTTTTCGAGTACGTAAGGCATGTAAGAGTCCAAGATTTTCTGTTTGTGCTTCTTGTGGAAACGTAGCTCTAAGAATCTCCTCTCTTTGTTGTGGCCGCGGCCGGCAACTAATACATCACTACTGCTACTATTAACGCAAACTGTTGGAGTGTGCGAGTCAAAATTCCGAGTTAGGAAAAAAATAAAAAATAAAAAATTAAATATAAGAGAGTGAATCTTCGGGATTGCGCACCCGGGGTCCCTCCACTTATTATTTTCATTTTAGTCAGTCCCTAACGTTTGTTTTTGTTCGATTTGGTCCCACACGTTACCTCCGTTAGACCCGCGGAGTCCCTCCTCCCTTAACGATGACAAACTGCCGTTAGTTTCTATTATTTTATTATAAAAACTGAAAAAGCGGGTCCCATGTGTCGGAAAATTCAAAAAATAATTAATTAATTTTAAAATTCAAAAATATATAATTAATTTTAAAATTCAAAAAAATAATTATTTAATTTCTTTCTTTTTTTCTCTTTCTTTCCTTTTTTTCTTAATTTCTTTCTTTCTTACTCTTTTTTCTTAAAATTAAATAATTATTTTTTTGAATTTTAAAATTAATTATATATTTTTGAATTTTAAAATTAAATATTCTAAATATTCTGTATTTTTGAAATTAATAATTTATTTTTCTTTTAATTTTCTAATTTTTCAGTATTTTTCTAATAATTTTCTTTTAATTTATTTTATTTTTCAGTATTTTTCTAATATTTTTAAAATTTAAATTAATTTTCCCGACATGTGGGTCCCGTCGTCAGTAACTTTTGTCAGATTTAATAATAAAATAATAGAAACTAACGGCCGTTTGCGTCGTTATCGGAGGAGGGACTCCGCGGGTCTAACGGAGGTAACATGTGGGACCAAATCGAACAAAAACAAACGTTAGGGACTGACTAAAATGAAAATAATAAGTGGAAGGACCCCGTGGTGCGCAATCCCGTGAATCTTCTAATGGTACGAGACATTTGGTAAAAACTGCAAGCTTAATTCCAAAACAAACAGTATCATTCCATTAAGAGATAAGAGATACCGGTGAATTTTTATTTCTCCAATAAATGATAACAAAACCAAATTCGATGGGTTTGTGGAGTGGATTGGTGGGAGGAGTATGTAGATAATGACTCAGGCCCAGTGCACGAGTCTCATGGTCATAAAATATTCAGATGGTGTTGACGACACACGATTAATCTCCAAATTGATTGGCCAATAGATTGAGCGCGAAATATGATTGAGTGATTCCATATCTTGTACAACTTGATGAGCCAAATTGGTAGGTTTAACTCACTTTGAGGACGAACATTAATTACAGTGAATTTTTTCATTAAGAGATGCGGGTGGGCTCCGAAGACTTAAGCTTTAATAAGTTTGCAAGAGCCAAGAAAAGGTAGCGTCTAATGGGCTTGGGTACGAGTTCATTGCCCACTATCCGAATTAGCATCATTGATCCGGCTATGGAGGCATAGGCTGATAAGAACAATGATGGTGAATCCATATGCTTTCTCAGAAGCATGATCACTGCCAAAATGTCCGTGATACGATTTCAGAACCCTAATTTCGCCCGAACCTATTAGAATCATCCGCCGAGTTTAAACACAAAACAGAATTTATTTAAAACATAAAATGATAAAATTAATCAATGCTACTAAACCTTTAATCAACAATTGCGATTAGCAAACTAGTATGAAAACGCTTAATTAAATAACTCAACAAAAGTTCTAGGCCTCAATTCAATTTACCTCAATCCCTTTAGGACACTCTTCCACACCAAATGACAAAGCCGATTTTCCCTTAACTCATGGAGACTACTAATACACGTGCACATATTTATAGCAGCTAGAAACCCTACTTATACTTGGTAACAAGTTAGGGTTTGATAGGGTGGAGAATATAATTTCTGTTTTTTTTTTAATCAGGTGTAATTAATTAGTACTCGTTATTTATGTGTAACAACCTCATTAATTGGGTAATCTTCTCGATCTTTTTGTGCCAATATTTCTCCTGTTTGGTGGGATTTAATTTCAACCATCCGTGACAAACAGTCGTAATCATCTTTGTCTGTTAATGACATTATTTGTTCAATATTGACGGCCATTTCCTTTTCAGGAACCAAACAGCAAGATAAGTGTCACTCCCACTCCTAGCCAACAGACTTTTCTCCATGTCCCATACAAAAATCAAGAAACTGTCATTTCTCCTTCTGTGCTCAAATGAAAATAAATCATTCAAGATATTATATAAAAGGATAATAAGACCATTATAAGCTACAAAAAAGCAAGCAAGAAAAATAATTTTTTTTGTAGAAATTAAAAGATGGAGCAGCTGGAGGAGGTGAAGGCAGTTGATGAAGATCCACATGTCAACTACAGAGGAATCAGAGCTATGCCTTTTGTTATGGGTGAGGAATAATTACAAAAAAACTTGTTCTTTGATATAATTTTAGTTCCTTGGAATAAATCCTTAACGAATTTGGAATAAAAGAACTGCAGGAAATGAGACATTTGAGAAACTGGGGACTACAGGCACCTTAGCCAACTTCTTGGTCTATCTTACCACTGTCTTCCATTTCAAAACCATCACAGCTGCAACTCTCATCAACATCTTTTATGGAACCACCAACTTGGCTACCCTCCTAGGAGCATTCCTCTCCGACACTTACCTTGGCCGCTACACAACTCTAGCAGTTGCTTGTGTAGCTTCTTTTCTGGTAACAATACCATATTAATGGAAATCAAGTCTAATTCCTGACAGCTTCAAATGGAAAATGTTTGATGTTTTTTTTTAATATGTGAAGGGGATGCTGGTAATAACACTAACTGCTGCAATTCCAAATATGCACCCTCCTGACTGTGCGCCAGAAAATACAGGGGCATGCTCCGGACCGACAGCAGGGCAAATCGGATTCCTGATAAGTGGGTTAGTCCTACTAGTAATTGGAGCTGGTGGGATTAGGCCGTGTAATTTGGCATTCGGCGCTGACCAATTTAATCCTGAAACAGAATCAGGAAAGAAAGGAATATCTAGTTTCTTCAATTGGTACTATTTCTCCTTTTCTTTTGCAATGATGATATCTTTGACCGTCATTGTGTACGTGCAGTCTGATGTAAGCTGGGCTTGGGGGCTAGCAATTCCTGCTCTTATGATGTTCTTTTCATGTGTCCTGTTTTTTATGGGTACAAGGATTTATGTTAAAGTGAAGCCGGATGGTAGTATTTTGAGAAGTGTAGTGCAGGTCATTGTGGTTGCAATCAAGAAGAGAAAACTGAAGCAACCTGAGGAACCATGGCTCCACCTTTTTAACCACATCCCGGCTCGTTTCATAAATTCCAAGCTTCCTTACACTGATCAGTTCAGGTACTTAACCAATCGTCGTTTAGTTTTAAGATCATTTATTTCAAAAACCTTAGGCACCAATGAACTTGTAGCTCTGTAGTACAATCTGCATAGCGCGGGATAGGTTGGATGGCATTTGAAACAATAGAATACTGTCAATGGAATTAGAAAATATCACTAACTTGTCAAAAGATGATGTTTCCAGATTTCTGAATAAGGCGGCGATTTTGACCCCTGAAGACAAGATCAATGCAAATGGATCAGCAACCAACCCATGGAGACTTTGCAGCTTGCAGCAAGTGGAAGAAGTAAAATGCTTGGCAAGAGTGATTCCCATATGGGCTTCATCTCTTCTATACTATGTTGCTTTATCTCAGCAGCAAACCTATGTGGTCTTTCAAGCTCTTCAATCCAAAAGAACCCTAGGCAATACCAGCTTCAAGATTCCTGCTGCTTCTTACTCCATTTTCTCGTTACTTAGCCTCACCATCTGGATACCAATCTACGACCGAATCCTAGTCCCCTGGCTCGGAAAATTTACCAAGAAAGAAGGTGGCATCACGATCCTTCAAAAGATGGGAGTTGGGATGGTTCTTGGAATAGCCACAATGCTCGTAGCTGGATTGGTTGAAGATAGGAGACGAGATTTCGCGTACAGGAATCCGATAGGGACAGATTCAAGAACAGGTGGTGCCATTTCTTCTCTGTCAGGAATGTGGCTAGTGCCTCAGCTGACATTGGTAGGGATTTCTGAGGCGTTTACTGTCATAGCTCAGATTGAATTTTATTACAAGCAATTCCCTGAAAACATGAGGAGTATTGGAGGGTCGATGGCGTTTGTTAGTTATGCAGTGGCTGGTTACCTAAATGGGTTCTTGATATCTATGGTGCACCAGATCATAAAAGGGGCTAAAATTGGGCAGGACTGGTTGGCTGAGGATCTTAACGAGGGAAGATTAGATTATTTCTATTACTTTGTTGCAACACTTGGAATCATCAATTTGGCATATTTTGTGGTATGTGCCAAGTGGTTCAAATACAAAGGTAATGGTAGGAGTGGCCTTGAAATTGGGATGGAAAACTTGTAGAAGCAGTTTTAGCTGCCAAGCAAAGAAAAAAAATTCTGCTTGGAAAGCCTGCTTTTGGTGTGGAACTTGTAATACGTCTCGGTCCCTCTACATTACTCGCTTAGGCACAATTTATCTTTTATTTAAGTTTTTGACACATTAAGTTCGTTTATTATGATTCTAGTGAACTTTTATTTCCGTTTTGCTGATGTGTTATCTAATTGATAGATAAGGAAAATAAAGGAGCTATCTCACTAATTAGACAATGACACATCAATAAAAAAGACTTAAAATGTTATTGCAATGATGAAAGATTCAATGTATTCAAAAGGTAAACAGGAAGAAAAACTTTGGATGGACAGCAATGCGGTTAACCACAAAAATCATTCAAACCACTAATTCCCCTCAAAATCACAACCTCACCGCAACCGCGAAATTAATACCATCTCAAATTCATTACTTCCCCGCGAACTATTCACAGTTAGCAGTTATTTAACGGTTATCCACTAGTAAAAAAAAAAATTCAATTAATTTGATAAAATTAGTGAATATATAATATACAAATAATAAAAATACTATTCATCAAATAATAATAATTATAGCAAAGATAAGAAGAAGTAGCGAGGAAGTTCGATTTTGGAGAAATGAAATTATGTATTTTGTGGGTAAAATAAAAGATGGAAGAGATAGGGTTTGATATTTGGTGTTTTTTTTAACCAAAAGAGTTTTCTGTTTTTGTGGAAGAAGGAAAATGGAATTGATTCTCCGCTCAAATGTTAAATCAAGGTGTCAAATAAAATTGAATTTTTTTTAGTTATTCTAATAATTTTAGTACGAATGGAATTACATATAATTACATATAAATATTAAGCAGACGCGGTTAGTAAGAGGTGATTAAAGTGCAAAATTACAACTTAACCTCTTAATGTGGTTAATTACTTACAACATCACCATTTATAAACAATTTTTGTAAACGATTAATTAACCCGAAAATATTTAATTTTATCTACTTATAACAACATAAATTTAGTAATTACTAGCTAGTTAGGGAACGTGCGTTGCACGTGCGACAATTTTTTATATAAAATTAAATTATTTAATATATAAATTATTTATAAATTAATTTTGGTCATTTGAAATATATAAAGCCACTATTTAAATATTGTTCTAAAGTTATATAATCGAACATATAAATTATTAAGCATATTAATAATAAGTATTAATAGAAGATATAGCTTAATAGTATTTAAATATTGTTCTAAGGTCATATAATCGAACATATAAATTATTAAACATACTAATAATAAGTATTAATAGAAGATATAGCTTAATAGTATTTAAATATTGTTCTAAAGTATTATAACCAACCATATAAATGGTTAAGCACACTAATAATAATTATTAATTATAAAGCGTTTTTGCAATTTTTCTTGCTTGATCTTTTTTATTATGGGCTCATACTCATATAATTCATCAAATTTCTTGTTCTTGAGTCTTGTTCCCTTCCTTATCTCTTTTTTGCCTTCAGCTTCTTCGTCAATGAGTATCGGTGTGGGCAAAATAATTACTTTCTCATCTTGTTTTTTTGTCTCTTTTCTTTTTCGGCTTGGCTGATTTTTTAGCTTGTTGTTGATCATCTTCTTCTTTGATCTTCTTGATTAGCCTCCTTTTTTTTCATCTTGTTATTCTTGCTTTCATCCTTGTCGTATTGTTCATCTTTTTTTTCTGTTGCAGTATTCAACTGAAGTTTATTTTTCTGGCTCCTTTTCCAAACTACCGCCAATGATTCCTCATCTTCATTATTTTGTCCTTCAGTTGTTGTCCTCTTTTTAGTTGCATGAACCTCTTCAGCGATAAATATATTTCTCTGTCGTTCGCTCTCATTTTTTTCATTGACCTTGACTAAGAAATCAAATTCCTTGTCCTTGCAAGATATCATTTTTCTATAGTGTGGCGACTTCTCTTTTTCCTGTTACGTTGAGAATAATATTAGTATTTTTTATGTAATAAAATTAATTTACTATCACTATTCTAAACAAATTACCTTGTCGTCAACTGATTCTTTGTATTTCTTGATGTCACAACCTATTAGTGTTTCTGTCTCATAAAAAAGAACAATTGTTGCTTCATTCTCACCATCATTAACTTGTAATCTCAGCATGTACCTGAAATTGGTGGATCTAGATTCCGCAGCAACATTATAGAGTAATTCTTCTTGAGTTCTAGTATATGTGGCGACAATCCATTTGGCATCAATGTATTTAGGAATTCTTCTTGGTAACAATTATTTTCATCATCAGATGCGATATCAAAGCTCTTAAATATTGTGCCATTTCCGGGGAACAATGATATCATTCTATTATTCAACTCATCAACATATTCATTCTTGGTAGCCAGTATAGCACGATTTGTTATGTACTCAGGTAATGTTGCATTTTCTCGAAATGAGAGGTAGACATTGTCAATCAAACGGTTAATGGAAGATTCACAGTTGTCATACTTAATTATCATCTCTTCTAGTAAAGATGTCATCATCTATTGTTGGCTCTTCTCCATTTCCTATTCTGAGTAAAAGTTTGCTGAATTCTAAATCTGAGCTAGCCCTCATATTTCTAGATAATTTCAGTCTTCTCATATGGTGCCATAAGTATGATTTTACCAAACTTGCTTCCACAGTTTCTGATCTTGTCCCTCGTGGTACTACAGGTAGTACTTGCCTGAAATCACCTCTAAAAACCACAACTTTACCACCAAATAGTTCATTGTTGTTCATTATATCCCTTAAGAATCAATCAACCATCTCTATTGCGCATCGTTTTGCCATTGGAGCTTCATCCCACAGAATAAGTCTTGCTCTTTTTATTAATTGAGCCTTGGGTTCTTGTTTTGAATAGTTGCTTTCACTTGATTCATGAACATCTATAGAGATACCAATCGTGAATGAGCAGTACAACCTCCTGACATGATTGCAGCAGCAACCCCACATGTCGCAGTTGCAAGTCCAATCATCCCACATGATCGAACATTAGCAAACAATGCTTTGTATAAATATGTTTTTCCTGTTCCTCCTGGTCCATCGACAAAAAATACCCCACCGGAATTTGAATCAACTTTTTCTATAATTGCCTTAAAGGTCTCTTCTTGTTCTGGATTTAACTTTTATTGTGTCTCTATATCTTCCAATGTGACTTTAATGGACAATTCATCTGCAATCTCATTTGGCAATGTCGAATCATGTTCCAAACTTATCTCCTTTAATGTAGGTAAATCATACTCCCTCTGTCCTTTAATAACTGACGCTTTTCTACGTTTTTCTACTATTTGGAGTACTTGTTGATAAACGGCCTAGAGGGGGGGTGAATAGGCAAATAAAATTCTAACACAAATAGTAAGTAATTTGAGTGCGGAAATAGAAAGTAAAAACACAAGGATATATAGTGGTTCCAATTCCTCAATGAATTGTACTCCACTACCTAAGAGTCCTCCTCTTAGGATTTTGAACAACGACCACTCGTTATTTACCTTGAGTTTTTACGGGTTCAACTCAAACCTTACACCTTGGTTTTTGCTAAGGGCTCAACCAATAAACCTATCACTTGGTTTTTCCTAAGGGCTCAACCAATAAACCTTTCACCTTGGTTTTTGCGGGCTCAACCAATAAACCTTACAATGTGATTTTTCCGGGCTCAATCACAACCTATAACAATCAAGTTTTACTTGACAAGAGAATTGTTAAATGGCAACAACAAATTGGTGTACAAATAAACTATGTATGATTCAAATATCAACACCAATAAATGAACAAGAATACCTCAAAGGAAAGCTTAAACCTTACTTGAAATATGGACGCAAGAATGATTGAATTCGGATGAGTGAAGCTTGCGTTATGAAAGAATCAAGTTTGAAGGTTTTGCAAAAAACTCAGATTTTTGGTCTTTTGAAAAGTATGAGAGCTTTCTAAATCTTTCTTGTGTTCTATGTGTTCTTGTTGAGTTCTAACTCATCTAGGATGAGTTTATATATGTTTTAGATCAGTTATGACCCAGACAAGAAAGCATGGAGCCAAAAATCCCGTTATAGTGGACAAAAGAGCTGTTATGAAAAACTAGCCGTTGGGCTTAACCGTGATCACGGTTGGGCCTTACCGTGATCACGGTTAGATGAAATCTTACCGTGATTCACGTTAGACCCCTTATCGTGGTCACGCTAAATTCTGATGTAAAATGAGAAGTTTCGGCATTTTGACAGCTCCTTACCGTGATCACGTTAAGGTCTTACCGTGATCACGTTAAGAGAAAATTTCTTACCGTGATTCACGTTTAGCCCTAACCGTGATCACTATAAGCCACTGTTGATTTACGAAAACTTGAATAACTTTTGACTGAAAAATCGTTTTTGCGTAAAACTTTTTGCCACATTTTCCTTGAGGTATTTTGAACATAAATCAAGTGTTAAATAGAATCATACTTACATGATTAAAGTCCTAATGTACACTTGATCTTCTAGCTTGCGATATCTTGATTCGTTGCCTCTTATTTGTTCGATCGCAAACTACACACACTTTAACTTCAAATTGCATTAGTATTACTAATTAGTTTGTGTGTCTAAAATCATCAAAACAAGAGTAAGTTGCCCTTGGGCTAACAATCTCCCCCTTTTTGATGATGACAACCACAAGCTAATTATAAAACATAATTGAACTAGCAATTGAAGTTGAAGTTAAATGGAGAAAACTTACATCTCCTATCTTTGCCAAATGGATGCTCCCCCTACATAAAACATTAGTGCACATAGAGCATAGCAAAGATTTTAAAGTTTTGCTCCCCCTAAATCTTACCTTTCTCCCAACATTTAAGCTTCGTTACCAAGCTCCCCATCTCCCCCTCAACTCATTCTCCCCCTTTGTCATTAGCAAAAAGGGTAAAAAAAATAGGGAAGACCAAATGAAATCATACAAGGAGTAAAGAAAGGAGCAAGCAAAGATCAAATCAAAAATTACCTTAATAAGTATTAAGTTCAAACAATTATCCGATCCAAGAGTCAAAGTACAAATATGAATAATAAGATTATAAAGATGGATAATCTAAAAATGCATAATTAAAACAGAATTTTTATTCAACAAACGTGTCACGTTACACGAAACGTAGAGAACATTTAGAACATGTAAAATACTCAAGAACCAAGCCTGATTTAAAATTCCTTCATAAAGGAATATTACAACGCTTATTCAACCTAAAAGACCATTACAAAGTAAAAGAGCAAATACATTTAAAATATAAAATACACGATACAAAGATGTGATCAAAGATGACATTGAGGTGAAGGGCAATCACATGGAGGGCAATGACACTTAGGGCAAACGAACAAATCGACATTCTTTGGGCAATTTTGCATGATGAGAAAAGGTAAAACGAAGAGAGAAATCATCAATGCCAAAATTGCCAACATCATCCTTATTTCAAATGATAGCATTTTGAAATTCCTAAAGAATTTGAAGGATAGACTCTCGGTTTGAGAATTTTGGATATCTCTAGAGGTGTAATCGAAGAGCAATTTAAACACAAAAAATTGCGGCTTAAGGTCCATGAATTACAGCTCGAGGATATGCAATGTCGTTGACTATTGTGCCCAACGCATGCAAACGAAGAGATCAAAACCAGTAGGATTTGGTCAAGATTTGTGTAGATATTTGAAGAGAAAATCTTTCAAAAAACTCCTCTATTCATTTGACTCATATTCAAACAATATCACATCCATTTGATTTCCTCAATGATCAATGAACAATAGCATACATGCAAACAAATAGTTCTACCTAAACACGTATATGCACAAACAAACAAAACAATTTACGGCAATTTATAGCACATATGATTATAGATTTTAATAACTAACATAATCATTTAAATCAAGTATTGCATCAATAATTAATCACATAAGCATAATTTAAAAGGGATAGTTTTTAGGAATACCGGTTGCGATTACTCAATATATAGCATATGCCATTTTGCGAAAATGACTTTCATATTTGCAACCGAGGCAATCATCAAAATCAAAGCCTACTTGTCGGTTTTCCCTTGGGCTACCAATCAAGCAAAATTCCTACAAAACAATTCTTTCTAAACAAATTCATGAGATAACTATTAACACAAGAATTAATTATGATCAATATTAGAAAGTTAAATCAATCAAATATATTAAATAACATTGCCAAAAATATTTCACCAAAAAGGGTGAGCTTCGATTCATCACTCGACTTGTGCCACGAATACCCTACATATATTTCATTTATCTTCAAGGGGTTTCCGGCACTACTACAAAACAAACTAGTTAGTTTTAGGAACCCAAACACGTTTGGGTCCTTCCTTAGCAAATGCATTCTTTTGTGCCCACATTTGTTTTGCATAAACAAGTCCTTTACGAATAAAGCAAAAATATGCCAAATGACCATTCTTATGACAATAATCACATTTATACAAAGATCTAGCATGTGATTGATTTGAAGAACTAGCATGGTCACCATTTCTTGCTTTAACAAAAGATGTTTTAGAATTATTCATGCTAGTAGAATTATTAAAACCAATACCTCTTCTATCACTCCTAATCTTTTGATCCTTTAAGCAATCTTGTTGACTTTGTGCACTTTGAATAAATTTAGCTAAAGTAGCTTCAAGAGTTTTAATCTTTTCATTCAAAATAGCTATTTCTTTGCTAGAGTTTGCACAAAGTTCACATCTAGAGTTTTTCTTTCCATTAGCAATTTCCAATGACTTAAGCTCATCTCTAGTATCTCCCAAAGCATTTCTCAAATCTTCATTGTCATTTTTCAAAAAATCATTTTCCTCTTGCAAGGATTTATTCAAGGATTCTAGCTCAAGAATATCATTTTTCAATTTTTCTAAATCCTTAGCATGTTTAGCATTTAGCTTGCAAGATGTTTTAAAATGAGTTGACAATTCATCAAAAGCCTCTTGCAATCCATATTCATTATCAAGAGATTGAGAAGAATTTACCTCATCATCGCTTTCCTCTTGTGCCATAAGACACACATTTGTACATCCGTTGAATGAGGTGGAAGTAGATGAAGAACTCCTTTGAGAGGCATCACTTTCTACATTTGCATAGAAACATATGTTGGATATCTCTTCTTCTTCTTCCGATTGGGATTGGTTGCTTTCTTCTTCACTATCATCATCCCAAGTTGTAGCTTTTAGAGCTCTTTTAGGATATCTACGGGAATTCTTCCCATCTTTAGAGCCTCTTTTCTCAAACCTTTTCTTCTTCTCAAGGTTAGGACATTCACTCTTGACATGTCCTGGCTTTTCACATTCAAAGCAAACAACATCATTTCTAAAATCGGATTTAGAAGAGTTAGAATACTTACTTTGATAATTTTTCTTCTTTGAATCCAAAAATTTCTTGAATTGTTTTGAAAAGAGAGCCATTTCACGCTCTTCTTCTTGTGCCTTGAAAGCTACATTGTTGCTCTTGACATTTTGCACTTCCGGTTCTCCCATATTGAGTTTGTACTCAAAAGCCGTAAGAGAACCAACAAGTTGAGAAAAGGTAGGTCTCTTTTCAAGCTCATCAAAAATAGAAGTCTTGGCATTCCAAGAGTTAGGTAAAATACTAAGGAGTTTTCTTACCATCTCCTCATCACTAGGAGTCCAACCAAGAGTTCCCATAGTATTGCAAATATTTTGAATTCTAGTGCTTAAATCATAAATAGTCTCACCATTCTTCATACCTAGTAATTCATACTCACGCTTGAGTGTGTTGAGTCTAATGGTTCTCACTTGAGGAGTACCTTCATGAGCTGTCTCCAAAGTTTCCCAAACATCTTTGGACAATTTGCAAGCACTAACACGATTAAATTCATTTTGAGAAATTGAACAAAATAAAGCATACCTTGCCTTGTCTTCACTTTGTTTTCTTGAAACCGATCCAGCTGGCCACTTGTCGAAAGGAAGAGGTTTTGTTGATCCATCTTCAGCCGGTGGTTCCATGGGGGTGACAAATCCATGTAAAACACAATCTAGCATGATTTGATCTTGTCCACCTAGGAAGGCTATCATCTTTGTCTTCCATTGCAAGTAGTTGTTTCCATCTAGAAATGGTGGACGGTTGATTACACCATATAATCCCTCTTGAGCCATTTGATCTTTTACTTGAGGTGATTAAACCTACAAAAAACAAGCACCTTGCTCCGCTACCAATTGATAAACGGCCTAGAGGGGGGGTGAATAGGCAAATAAAATTCTAACACAAATAGTAAGTAATTTGAGTGCGGAAATAGAAAGTAAAAACACAAGGATATATAGTGGTTCCAATTCCTCAATGAATTGTATTCCACTACCTAAGAGTCCTCCTCTTAGGATTTTGAACAACGACCACTCGTTATTTACCTTGAGTTTTTACGGGTTCAACTCAAACCTTACACCTTGGTTTTTGCTAAGGGCTCAACCAATAAACCTATCACTTGGTTTTTCCTAAGGGCTCAACCAATAAACCTTTCACCTTGGTTTTTGCGGGCTCAACCAATAAACCTTACAATGTGATTTTTCCGGGCTCAATCACAACCTATAACAATCAAGTTTTACTTGACAAGAGAATTGTTAAATGGCAACAACAAATTGGTGTACAAATAAACTATGTATGATTCAAATATCAACACCAATAAATGAACAAGAATACCTCAAAGGAAAGCTTAAACCTTACTTGAAATATGGACGCAAGAATGATTGAATTCGGATGAGTGAAGCTTGCGTTATGAAAGAATCAAGTTTGAAGGTTTTGCAAAAAACTCAGATTTTTGGTCTTTTGAAAAGTATGAGAGCTTTCTAAATCTTTCTTGTGTTCTATGTGTTCTTGTTGAGTTCTAACTCATCTAGGATGAGTTTATATATGTTTTAGATCAGTTATGACCCAGACAAGAAAGCATGGAGCCAAAAATCCCGTTATAGTGGACAAAAGAGCTGTTATGAAAAACTAGCCGTTGGGCTTAACCGTGATCACGGTTGGGCCTTACCGTGATCACGGTTAGATGAAATCTTACCGTGATTCACGTTAGACCCCTTATCGTGGTCACGCTAAATTCTGATGTAAAATGAGAAGTTTCGGCATTTTGACAGCTCCTTACCGTGATCACGTTAAGGTCTTACCGTGATCACGTTAAGAGAAAATTTCTTACCGTGATTCACGTTTAGCCCTAACCGTGATCACTATAAGCCACTGTTGATTTACGAAAACTTGAATAACTTTTGACTGAAAAATCGTTTTTGCGTAAAACTTTTTGCCACATTTTCCTTGAGGTATTTTGAACATAAATCAAGTGTTAAATAGAATCATACTTACATGATTAAAGTCCTAATGTACACTTGATCTTCTAGCTTGCGATATCTTGATTCGTTGCCTCTTATTTGTTCGATCGCAAACTACACACACTTTAACTTCAAATTGCATTAGTATTACTAATTAGTTTGTGTGTCTAAAATCATCAAAACAAGAGTAAGTTGCCCTTGGGCTAACACTTGTCATTTTATCTTTTCCGAAGCATATATTTTGTGCAAATGACAATTTTTTTTTTTTTGAATCAACCCAATTTAATGATGGTGTGGTAATTTAAGTGGAAATTAGAGGTAAAAATAAAACAATGTGAAATAAAATAAGATCAAAGATCATTGTCTTACGCTTTTTTACTATCCTAAAACGTCTATTATTAAAGGACGGAGGGAGTAGTCCTCAACACTTTTCCCCATACTTTCTAAATAAAAATTAATACTCTTAGTGTTAATGCTAATATCTCCTCTACACTTGAATTTCGATGGGTTCTTTTATAGTCTTCGGATAATGCATCACAATAGAGATCCCATAACTTCCTTACATCTTCAGGCTGATAATAAATTAAATAAAAAAATGTAAACGTTAATAAAAAATAGCTTAAATTAATATAAACATAAACAAAAATATTCGGGGAATAACGTAGTTAGTTTAGAACTCTTACTGCATCTTAATCTTAATATTTATAAATTAAAAAAGGCATTTGACAAAATATAGGTTATACGAAAAAAATGGATTTAAAAGATGTAAAAGTGAGGATAGTAAATTCTACTAAATTTAGTTTTTTAGTGACTTAATTTGAAAATTACCTGACAATACACCAAAATAGTAGCGAATAGTCTGCGTAACTCCAATGGCATTTTAAACATAACTGCTTAACTTAGACACGCTGATATGCTCTCGTCAGATTCAAGAAGTCCTCTCTTTTGTGCTGATTGTTTGAATGTTTTGCATATAACTTCATTTACTGTCAATAAATCTTCAAAAGATTTTGGCCCTCTAACATGATTCAATAATAACCTTAGAAAATACCTTTCTCCTTCTTTTGGATTTGCAGTATTTACATGGCCAATCACACCCCTCGTTGATTCTCTTTTTTTCCATGTTTTTTCTTTAGATTGCTAGACAAAATGCACAGGAAATTCCCTGTAGTAAAAATATAAGAATTAATTATGTGAAAGATATCATAGTGGAACATTAATTAATGTACTATATCTACACATATAAATAAATAAATAATATATATATACTAATAGTGACATTGGAAAATAAATAAGCAAAGAAATAAAATTTTAAGAATAAAGTTTTTTTCTTGCCTGTATAAATATTGTCTTGCATTTGGATTCTCAGAACATGTTGTAAAGAATTCTGTAAGCATTGTCTTCGATACATGCTCCCAAAGTACCACTTCTTGCAAATTTTGATTCTCTCAATAATAGACAGCCTGTTTATTAGGCAAATGTAATTGCAAATTTATCACCGGAGGATTCATCTCATTTAAATTGAATTCATATATCCTCCATGCAGCTTCTTATGGAGAGACAAATCTCCCATCTTGAAATTGTTCTATCTCATCAACCAAATTATTCCCATTATTTGATATAATGTATATAGATATTTTGTCATGCCATTTGTATACGTACTTATAAAGATATTTCACTGATTTAATGCTGGAGCAGATCTCAATATTTATGTGGCAACCATATCTTGTAAGCAAGTAAGAGTTATACGACACTACCCATCGGCTATCAAGCTCTTTGTTCTTCTTAATTGTTTTTCGCCCATTGTCTCTTCTTTGATATATTGGATAACCATCTTTTCCAGCCACAGTTGTAGAAGAAAAACCTCGTGGATAGTGAAATCTGCATTTTCCATTTTCCATACAACCACATTTTTTATTACTTTCTCCACATGGACCATGCATCATATGTTTGGTCACTAATTGAAAAAGTAAAGGTTCTTCATCCTCATCTGGTATTTCAGCACAAACAAATTTGTCAAACTGATCAGAACAAACAATTTTGAAACCTTCTTCGAGTATGACTAACATATGAACGTGTGGCATTCCCCTTTTCTGAAATTCAATAACATGAACATGTACAACTACTTTTTCAAATACTTGTTTCTTGATAACGTGATCTTTGAGATCTTGAACTTTTGCTCGAAAGTCCCTTGCAACTAAATCAGGACGGTCTTGTGCAAGTTCCCCTTCTGTAAGCTGATCTTGAATCTCTTTCCAATCTGGATTACATGTCATAGTAATAAACAAATCAGGCTTCCCAAAATGTTGTATCAATGATATCGAATCAAGATATCGTCGTCGCATATCTCGTGACCCTCCAACAAAAGAGGCAGGAAGGATTAATCTTTTTCCCACTTCACTTCCTCTAGTTTCTCCTGACATAACACTATCAGCAATACCTTGGTACAATTCAGATCGAATTTTTACTTGCTGATGACGGAAGAAATCAAGTCTGGTAGTCTCCAATTTAATGTACATGTCTACAACATATTGTTGGAATAGTCTACCAGATAGTAAAAGTATCGATTGTATGAAAGCTCTAATTTGAAGCTTGTAACAATAGTACTCTCTACACGATACTTTTGATATTGTAGATCTATGCACACCTATATGTTAAAAAAATCATGTGAAAATTCTAAAAGACACATGAAAAAAAATAGAGATAAAAATTGAAATAATATCGTATTAATTAAAAGCTTACCTTCTGTTTCTTGATCAAAAATATTTTCTGCAGAGGTAAATGTCAGAATAGTTGAAAAGTCTTCTGTAGTTGTTGTGTTAGTATTGGAAGACCTTCTGCATTGTTTGTAAATATTCTGATGCCAACCAACTTCTCCTTTAGGGCATAAAAGTGGGTATTGGAGAGGATCATAACAACTAAAGTAATGTTTAATTTTGTGGCTCTGTCCCGAATGTGCATGAACAACTATATCTCTTTCAAATGGAACATTAGAATTATTTCCTTCAATCCATATAGCAGCAACTTGATCAACAGAAGGTGAGTTATAAACTCTTTGATAAATATTAACACTTGTGTTGATATGGATTTGTAAATCGTCAAGTGAGGAAATATCTTTGAAGCCTTTCAAAAATTTAGCATATGGGTTGTTTTCCAAAATCTTCATCAATTTCTTCATAATGCTTTCATCCAAGTTAGCATTCTCCATAATTCTCATCCTATTGTGTAGCTCATTATTAGTATCATAAAAATAAAGTTGAAAATACACTGGATTATTCTCTGTAGGCACCAATTCGGGAAGGTTGTGGTATGCCTGACCTTGAGCTTTAAAGGTATAAACTCCTTTCCTCGATGAAGCAAGTTCTTTGTCATACTTTACACTAAATGATGTAAACCCAAATATACTATTATATTTTCTAATCTTTCTACGAAACTCTTTCGCTTCTTCCGATTGTGACGTATAAAGTTCCAGCAAATCATCATAATATGTATGCGCCAATTTAACTTGTTGATCGCACGCCGAACGCGTCAAATATAAGTGTAAAATATGTATGAGATTGAGGGTAGAAATACAACTTATCACTGTCCACAAGAGCTTGCAGATTGTGGTAAGAGGATCGTCCACAGAGACCTCTAGGGGGAACGTAGTTTATGGGTTGACTTCCTCGTCACTGGTTTTGATTGGGTGGAACCTGAAACGTAAAGATAAGAATAAAAGAAGCAAAACAATGTAAAGTAGTCTTGGTCAAAGGCTTGGCCAAGATAGGGGATCAATACTGAAAAAGTCGAATATAAGGGGATTCCAAGTAAGGGCGATTTGAGAGCTTCTGTCCTTATGATTCGATCACTGAATCTAGAATATTTGTCTCTAAATTCATAGTACTGTTATAGAGTGGAGGTGCTCCTGTTCACTCCTGTCTTCCCTCCTCTTCAAATTATCTGGCGGGTGCTCCCTTTCCTGATAATCCTAGCCAAGGGACACCTTGCTGGTTAAAGAATTTATCCGTTTGACTACTGTCTTGAATGGCTGTTCGCTTCCTCAATGGTATAGGGGAAGACAGTACCTAGCCAAGTTGTCTCCCTATGGAGACCCTAGATTGTCAATCTGGTCTTGGTCTAGATCGATTATTCCTTCTAGTCTAGCGCGAGACTAGTTACCTTCTTGGCCTAGCCGACGGGTGCTCCCTTTCCTTCTAGGCCGGTTGCAACTCTTCTCTCCTAGAGTACAAGAACGATCAGGTCTTGTCTCTAGTGAGTAAGCGATTTAATAAACTTAAGTAATAATCGAATATGAATGATAGAGACTGCTAGGGACGATTTGATCTCACGAAATCATAAGAACAAAACTCTTCAACCCTTACCAAGAATGGGTGTTTAGTTACTCATACTCATGGATATAAAATAAATAAATATGTTTGCATAAATATAATAAATCCGAGAATTAAATTCCGGAGTAAGAAAATAAAATTAATTGAAGAAGAAGAAGTCGGAGAAGAGAGAGTCTGGTTACAGAAAGAAATCAGTCTGGTTTAAAATACCAGCTAAATCTTCCTAATCCATCTCTAACTCAAACTCTTCAAAATTCTAACAAGAAACTAACAATGTTTTAAATTTGAAAGTAAAATCGTAAATACAAAAGAGGGAGATCCCAAATAGGATTCTTCAAAAGATTGGCTTCAGATCCCTCTTGATTTTCTGGTCAGCTGCAACTTGCCAGCTGATAAGGCCCATGTGAAGCGAGGCCCAAAAGGTCACCAACGCTGCTCTCTCGAGATTGGCCTATCGCGAATGAGTCTTGGCCAAGCTTGCGGCCAAGACGAAATGATGATCGATACTCTGGTGCACATAGGCGTCTTGGCCAAGCTCTAGGCCAAGACGATCTGGAAATCAGCTTTAATGCTCCACAATCGTAATTCTCCACGAATCATCCTCCAAACCAGAATTGGGAAAAAGCATGGGAAAATAAAGGAAATCAATAGATTTGTTGTCCAAATACAAGTAAATGGACAGTAAAAACATGATTAAATGTAATGTAATCACTTGTCCATTTTGACAAAAAAATATTGGTGGCTCGAACTGAAATCTTTTTGCACCACAATAGTTACAACTGGGAACATCCTTTAACGTATGTAGAGGTGAAATAGATGGTTCAACTTCTATATGTCCTACATATTAAAACAAATAAAAGATTTATTATATAGTTTAGTATTAGTCACTCCGAATTAAAACAAATAAAAGATTTATTATATAGTCTAGTATTAGTCACTCAGAATAATTTTAAACAATTGAATCAAATTATTAATTAATCACATAAAATATTTGACACCATTAAATCAAACATTGAATCAAATTATTAAATTTAAAATATTAAATAATCACATACTTGATATTCATAAAGAAATGATTGAGCTTTAAGCAACCAATTTCGTTCTCTTCTTTTAACATGTGGCACCATCAAACCATTGGTCGCTTTTCTTTTGTTTGTAGACATTTTCCTACAATTGAAATAAATTTAAAACATGAATTTGCAAGTAAGTGGTAATTTAAGTAATTTACTAAATAGTGTATGAAATTGTATAAATATACATATATGGATCGAACTAAATAAATACAATATGGATCTATTGTGCTTAAAGGAAAAAGTTGAAATAGCACGAAAATACAAAATCTGGTGGAATGATGTTATCATTTAACGAAAGATGTTCAAAGCATGAAAATAGCAAATAACTAATTTAAGTTAGATGGCAGGTTCCACCTTTATTAAAGGTAAATCAGAAAAAAATAATGATGATGGTTCAAACAATTTCGACAATCATAAATACATACACATATGGACCGAGCTAAATAAATACATATATATAAGACTCAAATTAATTAAATATAAGATTTATATAATAAATATATAATTCATACCATAGGATCTATTGTGCTTAAAGGAAAAAGTTGAAAGCATAGCAATAAAAAGTACTTTCGACTTAGTTTATTTCAGTTACCAAAGTTGTTATAATAGACAAACTCAATCCCTAAATTTTGACAATAAAAATGAATCCAAACGATGCAATCATTGCCCATAACATGCGCATTTGAAACATAAAAAAGAAGAAGGTTGAGCGTTGACAGCAAAATAAGTTACTAACCTTGAAATCGAACAAAACCTTGGGCTGAATAGATCACTCAACCTTTACATAACTGCATAGTTGTCGACCATTGACAGAGATGTGAATGTATCAAGCTCATTCTCTGTGACTTTAATAAGTACTCAAATTAATTAAATATAAAATTTATATAATAAATATATAATTCATACCACAACTCAATTGGTAATTGGAGGAATTGCCAAGCAAGCTGCTACTAAAAACACGACAGATATGTGAAGACGAAAACACAATTAGCATGTTAAATATATTACTAAAAAGCTATTCGTGACATATAAATCTATTTCAATAATAATAATAAAAAAACTCTTTTTTGTTCAGTGATGCCATGTTAAACAACATTCAGGCTCAGGATTAGTTTGGACGAAAACTCTGCAGAAATATCCGCTTGCGTCATGTGACTCATGTCCTTGCATCAAGTCTTTTTCACTTAACATAGTGACAAATCATGTGTTTATTTGGGAAGATGACATCAGTTTATGATAAGGGACCAGGTATGGGTTTATAAGCACAGCCAATACATCTTAGTATTGTTTGAACAACAGTTGCAGAATATCTACTTTAAAAATCATTATAGCAAACAGGAGTTGTTTCCATGGAATCTCATAGAACGGATGCTGATGGCAAGAGGGAGTTCAATTATGTTGCTTCATATATTACTCATCTATTTAGCTGTTATGATCTTTTTAATTATGCTTATAAATTATAAATCAATAAAAACGTGTATTATAAATTAGAAATAAACTACAAGTTCGATTCATTGATCTTAATGAAGAAATAAAGATGAAACCAATTATCAGAAAGTATTAAAGTTGGTACGTTATGAACTTGTAAAATCGATGCTTCAGGAAAGCAAGAGAACACGGCACAAAATCCCGAATGAAGACTTGATCATAATTCAAAGGTTGAGTGTCAGCAGGGTCGTTAGCTGCAACAGTCTCCATTGGACTCCCGCAATAATTCACAACAGCACTGCGGAGCAACGTCCACGCTTCCTTTTCAATCTCAGACACCTCTCTCTCAACCTTAGTAGTGGTTTCAGTCAAATCCTTAAAATAATCAATATTTACAGTAGACCCGTTGATCTCTAATTTATTAGACGTTCCTCCTTCTCCTATATCTTTAACTAAATTATTTCCAGTGTTGATTTTTTTAACTATATATCTCACAGATTTCACAAAGCACTATATTGAATCAGCGTGGTCCCAAACAAAGTGGGTCCCACTGTTATATAAAGTTCATTTATTTATGGGGTAAAGTTATTAATATGAATACCTTAAAACAGATATTGTACTGTCAATTTCATTTATAAAACCAAATTAATTTTGTTAGTACTGATATGTCCCACAGGTCATAACTCTATCGCCCTTTTTATGGTCACATCTCATCTCCCTCACTCTCTAAGGTAGTGTTTGGGAGTCTGGGTTGGGTACCCAACCCAGCATTCCCGGAATGAAATGACGAATTTGGTGTTTGGTAAACACCATTACCGAAATGAAAAAGTACATTTTTGGGTGACCAAACGAAGAAAACAGGGGTTTAGGGAATGGAGTATGGAGTACCATTTGACCTTCTCTCTCTCCTTTTTTTTTTCTTTTTCATTTCATTTTAATTTTTTTACATTATATAACCAACAAAATAAATTAAAAACTAGCACAATAAAATCTCTATTTCAAGATAAGTAATTCTAGATCCACTTTTTCTATTTTTATTAATTTTTTAAAAATGGGTTTTATGCCCTTTATGGTCATTTTACCAAACACCTCAGGTATCTCACAACTATTTTAATTTTTTTTACCAAACAGCACACTTCGTTTCCCACAAGTCATTTTCTCACCCAATTTTTACTCACAGAACTTTTTCCCACCAAACCGGAACGCCAAACAGACCCTAAATCAATAGCACTATAGCAGTACTAGTATCTCTCATTTTCTCTCTCCACCACTGCAGCAATCGCACAACAGAGCTTTTAATGGTTGCGTGAAGAAGAAGTTTGGTATAATATCTCTGTTGTGTTGCTGTTCCCCTCTTCATCATCATATCATTATTTGTTTCCTCGAAAATGGGCAAGAAATTAGAACAACAACAACAGAAAGACCAGACACCAACAATAGCGGACAACAAGCGAGTTGAAGCTGTTCTCGACCTTGAAAGAAAACATGCTCCACTCACTATCTGGTATCCCATACACCAGGGCAAGCAATGGCACCCAGGCTCGAGCACGTTGTCAAACTTTCCAAAATGTTCCCTGATAGCAACCATGGACTGTCCCACTTGAATGCAACCTAATGCTTGACCATGATGAACTATGCAATTATGAGAACAACAAGAATATTGTAAGTGAAAAGGTATTTAGTAATGGTCCTGTGCATAGCTCAAACAGGAGAAAACACTTAAGCAACAACGTTTCTAAATCTTTAACAAATTAAAATGGAGGAAGGCAGAAGAAACTGCCATAATATGAACTCAAATAAGAAGAGAAGTGTCAAAAGAAAACATCTTTTAAATTTGAACTGAAACCAAAAAGAGCATTCTGGAGGAAACCATATCATCCCATTTCCTAGGCATTTTCTTCTGCCGTTCAACTCCTTTACTAGCTAGAACTAATTCAGAAAACTAATCTTTCCTATCAAGAAAAAAGGGAAGGGCAACACATTGAACGCACAATTCTGATCACGGTGGAGAACAGAATACACTGTACAATGAGAAAACCAGCAATTTCAGTTCACAAATCTGCAACAGAGCGGGGAAACAATGAATTTCTGAAGATGAAAAGGCAAAACCTGGCCTCTCACTTTGTTTCGTTCTTCTTATGTACTGTCGATTGAATGAAGACACCTAATAGGGTTGTTTATTTGAATAGTAAGAAGTTAAGTTTACTCTTGCTTATGATTATACTACCATCAACAGTTAATTTATTATCTTAATTATTTTGTAACGTTTACTATTTTTTTTTTAAATATTAAAAAAGTTCAAATTGCAACTTTTAAGAGAATATAAAATTAACTTTGTAAGTTTTTAAGATGTATAGATCAAAGTTAAATATTTTTCAAACTATAGGATCTTTTTTACATTTTTTACTCAATATAATCGACACTTAACTACCCGATAAGAATCTCTTTTTCTTTTTTCAGAAAAAAACAAAGCTTTTTATTTTTAAAATGCTATCATTAAATTTTTTAATATAATCATAAGTTAATACATTCTATTAATTTATAAGTTTGCTTAATATTTAATACCCAAATGCAACATGAAATCACTTATAATAAAATAAACGATATAAAAATGGTTGATAGAAAATAAAATAACTATTATTTCAATAAGAAGTTAATTTTCACTTAATTAACTAAATTAGATTTCACCAGGACTCTTCCCGGAGACTAGACAACCATCTCACAGATTTCACAAAGCACTATATTGAATCAGCGTGGTCCCAAACAAAATGGGTCCCACTGTTATATAAAGTTCATTTATTTATGGGGTAAAGTTATTAATATGAATACATTGTACTGTCAATTTCATTTATAAAACCAAATTAATTTTGTTAGTACTGATATGTCCCACAGGTAATAACTCTATCGCCCTTTTTATGGTCAAAGTTCATTTATTTATGGGGTAAAGTTATTAATATGAATACCTTAAAACAGTGTACTGTCAATTTCATTTATAAAACCAAATTAATTTTGTTAGTACTGATATGTCCCACAAGTCATAACTCTATCGCCCTTTTTATGGTCACATCTCATCTCCCTCACTCTCTAAGGTAGTGTTTGGGAGTCTGGGTTGGGTACCCAACCCAGCATTCCCGGAATGAAATGACGAATTTGGTGTTTGGTAAACATCATTACCGAAATGAAAAAGTGCATTTTTGGGTGGCCAAACGAAGAAAACAGGGGTTTAGGGAATGGAGTATTTTGCTCCATTCCGCAAATGGAGTACCATTTGACCTTCTCTCTCTCTTCTTTTTTTTACTTTTTCATTTCATTTTAATTTTTTTACATTATATAACCAACAAAATAAATTAAAAACTAGCACAATAAAATCTCTATTTCAAGATAAGTAATTCTAGATCCACTTTTCCTATTTTTATTAATTTTTTAAAAATGGGTTTTATGCCCTTTATGGTCATTTTACCAAACACCTCAGGTATCTCACAGCTATTTTAATTTTTTTTACCAAACAGCACACTCCGTTTCCCAAAAGTCATTTTCCCACCCAATTTTTACTCACAGAACTTTTTTCCACCAAACCGGAACGTCAAACAGACCCTAAATCAATAGCACTATAGCAGTACTAGTATCTCTCATTTTCTCTCTCCACTACTGCAACAATCGCACAACAGAGTTTTTAATGGTTGCGTGAAGAAGAAGTTTGGTATAATATCTCTGTTGTGTTGCTGTTCCCCTCTTCATCATCATATCATTATTTGTTTCCTCGAAAATGGGCAAGAAATTAGAACAACAACAACAGAAAGACCAGACACCAACAATAGAGGACAACAAGCGAGTTGAAGCTGTTCTCGACCTTGAAAGAAAACAAGCTCCACTCACCATGAAACAGGTAATTAATTTGGTCTTTTCTTTTTTCTTGATCTTGTTTTTTTACTGTTTCTTAGTTTTTTTTTTGTTTGTTTTGTTTCCTGTTCTGGTCATACAATATGTACTGCTCATGTTCTTGTCTGTTTTCCTTTTACTGCATATGTACATGTGTATGTGTTGTGGGTAATTTCTTGATTTATTTTATTTTTTCCGTTAAAAGATGAGACTCGAGTAATTTAGCTGAATCTTTGGTTGTTTTTTTGAACAGGAGAAGTTATGTAACAATGGTTGTGTAGAGAGATTTCTAAGAGCAAAAATTGATAATGTGAAGAAGGCTGTGAGAGCTTGCCTTTCTTGGGGAGAGACTATAGGCATTGGTATTTCTTTTCTTTTTATTATATTTAATAAATAATTAAAATGAAGTTTTGTAGTCTCTTTATGTATAGAGCACACTATTTTCTTGTTGCAAGAACTTCTTTTCTTTTCTTTTTGTTTTCATTACGTTGGAGTTGGAATCTTGCTTTTCTTTTTAAATTTTAGTTTTTGAATATTTGAGCGTTAAAAAGTGAATATCCACTAATCATTCATGCCACTCGTTCTACTACTACATATAGAAAACAAATTAATTAAATGTTGATTTGAAAATGCATTTTCCAATCTTTACATTTTTTTCTTATTATTTGCATACCAAGTTGTAACTAAGCTTCTTATGTTATTTGAATTAGTTGTTTTTGTGTTTGAAATAAGTTTAAAAGAACCAAATTAGAAGTATTTCTATTTATTTATTTTAGTTTTTTTTATTTCAAGAATTATAATTGTTTTTTTTCATAATTTTAAATTTTTTTGTATTTTTTAAAATTGATTTTGTATTTTTTTTTACTATTTGAAATAGGAATGCTTGTACTTCTATAAATAAATAAATAAGTATTTCTTTGGAAATCGTAAAAAATGCTCGTATGGTTGTAGTTTGTCAATCGTGAAAAATATCAACGAAACAAAATAATATTTTAGATATATAGTTAAATTTGAATATTAAAAATATTGACTAGGTTCTAACATTTTAATTCTAAAACTGGGATAATTTTTTTAGTACTGATATGTCCCACAGGTTAAAACTCTATCGTCCTTTTAAAAGAGAAATGTCACAAATGCCCTGTGGTATTTATTTGGATTATCAATTCCTAATCGGGTGAGAATTAACAAATGAACTCCTAATCAGTGATCTAATTTGATAATGTGTTTATTCATATATTCAGCCAATTGATGTACAAAATTTATCACCAATTCCAAAGTGAGAACTCTCGCTCAAGAGTAAAAATGATTCTATTTTAGTAAATAAATTTAAATGTACCAATTAAGTGCTAAAGAACTCTTTTATGAAGATAAATTTTCTGATTATTGCTGTTATTGATCATTTGATGAGCAGCATTAAATCCCTGATTATTGGAGGGAATTATGGGAAGGTTACTGGTGTGTTAAATGGCAATGATTCGGCTGTTCCTGTATCAGTTGCTGAGGAAGTTCAGAAGCAGGGGCTTCTAATTAATGACGTGGCAGGCCCGAAGGAGGCTGATCTTGTTGCTGAGAATGGGCTATCTAAGCCTGCTGGGCCGCCGTCTTCAGTCTCTGGGCTGCGCATTGTTGGTGCTGGGCCGTTGCCTGTTGCTGTTGGGCCGCGTCTCCCTTCATCAGGCCCGCGCCTCTTTTCAGCGCATCCCACTTCAGCGTCCTCCTTGGGTGGGCCAGCTCTTCCCTTGGCTGGTCCTAGGCCTTTTTCCCGTGGGCCACCTTCATGCCTTGAGCCTTTTTCACCATTTTCCAGCAACAAGTTGGTTCCTTATTCCCCATCGCCCTCTCCTCTTTCGAATGTTCAGACTACATCGGACCCAGTTATCAGCCTTGAATCCAGTTTAACCCCTCCAAGTGAACAGATTCAGACTTTAAGGGGTTCTTCCATAGGTCCTGTTGAGACTAAAGAACAATTGGCAATCTTAAAGAGGACGGTTGATAAGAATAATGCTCTCCGTACTACTCCGACTGCTGAGAAGAAGATAGAGGTCATGAAACATTTTGGGATGATAGATGGTGAGATCTCGGAGAAAGATAGGAAAAGGATTTATTCGTATATTAATCTTGGGCCTTCTATGTATTGATCGAGGAAAAAAAAATGTGCGATCCCACAGCGAGAGGGTAGGAAGAGGCAACTGAATGGTCTAATTGATGTGGTTGTAGAGTATGGAGGTTCTGTTACACCAAAGAAACTTCGGGGACCTGTTTCCCCTTCTGGACCAGAGGCGGCGACTGCTGAGCAGTCCCGCCTACAGATATGATTGCTTTGTCCTAGAACTGCCGAGGGCTTGGGAACCAGTCGACAGTTGCGATTCTCTCTAAGCTCTTAAAGCTTGAAGCTCCCTCTCTGGTTTTCTTATGTGAAACGAAGAAAACGGTATCCGAGATTAGAAATTTAAATAAAGGTTGGGGTTTCCATCATGTCATAGGGGTGGATTGTGTCGGCCCCACTAGGAGGGGGGTTTGGCTCTTTTGTGGAACGACTCCCTTCATGTTTCTGTTCTTTTTTTAAGCTTGCATTGTATCGATGTCAAAATTAATGAAATAATTGATCCTTTAGTCTACTAGCGGTTTTCTGGTGTGTATGGTTTATGATCTAGAAATTACTTAATGTAAATAAACAAATATTAGTCATTAAACACAAACAATAAAATAAATTAATTTAAAAAAATAAGAAAACAGAACAGATAATTATGATTATAATTTAAATCAAGTAATTATGTTTTTAATTTTAGTTACTTATATTATTACATGCTTGGAAAACTAATTATATATTTTATTTTGGTATCATTAAATCTTGTGGATCAATACTAATTCTATTCGCACTTGACCGGGTATTTAAGTATTTTATTATCTATATATACTATATATTTAATATATATTATCTAACTTAACTACCAACTGAATTAATATCAATACTCCCGTTATGGTTAAGAATTTTGAATGCTCTCATAATTTTTTTTAATTATTTCCAGCTTTTGTTTTAGATAAATTGGCTGAACTATTTTTTCCCAAATTTAAAAGCAACAATTATTATTGGATAAAGTTTTTAACATATTTATAAAAACTTAAAAGAAAATTAAGAGTGTAATAGACTTTTAAACAATAACTTAAGGTATAAAAAATCACCTTGTTTCATTTTTCATACTATAAAAAAATATTTAATATAAATTTAAATTCCAAAATAATTAATTTAATATACACTAATTATTTATAACTTTAATATTAATTCATTTAATATATATATATATATATATATAGTTTATACAAATATAGTTTATTTTTGCTAACTTTCTTAACTCACAATACTAAGTATATTTTTCTATGATAAATTATTTACTAATTTCAAACTTTTACTAAAAATTATGAATATTATAATTGTTTATTAATTAAATAATTTTCATTTAATAATATAAATAAAATTGCATTACTTAATTGAAAAATTAATTTATAAGTTTTTTCATTTTATAATTTACTATTATTAGTGTTATTTAAAATATTATGACAAGCTACTCCCATTTGATTTTTTAAGAGACTAACGAATGTAGGAGATCCGATTTTCTTTCCACTTTTGCCATATAGGATTTTATTATTATTTTAAAGTTTGTGTCGTTGTTTAGCTTGAAATTAAAAACATTATCTAGTTTTTATCTGTTGACTTACTAGTAATTATAAAAATAAAATTATCTTAATGCACAAGCTCACTCGACCTTTTGTAAATCTACACGCGAGCTTAACAACTTGTAATAATATTTTGCCAACAAACAGAAAGTCACTCCATATTACAATACCAATTATTTACTCCTCCTTGTCATCAATTCCAGATTTCTACTTTCTTTTTATCCTCTTCTGTTTTGGTAGCAATTTCTTCTTCTTCTTCTTCTTCTTTCACCTTTGCTTCCTCATTTTTTTTTTGGGCATGAAGAAACACAATCAGCTCATTAAGCACATCATCAACCTCATCATTCCTCAACAATTGCTCTGCCACCTCCGCAGGGGTCACATTTGTGGAACCAATTAGGTCCTCAATGTCCTCAAACAAGGGATGACGGTCCTTAATTCCAAGGTAATTGGAAGCGAGAGCTCTAAATCCACAAGGGGTGCAGTAGGACATGTGAACATGAACATCCATGGGCCCTGGCCGCAACAAAGCTGCGTCCAGCTTCTCTTTATGGTTGGTGGTGAAGACTACAATCCTCTCATCCCCACAGCTTGACCATAACCCATCTATGAAATTAAGCAATCCTGACAGAGTCACCTGTAAGCATCATCAGGAAAAAAAAAACATCGAAAACTATGCGCGCCAAACTTACGCGCCAAAAACATGAATTTTGACAATCTGATGTCAAAATTAACTGTCAGGAAATATTTTTCGATGGGAAAGTCGATCAAAAAAGTCCCTATATCTCCAGTCCACCATAAATTCCTTCATAATTTCAAGTAAATTAAGAAAAAAGAAAATGAAAAGAACATAGGCCTAACCTTTTTTCTGGGTGGATTACCAGCTTGTCCATGAGGGTCTGCAGGACTTGGTTCAGCCATTCTATCTTGTAATTCAATTGTGCAATCAATATCCTCCACCACCAATATTGACTTATTTACAGTAGCAAGAAGCACTATTCTAAGCTCAGAGTTGCAGATTAAATCAATCAACTCCAAGTAATTTTCCATTGCAGCAATCAAGCTCGATTTCCCTGTCCCTGGCGGCCCATACAACAAATACCCTCTTTCCAAGCTTTTCCAATCTTCCTGTAGTAGTCTTTCCTATGCACAAACCTTTGAAGATCCTTCAAGATCGTATCCTTAACTTCAGAGCCCATCGCCAGAGTATCAAAAGTTGAAGGGTGATCGAGATTGACTGATCTCCATGTATCTGCTAAATTCCCATACAATTCGGCGCGTTCCACAGTGAAAATCTTCAATGTCCTCTTCTCTAGCACCATGGACTTTGCTTCTTGGAAAACGTGTGGCAAGTAAGTTTCAAGAATCATGTATTTGTACTTGCTGGGGAAAGTGACCTCAAAATACCTTTCTTCTGACCTGGGTGGATACTGATCCGGAAGGTTGTGACTCCCTCTTGATTTAATCTCTCTGCAACAGAGAACCCACTTGAATCTTACGCCTTGAAACACATCTTCTACTTCCTCGTGCCGTTCCATCTTCAATGTGATATTTTCTCCCTCTGGCATGATCACCCTAAGTCTCTTCGTTGATGGGGAGACTTTGCTGCTCAGATAAATCTCTGCTGCCTCGTATATTTTGTTGGAGTCGAATTGGTCAATCACCATTGTGAATCGGGATGAGAAGCGACCAAAGAATCTGCTAATGTTGAGGAAAATGTAGTCTTGGAATTCACTGGGCAAGAGATCGCGACCAACTGATCGAGCAAGCATCATGGTTCCCGCAAGGGAAGCTGCCGCGGTTAAGATTGTTTTCCCTGTGGCTAGATTATTTGTTTCAGCTGAAAAGGTTTCCATGTTTCTTTCTTTTTTATTTCTAAGTTTCAATTGAGAGCTTTCCTTTTTTGGATGTCGGATGTAGGAAAGAAATGTCTTGCAAACCTAGAACAAACGGTGTACAATTTATATTGGAAATTCTCGGACATGTGACTAGAACATCGATTGGTATGTTACAACGATTGCTTTACGTGTCCGATAACAGGAATCAGAAATGGTACAACTCGTGGAAATATCCTTTTCTTAAGGTGGACTGGCTAGGCACGTAAGATTCCATTCCGAGCTGAGGTCGAGGAAATTACTGAAAAGCGGGGAACAGAAGATAGGATCGGAGTGTATTTTATTAGGGAATAGTGATGAAGCAAAGGTCTCTTTAATCTACGCATAATCAAATCATCAGATAAGTAGTGATAATCTGAGATACGGCGTGTGGGTTCTTTGGTAATTGCGTTGGGTAGGGTGGATCTATGGTCGCTGACTGGATGCCTCAGTGGGTCCGGCTTGCTGCGGGGTACCTGAAAAGCACCGGAGGGGGGCCTCTGGCGTAGAGGCTCTGACGGTCAAGTTAGTACGGGAGTAGTGCGAGTAATGAAGGATTTTAGTGAGTAGTGCAGTCTTTTTGCTTACCTCCCGTGAGTGGGGGATGGGGGGTATTTATAGGCCTTTCTCTCTTGAGTCGGTGGGACACGTGTCGCCGAGGAGCCGAGTCCGCTAACGGGACACGTGTCGTGCCCAGACGCATCGGGTGTCCGTTAGGCCGTAAGCTGACCGTTGGCCCCGAGAAACGTACTGGCCCGGCTTGGATGGGGAGAAAAGACTATAATGCCCTCGAAGCCTGATTATGTATTATCATGCATGGACGACGATGAGCCCGAGTGTTTACCAAGGGCTCAGTCCGATATCTGCTCGATCGGGGGTCCATTGGTTTGTTAGGCGCGTTTGCTCATTGCTGCGTTATCGCGACCCGTGGGGGGTGAGATGGCCGTTAGGGCTGTCTGCCGTTAGGGGCGGTTGGAGTATTACGTTCTGTTGGGGAGCTGTCTCCCGATTGCGAGTGGGACCGATAGCCTGCTCGACCGTTCGCCTTTGAGGAGAATGAGTCGTGAAGTTTCGGGCTGTTGACCCCTTCGGGCCGACTGTTGGTAGCGTCCTGTCTCATTAAATGCGGGGCATAGGTAATGATGGTTGGATGCGCGTGCGTGCTTGCGTGGCGCCCGATCATTTCTTCGCGGTCGGATCAAGTTTGAATTTTAGGGAGGGACGTTTGGGTTGGTCGAGGCGGCCTGTCCTTTCGTGAGAAAAGGTGTTTCCAAGGGTTTCCTCTTCCATGTGTCACCTTTTTATCATTTGCGCGGTGCCCTATACAGTGCACCGCTCTCCTCTCTTTCCAGGGAATTACGAAGCCTGCAAATTTCAAAGAAAAGAAAAGAAAACAGAGACTCTCTTCTTCTTCTTCCTTGCTCGTTCTAGATTTCGCGTCCCCTTCTTTCTCATTTTTATTTCATGGCGGCGCCCGTTGCTTGAGAAGAAGAAGAAGAAGAAGGAGGAGAGTCTTTCGCCTGCTGTCACAGAGGTTTCGGGGGCGCTTGCCGAAGGGGGAGGGAAACTGAATCCTATCGTCATTGGTGTGGACGATGGCCAAGTGGAGGATATTCTCGCGAATACGGAGGTGGGGCCGGATCTAGGGGGCGATCCTTTCGATGCTCCTTCCCCTAATCCTTTTACTGGCAGTGGGTCTGGCGCCCGTTAGCCTTCTCCGAATGCTTCCCTACCGGGTGGCGGTGATGGTACTTGTTCCCTTGGTGCCTCTGCTTCGGCGCCCCTACGGGTTCATTTTACGCCTGCGCCACCTCTCGCCGAAATCGCAATACCAGACGGGTATCTGCAGGGCGCGCGACCGTTGAATACTGAAGTTCATCTCTCGTCTCTAGGGCCCGGTGGACCTGTCACTCATACTTTGGATGTAAGGGATCTGGCGCAACAAGGTTTGTCGGCGTTGGGAGTGGTTGATCCATGTGCCCGAGATCTTCCTCTATCGATCTTTTTTGTGGAGATGATCGGCCTGGAATATGAGAGGAATCATTTCGGGCAGATGTCCCTGGGGCGTCAGCATGCCGAAGCCCAGGCCAGTGTGTTTTCTGCCTTCTGCTAGCTCCGTTATCTGCAGGAAAATTCGTCCGATAGGATTCGGTCTTTGATGGGCGATCTTGAGAAAGAGAGGGCCGATCATGCGAATACCCGGGCCGCTAGTGAGCGTATTGAAGCGGACCTTGGGGTTCTTCGCGCGGAGGTGGACGGTGCCAAGGCGAAGGCTGCCGAGCTCTCGGGTGTTTATGAGGAGCTGGTTGGTGTGAAGAAAGAAAGGGATGCTGGTAAAGCGCGCTGGGAGGACCTTGCCCGAGAGAACGAGAGGCTTCAACGGGAGTTGGCTTCGGAAAGAGAGCGGGCTGGGAGGTTTCAGTCAGAGCTGAATGTTGTTCCCCAGAGGATGGCTGCACTTCGAGATGAAGTTGTCGATGCCATGCTAACGACCTTCTCCGAATGCTATGACGGTCCTGATTTCGAGCTGACCAAGGTGTCTGAACGAGCTGATACTCTTATCAACGAGAGCACCAATATGATAATCTGAGATACGGTGTGTGGGTTCTTTGGCAATTGCGTTGGGTAGGGTGGATCTATGGTCGCTGACTGGATGCCTCAGTGGGTCCGGCTTGCTGCGGGGTACCTGAAAAGCACCGGAGGGGGCCTCCGGCGTAGAGGCTCCGACGGTCAAGTTAGTACGGGAGTAGTGCGAGTAATGAAGGATTTTAGTGAGTAGTGCAGTCTTTTTGCTTACCTCCCGTGAGTGGGGGATGAGGGGGTATTTATAGGCCTTTCTCTCTTGAGTCGGTGGGACACGTGTCGCCGAGGAGCCGAGTCCGCTAATGGGACACGTGTAGCGCCCAGACGCATCGGGTGTCCGTTAGGCCGTAAGTTGACCGTTGGCCCCGAAAAACGTACTGGCCCGGCTTGGATGGGGAGAAAAGCCTATAATGCCCTCGAAGCCTGATTATGTATTATCAAGTAGTGTTGAATAAATACTTCTCTTCCACCTCTCTACCTGACCGAGCTTTTCTAGGCACCGACACTCCAATCATTTCATCCGGAGCCTTCCATGGTGTTGCGTTCGGGGATGGGGTTGTCGTCGTTGGGGGCGTTGCCACCGTCAACGTCGGTCCAGTTCTAAAAACTTTGGCCGGTGGGGGAAACGATTTGCGATGGCGGTGATTGGACATGGAAGAGGAAGAAAAAGAGGTAGGATTCGGTGGGAGCATCCTCATGGAAGAGCCTCCACCTACTCCACAGCGGAGAAGGTGACGGGGGAGAAGGAGCAGAGCGAGCAAGCGGCGGCCAACGGTCTGGACTCTGGACTCTGGTCTAGGGTTGGTTAACGTCGATTGGAATTGGAAATTAATGGGAATTGGGAAATTGAAAACAAATATCGGATGCGGTCGGATGTGGTCGGATTTCCGACAATCCCACTATCAGAATTCGAAAATATTTAGATTCCAGTAGCCTCCTCCGATCCCATGTTAGACATTATTCGGATTCGGTCGGAATTTTTGAGCTCGGATCGGATCGGATCCGCTGATCCGAGCTCACCCCTAAAAGTTGCTACTTTTATAATTTGAATTCATCTTTTATAATTCTGTGGAAAATTGTATAATTTTTTTATGGATTTTTTTTTGTTTTCAATTTTTATTTTAAAAAAAATAATAAATTAGTTTTTAGAAAAATAATTATATTTTTATGTACTTAACAATTATTAAGTTAAAAATAATTTTCAATTTTATTTTGGACTGTAATTATTGGGAATTAAAAAAAAATGTTAGGGGAGCTGAATCCAATACAAAATTATTTAAGAACCTATTTGTCAAATAATGATAGTTTAGGAAGTAATGGTGCCTAGGGGTGAGAACGGATCTGTGGATCCGACCGATCCGACCCGATCCGATCTCACCCATCCGCTCCGATCCGAAAACTGTCGGACACTAGATCGGATTAGGCCGTTGGAATCCGAACGTTTTCGGATTCCGATAGTCGGATTATCGAATTCCGATAATCCACATCCCTAATTATTATGTGTACTAAATCCCAATCCCCAACCCAATCACTGCCGGCCACAACCTCAAAATCCGATTTCAATCAACCCATCCTCATCATCAATCCAAACCAACGAAAAAAAAAAAAAAAAAAAGAGAGGAGAGTGAGGCCGGCAGAGAAGAAGAGATGAGTAGGTTTGAAGAATGTATTTGGTCGGATTTTATTTTGATTGTTAATTTGGATGTTTGGTTTTTGAAGTGTGGCCGCCAACATGGAGTGGTGAGAGGAAGAAGAGGGCCGAGAGGAAGAAGAAAGAAATCAGAGCAGAGTGAAGGAAATAGACAAGATAGGGTTTTGATTAATTCAGAGTGATTCCTTCTACATATAGCAAAATACCCTATTATCTAATACCCATGCCCAAGCCCATTATCTAATAACTCTTGGCCCAATGGCCGAAATACTAACATGTAGGAGTAACAAATTATTTTTTATACATTTCTATAAAGTACATACAAAGACACAGATGCCGAACATGACACGAACGTCTTTGATACGAGAGAATTCAAAATTACAGGACACAGACACAACATATATAGTATTATATAAAATATAAAAATAAATAAATGTAAAATTACTAAAATTGTATTTGGTTGGTTGTGTATGATGTTTAGGTAGTGGATGAAAATTGGGTTGCATTCAGGTAGGTGAGTATGTGATGGAATTACAATTACTTATGCTTTGATTTGATAAGGATGACGAGATACTGATAAATCAAGAAATATTTTTTTGGCACATACATAAAAAATAAATTATATTTTTAATTTTTTTCAATTTTTTTCCTGATAAATCCAAAAAAAATCCGAAAATCCGACCGAACCGATCCGATTCCGAACTCGTCGGATAAGTTTCGGATTCTCTAACAAAAAATCCGAAAAAATCCGATCCGAAATTATCCGATCTGAACTTGTCGAATTCCGATCCGAAATCCAAATTTTCACCCCTAGTGGTGCAAATGATTTTTTTTTTTAAATATCATGTGGTTGTACGATATTTTTTTAACTTTACCTTTAATTTTGGCTCACCCTAAGAAAAAATTCTGAATCCGCCCTGTTTACCAGATTGAGAGCTCTCAATGATCGCACCAAGTGCCTAATGTTTATTACTAACACCATATATACAACCCTTTTTTTATAATGCTAATTTTTTTTTTTTTTTAAGAATTTATAATGCTAAACTTAATTGCCCTGTCGTGAGAGTATCTTCATTTGAGGTTTCCTCTAGAAGCTTGTTATGTTTTTCTCACACGAAGGACTTCGATCTCATTGACTTCGTCCAAGAATTACGCATCCCGTCTAATCCAAGACTGTCTGGGTAGTTTTACTACAGTGAGATTTAAGGTTAAAAATTAAGGTATCAAGTACTCCTTTCGTCAATTATTAATTGACGCGACGAGAGTAAATTTTAAAGTTGACTTTTAATTGACGTTTTCATACGTCGTGTCATTTTTTTTAATATTGTTTTTTGACGCGGCCAATCATTAAAAAGTTGTTTTTTTTAGTATTATTTTATGACATAGGACCACCATAAAAAAAATTACTTTTATTTTTTGATGCGGGTCTACCAATAAAGTCACTTTTTATTTTTTAATATTTATTTTCTAACACGGGCCCCACTTATCTTAAAATTTGTATTTTCTCTCTTCGCGTCAATTAATAATTGACGGAGAGAGTAATATGTTGGAACTGGTAAAACTACTACCTTGCTAACCTATCTGGGTAATATATGCATTTTTTTTATGCTATGATTCTTCAAGCATACTGTCTGGGTAGTTTTACTACAGTGAGATTTAAGGTTAAAAAAGAGTAATATATTGGTCCTAGCATATTTGGCTCACTTTGTGTCCTTAATTTTTTTAATGAGTATAATATATGTCGTATATTAGTTTTAAGTAAGGTAAGGTATTTATGATTTATAATAATATAGTTATTATGTTTATACAATAATATAATTATTATGTTAATTGCAGATATTTATAAATACGGGACTAAATTAATTATTTAGAGGTTTGATTATAAATATTTTACAAATATTTGTACCCCACGTTATGAGTTCTGATTTAATTTAAAACCTTGTATGAATACGGAAACTAAACTAATAAAAAATATTATGAATAGTTGTGTATGCTTTGTACGAATATGAAAATCCATAAATGTATGAGCTCAATTGAATTTTTATACGAATATGAAAACTAAGTTAATCATTTACGAGTTTGATCGAAATTTTATTACGAATATAAGAACCAAATTAATAAGGTAAAGGTATATGCAATGTTCAAATTGGCCACTAAGTATGTATGAGTAACTCGAAAAAAAAGAAAAAGTAATATATTGGAAATCATAATGGTTGTAAAATGGGGAAAAATAACGGTATGATTAACCGCTCATATATGGTTTTTTTTTTTTTTAATTTGTTAGTGTATAGATCTGGAAAACCACAAATTACCATTTGTTCTAATAAACCTACTCTAGGTTTTTTGTTTTGTTGTCATTGTCAACTATCACCTCTTTGTCACACTTGGCTAGTTCAACACTTTGCTCTTTCTTTTCAGCCTTTGCATCTTCTTGTTTCTGTGTAGCAATTTCTTCTTCTTCCACTCTCTTTTTAGCTTTTGCTTCCTTATTTTCTTCCTTTTTGGCATGGAGAAACACAATTAGCTCTTTAAGCACAGCCTCAACCTCATCATTCCTCAACAACTGCTCTGCCACCTCAGCAGGGGTCACTTCTGTGGACCCAATTAGGTCCTCAATGTCCACAAACAAGGGATGATGGTCCTTAATTCCAAGGTAATTGGAAGCAAGAGCCCTAAATCCACAAGGAGTACAGTAGGACATGTGAACATGAACATCCATGCGCCCTGGCCGCAACAGTGCTGCGTCCAGTTTCTCTTTGTGGTTGGTGGTGAAAATTATAATTCTCTCATCCCCACAGCTTGACCATAACCCATCTATGAAATTAAGCAATCCCGACAGAGTCACCTGTAAAAAAAACAAAAAGTTGTAAGCCTAAACGAAAATTCAATCAATTAACAGTAAAGGGATAATAAACATGAACTCGACGTTCTGGGTCAATTTACTACATATACATCAGTCTGTGTTCATTAACTACTTTTTATTCGCGAGCTTGCATCAATTTGGTGTTTTTTTTTTTTTGCATGTGTCATCAAGTTCCAAATTAAGACAAATTAACAAGTAGAAATAGTAAATTAACACAAAAAATCGAGAATAGTTAGCAACTAAGAATCATAGCATAAAAGAAAAAAGCAGAGGCCTAACCTGTTTCTCTGGTGGATAACCATGACTATGAGGGTCTACTCTTCTTGCCTGAATTCTATCTTGGAATTCAATTGTGCAATCTATATCCTCCACCACCAATATCGACTTATTTGCAGTAGCAAGAAGCACTCTTCTAAGATCAGAGTTGCGGCCAACATCAGTCAATTCCAAGTCATAGATATCGAAATTCAAGTGATTCGCCATTGCAGCAATCAAGCTCGATTTCCCCGTCCCTGGCGGTCCATACAACAAATACCCTCTTTTCCAAGCCTTTCCAATCTTCCTGTAATATTCTTTCCTCTGCACAAACCTTTCAAGATCCTTCAAGATCATATCTTTAACTTCCGAGTCCATCGCCAGAGTATCGAAAGTTGCGGGGTGATCAAGGTTGACTGATCTCCATGTATCTCCTAAATTCCCATACATGTGCTCATGTGACATTGTAAAAATCTTCAGTGTCTTATTTTCTTGCATCATCGATTTTGTTTCTTCGACGATAAATGGGAGGTAAGATTCAAGCACCATGTTCTTGTACTTCTTGGGGAAAGTGACCTCAAAAGCCCTATCTTCTGAACTGTACTGATATTGATTATAGTTGGAAGGGTTGTGTCGCGTTGTTGATTCAGTCCTTCTACAAACAAGAACCCACTTGAATTTCACGCCTTGAAATACATCTTCTACTTCCTCGTGCCGTTCCATCTTCACCGCAATCTTTTCTTTCTCGGGCTTGATCACCCTTAGTCTCTGCGTTGATGGGGAGACTTTTGTGCTCAGGTAAATCTCTGCTGACTCGTATATTTGGTTGGAGACGAATCCGTCGAATTCGTCAATCACCATTGTGAATTGGGACGAGAAGCGACCGAAGAATTTGCGAATGTTGTGGGAAATGAAGTGATGGATTTCACCAGGCATGAGATCTTGAGTTACCGATCGAGCAAGCATCACCGTGGCCGCAACAGAGGCTGCTGTGGATAGGATTGTTTTTGCCGTGGCTAGCTTATTGGATTCAGCTGAAGAGATTTCCATTTTTTTTTTCTTTTTTTGATTTCCAAGGTTTCAATTGGGGTGGTTTTCAAGTTTCTTGTTTGGAGCTTGGATTGAATACCAGTGTAGGAAAATATGTCTTGAAAAACTGGAAGAAATGAGCACAATTTATAGAACTATCCTTGAGATGGTGGCCTAGGTTGACTCGGTAGAGAGATCAAGGAAATTTCATTCCAAGTTCAAGGAAATTTCTGAAAAGCAGAGAACAGGGGAGAGTAGGAAAATTCAAAACCATCAGTAATTTGGGTTAAAAAAGAGAGGATAATTTGATCTACTGGTTAGTACTCCACAGTCTCCACCTTGTAAAGAGCCGACTAAATATAAACATGTTTAGTTTAGTTCGAATAAACTCATTTATCTAATACCTACGAACTTTCAAAGCTATTCTTCTGTTAAAATACAACTCCCACAATTATTACAACTACTACTATTATTACTATTATCTATTACTAATAAAATGAAATAAAAAGGAGGTTAAATGTGAAAAAGGTTGGATGGTAAAAGTGAACTTCAAAATGCAGCACCAAATATTGAAGATTGTGGCTTTACCGTGGCCGGAGATTCAGCACAGTTGTCAAAGTGCAACCAACCAAATTAATTGCCTACACCATCCTATACTAGCTACCTTCCTTGCCTATTAAACATTCTGATGGCTATATATTTGTGTTCTGTCAAGTGTGGAACAAACTCATAGTTTCTATTGAGAGAGTTGTGTACTCGTGTGTGTCATAGTGTGTAAGTTTGTATGTCTATTCAAAAGCAACAAATATTTGTATCGCATTTGTAGTTTTCTTACTTCCATTAAATAAAAATTTAGCTTTAGCAACTCGTATCTCCACTCGAGTGATTATTAGTTTTGTTAATTCACATCATTCGTTCAACATCTTCTAGAATCATTAAGGACTAACTCATGGTTTTAAATATCACCTGTTACGTTACATAACGCCAGATATGTAACGTAATTTTGGCTCTCCGTTACCGTTATTCCTGTTATGTAACGTTTTACCCCCTTTTTGTACGATATTGTCCGTTACCGTTACCATTTTTCGTTATTTTCCGTTATGGACAGTTATATGTTATGAGTTAATAAAAAACTCATTAGGCCCACAAAATCACTCTTATAACTAAACATAAGTTATACTTTTAGATCTCATGATAGTAAATATGGTCTCCATGAAGTTATGGAACATTCAACCAAGATAGTCGAGGCTTCGATAGTTCTTCAAGTCTCTCTTCATTTCCATATCCTCAACATGTAGCTACACTCGAAGATTTTCAACATTCACACTCTTACTATGGGGAGCAACAAGAAAATAGATCATTTGTTCACTTTCCATACTCCTGTTTTTACCTAACATCGACACAAAGATAAGGGGAACAAGATGGTGGAGATGATTGTGTGTATAAAACTTAACTAAAGAAAATATATTTTTAATTAAAGTTTGATATGCATGCTTTATTATTTATTGATAAAAAATAATAGTTTATATATTTATTTGATTAAAAATACTAATTATCTCCTAATTTATGAATTTTTTTTAGTATTTACAAATTATGTATAGCCGCGATGGCCACGATCGTTATATTATACTACTCCCACCGGTTTTTAATAAATGACTTTCTGAAACAGTAACATTCAGTAAAATAAACACCAAAAAGTCAATTAAAATTTACAGTAACATTCAATAAAAAAATGTCATTTATTAAAAACTAGAAGGAGTATTATTTTTTATGATTTTATGACCACTATAATTTTCGTGACGTTAACGTTATTTTTATTTAAAACCACGGGACTAAGTGTACAAGCAAAGCAATGGGTCAAGTCAACTCAGAACTTCGAACTTTGACGAGTGACAAACGTAACTCGCGGGTGCAACTTTTCAACATTGCTATTATTATACATAATTTTCTTGGAAATATCGTTGATTTTGATTTTGATTTTGATTTGGTCATTTTTTCTTGTTCCGTTTCTTTCTTTATTTGTACTATGTGTGCTGGTTACTCATAAGAATTACTATACCAAAATTATTGACATACCGAACCAAACTTTGCTCAATTCGGTTGGTATTTTTTTTTAGTATAGTATTATTAAATATTGATCGAATTTTATTCAGCATAGTACGATAAATAACTTGTGCAATAATACAGTAATACCATTTTATTTTTAATATATTTATACTTTTAATATATTCATGGGTCTATTTGGTTTGGAAGAAAATAACAATAACTGATCGTAGATTTTAGTAACAAAAATGCAGTGAAACAAATTGATCAGGATCAAAACATGACCCAAGATAAGATATTTAATATGAAAATGCATCATGAATGCTTAATTATTATGCATAAAAAAAGTGGAACACAGAAAATCCAAAGAGGTAAAGAGAACAAATCTTGAAATTTATGTTCATTGTATTTCATTATTTGATATACCGTAATAAGTACTATATTGAAATTATTTCTGTAATATGATAATGGTACCGATCAGTAGAAACTATGGTACGATATTTAATTTCCTTAGTTCGGTTTGCCAAATACTGAAATATTTCTAGGTACCGACCGATGAATACCCCTAGTTACTCATATTCGGTTCAAATACGTGCAATTTTTCAAAATGCAAGAAAGATGTCGAATGAAATAAGGAAATTAGCAACTTGATTTGACCCACAATCACGTAAATCAACTGATATAGAGTTATTCTAGCTTAACTAGCGGTGATCTTAAGCATGCATAAACTAACAAAGTACCGTTTTAAATGAATGCGGGAAAACACGTTGAAAAGAGAAAAAACCGGCGAATGAGATCGAAGCCGCGCACGAAACACATTCATCAAATAAGTATAAATTTAAATACATTCATCCACAACAAAAGGGAAAAAAGAAAACATACCTGAGCGAGCTTTACCTGCAAATCAATGATCAATGGCAACAACTAATAATAAGAAAAATAAATATTGCACATAAATATACAAATTAATTACAAATTCGCAAATAAATAAACGCAACGATTAAATTCTTCGTTCGAGCTCCGCAATCAGGAATGACACATCAAACTCCATCAAGCTCGTCGAGCATCATCGCGAGGAACGTGCAAATAAAACATACGAGCAAAATATACAAACAAGCGCAGTAGTAAAGAACTCAAAAATAAATTCCAAATGATCAAATATTTTAAAAAATTGGAATCACCTTGCCCAGTTCATGTATTACTCCAAATACTCCGAGCCCATTAAAAGAACCCTTTCTCATTTTTCTTGTTGGGCCGAAGCCCAACTCTTTTTTCTTTTATTCTTCTCCTCCTATTCTCTCTTTTCTTTTCTTCTTTCTACGGTTTTCTTGTTCTACCAACTGCTTTCCTTCCTTTTCTCTCCTCCGTTTTTTTTTTTGCTTTCCTCGGCAGCACCGGCACCGGAGATGGGTTTGGTTGGTGGCCAGTGATGGTTTTTATGGTGATTAATGGGTTTTTTGTGGTTTGGAAGCGGGGGATTGTGATGGATGAGTGAGGGATAAGGTGAGATGGTGATGGTTCTTTTTGGATTTTGGGCAGTGATGGTGAGGAGATCGGTGACGATGATGAGTGGCAGTGTCTGAGGCGGTGGTGCTGTGGCTGTGTGGGTGAGGAGATCGGGCGATAGTGCTGTTGCCGAAAGAGAGGGAGTGAGGGAGAACGGTGGTCGGCGACGGTGGTGATGGTTGATGATGGTGGTGGAGGAGGCCGGCCGAGAGAGAGATTGAGAGGGATATTTTTGGTTGAATCCGGGTCCGAATTAATTAGGTGAGGGTGGTGCCGGCGGTAGTGGTGTGGCTGTGGTGATGGGTTTGATGATTTGTTGGGCTGGCGGGTTGGTTGAGGATTTGTGATTGAGAGGATAGAAATTGGCAGCGAGTACGAGGGTGTGTGAATGGATTTTTCTGGGAATGGCCGTGTGTCTATCCTAGGAATGCAATGTATATATATTTATAGTACGGAGTCGTTTGAAAAAAATGGAGAGGTGTGCCGCGGTGTGTCAGAAATGTTTGTGAGTTGGCATCCCTGCAACACTCAATAATTTTTCCTACAGGGGTTGATGAGCGGGCTAGTGTGTAGGCTTCTTTGAAAAAATGGAGGGGTAGGGTTGTGTCGGTATTCGTTCAAGAAAAATAAGCATTTATATTTTTTATTCGAACCAATAGTTCAAAAAATTTCGTTTGAAATTGATAAAAATTCAAAATAAAATGGCATAAAACAATAATAAATAATAGTAATAAACAATAATTATGTAAAATTATAAAATAGATGATAGAATAAATAATGAAAATAAAAATACGATAATGATGATTTAAATTATTTGCGTGAATAGTCACTCGAGTAGCAACAATAAACATATAAGTACTTTCTGTGGCTAAAACAATTGAACTCCCAACAAGCAGCACGCTTTGGTTTGTAGGGATAAATTATTATTATTATTTTTTATTTTATTAAATAACTACTAAATAAATATAATTAAATAATAAATGTATAAAGTGAATTATAGACTATTATTTTAAAGAAAAACAAAAGCATTGGCCATATAAAGTGAATTATAGACTATTAAGTTGGATGAATGTAACTTACAAAAGTAGTTTAGAAGTAAAAATGAAATATGTTATAAAAATGGATTATATATTCCATAGTAAATATTATCAGTAAATGAATTATAAGTTAAAAAATCGACTATCAACAGTGAAAATTGACCGACCAATTAAAAAGGGGAAAAGGTACCTTCGGGTCCCTATGGATATTATTTTCATTTTAGTTAATCCCACTTTTTGATTTCTGTTCAATTGGGTCCCAGGCGTCATCTCCGTTAGCACTCCGGGGTCCTTATCGTCAAAATTGACGTTAACGGTCACTTTTTGCCGTTAACGTCATTATTTTATTATTATTTTTGCCACGTGTCAATTCAGAAAAAAAATTAAAAAATAAATATAATTAATTTAAAAATTCAGAAAATAATATAATTAATTTAAAAAATTCAGAAAATAATTTAATTTTTTTATTAAAAAATGTAATTAATTTAAAAATTCAAAAAAAATATAATTAATTAAAAAATTCAAAAAAATATAATTAATTAAAAAAATCAAAAAAAATTTATAATTAATTAAAAAAATCAGAAAATAATATAATTGATTAAAAAAATCAGAAAATAATATAATTTTTTTTCCCTTTTATTATCTAATTAATTTTTAAAAAATCAGTTTTATTATCTAATTAATTTTAAAAATTCAGAAAATAATATAATTTTTTTAAAAAATTCAGAAAATCATGTAATTAATTCATAAAAAGTAATGTAATTAATTTAAAATTTCAGAAAATAATATAATTTTTTTTTCTTTTATTATCTCTTATTTCATTTATTTTCACTTCTCCTCCTTTTTTCTTTTCTTCTTTCTATTTCTTTCTTTCTTTTATTTCTTCTTTTTTTCTTTTTTTCTTTCCCTAGTCAAATGTAAATAATGTAAACAGTGTAATTAATTTTATTTCATGTCTATACACAAAAAATTAAGCCACCTTTACATGGCCACTCATCTCGCCTGCCACGCTCCACTGCCCAGATCCCCAACCAAACCCAACACCGTCGCCCTCTCTTTATCATCTCTCCTATGCTGTAAAAAGAAATCTTAATTTATGTTATTTTTTGAAATAATTAATAAAACTATTTTGGAGATATTTTTGAAAAGAGGAGGAGAAGTGAAAACAAAGGAAATAAGATATAAAATTAAAAATAAAAAAATTAATTATATTATTTTTCTGAATTTTGAAATTAATTACATTATTTAATAAAAAATTTAAATTATTTTCTGAATTTTTTAAATTAATTATATTGTTTTTCTGAGTTTATTTAATTAATTGTATTTGTTTTCTTAATTTTTAATACAAATTTTAAATTATTTTCTGAATTTTTAAATTAATTATATTTTTTTTTTGAATTTTTAATTAATTATTTTTTTTGAATTTTTTAATTAATTATATATATTTTTTTGAATTTTTAAATTAATTACATTTTTTAATAAAAATTTTAAATTATTTTCAGGATTTTTTAAATTAATTATATTATTTTCTGAATTTTTAAATTAATTATATATTTTTTTGAATTTTTAAATTAATTATATATATATTTTAAATTTTTTAATTAATTATATTTTTTCTGAATTGACACGTGGCAAAAATAATAATAAAATAATGACGTTAACGGCAAAAAGTGACCGTTAACATCAATTTTGACGATAGGGACCCCGGAGTGCTAACGGAGATGACGCCTGGAACCCAATTGAACAGAAATCGAAAAGTGAGATCAACTAAAATGAAAATAATATCCATAAGGACCCAAGGGTGCCTTTTCCCATTAAAAAGTTAATAATTACAACAACATTAATTAGTATCTACGGAGTTACTCTTTTAATCATCTCCTTGTCATTAGTGATATGGAGCTTTGTCTTCTACTCTTGTGAATCTTTAGATGTTTGGTCTAAGGATCCTCTCTAGCAAAGATGCTATGCAGGGTATGCTTCTTTAGCATTTTGTCCCCTTTCTTGTTTTAAAATCAATTAATTATGGACGGTTTAGAATTACATTAAAATTAATATTTAATTTTCTCTACATATGAATCTTGTTTCTACTTAATTTCTTTATTGCTTTCTTGAATTTGATTCCTTTTTCTTTTCTTCTTCTGTGTTACTGTTTGAGGAGATTGGAGTTAAGTTGATTTTTGATAGAGTTTGATTGAATAATTGCACTGTTACGAGATTCCAAATCCCCTTGTCATAATTATATTTACTCGCATGAATCCCTAGCTAAAGGTTAATTAGTCAAGGGTTAATACAATCTTACTATACAACCACGTCCGCAATAGATAAAGGAAATCATGGCTTTATCGCTAAAATCCAAGTACATTGTGTATCTATCCATCTTTTTTAACATCTTCTTTTCATGCAAGGAAATATAGAAACTGGTTCTTACAGAAAAACAAAACATTTTGAAACTCTGAAATAGAAATTCCTACAAATCCTAACATTTTCTGGTGGGTTGTTTTCCATCTGGATAAGATTTGATGATTGTAACTTATTTTTTTTATAAAATAAATATAGGTATGGGAAGTGGTTCAAGACAAGGATATTGGGGAAGATCCACATCTTTGTGCCAACCACTGATGGTGCAAAAAGGATACTCACAAATGACTTTGTGGATTTCAACAAAGGATACATGAAATCAATGGCAGATGCGGTTGGGAAGAAGAGCCTGCTATGCATTCCACGTGATAGCCACAAAAGGATTAGGCGACTTCTATCCGATCCTTTCTCGATGCCCTCTTTATCGAAATATGTCAAGAAACTCAATCAATTCCTAACTCAAAAGCTCAAGAAATTACAAGAAAGTGGGGAAAGCTTTAGGGTACTTGACTTCAGTATGAAGGTATGAATGACCCTTAGTTGGTAGGTCACTGAAATTCCTATTCCTGAAAAAATTAAAGGATGGTTTTTCTTTCACTTGTAGATGACATTTGATGCAATGTGCAACATGCTCATGAGTGTGACAGAGGATTCGTTCCTTCGAGAGATCAAAAGGGACTGCACTGCTGTTTCGGATGCAATGCTGTCCTTTCCTGTTATGATTCCTGGCACAAGATACTACAAAGGAATCAAGGTAGGATTCTTGAAAATAGGCTAATATTCTCGACTTTGTTCTTGATATCATGAATGTTGGACTAATTTATAGGAATTGTAGCAACAGGCGCCGCAAAGGGTCATGAAAAGGTTTGAAGAAATGATTGCAAGGAGACGGAGTAGAGTGGAGTGTTACGACGATTTCCTGCAGTCCATGTTGCAGAAAGATTCGTGCCCACCAAGTGAAAAGCTTGAAGACTACTGCAGCTGCCATGATGTGGAGTGTTAAGTTCCTGAATGACAACAGAGAAGCGCAGGATAAGCTCCGGGTGAGATGTTTCGGACTTGTAGCTAGTTGCCCTCTGCAGTTTTCACTGCTGCAAGGAAAACGTAGCTCTAAATAATATTTTTCTTTCACTTGGTTCCTTCACAGAAAGAGCAATTGTTAATTGCTAAAGATAAGTCAGCGGGATATTTACTTGCTCTCGAAGATATTAGCAGTATGTCTTAAGGATTGAAGGTTAGAAATTCTTGCTTATTGTAAAAAGATCGAAGCCTATGGATTGACACTGACATGATGCTTTATGTTTTCTCCAGGTTGTCAAAGAAACATTAAGAATGTCAAATGTTCTGTTGTGGTTTCCTCGGGTCGCGTTAAAAGATTGCACAGTTGAAGGCAAGTTCATTTCTCTATAAACTCTTATAACAACAAGCCAAAGAAAAGTTATATTTGCAGTTAAACTGATGAGATACTATGGTCAGGTTTTGAGATAAAGAAAGGATGGCACGTGAATATTGATGCAACTTGTATACACTAAGACCCTACTCTGCACCAAGATCCTTTGCAGTTCAACCCTTCAAGATTCGAAGTAATCTAACATTCTCTGCCATGTCTCGATTCATTACATATTCTTTACTGATTCTTTTAACACAAGATGGCTGAAATGATTTTCTGTTTTCCTGTCAGGAAATGCAAAAACCATACAGTTTTATTCCTTTCGGATCAGGACCTCGAACATGCTTGGGAATGAACATGGCGAAAGTGACAATGTTGGTATTCCTACACCGCCTAGCTAGTGGATACAAGTGAGTGCTTCTTCAGCAAACCAAAATTGTCAAATATTTTTTCAAGTTTTTGTGCGATATTGAAGTTTCCTTTGATGATGCAGTTGGACAGTTGATGATTTGGATCCAGACCTAGAGAAGAAGTCACATATTCCTAGACTGGGGAGTGGCTGTCCCATAACCCTGAAGCCCTTAAAGGATGCACAATAAGGATGTGTATGGCCTGAATGTTCCCCATCGGTTTCGCAGCTGAAGAAAAAGAATGATGCAACTATGCAAGACAAAGAGTTTACGTAAAGAACAAGAGAAAAAAATTAGCTTCTCTCTGTACGTTGTAGTGCTCAGATGTATAAATCCTAGTTTTCTCCCAAAAGTGTATTTTATGTTCTTAAATTTCACTTGCCTTCTCTGTTTCTCGAGAATCTCTGTCCCTATCCGGCAGGAGACATATTCTTGCTGGACCATTGTTGCACCCATGGCAAAATTCTTTTCTTTCGAACAGAAGGGTTTTTCATTAGGATACATATATTCATTGTTATTGTCAGGAACAACAGACTTAACAGTTTTTCAATACCCATGAGATGGAAATCTATTGATTGTTTCTGCTCCTCTGAATCCACAGGTCCCTTCCAACTAATCTCCAAGAATGTATCAACCAACCGCGTCCGCAAACTCAGGTTCATTGATATGATATGGGTACACCTTTACCTGTTATATATATAATCGCCAATTTTAAACCTGTCTAGGAGAATTCTTGCTATAATCATGTGGAGGAAACTGATGAAAACACAAAAAGCTTGACAGTTACGTGATAACATAGTTACGATTCGCTTTGATTCTAAAAGCATGCTTCGCATAAATGAGAAGATGATTCACTAAGCAAAGGCGAGAGGCACAGATTTCGCTTCCAAAGCGATCAAGAGCACTCTCACTCTCTTTTTAGGTCCTAGCGAAATGAACCCAAGCGCTTAGCACAAAGGAAGCGAGCCCAAGCACCTAGGAGGAGGAAAGCGAGCTCAAACGCTCCACACAGGAGAAACGCGGCCAAGCTCTTGGCACGAGGAAAGCGAGCTCAAGCGCTTGATACATGAGAAGCAAGCCCTAGCACACGCCTAAGATTGAAAGCGAATGCAACCCAATGGAGCACACTCAAGGCGAGCTAAAGGTCCAGAAGGCGCTTCGCTTGAGACTTGAGTCCATTCAACTGTCAAACTCCCTCGCTAACTCTCCAACCACTCTAAAAGTCAAGTAAAAGGTCATTTATGTTTTATATGAGAGCTAAAATACACGAAAGAGAAAAAAAAAATTTAATAAGGAAAAGGAAAGGAAAAAAGAGTAAAGAAATTTATAGAGATATTCATTTTTATGACTATATCTTTTATATATAAAGAAAAATGAAAAAAAAATTAATATTTATGTATGACAAGGGTGGAAAGGAAAGAAAATTTAATTATTTTTACCACTTTATTTTTATATATATTTTGGTGCAAAAAATAACTTCAACCTATTCACACAAGAATATCGAAATGACGGTGGAGGTGATAATAAGATTATAAAGATTATAATGTCTACAGTCTACCCTACAAAAAAAATGTCGGTCTTCTATGCCTTTTTTTTAAAGCTGCCTGTTTGGTAAATCAATTAATTGCATGGTGATAAATAAAATAAGAAATAGCTATTCATATTGTTATTAAAACACAAATCTTAATATCCGACTAGTGTACTATGTAGATATGTAAGTTGCTTATGTACTGTACTTTCACATGGGCCAGCACTTTGCTGGTTTAAAAGAGCTTGGAACAGATGGTGATATTTAATTCTTGGTTGACCATTCTTTTAACCAGCTCAGATCTTCAAAACAATCAGCACTAGGCAGTTTGTCTACTGATTCATCTTCGTCCGTCGGGAACATGATCCATTTGCCAGCCGGATTTAGAGGCTCTAAGACAGCAACCTGACCATCTCTTAATCCCACAGCGAACTGGTTTGGTTTCTGTGGATGCGCGACTATTGCAACCGGATACACATCACAACTGCTGTCAGAAACCAAACCATAGTATTAGATTTGCACCAAAGTGGTGGAAATGGCGATTCTTCTGGAAGTGGGGGTGGGGAAGACGATATTGATGGCGGTGGAGGTGAAGACGAGAAGGAGTTTGTTCCGATCATGAGATTTGAGGAAGTGATGAAGGGATAATAATGGAATAATTTTTTATTGCCCTTTAATTTCTTTATTTTTCTCCGGGAAATATTTTGTGAGTCCGGAAGAAAATTTTTATAATTTATTTTCTCCGTATTTTGTTGCATTCCCTTTAATTTTTTTATATTTTTTTTTCTCATACAAGGTAAATTTTAAAAAATTAATTTCGCTTCCTTTCCTTTTCATCCCAATTTTTGTTCTCATATATAAGCTTAAAGCTCCGGCAAAAAAAAAAAATTGGAGTTCATTAAATGCACCTGAAAAGTAGACACTTTTTCAGCCCAAGAGAAAGACACAGAAAATCAAGGTCATTGGAGAATTTTAGGAAAGTTAAAATTTTAATATTTAAATCAAATTTAAATTTAATTTTTTATTTTAAAACTCTAAGTTGATCGTACGGGTATTTTATTCCCAAAAATCATATTGGTGTAGTTGTCTTATTATTTCTTTCATTTTGATATAAAAAAATATTAGTATACATATATAATTATTAAATATTTCATTAATTAGTTAAAAGACTATATATATATATATTATTATTTTTTTATGGGTGTTCGTCGGTTCTAGAAACTTTTGGCTGCACCAAAAAATTTCAACGATTGTCATATCTTCAGAGGAGACCACTATCATACTACCCCCATGCAGAGGGCGTTCCTTCTTTGTGGGTAGCGCCTCGTGGCATGCTTCAATCAAATCATGTTATTTCTGTCCTTATCTTTGTTATTTAAATTATCTATTTTATCAAATATACTAGTTATTTCTTGTGTCTATTATACGATCTTTTTACATTATCAATTATATATTTCGGTGTCTATTAATCAATATTAATTTATAATTTATTATTTAGATAATACACCAAGTCATCTTTTTTCCAACATATACATCTGTTATAAATTATGGGTGACTTACATTTAATAGTTTTCTTCTAACTGTGAAATTCAAACTCTCACCGTTAATTAAGCAAATAACTCATAATAATTTGTTGTGTTTAAAATTAAGATTCGAAGCCCGGCCCCGTGACTCGCCTAGGCTTGGGTTTGGGTCAAAACATAGGCCCGTATAGAGGTCTGGGCCTGAACTTGGAGTTAAATAAAAGCAGAAAGTCTGTTTAGGACCAAGCCAAACCCCACCCAACTCGGCCCGTGGCCATATCTTTCAAGGGATAGGGCCCATTAACTTGGGGGTTTTCATCATTTTACAGGCCATTAGCTCCATTTTACTTGGCATTTAACGCAAATAATTGTTTTCCGATAATAAAAGTACAGACTCAAATTTAGATTTAAATTGTTATGAAAAATAGTGAAAATAAAAATAAAATTGTTATATAAATTCAAATGTACTAGACAATTAATTTTCCACAGTTTATTAGGAATCGATTGCCAATTTGCAAGTATAGGATACGCCATTGACTTAGAAAAATCATAAAAGTCTTGAAAGTTGAAAGCAAAGAAATCAAAGAGAGACTTTATGCTAAACAATTACTTTACTCCTTACTAGTCCATTCGTAAGCAAATATAATTATTTCGGTCAAAAAGATTAAAAATACATATGATTTGGACCTAAAAATCAATTATATTGCATAATCAGATCACCAAATCATACATTCAATAAGGAATCCTCCGCTGCATACTACAGTTTCAAAGCTAAGAGAGTGATCAAATCACTAAATCATGTAAATGCAGAACAAATATTTCAAGTTTAGAACAATCAAAGTTGTGGCAATTTTTCTGCACACCGATTGCAATCAGAGGCCCCCCATTGACTTAGATTTTCAAAGTCTTGAAATGCTAAATGTTATACAAGAGGACCCATTAACACATCTACAAGTGGTCATGAATGGTACCATTCCTCACCGGATCATATATTAAATACTCTGTTTTGAGCTCTGCTTTTATGATCAAATTACCATATCATATATTCAAGAATGAGCGCTACTCTGTTTTTAAGGCTATTGTTCTTGTTTGTGGTTATTAATCTTCGCTTCTGCTACGGTGGGCCGAGCAATCGGACTAGAAGTTGCATCAAAATTGAGAAGGAAGCTCTTTTGGAGTTTAAGAAACATCTCAAAGATCCTTCAAACAATCTTGCAACCTGGGATTTTGATGCGCCAGATTGTTGCATATGGTATGGAGTTAGGTGTGATGACTCATCTGGCCATGTCCTGAGCCTTCATCTTAGAAGCCTTTCAGTTCAGGAATATATTGACAATGGTGGTTCTATCTACGACCATGCATCTTATAAAAAATCAGTATTGGGAGGTCAAATCAGTTCTGCTCTGCTGAATTTGAAGCATTTAAGGTAGTTGGACTTGAGCTCCAATGAATTTGGAGGGACTGAAATTCCAACATTTATTGGCTCAATGGAGAGTTTAAGACACCTTAACCTCTCTTGCGCTAGATTTGGTGGAAAGATTCCTCATCAGTTAGGGAATCTCTCAAATCTTGAGTATCTTGATCTTCAAATTTATGATTTTTATTATCTCTATTTTTATCCCAACCATCAGTTTGTTGAGAATTTGCAATGGATTTCTGGTCTTTCTTCTCTAAAGTTTCTTGATTTGAGTGGTGTCAATCTCAGCAAAGCCTTGAATTGGGTAGATGAGGTTCCAAACAAACTCCCATCTTTGAAAGAATTGCACTTTTCTGGGTGCCAACTTCCTCCTCCACAGGTACAACTCAATAATGTTAACAATTCTTCATCATCATCCCTCTCTACCCTTGATCTATCCGGGAACAATTTTGGCCAATCTTCAAAAATCTTGAGTTGGGTTTCTGGTCTTAAAGCTTTGAAGTCTCTTACCTTAGCAGGTAATGGATTTCAAGGTCCAATTCCTAGACAGCTTCAAAACATAAGCTCATTGAGGGAGTTGAATCTTGATGAGAATTATTTTGATTCATCAATACCATACTGGTTATATGGTCAAACCCAGCTCAATGTCCTCAGTCTGGCCGATAATCACTTGTCAAGTTTTCAACCATTTCCGCCCCTCACTCCTCTTAACTTGTCATCTCTCTATGTCTTTATCGTTTCATTTAACCAAATTGAAGGTCCAATTCCAATTGTGCTGCAAAACTTCACCTCTCTTCAAAAACTTGATTTGTCTTTTAACCAAATTGGACCTTCCATACCTAATTGGTTATACCGTTTTACTCAACTTAAGCAACTTTGGTTAGGAAGAAATGTTTTGGAAGGTAAAATATCAAAAGCTATTAGGAACATGACTTCCCTTGTCAGCCTTGATATGTCATACAATAGCAAACTTGAGCTTGAAGGAGGGATCAATTCATTCAAGAATCTTTACAACTTGAAAGAACTTGGTTTGTACCGTGTTGATTTGAAGGAAGATATTAATCTAGTCTTTGAAGCTCTATCGTCAAACTCAGCTAGGCTGGTGTCACACCCCAAACTAGAGCATGTGACCGGCATGAGAGTTCAAATGAATTCCTGTATTCATCCCGGACTCTCACTCGCCTAACTTAACTATTTATCAAGATCCCTTCCACAATTACAGATAATTCAATAAGACAACCTCAAAAGTTCACTTTCATTGATTTCAAAGTAATATACACAACATCACAAAGTCACTTCTCTATTTATTACAACAAGTAACAGATCTATTAGGGAGATTGAAATTTACAACTCCCAAAACTTATATATACAATCTATTAATCGACTAGGCCCTAGCGAAAGAGAATGCTGGGCATACCGATTAACCGTGAAGAGTACTCCCCTAGATCTGCCAACCAACTCACTACCGTCCGCTACCAACTGAAAAACATGGTTGATAAGAGAGGATGAGTTACCACAACTCAGTGAATAAATAATACAAGATATAAACAAGCATGTACACGCAATCATTCACATTCTCTGTATTCCCTACATATAATTTAATATAATTATATCAATATCCAAATACTATAATTCATACACTCATCACAATACAGTTAATCTATCAAGGCACAACCAACTCATATTCGGACCGTGATCTCATCACGTGCCAACACCATAGTCCCTGAAGGCTAGGACATGAGAATTTCTCAATCATTCTCAATCATTCTTACTCATTTTCAACAATTCTCAACAGACTGAAGTGCTGGCCAAGCCACTTCGTGCTACCGCCATAACCTCCGGCTAGCTAAGGTATAACAGACCATGTGCACATGTACTAACACCACCCCTGTTAGTTAGGGTCATAACCAACATCATATACCTTCTCTCATCACCAATTAATATCACCAAGCATATTCATAGCCATAACACAAAACATATAGTCATAACATAATTCATACGCAAGCAATACTATCATGCAGTTTATACTTTGCATTATTCACTCACAGTTGTATATACACAGCAAAACTACTTCATATGCCCCGCTCACTCCGCTGTAGGATCCGTCCGCTTCCCACCTAACATCATTTAAATAGCATATAGGTTATTTACACAATAATTAAATCAATTTCAGACCTGTACAGTTATTTTAAAAGACCAACATAATTTCTCATCCCTTCTTTTCCTGTTTCTCTTCAATTCAACTCTTTTCTTGCAACAAATAAATTAATTAAAACACACATATTTATCCAAAATATTACACATTTAAAACTATAAATAACTCTCCCAAAACTGATCCTGCTGTAGGGACTAATCTGCAAGCGCTTAAACTTTTAGGACTAAACTTCACCATCTTCATAACTCTAGGGACCAAACTGTAATTAATTCTTCTGCAATTGTTTCCCAGAATTTTCAGAAAGTTTGACACCTCCCGATTTCACTTATGCAGCCACCCAATCTATCTTCCTCATAAAATCATACTTTTAACCACTACAAAACTATTTCCAACTTTTAATTAAATTGAAAACCCTAAGTAATTAGAGTAATTAAGACACGGAAACTCATATATCATTCACAACAATCACATACATGATAAATTCTTCTCTTGGTAGAAACCACACTTATCAATTTATGAGATCCTACTCAATTTTTATGACATCCACATACCAATTTTAACAAAGAGATGAAGTTTAGCTACTAATAATAAAACTAACCTCTAATCACCCATCAATTTACCCGCTCTTGCTCCTCTGTTCTTCCGATGGCTATCTCTCTCTCTCTCGCTCTCTCTTTTGCTATTTCTTTCTTTCTTTCTTTGTTCTCTCCCGACCTCACTCTCTGTTTCTTTCCTTTCTTTTTTTTTTCTTTCTCTTTTACCCTTTCTTTTCTACGCCTCTTCACTTTCTTTTCTTTTCTATTTTTTATTTCCCTCACCTTATCTTAATCGTTTTACTATTATTTCTTTTCTTTATTCAATTCTTTTTACTAGTTTATTATTACGAAAGCAACTAGTTTATACGAACCCAATAAAATTTCTAACTCTTTTCTAACCCGACCAGTACTTGTCTAGCTAACTAAAATAAATCGAAGTTAAAATTTCTAGGGGTCTCACAGCTGGAGTGGTTGGAGTTGTCTCACTGTCAACTATATGGTGATTTCTTCAGTATCAGCCATCATCTTGGCCGGTTTTGCAATTTGGGTAACCTTGATTTATCAGGTAACTCATTAGAGGGTGATGTTTCTGAGATCCATTTTGAAAATCTCACGAATTTGGTGAAGTTTTCTGCAAATGGGAACCCGCTGAAGTTGACAGTCAAATCTAACTGGATTCCTCCTCTTAAACTTCAGTATTTGGGATTGAGATCTTGGAACATCGGTCCTCAGTTCCCACCATGGCTTCGCTCACTCAAGTCCTTAAAATATCTTGATTTGTCAGGCTCTAGAATTTCAAGTTCTGTTCCTATTTGGTTCTGGAAATTGTCTGCTAATTTCGATGGTTTAAATCTCTCCCATAACCAAATCCATGGGGTGCTTCCAAATACATTAAAGACTTCTTCGACAATGTGGCCATGGATAAACTTGAGTTCGAATCGTTTCCAAGGTCCAGTACCTCATGTCTCCTCAAATCTGGTTGGATTAGACATTTCAAACAACTCATTTACAGGTTCTATATCCAACTTCTTGTGTAGCAACATGCATCAGCAGAATTATTTGGAAATTCTTCACTTTGGAAATAATCTTTTATCCGGAGAGATACCCAATTGTTGGATGCACTGGAAATTTCTGAAGGGTATAAACTTGAGCAACAACAAATTCAATGACAGTATTCCTGACTCTATTGGAACTTTAAGTATTCTCTAGTCGCTCCACCTTCGCAACAATAGTCTATCAGGTGAACTACCATTGTCGCTCAAGAACTGTACAAAGTTAGTTACACTGGATATGGGTGAAAATCAATTGATTGGAAGTATCTTGCGAGGCATAGCTACAGAATCACTCTCAAGTATGATTATTCTTAATTTTCGTTCGAATATGCTTATCGGTCCGATTCCAGATGAGCTTTGTCATGCCAATTCACTCTACATTTTGGACCTTGGTAATAACAATTTCTCTGGGACCATACCAAAATGCATCAGTAACTTTAGCGCAATGGCTGGAATGAATGAGTCTGTCGGAACCCTACGAGTTTATGGTAATTCTACACTTTCTTTGGTTGAAACCGCGCTACTTCAAATGAAAGGGGAAATGTTAGAATACAACACCAATGTGGGGTTTGTTAGAAGTTTGGATCTATCGAACAATAAACTGTCTGGAGAGATTCCGAACGAAATAACAAACCTTGCTGTCCTATTATCTTTGAATTTGTCACACAATGTTTTGGCCGGGAGAATTCCGAAAGATATAAGTTCTATGAATGCGTTAGAATCTATCGATCTTTCAGGAAACCAACTTTCCAGTGAAATTCCTCAGAACATATCGAGCTTGACTTTTCTAAGTCATTTGAACCTATCCTACAACAGATTATCAGGAAAAATTCCTTCAGGAACTCAGATTCAAAGTTTTGATGCATCCAATTTTGTTGGAAATGAACTTTGTGGGCGTCCGCTCCCTAGGAATTGCAGCGAAGATGATGGTAGGCCGGACGATTGGAAGAATAGTAAAGCAGGAGATGATGATGGGAATGGAGCAAGAATGGATTGGTTTTATGTGGTTGTGGCATTTGGATTCGGAGTGGGGTTTTGGGTTGTTGTTGGTCCTTTATTGTTTAACAGGCGTTGCAGGGTTGTGTATTTCCAATTCCTGAACAGGTTGGAAAATAAGATTTGGTGGGGTTTGCATAGTTTTGGTATGTGTTAGATTAATATCATCAGTGTTCTTTATTTGCATTTTGTAATTCGAATAAATTTATTTTTCAGTCTCTTTTCATTTTCCACAATAGATTAATATGATGTTGATTTGGGTACTCTTGCTCTATGCGGTTATTTTTAAACATATTAGAATACATGGAACTATTTTTTTAGACCATGTGAACAATAAACTTCCGTCCATCACAATTACAAAATATGCTAAAGATTTTAGACAAAATAGTCACTGTTTCTTTTTCACTTTTGAATTACGTATAAAAGAGGGGGCTGTGCCGCAGAGGAAGAATCTGAATTTTTTTTCCTTTGTAGCAAACATGAAGAATTAATTAAAAAAAAATAGAACTTTAAAGACTATAATAAAAAAATTTCAAAATTTAGAAAATAAATACGAAGAGTTAAATCAAAAAGATAGAAATTTACGGAGAATTCAAAATTGGGGTTAATATAAAGGAATAATGTAAAAGGCACAAAATCTTAAGGACTATTAAGGAGCTTTTTTGTTTTTGGTTTGTTTTGTGCAACTGTAGCCTCATTAAATTTTATTAGTGTCGCAAATGAGGTTGTAATTCAATTAGTCAGTGCATGTCATCTTTATGTTGCAATGTTATTATAAGGATAATTAATAATATAACCAACTTTAAAAAAAAAAAACTATTATCATTATGGGAATATTTTTAGGATTTATGAAACACGTAGTGTCTTTTTTTATATGACAAAGATGGATAAATGTTGGGGGTAAAAATAACTTTTAAGAAAAAATAAATAAATCAAGTCAATCAAATCTCTCATTTAAAAATTTAAGAAATATTTAACGTATATTTTAGATTAATTTAACACGTAATTATTATTTAGAACTCACAAACTATAAATTATAATTTGGTTGCTTGTAAAATTGATTACTTATAAAATTGATTTTAAAAATAAAGATAATTTTCTACTTTTAAAACCAAAGGAAATTATTGAATAAGGTTTACATAAACCAATTGATGAAATAAGTTTTTTCATAATTTTCTTTATATTTGAGTGAAAATGGGTAATAAAAAGAATGTTTTTGAATGTAATATTTTAAAATAGTAACGTTTTTATAATTAAATAATACTTTTTTATTTAATTGGATATTGCATGCGCGTCGCACTATCCAATTAATTAACAGTAAGTAAATACACAGCACTATCAATTCATTTCTTTTCCCACCTTCACTGCACTAAATTAGGCCTCAACATTCAGAAAATTCTGTCGGAATCCGACATTTTTGGATCGGATTTTTTTTATATGATCCGAACTCTCCGAATGCTTCTTTATTCCGAAGTCTCACCAACTATTTCGACTTGGGTGAAAATTCTGAATTTTTTCGAATTGAGCCGGCCCATTAAGGATGGCTCTTTGAAACCACATCAACAAATACAGCAATATATAGCTCTAAAATCAAATTCCATTCCAGCAATAATTCCATTTCATTCTTACCAGAAAAGGTGATTCTCACCATCTCGTCTCTCTCACCTCCACCACCTATGGCTCCCTCCTCCTCATTGACCAGCCACCGCGTAATTCCATCATGAAGCAGCAAGCCATAGTGGCGGCAGAGGACAACCCAGGTGAGTATCTGTCTCCTGACTCTGTCATCAACACTTGGGAGCTCATGGACGGTCTGGATGATGATGTTGACCTGAAGCCAAGTCACTTTCTTGTGATTATCTTGAGTTTGTCACAAAACCCAGCCCGTTTCAGTATCTTGGTTCTGATTGGAATGTTAAAAAATGGCAGGATTCGTTCGGTTTAGGTTTTGTTAAGATAAATTTGGATTAACTCAGATTCCAAAAATCCGAAAATCGGATTCCAACCTTTGCTGGTTTGCTACGAGCCTCGCCGAAGTTCCGTCCGAAATAGTTCTGACTCCGACTGAAAAAGGAGTTCGGATCGGATCCTCTGATCCGAGCTCAGCCCTAACTAAAATCATGTTTTACCGGCGGCAAATATTGACCATATCGCCCTCTACTCCGCGGGAAAAGGGGGCGACTCTACAACTGTAAAGGCGGCTCATATAACTGCCGGGGAAGCTTATGCTTGTAGCCTTGTAGGGGGCCTTATTTTATAGCTTCATATTGGCGCCCATAACCGCCGGTATGTGTTGGTGCCATTGTTACTTTTTGCAAGCCTACGCTGTTAATTGATGTTAGCACATTACTGGTGTGTTGGTAGTTATTAAAATCAGATCGGATTGGTCGATTCGACCGAAAAAATTACGAATCACAATAAAAATGGTTTGGTCTTAACAAATGGACTGGAAATGTAAGAAATCAAATTCGACCAGTCAATCCGGTCGGATTTTTAGCCAAACCGGACGAATAATAATTTTGTTAAAAAAACAATCAATGATTTTTGGACACCACCCTTTTCGACTCTTAAATTAGAATGAATTAATCTTATCCCTAGGATTTATCTAGTATGACGGGATGAGATTAATTCATTCTAATCCAAAGGTGAAAGCCACCACATGGTGGCCAAAAGCAAGGTTCATATATATTTTCAGTTTCTCAAACTATCACCCCATATGCTAACGAGAGCTAAGAGTCTAGTATATCAATGCGGCGATTGAATTGGAGAATTTTAGGGTGGGTCGAATCCTATTTCATTAATAATCTTAAATATCTAAAACATCATATCCACATGTTTTCAGAATTTCAAGTGGAACAACATCACGAAACTGTAAGATTCTAAACCGACTACATAAAAATATGAAACAAGTATGGATCTGAATGTGCGGTTACTCACCTTATAGAAGCAGAGAGTGAGGGGGAGCGACGCAGCTCCACCACTGTCACAACAGAAAACCACCTTGTAGTGTCTCCAATTGAAGAAAGAGATGGAGCAGTAGAAAACCGCGAGAACAGAGCGGCCGATTAGGTTTTTTCTTTTACGACTTTCTATTTTCTTTCTTCCTCTTCCTTTTCTTTTGATCACTACCTACCCCGTTACCTTCTACTTGACTACTATTGTTGTCCACACTCTCAACTATATATTCAGGTGACACCCCCTCTGAACCAACACTATCCTTCTCCTTCCTCTCTTTTTTCTTTGTCTTCTTCTCTTTCTTTGAAGATCCAGCCCTTTCCATGGTGTTTTCATCCAAATGCTCTTTTCCATCTCCAGTTCCACCTAGTATGCTTTTTCTCACTGCACCATCACCATCATCCTCGTACCTTTCCTCATTCTTCCTCTTCTTCTTTAAATTGTCATCTTCTCTATCACCTATTACTTGACTGCTATTGTGGTCTAGAGACCCAACCAAAAATGCAGGTGCACTCTCCAAAACAACATTAACCTCCTCCTCATCCTCCTTCTTTTTCTCTTTCTTTATCTTTTTCTCCTTCTTTGATGATTCTGCCCTACTCGCGGTGTTTTCATCCAAATTCTTCCTTCCATCTCCAATCTCCTTTCTGCCAGATAGGCACTCTCTCTGCACAGCATCGCCATCATCCTGAAGCTTCTTGACTTTCTTCATCTTTTTCATTTTAGAAGACTCATCTTCTCCACAACTCTTCTGCCCCTCAACCTTCTGCCCAACTTTGTTATCCCCAAAGGCATTAACCAACAAAGAAGTTGTGTCAGTTTCATCTTTGCAGATTTTCTCCTTGTATTTCTTTTTCCTATCATTTTTAGCTTTTCTCCCAGAACTACTCACCAAACCCAAGTGATCATTGTTTTGTTAGAGCATATTCTCCCCAACTTCCACACGAGCATCCTTCAAATCCCCCAAAACTTCATTGTGCTCCCTACAATTTCCCCTTAAATTATTATCCTTTCCAACATTTTGAGATTGTTTGTCATCATTCTCCCCCTCCGACTTCTTGTTCTTCTTCTTCCCCTCTTTATTACTCGTCTCCTCTCTCGCGCTTTCTTTCCGTTTCACCACTTCCACAGCTATGTGGACAATGATTTAACTCCCTGAAATCTCTCAACTATTTTATTGGTAACCTCTCACAAGAAGGTGAAACAACACAAAATACACGAAACAAAGTCAGATTAACTGTAGGAAACCCCTCCATATTCACACTTCCCAACTCACCAGTCCATTCAACCAAGCTGCCCCAAAAAACTCAACTAATATGAATACCACAACAATAAAACTCCCACGAATACTACAACTAGACCAATAGAGGCAATGTGGGATAATCCAAAGCCAAGCCCACACATTTGCAGCAATTGAAGTTTGCTTGGTGCAGATTATTCAATTACAAAATAGGAGTTGCACCCACGAAGACCAAAAGATGTCAAACCTTCCATGAATTCCTTTAACCCTAACTTGAATCCCGCTTATATTGACAGTAAACAGACGAAAAAATGACCGAGGGAGTGAACATGTGGCTAGGGTAGGTGGTAGTTTTAGAAACAAAAACCACGGGTACACCGCAGAACGAGCAACATAAGTAGCTAGAGAAATTAGTATGCTAATGAGAGCTAAGAGCCTAGTATATCAATGCGGCGATTGAGTTGGAGAATTTTAGGGTCGAATCGTATTTCATTAATAATCTTAAATATCTAAAACATAACTTCTACATGTTTTCAGGATTTCAAGTTGAACAACATCATGAAACTTTAAGATTCTTTCTTCCTCTTATTTTTCTTTTGATCACTACCTTTCCCATTACCTTCTACTTGACTACTATTGTTGCCCACACTCTCAACTATATATTCAGATGACACCCCCTCCGAACCAACACTATCCTTCTCCTTCCTCTCTTTTTTCTTTGTCTTCTTCTCCTTCTTTGAAGATCCAGCCCTATCCGTGGTGTTTTCATCCAAAAGCTCATTTCCATCTCCAGTTCCACCTAGTATGTTTTTTCTCACTGCACCATCACCATCATCCTCATACCGTTTCTCCTTCTACCTCTTCTTCTTTAGATCGCCATCTTCCCCATCACCTACTTGACTGCTATTGTGGTCCAGAGTCCCAACGAAAAATACAAGTGCACTCTCCAAAACAACATTAACCTCCTCCTCATCCTCCCTTTTCTCCTTCTTTGATGATTCTGCCTTACCCGTGGTGTTTTCATCCAAATTCTTCCTTCCATCTCCAATCTTCTTTCTGTCAGATAGACGCTCTCTCTGCACAGCATTTCCATCATCCTGAAGCTTCTTGACTTTCTTCATCTTCTTCATTTTAGAAGTCTTATCTTATCCACAACTCTTCTGCCCCTCAACCTTCTGCTCAACTTTGTTATCCCCAAAGGCATTAACCAACAAAGAAGTTGTGTCAGTTTCATCTTCGAAGATTTTCTTCTTGTATTTCTTTTTCCTATCATTTTTAGCTTTTCTCCCAGAACTACTCACCAAACGCAAGTGATCATTATTTTGTAAGAGCATATTCTCCCCAACTTCCCCACAAACATCCTTCAAATCCTTCATAACTTTATTGTGCTCCTCACCATTTCTCCTTAAATTATTACCCTTTCCAACCTTTTAAGATTGTTTGTCATCATTCTCCCCCTCCGACTTCTTGGTCTTGTTCTTCTTCCCCTCTTTATTACTCGTCTCCTCTCTCGCGCTTTCTTTCCGTTTCACCACTTCCACAACTATGTGGACAATGATCTACCTCCCTGAAATCTCTCCACTATTTTATTGGTAACCTCTCACAAGAAGCTGAAACAACACAAAATAAACAAAACAAAGTTAGATTAACTGTAGGAAACCCCTCCATATTCACACTTCCCAACTAACAAGTCCATTCAACCAGGCTGCCCCCCAAAACCCAACTAATATGAATACCACAACAATAAAACTGCCACAGATACTACAACTAGACCAAGAGGCAATGTGGGCTAATCCAAAGGTAAGCCCACACATTTGCAGCAATTGAAGTTTGCTTGGTGCAGATTATTCAATTACGAAATAGGAGTTGCACCCACGAAGACTAAAAGATGTCACACCTTCCTTGAATTCCTTTAACCCTAACTTGAATCCCGCTTATATTGACAGTAAATAGACGAAAAAATGACCGAGGGAGTGAACATATGACCAGAGTAGGTGGTAGTTTCAGAATCAAAAACCACAGGTACACCGCAGAACGAGCAACATAAGTAGCTACAGAAATTAGTATGCTAACGAGAGCAAAGAGCCTAGTATATCAATGCGGCGATTGAGTTGGAGAATTTTAGGCTCGAATCGTATTTCATTAATAATCTTAAATATCTAAAACATAACTTCTACATGTTTTCAGGATTTCAAGTTGAACAACATCATGAAACTGTAAGATTCTTAACCGACTACATAAAAATATGAAGCAAGTATGGATCTGAATGCGCGGTTACTCACCTTATAGAAGCAGAGAGTGAGGGGGAGGGACGCAACACCACCACTGTCACGACAGAAAACCACCTTGAAGTGTCGCCAATTGAAGAGAGAGATGGAGTGGTAGAAAACCGCGAGAACAGAGCGGCCGATTAGGTTTTTTCTTTTACGACTTCCTATTTTCTTTCTTCCTCTTCTTTCTCTTTTGATCACTACCTTTCCCATTACCTTCTACTTGACTACTATTGTTGCCCACACTCTTAACTATATATTCAGGTGACACCCCCTCCGAACCAACACTATCCTTCTCCTTCCTCTCTTTTTTCTTTGTCTTCTTCTCCTTCTTTGAAGATCTAGCCCTATCCGTGGTGTTTTCATCCAAAAGCTCATTTCCATCTCCAGTTCCACCTAGTATGTTTTTTTCTCACTGCACCATCACCATCATCCTCATACCGTTTCTCCTTCTACCTCATCTTCTTTAGATCGCCATCTTCCCCATCACCTACTTGACTGCTATTGTGGTCCAGAGTCCCAACCAAAAATATAGGTGCGCTCTCCAAAACAACATTAACCTCCTCCTCATCCTCCTTTTTCTCTTTCTTTGTCTTTTTCTCCTTCTTTGATGATTCTTCCTTACCCTTGGTATTTTCATCCAAATTCTTCCTTCCATCTCCAATCTCCTTTCTGCCAGATAGGCACTCTCTCTACACAACATTGCCATCATCCTGAAGCTTCTTGACTTTCTTCATCTTCTTCATTTTAGAAGTCTTATCTTATCTACAACTCTTTTGCTCCTCAACCTTCTGCTCAACTTTGTTATCCCCAAAGACATTAACCAACAAAGAAGTTGTGTCAGTTTCATCTTCGCAGATTTTCTTCTTGTATATCTTTTTCCTATCATTTTTAGCTTTTCTCCCAAAACTACTCACCAAACACAAGTGATCATTGTTTTGTAAGAGCATATTCTCCCTAACTTCCCCACGAGCATCCTTTAAATCCTTCATAACTTTATTGTGCTACCCACCATTTCTCCATAAATTATTATCCTTTCCAACCTTTTAAGATTGTTTGTCATCATTCTCCCCCTCCGACTTCTTGGTCTTGTTCTTCTTCCCCTCTTTATTACTCGTGTCCTCTCTCGCGCTTTCTTTCCGTTTCACCACTTCCACAACCATGTGGACAATGATCTACCTCCCTGAAATCTTTCCACTATTTTATTGGTAACCTCTCACAAGAAGGTGAAACAACACAAAATACACGAAACAAAGTCAGATTAACTGTAGGAAACCCCTCCATATTCACACTTCCCAACTCACAAGTCCATTCAATCAGGCTGCCCCTCAAAACCCAACTAATATGAATACCACAACAATAAAACTGACACAGATACTACAACTAGACCAATAGAGGCAATGTGGGCTAATCCAAAGGCAAGCCCACACATTTGTAGCAATTGAAGTTTGCCTGGTGTAGATTATTCAATTACGAAATAGGAGTTGCACCCACGAAGACCAAAAGATGTCACACCTTCCTTGAATTCCTTTAACCCTAACTTGAATCCCGCTTATATTGACAGTAAACAGACGAAAAAATGACCGAGGGAGTGAACATATGACCAGAGTAGGTGGTAGTTTCAGAATTAAAAACCACGGGTACACCGCAGAACGAGCAACATAAGTAGCTAGAGAAATTAGTATGCTAACGAGAACTAAGAGCCTAGTATATCAATGCGGCGATTGAGTTGGAGAATTTTAGGGTCGAATCCTATTTCATTAACAATCTTAAATATCTAAAATATAACATCTACATGTTTTCAGGATTTCACGTTGAACAACATCATGAAACTGTAAGATTCTAAACCGACTACATAAAAATATGAAGCAAGTATGGATCTAAATGTGCGGTTACTCACCTTACAGAAGCAGAGAGTGAGGGGGAGCGAGGAAGCACCACCACTATCACGACAGAAAACCACCTTGAAGTGTCGCAAATTGAAGAGAGAGATGGAGCGGCCGAAAACCGCGAGAACAGAACAGCCGATTAGGTTTTTTCTTTTAGGACTTCCTATTTTCTTTCTTCCTCTTATTTTTCTTTTGATCACTACCTTCCCTATTACTTTCTACATGACTACTATTGTTGTCCACACTCTCAACTATATATTCAGGTGACACCCCCTCCGAACCAACACTATCCTTCTCATTCCTCTCTTTTTTCTTTGTCTTCTTCTCCTTCTTTGAAGATCCAGCCCTATCCGTGATGTTTTCATCCAAATGCTCCTTTCCATCTCCAGTTCCACCTAGTATGCTTTTTCTCACTACACCATCACCATCATCCTTATACCTTTTCTCCTTCTTCCTCTTCTTCTTTAGATCGCCATCTTCCCCATCACCTACTACTTGACTGCTATTGTGGTCCAGAGTCCCAACCAAAAATGCAGGTGCACTCTCCAAACCAACGTTAACCTCCTCCTCATCCTTCTTCTTTTTCTCTTTCTCTGTCTTTTTCTCGTTCTTTGATGATTCTGCCCTACCCGTGGTGTTTTCATCTAAATTCTTCCTTCCATCTCCAATCTCCTTTCTACCAGCTAGGCGCTCTCTCTGCACAGCATCACCATCATTCTGAAGCTTCTTGACTTTCTTCATCTTCATTTTAGAAGACTCATCTTCTCCACAACTCTTCTGCCCCTCAACCTTCTGCTCAACTTTGTTATCCCTAAAGGCATTAACCAACAAAGAAGTTGTGCTAGTTTCATCTTCGTAGGTTTTCTCCTTGTATTTCTTTTTCCCATCATTTTTAGCTTTTCTCCCAATACTGCTCAGCAAACCCAACTGATCATTGTTTTGTAAGAGCATATTCTCCCCAACTTCCATACGAGCATCCTTCAAATCCTCCATAACTTCATTGTGCTCCCTACCATTTTCCCTTAAATTATTATCCTTTCCAACCTTTTAAGATTGTTTGTCATCATTCTCCCCCTCCCCCTCCGACTTCTTGTTCTTCTTCTTCTTCCGCTCTTTATTACTCGTCTCTTCTCTCGCGATTTCTTTCCGTTTCACAACTTCCACAGCCATGTGGACAATGATCTACCTCCATGAAATCTCTCCACTATTTTATCGGTAACCTCTCACAAGAAGCTGAAACAACACAAAATACACGAAACAAAGTCAAATTAAATGTAGGAAACCCCTCCATATTCACACTTCCTAACTCACTAGTCCATTCAACCAGACTACCCCCAAAAACCCAACTAATATGAATACCACAACAATAAAACTCCCACGGATACTACAACCGGACCAATAGAGGCAATGTGGGCTAATCCAAAGGCAAGCCCACCCATTTGCAGCAATAGAAGTTTGCCTGGTGCAGATTTTTCAATTACAAAATAAGAGTTGCACCCACGAAGACCAAAAGATGTCAGACTTGCCTCGAATTCCTTTAAACTTTACTTGAATATCGCTTATAGTGACAGTAAACAGACGAAAAAATGACTGAGGGAGTGAACATGTGGCCAGGGTAGGTGGTAGTTTCATAAAAATAACCACGGGTACACTGCAAAATGAGCAGCATAAGTAGCTAGAGAAATTAGTATGCTAACGAGAGCTAAGAGCCTAGTATATCAATGCGGCGATTGAGTTGGAGAATTTTATGGTTGAATCCTATTTCATTAATAATCTTAAATATCGAAAACGTAACATCTAGATGTTTTCAAGATTTCAAGTTGAACAACATCATGAAACTGTAAGATTCTAAACCGACTACATAAAAATATGAATCAAGTATGGATCTGAATGCGCAGTTACTCACCTTAGAGAAACAGAGAGTGAGGGGGAGCAGGCAACATCACCATTGTCACGACAGAAAACCACCTTGAAGTGTCACCAATTGAAGAGAGAGATGGAGCGGCAGAAAACCGCGAGAATAAAGCGGCCGATTAGGATTTTTCTTTTGCGACTTTCTTTTTTCTTTCTTCCTCTTCTTTTTCTTTTGATCACTACCTACCCCGTTACCTTCTACTTGACTACTATTGTTGTCCACACTCTCAACTATATATTCAGGTGACACCCCCTGCGAACCAACACTATCCTTCTCCTTCCTCTCTTTTATCTTTGTGTTCTTCTCTTTCTTTGAAGATCCAGCCCTATCCGTGGTGTTTTCATCCAAATACTCCTTTCCATCTCCAGTTCCACCTAGTATGCTTTTTCTCACTGCACCATCACCATCATCGTCATACCTTTTCTCCTTCTTCTTCTTCTTCTTTATATCGTCATCTTCCCCATCACCTACTACTTGACTGCTATTGTTGTCCTGAGTCCCAACCAAAAATGCAGGTGCACTCTCCAAAACAACATTAACCTCCTCCTCATCCACCTTCTTTTTCTCTTTCTTTGTCTTTTTCTTCTTCTTTGATGATTCTGCTCTACCCGTGGTGTTTTCATCCAAATTCTTCCTTCCATCTCCAATCTCCTTTCTGCCAGATAGGCGCTCTCTCTGCACAACATCGCCATCATCCTGAAGCTTATTGACTTTCTTCATCTTCTTCATTTTAGAAGACTCATCTTCTCCATTTTAGAAGACTCATCTTCTCCACAACTCTTCTGCCCCTCAACCTTCTGCTCAACTTTGTTATCCCCAAAGGCATTAACCAACAAAGAAGTTGTGTCAGTTTCATCTTCGCAGGTTTTCTCCTTGTATTTCTTTTTCCTCTCATTTTTAACTTTTCTCCCAGAACTGCTCACCAAACCCAAGTGATCATTGTTTTGCAAGAGCATATTCTCCCCAACTTCCACACGAGCATCCTTCAAATCCCCCATAACTTCATTGTGCTCCCCACCATTTTCCCTAAAATTATTATCCTTTCTAACCTTTTGAGATTGTTTGTCATCATTCTCCCCCTTCGACTTCTTGTTCTTCTTCTTCTTCCCCTCTTTATTACTCGTCTGCTCTCTCGCACTTTCTTTCCATTTCACCACTTCCACAGCTATGTGGACAATGATCTACCTCCCTGAAATCTCTCCACTATTTTATCGGTAACCTCTCACAAGAAGCTGAAACAACACAAATTACACGAAACAAAGTCAGATTAAATGTAGGAAACCCCTCCATATTCACACTTCCCAACTCACTAGTCCATTCAACCAGGCTGCCCCTAAAAACCCAACTAATATGAATACCACAACAATAAAACTCCCACGGATACTACAACGGGACCAATAGAGGCAATGTGGGCTAATCCAAAGGCAAGCCTGCACATTTGCAGCAATGGAAGTTTGCCTAGTGCAGATTTTTCAATTACGAAATAAGAGTTGCACCCACAAAGGCCAAAAGATGTCAGACCTTCCTTGAATTCCTTTAACCCTAACTTGAATCTCGCTTATATTGACAGTAAACAGACGAAAAAATAACTTACAGAGTGAACATGTGGCCAGGGTAGGTGGTAGTTTTAGAAACAAAAACCACGGGTACACCGCAGAATGAACAACATAAGTAGCTAGAGAAATTAGTATGCTAACGAGAGCTAAGAGACTAGTATATCAATGCAGCGATTGAGTTGGAGAATTTTAGGGTCGAATCCTATTTCATTAATAATCTTAAATATCTAAAACATAACTTCTACATGTTTTCAGGATTTCATGTTGGACAACATCATGAAACTGTAAGATTCTAAATTGACTACATAAAAATATGAAGCAAGTATGGATCTGAATGCGCGGTTACTCACCTTACAGAAGCAGAGAGTGAGGGGGAGCGAGGCAGCACCACCACTATCACGACTGAAAACCACCTTGAAGTGTCGCCAATTGAAGAGAGAGATGGAGCGGCAGAAAACCGCGAGAATAGAGCGGCCGATTAGGTTTTTTCTTTTACGACTTCCTATTTTTCTCTTTTATAAAACGTATCCATGAACTTAAATAAATAAGAACATCTCTGGGCACCGATCAAAAATAAATAAATCATCTCGACGCTCTAGCCTTACATAAAGCCAAGTCTGAAATTTTGTATTTTTTTTTGTCGAGTTTAATTTAAATTTACAATTATATTATTTTTCGTTTTTTATTTTCATACAACTATAATTATTTATGTATTGTTATATGAACAACATAAATTTTGCATATTAAAGAATATTAAATTAAAAATAATAAGATATTCATTCACTCTTAATTATTATTTTTCAAAAAAAAAATAGATTTTAAATTTGAATTTCAAGAATAAAAAAATATGAAAAAATTATTTTCTTTAGAACTCCACGATACTTAAAAAAGCTGATATTTTTTTCAAAATAGAAAGTAAAGGAAAGAACGTGGTAAAAAATAGCTAGTTAACAAAAATTAAAATGTTAAACTTAAGAAAACATTAAAAGAAAAACCTGGACAGTTTTGTTTTATTAACATGTGAAGTGAAAACAATTCCAGTAAGATGGAAATGAACTGTGATGTTTATTATTGAGCTAAACGTTTTTGATAAAAAAAAAAAAGTATATTCTAACTGTCAAAGTTCTCGTTTCTTCTAGGGAGGAATGTTGTGTTGGATGAATTTGGAAGTCCCAAGGTGGTCAATAATGGGGTAACTATTGCCCGAGCTATTGAGCTGCCTGACCCTATGGAGAATGCTGGTGCAGCTCTTATTAGGGAGGTGGGAACTTCTTTCCTGCGTTTCTTCCCTTAGCTACTTCTACATTCCTCTTTAAGTTGCGTTGATGTCCTGCTATTCTTGATTTAAATGCTTATAGAAGCTTTGATAGTGTATTGACCTATTGGGTTATGTGATGAATGTTGCTAGCAAAACAAATGATTCTGCTGGTGATGGAACCACTACTGCGTCAGTCCTTGCACGAGAAATTATCAAATTAGGACTTTTGAGTGTTACATCTGGTGCGAATCCGGTCTCAATAAAAAAGGGGATTGACAAAACTGTACTGGGACTAATAGAAGAGCTAGAGAAGAAGTCTAGGCCAGTTAAAGGTCGTGATGATATCAAAGGTATGCTGCTCAAAATTGTTATTTCCTTTCATCCAAATTAAGTTTATATAGATAACCAGCTGTAATTTCCTTTGACTTTGCTGATAATATCTTGTGTTCTTCTTCCAGCCGTTGCTACCATTTCTGCTGGAAATGATGAGTTCATTGGGACAATGATTGCTGATGCAATTGACAAGGTTGGCCCTGATGGTGTTCTGTCAATTGAGTCATCATCCTCATTTGAGACAACAGTAGAAGTTGAAGAAGGAATGGAGGTGTGCTATTTTCTTTTTATTTCGATTGAGGAATATGATGATACTTTTCAATGGGTATGCTTGTGTATTCGCAATACTTGTTTTGTAATCTTAATATGTTGTCCTTGTTTTTTATTGATTGCAGATAGATAGAGGTTATATCTCTCCTCAATTTGTAACAAATACTGAGAAGTTAATTTGTGAATTCGAGAATGCAAGAGTGTTGGTTACAGATTAAAAAATTTCTGCTATCAAGGACATAATTCCCCTCCTGGAGAAAACTACTCAACTAAGAGCTCCCTTGCTGATAATTGCTGAGGATGTCACTGGTGAGGCCTTGGCTACTCTTGTTGTGAACAAGCTGCGTGGTATTCTTAATGTGGCCGCCATCAAAGCTCCTGGTTTTGGTGAGAGGAGAAAAGCAATGCTTCAAGACATTGCCATCTTGACAGGTATGTTATTTGTCAACATCCGTTGCTTGCTTTCCATCATTGTTTGGCGAACTAGTTAAAAAATAAAAACAAAAACCATTTATTACTTGTTAATTAAAGTATAGTGGCCCACCTATTGAATATTCATTTCCATCTGAATTTGGCTTGTAAAGAAACAAGGGGAATAAAGTATCCACCGATAACAGCTGAGTGGGGTAAGCCAAGAGCAAAATCTTAGAATCAACATGGCCTATGCTCTGGAAAACATACTTTTATTGTTTTTTATTTATAATTTTGATGTGTAAATGGGATAACATGAACCTGTTGACCTGAATGGCATAACACACGTTGGAAAAATTAGCTCTGAAATTTGGACAACAGTTAAGTCTTGTACTTTATATTGTTGCATGCATCCTGATGACTATTAAGTTTCTCTTTACATATGATCAGAATCTTGACACCTGTTTAAGGCAAAGAGTTTTTATCTATTTTTTTTAGTATTTTTGCATTATATATTTATTGTTTGCAATATGAAATAATGGTGGTGGTTTTGATGTTCTATTTGGCTCATATGATAGGAGCGGAGTTCCAAGCAAACGATCTGGGTTTGCTTATTGAGAACACTACAGTTGAGCAGCTTGGTCTGGCTAGGAAGGTGACCCTTACCAAGGACTCAACCACCATAATTGCTGATGCTGCGTCCAAGGATGAGTTACAAGCTAGGATTTCACAACTGAAAAAGGAGTTGTCTGAGACTGATTCTGTTTATGACTCAGAGAAACTTGCCGAAAGGATTGCCAAGTTGTCTGGTGGGGTTGCTGTCGTCAAAGTTGGGGCTGCAACAGAGACTGAGCTTTGAGGACCGCAAGCTCCGTATCGAGGATGCAAAGAACACGACTTTTGCTGCCATAGAGGAAGGGATTGTTCCTGGTGGTGGAGCTGCATTGGTTCATCTGTCAGCCTATGTCCCGGCAATTAAGGACAAAATTGTTGATGCAGAAGAGCGGTTAGGTGCTGTTGAAAGTGGCAACACCAACTTGACGTTAGCATCAGCGTCATGTTGGAAATCATGTTGGGAGCTAACCTTGGCGTTAGCATTAGTGGAAATCAGCACCAACCTTGGCGTTAGCAACAACAAAAGAGAGCAAACTCAGCGTCAGCATCATCAAACTCAGCGTTAGCATCAAGAAGCAAACGGCAGCGTCAGCATCAAGAATTAACAAAAGTTGTATTTTTGACACTTGTCATTTTATGGTGTGCACAGTTGTAGAAATCTAGAATGTTCAGCCACGTGTAGAAAATAGAAGTGTGTAGAAATATGTAGAAAAAGTAAGTCGGTGGAATGCCTATAAATATGCATCCACCATGTTGCAGAAAAGATGGTTGGAACCTTTGTTCCCTCCAACTTTAGATCACTTGAAAAAGTGATAACTTTAGATCACTTGAAAAAGTGATAATTGTTGTGAAGAGAGAAGAGGTTCTGAAACACCTCTCTCTGAAATCAAGAAATCATGTTTGCAGGGTGAGGTTGAGAGGAGAAGAGTGTGCACAGTGATGAAGTGTACACCACTCACTGAGTAAAGTGTGCAGGAGCACCACTCTCATCATCATCATCATCAAAATCATGTATGTGTGCGGTTCTACAAAGAAGACTGTAGAATAGAAATTTTCCAGAAAGAAGAAAGAAGAAAGAAGAAGAAAGAAGGAAGTTTGTGTCTGTAAAATACCTTTGCAATCATCTATAATATTTTCTCGATATTCATCCTTTCTGTTTTCAATGTTTTTGATTTTCTAACAGGTGCTGACATAGTACAAAAGGTAATGATTGTTTGCATACATGGTACTGGTTTTGAGTTTATTACTTTTGCTGGATGTGGTAGTTTGATAGAAGTGGAGCCTGTGTCGGGTTTTTGGGGAAGTTAGACATAATTTAGTGATTTTTGTGAAAGCCTGCATCTAGAAAAGGGGCATGCCAAGTTTTCTATTTTGCAGATTGTTGGCTAGTAATGTGTGCGGATGTCCAATCCTCTGAACTGATTCTATTATTTTGCTTCTAGGCTCTGGTGGCGCCAGCAGCTTTGATAGCTCAAAATGCTGGAATTGAAGGTGAGGTAGTTGTGGAGAAGATAAGGGACAGTGAATGGGAGGTTGGTTACAACGCCATGACCGATAAATACGAAAACCTGGTTGAGGCTGGTGTTATTGATCCCGCGAAGGTGACAAGATGCGCTCTGCAGAATGCAGCATCTGTTGCTGGCATGGTCCTAACCACACAGGCCATTGTTGTAGAGAAGCCGAAGCCGAACGCACCAGCAGCTGCCGCACCGCAAGGTCTTTCTGTGTAATAAACGGGAAAATAATGGCATGTAAGTATAAAATTATGAAAGTTCTAATGGGTTAGTGGGCCTACCAAAGTCTACCAATCTTCTTTATATTAGGCAACTAATTTTTTCTATATATCAAATGCGCCCTCTTATTTAAAAAGTGAGTATGTTAATCAGCATTCTTTGAAGTAACTATGCAACAATGCAATGGTTGGCGCTGAATGTTTAATCGACGCGTAGACAACCCTGAGTCCTCGCGGTCGCCTACCCCTTGCTTGCATAATTTATTTGTTGGTTTCGATCTTATTATTAGTTATTCAAATGCAGCCCTCGGCCGGCCCCCATCTTGTAATGATAGGACAGGAACATCTGGTGGCAAACTCAAATATTTTCTTGGGATCGAAGTGGCACGTTCACCTGGTGGATTTTTTCTAAGCCAACACAAGTATGCTCTTGATGTTCTAGCTGATAGTGGTCTTACTAGCAGCAAACCAATTAGCTCTCCCATTGAGCAAAAACACAAACTTTCTATTGATTCTAGTGAATTGTGTGCTAATCCAGAACATTATCGTCGACTAGTTGGTCGTTTGTTATATCTTATAATCATCGCCTAGATATTTATTACGCAGTACATATACTCAAGTCAATTTATGCATTCTCCTCGACAACCACATCTTGATGCTACTTATAGGATATTGTGTTACATTAAAGGCACTCCTGGACAAGGTATCTTGCTTCCCTCAACTAGAACGCTTATGCTTAAAGCTTATTGTGATGCAGATTGGGCTGGATGTCCAACCACATGAAAGTCCACCACCGGATACCTTGTCTTTCTTGGATCCTCATCAATTTCATGGCGGTCGAAGAAGCAAACCGTTGTGTTTCGTTCTTCTGCTGAAGCGGAATATTGTGCTATGGCCAATACCACTTATGAAATTATATGGTTGCTCAGATAACTATATGATTTTGGGATTCAACATAAGGGACCAGTCCCTTTGTTTTGTGACAAACGTGCTGTCATCCATATTGCAGCTAACCTAGTCTTTCATGAGCATACTAAGCACATTGAAATAGATTATCATTTCATTCGACAACATATTGAGACATAAACTCTTGCGACCTAATCTGTTTCCTCTCAAAGTCTGCTTGCTGATATTTTTACAAAGGATCTAGGCAGCGGTCAATTTTATGAATTACTACGCAACTTGGGCATTTCAAATCTTCATGCTCCAACTTGAGGGGGAGTATTGGAGGAAAGTCTAACCAAGATTATTCCAACTTAGGAATAATATCTTGCCTATTCTATCGTGATCATGTTTTCTTAGTTAAATGATTCAATTCATTATTAATTGTATTCTTTACCATATCAGCTTAGGATTTTGTAGATACAAAGATTGTATATATACTGGCCATAAGAGCCATAGCAGAATCAATAAAGTAAGCCTATTTGGGAAATTTTACAAATTCATCACGATTCTTTGCAAAATAGGAGACAAAGTTGGAGATTTGTTGGCCAATCTCAGCTAGGAAGCACTAACTTTTGGAATTTTAAAGCAGTATACTGTAAGCAATAGTTCTACGCTGTGAAATCTTGCCATCAAACGTACAAGAGCCATTACAATCATACCTTGGCTTAGCAACAGAAACAAAGAACATTAGCTTAGGAATAAAATTTACATTTTTAATTGTTCTTACTGGATCTTCTTCATTATGCAGAAGGTAATATGTTTGTGACCTCTAAGCCAGAAGTTAATGTCGTTAATTCAGAAGGTGAACATAAAGAGGTGAAGAGGAAGAAACGAAAGAGGGACAAGAGTGGTGATACTGTGGTAATCAACAATGAGCCAGATTATTGCAGTCGGGTTAATGAGCCAGAATATGTACCTCAAAGTGAGGGAGGAGATGGACAGCTAGAAGTTGATGCTGTTGTCACACAAGTTGGAAATAAAGATGAGAGGAAGAGGAAGAAACGAAAGAGGGACAAACACGATGATGATGTGGTAAGTAATAGTGGGACTAGTAGTATTAATCAAGTAGAAGGCAATGCGGTTAACACAGATGCATCGGGAAATGGACTTGAAGAAACCACCAACATGTTAGAAAAAAGTAAACCTAAGAGGACATCTAATAGGGTAACCTTTTCCTAAGACGTGGAGGTTTTCTCTTCTTCTGAAGCTCTAACTGATGAGAAAGATGATGGAATAGAGGAATTAGTGCAAGGGAAGCGATTCTCCCTTGAGGAAGATGAGATGGTCAAAGAAGTTGTTCTCAACTATATTGAGTCTCATCAGTTAGGTATAGATGGAATAGAAATGGTTCTGAATTGTAAAAAACATAAGCTTAAAAATTGTTGGAGGGACATAGGGGCATACTTACCCTGGAGGCCGTTCAAGAGTGTATACTATCAGGCACATACCTTGTTTGAGAGGGATGAAAAATGCACATGGACGCCCAAAGAGCGTGAACTAGTGCGGAATTTTCATGATAAACATGGAGCAGACTAGAAAACATTGGCTGGTGCCCTTGGCAAACATAGGGTTCATGTGAAGGATGCATGGCGTAGAGTAAGATTGACCAGTATGAAAAAAGGAGCTTGGAGCTAGGATGAATACCAGACTTTGTTTGATTTGGTCAACACGGATCTGCGCATGAAGGCTACTGAGGTGAAGAAAACCAAGCATGGAATGCTGCGTGATAATATAAGTTTGACAACAATTAGCACCAAGTTGCAAACTAGAATTGATGCTATATGTTGTATGAAATGGTATGAAAAACTGGCATCCCCTATGGTAGCAAATGGTAAATGGTTCGACAAAGATGACTACCGCCTGTTGATTGAGCTCTATGATTTGGATGCTTGCTGCATTGAAGATGTGGACTGGGACAATCTCTTGGAACATAGACTGGGGACATTTGCCAGAAAAGATGGAACCAAATGGTCAGACACCTTGGTGAGCATGGAAACAAACTATTTTTAGAGCAAGTTGAAGTTCTCATGAAACGGTGTTGCCCTGATGTTCTGGAAGCAAGAGAGGCTTATAATAGCTGAGGTGAAGAAAACCAAGCATGGAATGCTGCGTGATAATATAAGTTTGACAACAATTAGCACCAAGTTGCAAACTAGAATTGATGCTATCTGTTGTATGAAATGGTATGAAAAACTGGCATCCCCTATGGTAGCAGATGGTAAATGGTTCGACAAAGATGACTACCGCCTGTTGATTGAGCTCTATGATTTGGATGCTTGCTGCATTGAAGATGTGGACTGGGACAATCTCTTGGAACATAGACTGGGGGACATTTGTCGGAAAAGATGGAACCAAATGGTCAGACACCTTGGCGAGCATGGAAACAAACCATTTTTAGAGCAAGTTGAAGTTCTCATGAAACGGTATTGCCCTAATGTTCTGGAAGCAAGAGAGGCTTATAATAGCTGAGGTGAAGAAAACCAAGCATGAAATGCTGCGTGATAATATAAGTTTGACAACAATTAGCACCAAGTTGCAAACTAGAATTGATGCTATCTGTTGTATGAAATGGTATGAAAAACTGGCATCCCATATGGTAGCAGATGGTAAATGGTTCGACAAAGATGACTACCGCCTGTTGATTGAGCTCTATGGTTTGGATGCTTGCTGCATTGAAGATGTGGACTGGGACAATCTCTTGGAACATAGACTGGGGGACATTTGTCGGAAAAGATGGAACCAAATGGTCAGACACCTTGGCGAGCATGGAAACAAACCATTTTTAGAGCAAGTTGAAGTTCTCATGAAACGGTAGTGCCCTGATGTTCTGGAAGCAAGAGAGGCTTATAATAGCAATACTGCAGAAGATTGATGCTGCAGTAACACCTGTTTTTTTTTTTTTTTTTTTTTTTTTTTTTGCTCATTTAGGAAACTTTTGAAGTTCTGTAGCTCTTTAGTGTTCATGACCTGACATTCTATTGATTCTCACTTCACTTGGGTGTAGGGTTGTTGATAGCAATTTAAGACATTACAGTTTATTGCCCAATGACCGGAAACATCTAAGATGCCCTACTGTTTGCTTCCCTTGTTAAAGACAAAATTATAACCCAAAATTTACTGATAAGGAATCTTTATTATGCAATATTATTATCCGGTCCTTCTTTTATTAGTTCTCTTTGGTTGTTAGCCATCTTGTTTAGTATTGTTACTCTACAATGCGGGAGGTTGAAAGAAACTCTAATTGCAGATTATAAATGTAGAATAACTGAGTATCCTCCTTACTTCTTGTGAATAGGGTAGCAGGCGACTGAATCATATACATAAATCAACTGGTCTGATAATTTGCCTAAAGTTTCATTGTAGTTGTTACTTTAAGGCTCTTAATCTCATTATTTAATTCCCTTCTTTGATCATTTTCATTTGAACTATCTAAAGTGGAACACTTAGTGCATAGATGCTACAGTGGTCAGACTGTAAAAGAGGCATGCCATTGTGATAGGACTTTGTTGTTGTTGTTGTCACACGAAACCTCTTCTTTCATGAGTTTTCTTAATACCTCCCCCCTATAACACTCTAATGTATTCTTATAACATTGGTTGATCTGCCTGTTATTTTTCCTCTCTTTGTGTGCTCTTTATCCGCAGTGTCTGGTAAATGTTTGGTACTAGGCCTTAAACTTATCTTTCTAGAACTCTTTTATTTATGTATGGTTATATTGTAACTATTGGATTATATTATTTGAAGCATAACATAGGATACTGGGACATGCTTGGTTTTATGCTTAGGATTGGAGGTTTATACCAGTGAGAAAATAAGAGGTTTGAAGTTGAATACTCTCCCATGTTCTTGATGCGTGACTGTAAACTCCTCATTTCCTTTTTTGTTCTATACTTTGGTTGAAAGAGGTTTGATGGTTGATGATTTTAGAGTGTGACTGATAGACATAACGCTAAACCTAGATGTCTATTTCTGCATCCTATGTTCTCTTGCCAGCATATATCTCTAAGCAAATATGTCAACTTTGTGTTCTAGTCCTCTTTCTCATAAATAGATGCTCATATATACTGCAGGTAATGGTTGATGTAATGGCAGGCGAGAGGCATAGAATCTTGATGGTTTTTGATTTTTTCTATCCAAACTTTGGTGGTGTAGAAAGCCACATTTATTACCTGTCATAGTGCCTGCTAAAGCTTGGTCACAAGGTCAGAGTTTATCAGTCACTTTTTTATATTTTCTAGCTCTATTATCCACTTTAGCTAACAGTAAAAATGTGGGAATAAAATGAGAACATAATGGAAGTAGTCTCAAATGAAAGGAGAAAAAACAGGAGCTAAATAGATATGAGAAAATGTCATTTTTGTTTTATTTTTCAAACTACAGGTGATCTTTTTGTCTTACTAATTTAGTTTTTCTTGAATAAATTTATCTCAACCTATTTCCTATCTCGTAGACAAGTTAAACATTAAATATTGGCAATCCCTTACTTCAGTTTCTTTCAAGTCTTTGTACTGCTTTCTTTATGGGTTTTTTAAATGTACACTTGAAAGATAACCCAAAAGTGCGAGACAATGCTTGGATATTGAATGTATATAGATATTTTCTGGGTATTTTCTCCTTTTCATGTTGCTTCCCCTGCCATCGTATGAGATGTTGATTTATTACTCTAGCTTGGCTTTACATTTTATAGTGTGGTCGATTTTAGATATTGGTCATTGCACATTTTTCAGGTTTTAGTTATGACCCATGCATATGGTACCCACTCTAGGGTCAGATACATGACGGGTGGCCTTAAAGTTTACTATATACCTTGGAAGCCATTTGTTATGCAGAACACATTACCGACATTTTATGGAACACTCCCAATTATTAGAACAATTCTTCTTCGAGAAAGGATATCATTGGTGCATGTGCATCAAGCCTTCTCAACCCTTTATCATGAAGCTTTGATGCATGCACGTACAATGGGTTACAAAGTAGTATTTACTAATCATTCGCTCTATGGTTTTGTTGACGTTGGAAGCATTAACATGAACAAAGTATTACAGTTTACTTTAGCAGATGTGAGCCAGGCCTGTTTCTCATACAAGCAAGGAAAACACAGTGCTACGATCAGGTCTGCCGCCAAAGAAGGTCTCTGTAATACCAAATGTTGTTGACACTGCTATTTTCAAGCCTGCACCAGAGCGACTTGGCACCAATGAAATTGTTATAATTGTGATAAGTAGACTGGTGTATAGGAAGGGTGCAAATTTGCTTATCAAAGTCATTCTAGAAGTTTGCCATTTATATCCAAATGTGAGCTGTCTTATTTTTCTTCATTCCTGGCACTTGGATTTACTTTCTCCATTATGAATTTTCTCATTCATTGGCAAGCATGCATAGATTTGGCATTCCTTGAGATAGTCTTCCACTGGTGAAGTACTTTGCCACTGTTTGTCAACTGTCGCCTTTACATGCTTAGTGATATATGATTGCTGGCTTATTGCCATATATGCCTCTCCTAAGCTGACATTATCATGAAATTTGATGGGAGCTTTTAAACCTAACTCATGTATCATATCCTACCTTAGTCATTCATCATCTGAAACAGTATTTAGGACTGTTGGCTGACTTATAAAGTAGTATCTAGTTGTCTCCTTAGATGAGTGTTAGCATTTAAATGATTACTGTCATTTGAAATAGGGCATTTTTTAGACATCGACACTTACCTGAGATTCATCCCTTCTATTCCCATCAAATCCCCCTTTCTCCTGCCATCCAACATGCTAACAATGTAACAAATTTGAGTCCTTTTGTTGTTTCTATTGAGTATTATACATCTTAAGGTGGATTTTTTGTAGTGATATAATGTCCCCTTTTACTGGCTTTGTTCCCATCCATAAGTACTCCTTGAAACAACAACTTTTCATGTGGTACTAATGACCATGCTCCTTAAGGTGGGTTCTAAGTGATGATGTACTTAGTCCTACCAAGATTAGGCAGTGCTGGCTGGTGTTCTTGAAATGGCTCTTGATGTACTTGAATTGGACTATTTTTTTTCTTGTTTAGAGAGATTTATGATTAGTTGAGAAAGCATACCAAAAGGATTTGAGTTTGAAATTTATTTATTTGAGTAGTAGCAATTGATAGAAACATGGGTCTAAGTTGATATGAGAGATATTTCACAAAACACAGGTAATTTTGTGTGGCAGTTGATTGCTGTGGAGAATCTCACAAGTAATACGGAATCCTAGAGATCTGCTATAGATAACATGCCTTTCTTTAAAATCTAATCTTTACAAGTAACTGCATGGAAACATACGTGAAAATTTACGAATCCGCTTTTAGATACGTCGGAAGGTGTTTAGGTTTGGAAGGATAAATTATACTACATGATCATCATTTGGTTTATTCCTATTCCAAAATCTTAAAATTAATCTCCCTTTTTCTTTTTATATATTTATGTTTCGTTATAAGTCAAATTTCATCCATCCATGAAGTAAAAGCTCAAATAGGGGGGAAAAGAAAAGAAAAACTTCTCATGAAACCATTTAGGAATTAGGATAAATGTAGATTTCTCCCATGCAGTGCTGCAATATGGTCAAACAAAAATTAAAGCTTCTTATGAAGCATCCTTGGATCAACTTTAATGATTATTGCATGGTGTAATCTTTTGAAGCTTTCTAACTAAGTTTCCAAAGTTTTCTACATCATATCATGTTCCTTTCTTCTTTCACTTGTGACTGATGAATGTTAGGAGCCACTATTGTGTAGTATATATTGGTTTGCAATAGATGAACAACTTTCATTTATCATTGCATTGGGTGTGGAGGATATTCTACACAGTAAGGCGACACATTGCGCACTCAAACCCTCTTCTAAAGTTTATCAACAATACCTTGAAAAAGATAGATCATGGTTACTTTTTTTGTTCTATTCTTTCCTTTATTTTTGTTGTCTATATTCAATTGGTCTAAGATCATGAATAAAGTAACATATTATTTTCGTGTCTTGATCAGTTTTACATAAACAATTTAGTAAGTAATATTTCATACAACCTGAGGACATTTGACTAGTATACAACGGCAACCAGATCTTCTTATTTATTTATTTAATTTAAATTTTATTAATTGGTAGCTGAATCTGTAGTTTAGCTTTAGAATTTTTTTCTTGATATGCCTACTTTTAGGGGTGGTGATGGCTTTAATATTTACGTTTTAAGAAGTTTGTTGTAAATGGATTAAGAGTATAAACTGTCATGGACATGTATATTTGAGCATTGTGCTCGTTTTACAGTCACCTATTAATTGTTCTTCTAAATTTCCCATAGAGTTGCAATGAGTGAAGAAATAAAATCTCTTCCAATAGACTCTCATTTTTGATCTTGTGTTCTCCATTAATGGAGATAATTAGGTGAAATCAATTCCAAATGCAATGTGTTGGATCTGATCTTATACATCATCCGGTTGCTGATAAGTCCCCCCTACCCTGACGACCTAATTTAAGCCTTTGTTTATAGGATATGGAATTAATGAGGTATGCCTTCACTTTTGTTTTTATGTTGTTATGTGACAACTGCATTATTTCGGAAAACATCACACATTGTTTCCATTGTCTGGCAAGATACAATCTTGTTCCCAAGATTTTTGTCTATTGTTTCATAGATAATTTCATTACTAGTTGATTGTTGTTCTTTTTTACCTTTTACTCTTTTGGCAGTTCTTTGACGAAAGTGTTCTGCATAGCTATCTTAGAAGTTGCTAGTTGTGGATTGTTAATTGTCAGTACATGTGTAGGAGGAGTACCAGAGGCATGTATCATGATAGATTCCTCCTCTCACAACTAAAAATGCATGCTATATTGTTATTTAATGCTAGCAACATGTTAAAGCAAGTAAATTTCTGGAAATTCTAACCACTGTAGCAGATATATTCCTTCCTTCTTTTGGTATAGGTTCTACCAGAGGACATGATAGTACTTGCAGAACCAGATCCCTATGACATGGTTCAGGGAGTTAAGAAGGCCATATCTCTACTTCCAACAGTTGATCCATAAGTCATGCACAATCGAGTAAGCGAATATACGTAGGGTTTTGTTTTTCCTATCCGAAGTCTTAATTTATACCTGAAAGTCTTGAATATCTGTATTTTTACTGCTAGATGAAGGGACTTTACGATTGGCATGATGTTGCAAAAAGAACAGAGTGTGTGTACAACCGTGCTTTGAAATGCCCCAATCAGAATTTCTTCAAGCGACTCCCACGGTAAGCAAATGACAGATGTATTATGATGCACGGTGAACTTTCTACTGCGATTACTTCTGTACTCAGAACCACCTTTCGAATCCCAAAGACCTGAATTTGTAATTACTCATGTACACTTGGCGGATCAGCTCAGGTTGATCGAGGTCGAGCCATCCTTCCTGACAACATTGTTTCTTTTATCAGGTACCTCTCTTGCGGGGGTTTGGCGAGGAAACTTTTTTGCTTCATTATGATAATCAACTTTCTGTTCTGGCATCTATTGCTGCTATAGCAAGTACTATACTACCTTCTCCTATATGTTGTATGTCATCTTGTTTTCGGGCCAAGACTTGTCATTTTCCCTCCTCTAACTCTTCATATTTCACAGCCAGCAGAGGATATTGAGGAGGTACCTGAATTTATCGTATCCGATAATCAGGAGAGACATACTCCATTAAAGCAAGGACCAAGGGTTTAGATGACATTCTTGACACTTCAAAAAGTTTAATTTTATTGCCTCCTTATCCTTGGCAGTATTTGTATGACTTAGTACCTCAGGAATTGTTTTTTCCTTTCCCTAAAATGATCTCTTCTAGACTTGGAACTTGACAATTCCAAACAAACCTTACGCCTTAATGCATGAGTTGTTTTGGTCATGCCTTCAGTGAAAATGACTGTTCTGGTAGGATTAATCTCAATTCGAGCATGATTGTGCTTTAAAGAGGTGATTCTTCCGATATGATTTTTCGGTACACTAAATTCAAACATGACACCAAAGTTTGGCGTTGGGTACATGGCGGGTGAGCAAACAGGTGTTTGTGTCCTTGTGAGGTTTGCCATCCAAACGGGTGGCTGAGCATTTGGATGGGCTCTTTGCTTTTTTATTTATTTTGGGCTATTAGCCACTTTTCTATGATGAAAAGTCAAATTGACCAACAACAAGTCACAGTCAAAATAAGGTCTCAAAGGATCAAGGAAAGGCAGACCCGTCTCTTAAACCCTAAACTTTGTTCCCTCTGTTCTCCGACGCAACAATAACCATGGTTTTTCAAGCAATCCGGATCATCCCACCACCGCAATCAACTCCAAAAACAGCCGCCGCGGCCGCCAAAACCAAACGGATCCTCCCCTCTCTCAACAAGCCTCCACGCTCAAAGGACCGCCACCGGAAAGTTGAGGGCCGAGGAACCCGCGTCTGCCTCTTTGCACTCTGCGCTGCTCGCATCTTCCAGCTCACGCGTGAACTCGGCCACCGCACTGAAGGCCAAACAATTGAGTGGTCATCCGCCATGTACCCACCGTCGATCCCGCCGCCGCCGTGCCTCTTCTAAGGGTTTTTCCTCCACCATTCGTTGCTATGCCTCCTACTTCTCTCGCTGATTTTTTTCCGAGCTTGAACAACACCAATTTGGCTCCTAGGTTGTTTCTCACTTCCGCCGCTCATGAGGATTTGGCTAACATGTCTTTCACTTCGTTGATGATGATGCAGTTTGCAAGGGAATGATGGTTGGTCATACTTTCCTCCCCTTTTGTTAGTAGATATTAATCAATCAAGAACTGTTCATAATAGATTTTAGATTTAGGTTTAGGTATGATGAGATTAGAATTGTGGTACAGAATGAGGGCTTTTTTGGCTTTTTCTTACCTCAACATCAAAGTCAGATTCCAATTGGTGGGGTTACTATTCTGAATTTTGCGGATTGGAATGTTGCCATTTAGCTCCTTTAGTCTATGGATGCAAAATTTAGCATTTTAACTAAAAAATTTGATCCAACTAAGTTTATTAGTAGTTTCTTGTAATTAAATTGAAGTAGAAATTTGATGATTGAGAAAATATAATATGGTGTGGATTCATTTTTAGGTCTCATCAATGGAGGAGAGGTGCTACTGTTACTTCTGCATTGCCAATGTTCTGCATTACCAAATGAATTTATCATTTATATGTCCATTAGATAATGATTTTCACAGCAAATTTTATATTTATCTCGTAAATGAATAGAGAGTGTAGCTTTGAATTCTCTTTACCTATCTCGTAATTTATATCTATGTCATAAAAATAAAAAAGAGGAGAAAAAGAAGAAACAGGGCATTAGCTAGGGTTGTCAAAATGGGTCCGACCCGATGGGTCGACCCGGTACCCGACCCGCAATTGGATGGGTTATCTTATTCTCTGGCCTAATGTAGACGATATTCCTACGACGTCAGGTTATCTTATTCCTGATGAGGCTAAATCTCCTTTAATGGATCAAGATGCTGATTCGCCGCCAGCTAGCTAGTTTTTTGTACTTATGTATTTTTCTTTCTGTGTTTTGAACTTATTGAATAAATAGTTATTTTTCTTTTGTCACTTCGCTTTGCTTCGCTGGCTTCTTTTGTTTCGCTAATGTGAAGTTTTTAGATAGCTTGTTGATCCAAATAGAGAAAAGAAAGAAGGTTTTACTACTTTTGTTTACATTTCGCTTAGTTACTTCGCTCTTTTGTTAGTGAAGCATGTTCCTTGGCCACAACAGCAGCTTCACGTTTCTCCAAGATTTCTCTGGCTTTTCTTGTTCTAGTTTCGTACTGCTTTTCTTGGTCTTCCAACTCATGAAAGCGCCTCTTCAAGGACCTCTCAAGCCCATGGAAATGTTCCTCCAGTTCTTTCCACTTCAAGTTAAGAGTTAAAGCTCGCTGACTTTCAAGTTCAGTTAATGCTTTCTGCAGTTGCTGTATCTTGGAAGTTGTAGAGTCTATGAGCGTTGCAACTGACCCAGTATCATCCATAGTAGAAAAGCTGGGGTGAGAAGGAACAAATAAAAATAGGAACAGAAAGAGAGTTAGTAATTGTTGTAGACTAAAGAGAAATTATACTAAATGCTGACCATAGAAGAGATGGCATTTCTGAAATGCACAATGCATTGCACAAATCTCAAAAAGGCAACCAATTTAAGTACATGAAACTATGAAACTGAACAAAATAATAAAATTAGGAACACAAGCTGCATACTTTCCAACCCCTAAACTAGACCATGATTTGTACAGCATGCTCAAAATTTGGAAGATCAATAGGTTCGCCAGTTGCTCATATAACAGCTTGGATTGGCCACATGAACTGGATACAAATGAAACAGAAAACCCACGCTGCAAAGATTAATTAGTTGTTCTCAAGCACAGCCACCAGAACCATCCGCTAACCCACAATCAATGCTATGAAAAAGGCTTCCGGCTCTCTTGTAACATATAAGACCAGTAGTATAAGTGAGCCATTCTTGAATAATAGATTTCAGATTAAGCTGGCCAACCAGGAAACTCATAACAGCAACCAACCAGCAAGAGAACAGGACAAAATAAATCATCCCAACCAAGTATCTATTTGACTATTTCCAGTATGGAGCTGGGTGTCTTGTTGGCTTGTCCGGCTCGTTTAATGGGGATGGTCTTTAGTGAAATAGAGAGTGCCGCAAAATCGTGCAACGTGGGCCTTCAGACAATAAAAAGTAGACAGGAAAAGGATATGCAATAGAAAAGGGAAAAAATATATTTTGGTCACTAGAGAATAGGTTAGTTTTCAATTTGACCACCAAATAATTTTCTTTCATTAACTTCAACTAACAGTGATAATATTTATTGATGCGACTATTAAATGCTTAATCGATGCTGACATAATTTAATACATAATTAAAATATCAAGACAAGATCGTTGATGTGAAAAAAAAGTACTCCCTCCAGTCTTAAAAGAATGTCTTCCTCGCATCCCAATATTCAGTAGGGAACGCATATCGACGAGGCCGGATGAGGCACTATTTGACCCCAAAAAAATTCGAAATTTTTTGTGAACGTACGTTAATCCTTAACGTACTTCCCAGAAAAAATTAGGGGCAAAATTGTCTCAAATAGTGAGTTTACCGGCCGTTTTAAGATACGTGCCGAAATAGTAAAAGCAAAAGCTAAAACGACATTGTTTCGAGACCGGAGGGAGTATAAATTACTTTTAAGAAAATTAAAAATTATTTATTTAGAAAGAGAATTACCGGGGAGGTTTAGATTTCCAAATAAATCAAATCATTTTTTGTTGTAAAAAAGTCAAGTGGTTTAATTGAATCTGAGAAAAGAGAACTTGTCTCTTTAACGCTTGCATAATCAAATAGTATATGAAAAGAATAAAAATTAGAAAATTGGGACTTGCCACTAATATTAACTAGCGGTGTCGTTTTATACCCAAACGGTATTACATACACGACCAGCAGTATCGCCGACGTGTAAAGCGGTGTCGCTGATCTTGTGGCTCATGCCAGACGTGCAAATTATTGCTTTTTGTTGAGCACTCTCGTTTTGACTATTTCCAGTATGAGTTGGGTGTCTTGTTGGCTTGTCTGGCTCGTTTAATGGGGAGGGTCTTTAGACAAATAGAGAGTGCCGCAAAATCGTGCAACGTGGGCCTTCAGACAATAAAAAGTAGACAGGAAAAGGATATGCAATAGAAAAGGGAAAAAATATATTTTGGTCACTACAGAATAGGTTAGTTTTCAATTTGACCACCAAATAATTTTCTTTCATTAACTTCAACTAGGGCTGTGCAAATACTGACCGTACCGAAATTACTGTAATACCATACCAAAGTTTACTCTGTTCGGTCGGTATTTTTTTCCGATTTTTTACTGTTCGGTATACCGAATTACCGACCGAACTTTATTCGATACGATACGGTATTTGTTTTGACAGTTTCGATAATACCGAAATTACCATACCGTATTTAATATTAATATATTTTTATTGAATATTTATTAACACATACTACAAAATTCTGTCCAAGAAGGCCACTATTTTCATTTTTCTTCCTTCGTCCATCTCTGATTTCTAATTTGGTTTTGGTTGGTTGATGGGCTCGAATGCTTGGGAGTTGGGCATGTTGGAAACAAGTTAGACAGTACCATTTTATTTTGTTTGTATTTATTTATTTGTTAGTTATATGTTTATTTGTTTATTATTTATTTATTGCTTATGCTACTAACTAATCGATGATGTAGATTTAAATTAATTAGTACCCGTATTGGGTACATTTCCCTTAACCCTTTTATTTATTCGACGATTTCCGTAAATATTTGCGTGCATGCTTATTTAGAATTATTAGAATTAAAATTAATTCAGTTCCATGAAAAGTAGTTAGTTTAATAGCTCACTTTAATTAATTTAGTATTTATTAAACTAATGCTTGTATCTAATTCAATAATACCGAAATACCGTACTGAAATTATTTCGGTAATATGGTAATGGTATCAATTAATAGAAACTATGGTACAGTATTTAATTTTTTTAATTCGATATACCGAATACTGAAAATTTTATACCGAAAAATTACGGTACCGACCAATGAACACCCCTAACTTCAACTAATAGTGATAATATTTATTGATGCGACTGTTAAATGCGTAATCGATGCTGACATAATTTAATACATAATTAAAATATCAAGATAACATCGTTGATGTGAAAAAAAAAGTATAAATTATTTTTAAGAAAAATAAAAATTATTTATTTAGAAAGAGAATTATAGAGGAGGTTTAGGTTTCCAAGTAAATCAAATCATTTTTTATTGTAAAAAAGTCAAGTGGTTTAATTGAATTTGAGAAAAGAGAACTTATCGTGTTTAACGCTTGCATAATCAAATAGTATATGAAAAGAATAAAAATTAGAAAATTGGGACTTGCCACTAGTAACTAGCGGTGTCGTTTTATACACAAATGGTTTTGCATACACGACCAGCAGTATCACCCACGTGTAAAGCGGTGTCGCTGATCTTGTGGCTCATGCCAGACGTACAAAGGAGTGTGGTTGTCGCGTGCTTGCTCGTGCCAAGTCTGATCTTTGTGTGATAACCTTTGGTTTTTATCCAAAACTCGCCACAGTCACCTGCCAACATGTCATAGAGGTTTCGGATGGATTTTGGTAGGTTTTAGGTGTAGGACAAAACTTATTCAAACTAAAAAACAAGTGGGTGAAGTTAGGGTACAAATATGATCAATGTGTAAGATGAGCTTGTTTGACCTCAATCCCTGATTAATACTAGTCTTAATTCGTAGTCCATTGTTAGAAGTTAGAAGAGTTAAAATGGGGTGCTCACACTCTAGACAATTGTTCTACTAATGATTATAATAGTTGCAGTCTTGGATGAATTGAAATATCGATCTTTTATTGCAAATGGATCTTACTTGCACATATGTTGTTGAGCTTATATTTTGAATTTGGTTGTGGGAGATTGAAAGCCAGAAGTTAATGTCGTTAATTTAAACACATTGCCGACTAATATGAATACCACAACAATAAAACTCCCACGGATAGTACAACTGGAGCAATAGAGGCAATGCGGGCTAATCCAAAGGCAAGCCCACACATTTGCAACAATTGAAGTTTGCCTGGTGTAGATTATTTAATTACGAAATAGGAGTTGCACCCACGAAGACCAAAAGATGTCAGACCTTCCTTGAATTCCTTTAACCCTAACTTGAATCCCGCTTATATTGATAGTAAAAAGACGAAAAAATGACTGAGGGAGTGAACATGTGGCCAGGGTAGGTGGTAGTTTCAGAAACAAAAACCAAAGGTACACCGTAGAATGAGCACCATAAGTAGCTAGAGAAATTAGTATGCTAACGAGAGCTAAGAGCCTAGTATATCAATAAGGCGATTGAGTTTGAGAATTTTAGGGTCGAATCCTATTTCATTAATAATCTTAAATATCTAAAACATAACATCTACATGTTTTTTGGATTTCAAATTGAACAACATCATAAAATTGTAAGATTCTAAACCCATTACATAAAAATATGAAGCAAGTATTGATTTGAATGTGCGGTTACTCACCTTACAGAAGCAGAGAGTGAGGGGGAGTGAGGCAACACCACCACTGTCATGATAGAAAACCACCTAGAAGTGTCGCCAATTGAAGAGAGAGATGGAGCGGCAGAAAACCGCGAGAACAGAACGGCCGATTAGGTTTTTTCTTTTAGGACTTCCTATTTTCTTTCTTCCTCTTATTTTTCTTTTGATCACTACCTTCCCCATTACCTTCTACTTGACTACTATTGTTGTCCACACTCTCAACTATATATTCAGGTGACACCCCCTCCGAACCAACACTATCCTTATCCTTCCTCTTTTTATTCTTTGTCTTCTTCTCCTTCTTTGAAGATCCATCCCTATCCGTGGTGTTTTCATCCAAATGCTCCTTTCCATCTCCAGTTCCACCTAGTATGCTTTTTCTCACTACACCATCACCATCATACTCATGCATTTTCTCCTTCTTCCTCTTCTTCTTTATATCCCCATCTTCCCCATCACCTACTACTTGACTGCTATTGTGGTCCAGAGTCCCAACAAAAAATGCAGGTGCACTCTCCAAAACAACATTAACCTCCTCCTCATCCTCCTTCTTTTTCTCCTTCTTTGATGATTCTGCTCTACCCGTGGTGTTTTCATCCATTCTTCCTTCCATCTCCAATCTTTTTTCTGCCAGATAGGCGCTCTCTTTGCACAACATCGCCATCATCCTGAATCTTCTTGACTTTCTTCATCTTCTTCATTTTAGAAGACTAATCTTCTCCACAACTCTTCTACCCCTCAAGCTTCTGCTCAACTTTGTTATCCCCAAAGGCATTAACCAACAAAGAAGTTGTGTCAGTTTCATCTTCGCATGTTCTCTCCTTGTATTTCTTTTTCCTATCATTTTTAGCTTTTCCCCGAGAACTGCTCACCAAACCCAAGTGATCATTGTTTTTGTAAGAGCATATTCTCTGCAAATTTCACACCAGCATCCTTCAAATCCCCCATAACTTCATTGTGCTCCCCACCATTTCCCCTTAAATTATTATCCTTTCCAACCTTTTGAGATTATTTGTCATCATTCTCCCCCTCCAACTTCTTGTTCTTCTTCTTCTTCCCCTCTTTATTACTCGTCTCCTCTGTCGCGCTTTCTTTCCATTTCACCACTTCCACAGCCATGTAGACAATGATCTACCTCCTTGAAATCTCTCTACTATTTTATCGGTAACCACTCACAAGAAGCTGAAACAACACAAAATACACGAAATAAAGTCAGATTAACTGTAGGAAACCCCTCTATATTCACACTTCCCAACTCACTAGTCCATTCAACCAGGCTGCCCTAAAAAACCCAACTAATATGAATACCACAACAATAAAATTCCCACGGATACTACAACTGGACCAATAGAGGCAATGCGGGCTAATGCAAAGGCAGGCCCACACATTTGCAGCAATTGAAGTTTGCCTGGTGCAGATTATTCAATTACGAAATAGGAGTTGCACCCACGAAGACGAAAAGATGTCAGACGTTCCTTGAATTCCTTTAACCCTAACTTGAATCCCGCTTATATTGACAGTAAACAGACGAAAAAATGACTGAGGGAGTGAACATGTGGCCAGGGTAGGTGGTAGTTTAAAATAAAAAAAACCACGGGTACACCGCAGAATGAGCAACATAAGTAGCTAGAGAATTTATTATGCTAACGAGAGCTAAGAGCCTAGTTTATCAATGCGGCGATTGAGTTGGAGAATTTTATGGTCGAATCCTATTTCATTAATAATCTTAAATATCTAAAACATAACATTTACATGTTTTCAGGATTTCAAGTTGAACAACATCATGAAACTGTAAGATTCTAAACCGACTTCATAAAAATATGAAATAAGTATGGATCTGAATGCGCGGTTACTCACCTTATAGAAGCAGAGAGTGAAGGGGAGCGACGCAGCACCACCACTGTCACGATAGAAAACCACCTTGAAGTGTCTCCAATTGAAGAGAGAGATGGAGCGGCAGAAAACCGCGAGAACAGAGCGGGCTATTAGGTTTTTTCTTTTACGACTTTCTATTTTCTTTCTTCCTCTTATTTTTCTTTTGATCACTACCTTCCCTATTACTTTCTACTTGACTACTATTGTTGCCCACACTCTCAACTATATATTCTTGTGACACCCCTCCGAACCAACACCATCCTTCCCCTTTCCTCTCTTTTTTCTTTGTCTTCTTCTCCTTCTTTGAAGATCCAGCCCTATCTGTGGTGTTTTCATCCAAATTCTCCTTTCCATCTCCAGTTCCACCTAGTATGCTTTTTCTCACTGCACCATCACCATCATCCTCATACCTTTTCTCCTTCTTCCTCTTCTTCTTTAGATCGCCATCTTCTCTATCACCTATTACTTGACTGCTATTGTGGTCTAGAGACCCAACCAAAAATGCAGGTGCACTCTCCAAAACAACATTAACCTCCTCCTCATCCTCCTTCTTTTTCTCTTTCTTTATCTTTTTCTCCTTCTTTAATGATTCTGCCCTACTCGCGGTGTTTTCATCCAAATTCTTCCTTCCATCTCCAATCTCCTTTCTGCCAGATAGGCACTCTCTCTGCACAGCATCGCCATCATCCTGAAGCTTCTTGACTTTCTTCATCTTTTTCATTTTAGAAGACTCATCTTCTCCACAACTCTTCTGCCCCTCAACCTTCTGCCCAACTTTGTTATCCCCAAAGGCATTAACCAACAAAGAAGTTGTGTCAGTTTCATCTTTGTAGATTTTCTCCTTGTATTTCTTTTTCCTATCATTTTTTGCTTTTCTCCAAGAACTACTCACCAAACCCAAGTGATCATTGTTTTGTTAGAGCATATTCTCCCCAACTTCCACACGAGCATCCTTCAAATCCCCCATAACTTCATTGTGCTCCCCACTATTTCCCCTTAAATTATTATCCTTTCCAACCTTTTGAGATTGTTTGTCATCATTCTCCCCCTCCGACTTCTTGTTCTTCTTCTTCTTCCTCTCTTGATTACTCGTCTCCTCTCTCGCGCTTTCTTTCTGTTTCACCACTTCCACAGCCATGTGGACAATGATTTAACTCCCTGAAATCTCTCCACTATTTTATTGGTAACCTCTCACAAGAAGCTGAAACAACACAAAATACACGAAACAAAGTCAGATTAACTGTAGGAAACCCCTCCATATTCACACTTCCCAACTCACCAGTCCATTCAACAAATACCCAACAAATATGAATACCATAACAATAAAACTCCCACGAATACTAAAACTGGACCAATAGAGGCAATGTGGGATAATCCAAAGCCAAGCCTACACATTTGCAACAATTGAAGTTTGCCTGGTGTAGATTTTTCAATTACAAAATAGGAGTTGCACCCACGAAGACCAAAAGATGTCAAACCTTCCTTGAATTCCTTTAATCCTAACTTGAATCCCGCTTATATTGACAGTAAACAGACAAAAAAAAAAATGACTGAGGGAGTGAACATGTGGCCAGGGTAGGTGGTAGTTTCAGAAACAAAAACCACGGTACACCGCAGAACGAGCAACATAAGTAGCTAGAGAAATTAGTATGCTAACGAGAGCTAAGAGCCTAGTATATCAATGCGGCGATTGAGTTGGAGAATTTTAGGGTCAAATCGTATTTCATTAATAATCTTAAATATCTAAAACATAACTTCTACATGTTTTCAGGATTTCAAGTTGAACAACATCATGAAACTGTAAGATTCTTAACTGACTACATAAAAATATGAAGCAAGTATGGATCTGAATGCGCGGTTACTCACCTTATAGAAGCAGAGAGTGATGGGGAGCGAGGCAGTACCACCACTGTCACGACAGAAAACCACCTTGAAGTGTCGCCAATTGAAGAGAGAGATAGAGTGGTTGAAAACTGCGAGAACATAGCGGCTGATTAGGTTTTTTCTTTTACGACTTCCTATTTTCTTTCTTCCTCTTCTTTCTCTTTTGATCACTACCTTTCCCATTACCTTCTACTTGACTACTATTGTTGCCCACACTCTCAACTATATATTCAGGTGACACCCCATCCGAACCAACACTATCCTTCTCCTTCCTCTCTTTATTCTTTGTCTTCTTCTCCTTCTTTGAAGATCCAGCCCTATCCGTGGTGTTTTCATCCAAATGCTCCTTTCCACCTCCAGTTCCACCTAGTATGTTTTTTCTCACTCCACCATCACCATCATCCTCATACCATTTCTCTTTCTACCTCTTCTTCTTTAGATCGCCATCTTCCCCATCACCTACTACTTGACTGCTATAGTGGTCCAGAGTCCCAACCAAAAATGCAGGTGCACTCTCCAAAATAACATTAACCTCCCCCTCATCCTCCTTTTTCTCGTTCTGTCTTTTTCTCCTTCTTTGATGATTCTGCCCTACCCGTGGTGTTTTCATCCAAATTCTTCCTTCCATCTCCAATCTTTTTTCTACCAGATGGGTGCTCTCTCTGCACAGCATTACCATCATCCTGAAGCTTCTTGACTTTCTTCATCTTCTTCATTTTAGAAGTCTTATCTTATCCACAACTCTTCGGCCCCTCAACCTTCTGATCAACTTTGTTATCCCCAAAGGCATTAACCAACAAAGAAGTTGTCTAAATTCATCTTCGCAGATTTTCTCCTTGTATTTCTTTTTCCTATCATTTTTAGCTTTTCTCCTAGAACTACTCGCCAAACCCAAGTGATCATTGTTTTGTTAGAGCATATTCTCCCCAACTTCCACACGAGTATCCTTCAAATCCCCCATAACTTGATTGTGCTCCCCACTATTTCTCCTTAAATTATTATCCTTTCTAACCTTTTGAGATTTTTTGTCATCATTCTCCCCTTTCGACTTCTTGTTCTTCTTCTTCTTCCCCTCTTTATTACTCGTCTCCTCTCTCGCGCTTTCTTTCCGTTTCACCACTTCCACAGCCATGTGGACAATGATCTACCTCCCTGAAATCTCTCCACTATTTTATTGGTAACCTCTCACAAGAAGCTGAAACAACACAAAATACACGAAACAAAGTCAGATTAACTGTAGGAAACCCCTTCATATTCACACTTCCCAACTCACTAGTCCATTCAACCAGGCTGCCCCCCAAAACCCAACTAATATGAATACCACAACAATAAAACTGCCACGGATACTACAACTAGACCAATAGAGGCAATGTGGGCTAATCCATAAGCAAGCCCACACATTTGTAGCAATTAAAGTTTGCTTAGTGCAGATTATTAAATTACGAAATAGAAGTTGCACCCACGAAGACCAAAAGATATCACACCTTCCTTGAATTCCTTTAACCCTAACTTGAATCCCGCTTATATTGACAGTAAACAGACGAAAAAATGACCGAGGGAGTGAACATATGACCAGAGTAGGTGGTAGTTTCAGAATCAAAAACCACAGGTACACCGCAGAACGAGCAGCATAAGTAGCTAGAGAAATTAGTATGCTAACGAGAGCTAAGAGCCGAGTATATCAATGCGGCGATTGAGTTGGAGAATTTTATGGTCGAATCCTATTTCATTAACAATCTTAAATATCTAAAATATAACATCTACATGTTTTCAGGATTTCAAGTTGAACAACATCATGAAACTGTAAGATTCTAAACCGACTACATAAAAATATGAAGCAAGTATGGATCTAAATGTGCGGTTACTCACCTTAGAGAAGCAGGGAGTGAGGGGGAGGGAGGCAGCACCACCACTGTCACGACAAAAAACCACCTTGAAGTGTCGCCAATTGAAGAGAGAGATGGAGCGGCAGAAAACCGCGAGAACAGAGCAACCGATTAGGTTTTTTCTTTTACGACTTCTTATTTTTCTTTTTTATACAACGTATCCATGAACTTAAATAAATAAGAACATCTCTGTGCATGGATCAAAAAAAATCATCTCGACGCTCTAGCCTTACATAAAGCCAAGTCTGAAATTTGTATCATTTTTTGTCGAGTTTAATTTAAATTTACAATTATATTATTTTTCCTTTTTTATTTTCATACACCTATAATTCTTTATGTATTATTATATGAACAACATAAATTTTGCATATTAAATAATATTAAATTAAAAATAATAAGATATTCATTCACTCTTAATTATTATTTTTCAAAAAAAAAATAGATTTTAAATTTGAATTTCAAGAATAAAAAAATATGAAAAAATCATTTTCTTTAGAACTCCACGATACTTAAAAAAACTGATATTTTTTTCAAAATATAAAGTAAAAGAAAGAACATGGTAAAAAAAAGCTAGTTAACAAAAAATAAAATCTTAAACTTAAGAAAAAATTAAAAGAAAAACCTTAGTGACTTAGGCTTTTCTCTTTCATTAGTTTCATTGTTTTTATTTGTTGTTGTTTTATGAAAGTTCCACTTTTTATTCATACGAAAAAATAGTTATAGATTGATAGTTTTTTATATTTTTTTATTAAAACATAAAATTTCTATATTTATTCAGGTGTTATTTTTAAACAAAACATTAAAAAATATTTGAGAGTTATAAATTATACATGAGACGCTATTAAAAATTCTCATTTTACCTAAATAAGACCACCATTACAAACAATAAACTTAATGAATTAAGTTTTTATTTTATAAAATTATAATTTATTGTCAATTTATTTTTCATTATTATTTCTATTGAGCTTTTATAAATTGTCATATTTCATTTATATGAGAGAGGAGATGATAAATCTAACAATAAATATCGTCATTGAGTTAATAATTTAAGTGAATAAATTAAATCAATATTTGGACATAATTTTTTATTTTTTTATTATTACTATTTTTTGTACTCTTAATTATGCTTGAATGACTAATTATGATTTAATATTTTGTCAATTATTTTTTAGTCTCCTTGAAATTCTCGCTTGCTCCATTAATCATTACTACTATACAAAATGAAGGTTTTTTATAATGTTGATGCAGAAGAGCGGTTAGGTGCTGGCATAGTACAAAAGGTAAAGATTGTTTGCATACATGGTACTGGTTTTGAGTTTATTACTTTTTCTGGATGTGGTAGTTTGATAGAAGTGGAGCCTGTGTCGAGTTTTTGGGGAAGTTAGACATATAATTTAGTGATTTTTGTGTAAGCCTGCATCTAGAAAAGGGGCATGCCAAGTTTTCTATTTTGCAGATTGTTGGCTAGTAATGTGTGCGGATGTCCAATCCTCTGAACTGATTCTATTATTTTGCTTGTAGGCTCTGGTGGCGCCAGCAGCTTTGATAGCTCAAAATGCTGGAATTGAAGGTGAGGTAGTTGTGGAGAAGATAAGGGACAGTGAATGGGAGGTTGGTTACAACGCCATGACCGATAAATACGAAAACCTGGTTGAGGCTGGTGTTATTGATCCCGCGAAGGTGACAAGATGCGCTCTGCAGAATGCGGCATCTGTTGCTGGCATGGTCCTAACTGATAACATATTTGACTAAGTCCTAATAAAAGGGGACCACTTGAGTATACACCTAGGCAAGGCAGCCCAATGCCGACGGAACCAAAGAGGGCCACGTCATCATGATAAAGAAAGGCCGACGGATTTGTGAAAAGATGGAGGTCGACGGAAAAAAGAGCATAAAGCTTTCACCACAACCTAAGTCAACAACAGCTTTATTAGGTACACTTTCATGTGTTATAAAATAATATAGGAATGCAAAAGTCCTACCTGCTTCTGAAATGGGCCCCTTTAAAGGCCCAATAACACACCTACTAATGATACCCCGACAATCAAGCATCTATGGGTGGAGCCTGTCGCATAAAGAAGAATCCTACCTTTCACTATAAAATGAGGCAGAAATTTCAAGAGAGGGGCAGACACAAATACACACTAAGACATGGGTATGATACTCTATCTGTGAATAATTACCTCCCTCATTGTGTCGATTTACTGACTTGATCGTCGGAGGCTCTACGCCGGAGCACATCTCCGGCGCTTTGCAGGCATATCTCCGGGTGTAAATACGAGCCAGGTCATCATGGTCAGCGGAGTCAACACAGAAAAGTCCTACCCCCAGGTAGAAGATTATCACTAACCACACAGGCCATTGTTGTAGAGAAGCCCAAGCCGAAGGCACCAGCAGCTACTGCACCGCAAGGTCTTTCTGTGTAATCAAACGGGAAAATATTTTAGAGTTTTGAAGAGTGAGTTTGTTGTGGTTGACTGGAAGTAGAAATTGGATAATTGTGTTAACATTAGAGGAATTCAATCAATACATTGTTTACGCAATGCAAGTGACTTAACTGTTCTGTAATCTTTTGGGAATTTCTTTGTAACTAATAATCTCCTCCGTTCAACCCCGAGCGTTCTTTTTGTCTCCTTGGACAAGAAGGTCCAAAGCCCATGGTTAAAAATAAGCACATGAGGCCCATTTAATCAAGAGCCCAGGCAGAGTAATTAGACCTAGGAAAGGTACTTTTTTTTTTAATATTAAAATAGAGAATAAAAGTGAGACTAGTTTTAGAATTCAAAATAGTTTTCTAAAAAAAAATTATGGCATGTAAGTATAAAATTATGAAAGTTCTAATGGGTTAGTGGGCCCTACCAAAGTCTACCAACCTTTTTTATATTGAGCAACTAATTTTTTCTATATATCAAATGCGCCCTTTTATTTAAAAGGGGTAATAGTTATTAGCCCTTGTACTATTTTTTTAAACAAAAACCTCCCCTAAACTAAAAAAATTCAAATTCGGGTACCATGTACTCACGGTCAACGCGATCCCAGTCCATTCCGTTAGTAACCCTACCGTCTGTTACTTTCTATCTATTGTTGCCAGTTACTACTTATTTACCATAATGTCATTATCCATTAAATAATATAATTAATTTAAAAATCTAGAAAAAATAATATAATTAATTTAAAAAATCAGGAAAAAATTAAAATTCCAAAAAATATATAAAAATTTAAAAGATAAGTAAAATAATGTAAAATAAAGAAAAATATTATATTAATTTAAAAGAACAGAAAAAAAATTAAAAGTAATAAAAAATTTAAAACCCTGAACAGAAAAATAACTTTTTTATTTTGCTTACAGGTAAGTAAGCGCTGAACTATAAAGATTATGTACCATAAAGGGTGAATTAATATAATGTAATTTGTGTACTAATTATTGTAAACTAGTCGGCTAATCTAATAATAATGATATTAATCCAAAGCATTGGGGCTAGCACAAGCCTTGAGGAGAGGACTCCAGATCCACTGCACCAGGAACCTCCTCCCCCTAATCCCGTTCACATTGAAAGTCCTCCCTCCCTTGTCCCTCATCACCTGCCCAATGTACCCTCCTCCTCCACCTGTCCCGTACAGCCCCTCACACAGATCTCCGATCTCTGTCGGCGCCGTCAGGTCCTCCCCTGCATACCAAGCATTCACCGGCTCCTCCTCCTCCTCCTCCTCATCTTCTGCTTCTTCTACTCCTGGTTCTTCATCGGATCTGAAAGGAAGATGATGTTGGCCGGATCTGGTAGTTGGCGAGGTGGAGCTCCTGCTAGTGGAAAGATGATGATGGCGGGATTTGGAAGTGGTGGCAATGATAGTGGCATTTGGGTGGAATCCGGTGACAGGAGGAGGGAATTAAGAAGGTGGGTTTTTGATTTATGGGCATGTAGAGTAGGGAAATGAAGAAGATGAAGTTAGGTTTGTGGATTGAAAAATGGGAAATGGTGTTGTTTGATTGATTCAATTCAACAGTAAAGTATGGGATAGAAACCAGTGAAGAAATAAAAAAGGAAAATTGGAAACATTAATTAGCGTTGAAAACATAATAAATATAATTAATTAGTACATTATTTTTAAATTTTTTTAAAATTAATTATATTATTTACAGAATTTATTAAATTAATTATATTATTTTTCAGAATTTTTACAAATGGAATAATTAAATTTTTGGCATAAGAAAATAAGGATGAGAGAATTTTTGGAATAAGAAAATTAGAAAGAAAGATTTTTTTAAATTTTTTAACTTTTTTTACATAATTACCTGCTGCAATAGGTTTAAAAAAAAAAACTTGTTGTAGCAGGTAAACCTAACAGAATGTTAAGTTTGACTGACGGCAGGGACCTGGATCTCGTTGACCGTTAGTACATGGTACTCGGATTTGAATTTTTTTAGTCCAGGAGAGGTTTTTGTTTAAAAAAATAGTATAGGGGGCCTAATAACTATTACCCATATTTAAAAAGTGAGTATGCTAATCAGCATTCTTTGAAGTAACTATGCAGCAATGCAATGGTCAGCGCTGAATGTTTAATCGACGCGTTGACAGCCCTGAGTCCTCGCGGTCGCTTACCCCTTGCTTGCATAATTTATTTGTTGGTTTCCATCTTATTATTAGTTATTCAAATGCAGCCCTCGACCGGCCCCTTCTTGTAATGACAGGACAGGAACATCATCATATGTAGATGCATTATGTTGTATTAATATATATTGTTCTCATTTATTGTTCAAAAAATATATATTTATTTTCTTTGACCGACCGTGCGGTTCCGCAGCAGACACAGCGGCCGCGATCGGTAATCAATTGTGTTGTCATTATGACCAAGAACATCCCTTAACATAGACCATGGGTGGCATATGTATGTGGTATGCTCTCTCAAGCAAGGCTTTTGAGTGGTAGGCCACAATAAATTGCAAGGTAAATCAAATCAAGGAAAAAAAAAGAAAAGGTTCAGTGTACCTACGCCTGCAGTTAGACCTGTCAATCCGGGTCTGCGGGTCGAACCCGACCCGGGAAAAATCGAGTCGGGACTGGACCCGGCCCGGAAGAAATACGGGACCAAAAATTGGTCCCGGTCCCGGCCCGGGAAAATGGCTCGGGTCCGGGACTGGACCCGACCCGGCCCGGCAAATTTTTAATTTTTTTTTAATTTTTTAATTCAATTTGATCCTTTTTAATTATGAGTTTTCAATTAAGCCCTCCTTCTTTCGTAATCATCAATTTTCAATTAGGTCCTTTTGTTAAAATTTAAACTAATGCTTATTTAGTTAATTAATTACTATAAATTATAACAATCAATGCTTAAAAAAAATAAAAAATAACCAAATTTAAATAATTTAAATAATAAATATACTAAATATACATGTCAGTTTAAAAAAAAAAGGAAGAGTGCATTTAATAATTGCATGAAAATCAAAGAATTAAATTGAATTATATTGGGAAATTGAATTGAATTGGGAAATTGAATTGAATTGAATTGGGAAATGGCAGGTAATAATTGTCATTCAATTCAATTCCTTGATTTTCATGCAATTAAATGACACCATCACTTCTTACCAAATCCACCTCCCCTAACCCATTCCATTACGGTATTACCACTCTTCTTCTTACCAAATCCAACTATTTTCTAACTTAGCAATAGCATATTAGAAAATAGAAACTTAGGATTTTTTTTTTTTTTTTTTTTTTTAGGGAAGGTGGTGTTGGGTCTCGGGTCAGACCCGTAGACCCGACGGTCCCGAAAATTTTCGGGACCAATTTTTGGACCCGACCCTGCCCGATTTCCCGGGTCTCGGGACCGGGTCCATTCTTGACAGGTCTACCTGCATTCAAATCCGCGCCTCAAGTGAATAAATCAAGAGATAAAAAATAATGAAAAAAAATCACAAAAAAATTATAAATAAATAAATGAACATGGGAAATAAATAGAGGGGAGGGACTGGCACCACGCAATATAAAAAAATTACTTTAATGAGTAATATATATATATAGTTTGTAGTTTGCGAAGATCTCTCTATGGTCTTCGTCAAGCATCTCGCAATTGGTACCAAAAATTAACTTCTCTTTTTAATATTGGTTTTCGACAATCAGAAGCAGAACACTCATTATTCTCACTTTCAAACACTCATGGATCGTTTATTGTTGTTCTAATATATGTTGATGATCTTATCATTACCGGCACAGATGGTAATCGCATCTCTAAGCTGAAACTTTATTTGGATGCAAAATTTCAGATCAAAGATCTTGGCAAACTTAAATATTTTCTTGGGATCGAAGTGGCACGTTCACCTGGTGGAATTTTTCTAAGCCAACACAAGTATGCTCTTGATATTCTAGTTGATAGTGGTCTTACTAGCAGCAAACCAATTAGCTCTCCCATTGAGCAAAAACACAAACTTTCCATTGATTCTAGTGAATTGTGTGCTAATCCAGAACATTATCGTCGACTAGTTGGTTGTTTGTTATATCTTACTATCATCGCCCAGATATTTATTACGCAGTACATATACACAAGTCAATTTATGCATTCTCCTCGACAACCACATCTTGATGCTACTTATAGGATATTGCGTTACATTAAGGGCACTCCTGGACAAGGTATCTTGCTTCCCTCAACTAGCACGCTTACGCTTAAAGCTTATTGTGATGCAGATTGGGCTGGATGTCCAACCACATGAAAGTTCACCACCGGATACCTTGTCTTTCTTGGATCCTCATCAATTTCAAGGCGGTCAAAGAAGCAAACCGTTGTGTTTCGTTCTTCTGCTAAAGCGGAATATTGTGCTATGGCCAATACCACTTGTGAAATCATATGGTTGCTCAGATAACTACATGATTTTGGGATTCAACATAAGGGACCAGTCCCTTTGTTTTGTGACAAACGTGTTGTCATCCATATTGCAGCTAACCTAGTCTTTCATGAGCATACTAAGCACATTGAAATAGATTATCATTTCATTCGACAACATATTAAGACAAACTCTTGCGACCTAATATGTTTCCTCTCAAAATCAGCTTGCTGATATTTTTACGAGGGATCTAGGCAGCGGTCGATTTTATGAATTACTACGCAAGTTAGGCATTTCAAATCTTCATGCTCCAACTTGAGGGGGAGTATTGGAGGAAATTCTGACCAAGATTATTCCAACTTAGGAATAATATCTTGCCTATTCTATCGTGATCATGTTTTCTTAGTTAAATGATTCAATTCATTATTAATTGTATTCTTTACCATATCAGCTTAGGATTTTGTAGAGACAAACAATGTATATATACTGGCCATAGCAGCCATAGCAGAATCAATAAAGTAAGCCTATTTGGGAAATTTTACAAATCCATCGCGATTCTTTGCAAAATATGAGAAAAAAGTTGGAGATTTGTTGGCCAATCTCAGCTAGGAAGCACTAACTTTTGGATTTTTAAAGCAGTATACTATAAGCAACAATTCTACGCTGTGAAATCTTACCATCAAACGTACAAGAGCCATTACATTCATACCTTGGCTTAGCAACAACAACAAAGAACATCAGCTTAGGAATAAAATTTGCATTTCTAATTGTTCTTACTGGATCTTCTTCATCATGCAGAAGGTAATATGTTTGTGACCTCTAAGCCAGAAGTTAATGCCGTTAATTCAGAAGGTGAACATAAAGAGGTGAAGAGGAAGAAACGAAAGAGGGACAAGAGTGGTGATACTGTGGTAATCAACAGTGAGCCAGATTATAGCAGTCGGGTTAATGAGCCAAAATTTGTACCTCAAAGTGAGGGAGGAGATGGACAACTAGAAGTTGATGCTGTTGTCATACAAGTTGGAAATAAAGATGAGAGGAAGAGGAAGAAACGAAAGAGGGACAAACATGATGATGATGCGGTAAGTAATAGTGGGACTGGTTGTACTAATTAAGTAGAAGGCAATGTGGTTAACACAGATGCATCGGGAAATGAGGCTAGAAATGGACTTGAAGAAACCACCAATATGTTAGAAAAAAGTAAAGCTAAGAGGACATCTAAGAGGGTAACCTTTTCCCAAGACGTGGAGGTTTTCTCTTCTTCTGAAGCTCCAACTGATGAGAAAGATGATGGAATAGAGGAATTAGTGCAAGGGAAGCGATTCTCCCTTGAGGAAGATGAGATGGTTAAAGAAGTTGTTCTTAACTATATTGAGTCTCATCAGTTAGGTGAAGATGGAATAGAAATGGTTCTGAATTGTAAAAACATAAGCTTAAAAATTGTTGGAGGGACATAGGGGCATACTTACCCTAGAGGTTGTTCAAGAGTGTATACTATCGGGCACATACTTTGTTTGAGAGGGATGAAAAACGCACATGGACGCCCAAAGAGTGTGAACTAGTATAGAATTTTCATGATAAACATGGAGCAGACTAGAAAACATTGGCTGGTGCCCTTGGCAAACATAGGGTTCATGTGAAGGATGCATGACGTAGAGTAAGATTGACCAGTATGAAAAAAGGAGCTTAGAGCCAGGATGAATACCAAACTTTGTTTGATTTGGTCAACACGGATCTGCGCATGAAGGCTGCTGACGTGAAGAAAACCAAGCATGGAATGCTGCATGATAATATAAGTAGGACAACAATTAGCACCAAGTTGCAAACTAGAACTGATGTTATCTGTTGTATGAAATGGTATGAAAAACTAGCATCCCCTATGATAGCAGATGGTAAATGGTTCGACACAGATGACTACCACCTGTTGATTGAGCTCTATGATTTGAATGCTTGTTGCATTGAAGATGTGGACTAGGACAATCTCTTAGAACATAGACTGGGGATATTTGCCGAAAAAGATGAAACCAAATGGTCAGACACCTTGGTGAGCATGGAAACAAACCATTTTCAGAGCAAGTTGAAGTTCTCATGAAACGGTACTGCCCTGATGTTCTGAAAGCAAGAGACGCTTATAATAGCAATAATGTAGAAGATTGATGCTGCCGTCACACATGTTTTTTTTTTTTTTTTTTTTGGCTCCTTTAGGAAACTTTTGAAGTTCTATAACTCTTTGGTGTTCATGACCTGATATTCTATTGATTCTCACTTCACTTGGGTGTAGGGCTATTGACAGCAATTTTAGACATTACAGTTTATTGCCCAACGACCGGAAACATCTAAGATGCCCTTCTATTTGCTTCCCCTGTTAAAGACAATTATAACCCAAAATTTGCTGATAAGGAATCTTTATTATGTAATATTATTATTTGGTCCTTCTTTTATTAGTTCTCTTTGGTTGTCAGCCATCTTGTTTAGTATTGCTACTCTGCAATGTGGGAGGTTGAAAGAAACTCTAATTGTAGATTATAAATGTAGAATAACTGAGTATCCTCCTTGCTTCTTGTGAATAGGGTAGCAGGCGACTGAATCATATACATAAATCAACTGGTCTGATAATTTGCCTAAAGTTTCATTGTAGTTATTACTTTAAGGCTCTTAATCTAATTATTTAATTCCTTTCTTTGATCATTTTCATTTGAACTATCTAAAGTGGAACACTTAGTGCATAGATGCTATAGTGGTCAGACTGTAAAAGAGGCATGCCATTGTGATAGGACTTAGTTATTGTTGTTGTCACACGAAACCTCTTCTTTCATGAGTTTTCTTAATACCTCCCCCCTATAACACTCTAATGTATTCTTAAAACATTGGTTGATCTGCCTGTTATTTTTCCTCTCTTTATGTGCTCTTTGTCCGCAGTGTTTGGTAAATGTTTGGTATCAGGCCTTAAACTTATCTTTCTAGAACTCTTTTATTTATGTATGGTTATATTGTAACTATTGGATTATATTATTTGAAGCATAACATAGGATACTAAGACATGTTTGGTTTTATGCTTAGGATTGGAGGTTTAGACCAATGAGAAAATAAGAGGTTTGAAGTTGAATACTCTTCCATGTTCTTGGTGCGCGACTGTAAACTCCTCATTTCCTTTTCTGTTCTATACTTTGGTCGAAAGAGGTTTGATGGTTGATGATTTTAGAGTGTGACTGATAGACATAACGCTAAACCTAGATGTCTATTTCTGTATCCTATGTTCTCTTGCCATCATATATCTCTAAGCAAATATGTCAACTTTGTGTTCTACTCCTCTTTCTCATAAATAGATGCTCATATATACTGCAGGTAATGGTTGATGTAAAGGCGGGCGAAAGGCATAGAATCCTGATGGTTTCTAATTTTTTCTATCCAAACTTTGGTGGTGTAGAAAGCCACATTTATTACCTGTCATAGTGCCTGCTAAAGCTTGGTCACAAGGTTAGAGTTTGTCAGTCACTTTTTATATTTTCTAGCTCTATTGTCCACTTTAGCCAATAGTAAAAATGTGGGAATAAAATGAGAACAGAATAGAAGTAGTCTCAAATGAAAGGAGAAAAAACAGAAGCTAAACAAAAATGAGAAAATGTCATTTTTGTTTTGTTTTTCAAACTACAGGGGATCTTTTTGTCTTACTAATTTAGTTTTTCTTGAATAAATTTATCTCAACCTATTTCCTATCTCGTAGACAAGTTCAACATTAAATATTGGCAATCCCTTACTTCAGTTTCTTCCAAGTCTTTGTACTACTTTCTTTATGGGTTTTTTAAATGTACACTTGAAAGATAACCCAAAAGGGCGAGACAATGCTTGGATATTGAATTTATATAGATATTTTCTAGGTATTTTCTCCTTTTCATGTTACTTTCCCTGCCATCGTATGAGATGTTGATTTATTACTCTAGCTTGTCTTTACATTTTACAGTGTGGTCGATTTTAGATATTGGTCATTGCACATTTTTTCAGGTTGTAGTTATGACCTATGCATATGGTACCCACTCTAGGGTCAGATACATGACGGGTGGCCTTAAAGTTTACTATATACCTTGGAAGTCGTTTGTTATGCAGAACACATTACCGACATTTTATGGAACACTCCCAATTATTAGAACAATTCTTCTACGAGAAAGGATATCATTGGTGCATGTGCATCAAGCCTTCTCAACCCTTTGTCATGAAGCTTTGATGCATGCACGTACAATGGGTTACAAAGTAGTATTTACTGATCATTCGCTCTATGGTTTTGTTGACGTTGGAAGCATTAACATGAACAAAGTATTACAGTTTACTTTAACAGATGTGAGCCAAGCCATTTGTTTTTCTCATACAAGCAAGGAAAACACAGTTCGACGATCAGGTCTGCCGCTAGAAAAGGTCTCTGTAATACCAAATGTTGTTAACACTGCTATGTTCAAGCCTGCACCAGAGCGAGTTGGCACCAATGAAATTGTTATAATTGTGATAAGTAGACTGGTGTATAGGAAGGGTGCAGATTTGCTTATCAAAGTCATTCCAGAAGTTTGCCATTAATATCCAAATGTGAGCTGTCTTATTTTTCTTCATTCCTGGCACTTGGATTTACTTTCTCCATTATGAATTTGCTCACTCATTGGCAAACATGCATAGATTAGGAATTCCTTGAGATAGTCTTCCACTAGTGAAGTACTTTGCCACTGTTTATCAATTGTCGCCTTTACGTACTTAGTGATATATGATTGCTGGCTTATTGCCATATATGCCTCTCATAAGCTGACACTATCATGAAATTTGATGGGAGATTTTACACCTAACTCAGGTATCATATCCTACCTTAGTCATTCATCATCTGAAACAGTATTTGGGACTGTTGGCTGACTTATAAAGTAGTATCTAGTTGTCTCCTTAGATGAGTGCTAGCATTCAAATGATTACTGTCATTTGAAATAGGGCATTTTTTGGACATCGACACTTACCTGAGATTCATCCCTTCTATTCCCATCAAATCCCCCTTTCTCTTGCCATCCAACATCCTAACATTGCAACAAATTTGAGTCCTTTTGTTGTTTCTAATGAGTATGATACATCTTAAGGTGGATTTTTTGTAGTGATATAATGTCCCCTTTTACTGGCTTGGTTCCTATCCATAAGTGCTCCTTGAAACAACAACTTTTCATGTGGCACTAACGACCATGCTCCTTAAGGTGGGTTCTTAGTGATGATGTACTTAGTCCCACCAAGATTAGGCAGTGCTGGCTGGTGGTCTTGAAATGGCTCTTGATGTACTTGAATTGGACTATTTTTTTTCTTGTTTAGAGAGATTTATGATTAGCTGAGAAAGCGTACCAAAAGGATTTGAGTTTGAAATTTATTTGTTTGAGTAGTAGCAATTGATAGAAACATGGGTCTAAGTTGAGATGAGAGATATTTCACAAAACACAGGTAATCTTGTTTTTTTTTTCCAAGGAAGTATTTTGTTCTTTCTGCACTTTAATGTTGGTATCAGTTGACTAGTTTTCTTGGTTACTTTGTTAGCTTCTATTTTTTAGAGGATGTAGCCATTTGTGTCAAATGAAATGTATATGACCATAGGTATGGACGTTTTACTTGCCTCTCAAGCATGATGTGCTCTGATATGAATCAAAATATAGTTGGGATGTTTCCCTTTCTTGGCCTTTGTGGAAAGATCTTGTGAAGGCTGTGATTTCTATAGAACTACCCAGTAATTGTACTTTACACATTTCTATGACACTTAGAAATGTAGTTATTGCCCTTTCTTTGATTAAAGATTTGATTCATTGTTGGAGGAGATGGACCCAAATGAGTGCAGCTAGAAGAGATGAGGGGCAAGCTTTCTCTTCAAGATCGAGTTGAAATGCTAGGTGTTGTGCCGCATGCTTGCGTGCGATCTGTGTTGATTTCTAGCCACATTTTCCTGAACAGGTATCATGTGTTCCAAGAGCTTTATTTTTTAAGGTATCGTTTGATTAGAGGCTTGGCCTACTTGTTTCATAATTTCTTCAATTCAAAGAGTCAGCTATCTTCTCCTAGTCAATTCTCATGCATAGCGTATTGCTAGTCAACTAAACAAGTAGTTTGATACATTATGCCTTCCTTTTGTGTGGCAGTTGATTGCTGTGGAAAATCTCACAACTAATATGGAATCCTAGAGATCTGCTATAGATAACATGTCTTTCTTTAAAATCTAATCTTTACAAGTAACTGTATGGAAACACGTGAAAATTTGCGAATCCTCTTTTAGATGCGTCAGATGGTGTTTAGGGTTGGAACGAGAAATTATACTGCATGATCATCGTTTGGTTTATTCCTATTCCAAAACGTTAAAATTAATCTCCCCTTTTCTTTTTATATATTTGCGTTTCGTTATAAGTCAAATTTCATCCATCCATGAAGTAAAAGCTCATATAGGGAGGAAAAGAAAAGAAAAGCTTCTCATGAAACCATTTAGGAATTTGGATAAATGTAGATTTCCCCCATGCAGTGTTGCAATATGGTCAAACAAAAATTAAAGCTTCTTATGAAGCATCCTTAGATCAACTTTAATGATTATTGCGTGGTGTAATCTTTTGAAGCTTTCAAACTTAGTTTCCAAAGTTTTCTACATCATATCATGTTCCTTTCTTCTTTCACTTGTGACTGATGAATGTTAGCAGCCACTGTTGTGTAGTATATATTGGTTTGCAATAGATGAACAACTTTCATTTATCATTGCATTGGGTGTGGAGGATATTCTACACAATAAGGTGGCACACTGCGCACTCAAACCCTCTTCTAAGGTTTATCAACAATACCTTGAAAAAGATAGATCATGGTTACTTTTTTTGTTCTATTCTGTCCTTTATTTTTGTTGTCTATATTCAATTGGTCTAAGATCATGAATAAAGTAACATATTATTTTCGTGTCTTGATCAGTTTTACATAAACAATTTAGTAAGTAATATTTCATACAACCTGAGGACATTTGACTAGTATACAACAATAACTAGATCTTCTTATTTATTTATTTAATTTAAATTTTATTAATTGGCAGCTGAATCTGTAGTTTAGCTTTAGAATTTTTTTCTTGATATGCCTACTTTTAGGGGTGGTGATGACTTTAATATTTGCATTTTAAGAAGTTTGTTGTAATGGATTAAGAGTATAAACTATCATGGACATGTATATTTGAGCATTGTGCTCGTTTTACAGTCAACTATTAACTGTTCTTCTAAATTTCCCATAGAGCTGCAATGAGTGAAGAAATAAAATCTCTTCCAGTAGACTCTCATTTCTAATCTTGTGTTATCCATTAATGGAGATAATTAGGTGAAATCAATTCCAAATGCAATGTGTTGGATCTGATCTTATACATCACCCGGTTGCTGATAAGTCCCCCCTACCCTGACGGCCTAATTTTAGCCTTTGTTTATAGGATATGGAATTAATGAGATATGCCTTCACTTTTGTTTTTATGTTGTTATGTGAGAAATGCATTATTTTGAAAAACATCACACATTGTTTCCATTTTTTTTTTTAAGCGGAAGAATTTTATAAAGCCATTAGAAAATGGCTGAAGATGGCACATTGTTTCCATTGTCTGGCAAGATACAATCTTGTTCCCAAGATTTTGTCTATTGTTTCGTAGATAATTTCATTACTAGTTGATTATTGTTCTTTTTTACCTTTTACTCTTTTGGCAGTTCTTTGACGGAAGCGTTCTGCATAGCTATCTTAGAAGCTGCTAGTTGTGGATTGTTGACTGTCAGTACACGTGTTGGAGGAGTACCAGAGGCATGTATCATGATAGATTCCTCCTCTCGCAACTAAAAATGCATGTTATATTGTTATTTAATGCTAGCAACATGTTAAAGCAAGTAAATTTCTGGAAATTCTAACCATTGTAGCTGATATATTCCTTCCTTCTTTTGGTATATGCTCTACCAGAGGGCGTGATAGTACTTGTAGAACCAGATCCCTATGACATGGTTCAGGGAGTTAAGAATGCCATATCTCTACTTCTAACAGTTGATCCACAAGTCATGCACAATCGGGTAAGCGAATATACTTAGGGTTTTGTTTTTCCTATCCGAAGTCTTAATTTATACCTGAAAGTCTTGAATATCTGTATTTTTACTGCTAGATGAAGGGACTTTACGATTGGCATGATGTTGCAAAAAGAACAGAGTGTGTGTACAACCGTGCTTTGAAATGCCCCAATCAGAATTTCTTCAAACGACTCCCACGGTAAGCAAATGACAGATGTATTATGATGCACGGTGAACTTTCTACTGTGATTACTTCTATACTCAGAACCACCTTTCGAATCCCAAAGACCTGAATTTGTAATTACTCATGTACACTTGGCGGATCAGCTCAGGTTGATCGAGGTCGAGCCATCCTTCCTGACAACATTATTTCTTTTATCAGGTACCTCTCTTGCGGGGGTTTGGCGAGGAAACTTTTTTGCTTCATTATGATAATCAACTTTCTGTTCTGGCATCTATTGCTGCTATAGCAAGTACTATACTACCTTCTCCTACATGTCGTATGTCATCTTGTTTTCGGGCCAAGACTTGTCATTTTCCCTCCTCTAACTCTTCATATTTCACAGCCAGCAGAGGATATTGAGGAGGTACCTGAATTTATCGTATCCGATAATCAGGAGAGACAGACTCCATTAAAGCAAGGACCAAGGGTTTAGATGACATTCTTGACACTTCAAAAAGTTTAATTTTATTGCCTCCTTATCCTTGGCAGTATTTGTATGACTTAGTACCTCAGGAATTGTTTTTTCCTTTCCCTAAAATGATCTCTTCTAGACTTGGAACTTGACAATTCCAAACAAACCTTACACCTTAATGCATGAGTTGTTTTGGTCATGCCTTCAGTGAAAATGACTTTGTTCTGGTAGGATTAATCTCAATTCGAGCATGGTTGCGCTTAAAAGAGGCGATTCTTCCGGTATGATTTTTATGTACACTAAACTCAAACATGACACCAAACATGAGTTTGTGTCCTTGTGAGGTTTGCCATCCAAATGCGCGGCTGAGCATCTGGATGGGCTCTCTGCTTTTTTATTTATTTTGGGCTATTAGCCACTTTTCTATGATGAAAAGTCAAATTGACCAACAAGTTGTCAATTAAAGCAGGCTGGTCGTTGCGGGCTCATCACCTTAGGCGGGTCGTTGACGGGTCATGCTGACCCGCTTACGACCCGTTTGACCCTAGCATTTATTTCCTCATTAAAGACCAAAACGGTGTCGTTTTGATTAATTAGATCAAAACGACGTCGTTTAGTTTTAATCAAAATGACGTCGTTTTATTTAGTTGGAATAAAACGGCGTCGTTTTGTTTAACGGGTCAATAGGTCAGAAACGGGTCGGATCATTATTGACCCGCTATTCAACGGATCACGCTAAAATGGGTCGGGTCGGGTCGACCCATTTTAACACCCCTACCAACAAGAAGTCAGTCAAAATAAGGTCTCGAAGGATCAAGGAAAGGCAGACCCATCTCTTAAACCCTAAACTTTGTTCCCTCTGTTCTCCGACGCAACAATAACCATGGTTTCTTAAGCAATCCGGATCATCCCACCACCGCAATCAACTCCAAAAATAGCCGTCGCGACCGCCAAAACCAAACGGATCCTCCACTCTCTCAACAAGCCTCCACGCTCAAAGGACCGCCACCGAAAAGTTGAGGGCCGAGGAACCCACATCCGCCTCCCTGCACTCTGCGCCGCTCGCATCTTCCAGCTCACGCGTGAACTCGGCCATCGCACTGAGGGTCAAACAATTGAGTGGTCCTCCGCCATGTACCCACCGCCGATCCCACCGCCGCCGTGTCTCTTCTAAGGGTTTTTCCTCCACCATTCGCTACTATGCCTCCTACTTCTCTCGCTGATTTTTTTCCGAGCTCGAACAACACCGATTTGGCTCCTAGGTTGTTTCTCACTTTCGCCGCTTATGAGGATTTGGCTAACATGTCTTTCACTTCATTAATGATGATGCAGTTTGCAAGGGAATGATGGTTGGTCATACTTTCCTCCCCTTTTGTTAGTAGATATTAATCAATCAAGAAATGTTCATAATATATTTTAGATTTAGGTTTAGGTATGATGAGATTAGAATTGTGGTACAGAATGGGGGCTTTTTTGGGTTTTTCTTACCTCAACATCAAAGTCAGATTCCAATTGGTGGGGTTACTATCCTGAATTTTGCGGATTGGAATGTTGCCATTTAGCTCCTTTACTCTATGGATGCAAAATTTAGCATTTTAACTAAAACAATTGATCCAACTAAGTTTATTGGTAGTTTCTTGTAATTAAATTGAAGTAGAAATTTTATGATTGAGAAAATGTAATATGGTGTGGATTCATTTTTAGGTCTCATCAATGGAGGAGACGTGCTACTATTACTTCTGCATTGCTAATATTCTGCATTACCAAATGGATTTATCATTTATATGTCCATTAGATAATGACATTTATAGCAAATTTTATATTTATCTCGTAAATGAATAGAGAGTGTAGCTTTGAATTCTCTTTACCTATCTCTTAATTTATATATCTGTCAAAAAAAAAAGAGAAGAAGAAGAAACAGGGCATTAGCTAGGGTTGTTCTGGTAATGAAAAGTCAAATTGACCAACAACAAGTCACAGTCAAAATAAGGTCTCAAAGGATCAAGGAAAGGCAGACTCGTCTCTTAAACCCTAAACTTTGTTCCGACGCAACAATAACCATGGTTTCTCAAGCAATCCGGATCATCCCACTACCGCAATCAACTCCAAAAACAGCCACCGCGGCCGCCAAAACCAAACGGATCCTCCCCTCTCTCAACAAGCCTCCACGCTCAAAGGACCGCCACCGGAAAGTTGAGGGCCGAGGAACCCTCGTCCGCCTCCCTACACTCTGCGCCGCTCGCATCTTCCAGCTCACGCCACCGCACTAAGGGCCAAACAATTGAGTGGTCATCCGCCATGTACCCACCGCCGATCCCGCCGCCGTCGTGCCTCTTATAAGGGTTTTTCCTCCACCATTCGCTGCTATGCCTCCTGCTTCTCTCGCAGATTTTTTTTCGAGCTCGAACAACACTAATTTGGCTCCTAGGTTGTTTCTCACTTCCGTCGTTCATGAGGATTTGGCTAACATGTCTTTCACTTCGTTGATGATGATGCAGTTTGCAAGGGAATGATGGTTGGTCATACTTTCCTCCCATTTTGTTAGTAGATATTTATCAATCAAGAAATGTTCATAATAGATTTTAGATTTAGGTTTAGGTATGATGAGATTAGAATTGTGGTCCAGAATGAGGGCTTTTTTGGGTTTCTCTTACCTCAACATCAAAGTCAGATTCCTATTGGTGGGGTTAGTATCCTGAATTTTGCGGATTGGAATGTTGCCATTTAGCTCCTTTAGTCTATGAATGCAAAATTTAGCATTTTAACTAAAAAAATTGATCCAACTAAGTTTATTGGTAGTTTCTTGTAATTAAATTGAAGTAGAAATTTGATGATTGAGAAAATGTAATATGGTCTGGATTCATTTTTAGGTCTCATCAATGGAGGAGAGGTGCTACTGTTACTTCTGCATTGCCAATATTCTGCATTACCAAATGGATTTATCATTTATATGTCCATTAGATAATGATTTTCACAGCAAATTTTATATTTATCTCGTAAATGAATAGAGAGTGTAGCTTTGAATTCTCTTTACCTATCTCGTAACTTATATATCTGTCAAAACAAAAAAGAGAAGAAGAAGAAACAGGGCATTAGCTAGGGTTGTTCTGGTAATGAAAAGTCAAATTGACCAACAACAAGTCACAGTCACTTCGTTGATGATGATGCAGTTTGCAAGGGAATGATGGTTGGTCATACTTTCCTCCCATTTTGTTAGTAGATATTTATCAATCAAGAAATGTTCATAATAGATTTTAGATTTAGGTTTAGGTATGATGAGATTAGAATTGTGGTCCAGAATGAGGGCTTTTTTGGGTTTCTCTTACCTCAACATCAAAGTCAGATTCCTATTGGTGGGGTTAGTATCCTGAATTTTGCGGATTGGAATGTTGCCATTTAGCTCCTTTAGTCTATGAATGCAAAATTTAGCATTTTAACTAAAAAAATTGATCCAACTAAGTTTATTGGTAGTTTCTTGTAATTAAATTGAAGTAGAAATTTGATGATTGAGAAAATGTAATATGGTCTGGATTCATTTTTAGGTCTCATCAATGGAGGAGAGGTGCTACTGTTACTTCTGCATTGCCAATATTCTGCATTACCAAATGGATTTATCATTTATATGTCCATTAGATAATGATTTTCACAGCAAATTTTATATTTATCTCGTAAATGAATAGAGAGTGTAGCTTTGAATTCTCTTTACCTATCTCGTAACTTATATATCTGTCAAAACAAAAAAGAGAAGAAGAAGAAACAGGGCATTAGCTAGGGTTGTTCTGGTAATGAAAAGTCAAATTGACCAACAACAAGTCACAGTCAAAATAAGGTCTCAAAGGATCAAGGAAAGGCAGACCCGTCTCTTAAACCCTAAACTTTGTTCCGACGCAACAATAACCATGGTTTCTCAAGCAATCCGGATCATCCCACTACCGCAATCAACTCCAAAAACAGCCACCGCGGCCGCCAAAACCAAACGGATCCTCCCTTCTCTCAACAAGCCTCCACGCTCAAAGGACCGCCACCAGAAAGTTGAGGGCCGAGGAACCCGCGTCCGCCTCCCTACACTCTGCGCCGCTCGCATCTTCCAGCTCACGCCACCGCACTGAGGGCCAAACAATTGAGTGGTCATCCGCCATGTACCCACCGCCGATCCCGCCGCCGCCGTGCCTCTTATAAGGGCTTTTCCTCCACCATTCGCTGCTATGCCTCTTGCTTCTCTCGCTGATTTTTTTCCGAGCTCGAACAACACCAATTTGGCTCCTAGGTTGTTTCTCACTTCCGCCGTTCATGAGGATTTGGCTAACATGTCTTTCACTTCGTTGATGATGATGCAGTTTGCAAGGGAATGATGGTTGGTCATACTTTCCTCCCCTTTTGTTAGTAGATATTAATCAATCAAGAAATGTTCATAATAGATTTTAGATTTAGGTTTAGGTATGATGAGATTAGAATTGTGGTACAGAATTAGGGCTTTTTTGGGTTTTTCTTACCTCAACATCAAAGTCAGATTCCTATGGGTGGGGTTACTATCCTGAATTTTGCGGATTGGAATGTTGCCATTTAGCTCCTTTAGTCTATGGATGCAAAATTTAGCATTTTAACTAAAAAATTTGATCCAACTAAGTTTATTAGTAGTTTCTTGTAATTAAATTGAAGTAGAAATTTGATGATTGAGAAAATGTAATATGGTCTGGATTCATTTTTAGGTCTCATCAATGGAGGAGAGGTGCTACTGTTACTTCTGCATTGCCAATGTTCTGCATTACCAAATGAATTTATCATTTATATGTCCATTAGATAATGATTTTCACAGCAAATTTTATATTTATCTCGTAAATGAATAGAGAATGTAGCTTTGAATTCTCTTTACCTATCTCGTAATTTATATCTATGTCATAAAAATAAAAAAGAGAAGAAAAAGAAGAAACAGGGCATTAGCTAGGGTTGTCAAAATGGGTCCGACCTGATGGGTCGACCCGGTACCCGACCCGCAATTGGATGGGTTATCTTATTCTCTGGCCTAATGTAGACGATATTCCTACGACGTCAGGTTATCTTATTCCTGATGAGGCTAAATCTCCTTTAATGGATCAAGATGCTGATTCGCCGCCCGCTAGCTAGTTTTTTCTACTTGTGTATTTTTTTCTGTGTTTTGAACTTATTGAATAAATAGTTATTTTTCTTTTGTCACTTCGCTTTGCTTCGCTGGCTTCTTTTGTTTCGCTAATGTGAAGTTTTTAGATAGCTTGTTGATCCAAATAGAGAAAAGAAAGAAGGTTTTACTACTTTTGTTTACATTTCGCTTAGTTACTTCGCTCTTTTGTTAGTGAAGCATGTTCCTTGGCCACAACAGCAGCTTCACGTTTCTCCAAGATTTCTCTGGCTTTTCTTGTTCTAGTTTCGTACTGCTTTTCTTGGTCTTCCAACTCATGAAAGCGCCTCTTCAAGGACCTCTCAAGCCCATGGAAATGTTCCTCCAGTTCTTTCCACTTCAAGTTAAGAGTTAAAGCTCGCTGACTTTCAAGTTCAGCAAATGCTTTCTGCAGTTGCTGTATCTTGGAAGTTGTAGAGTCTATGAGCGTTGCAACTGACCCAGTATCATCCATAGTAGAAAAGCTGGGGTGAGAATGAACAAATAAAAATAGGAACAGAAAGAGAGTTAGTAATTGTTGTAGACTAAAGAGAAATTATACTAAATGCTGACCATAGAAGAGATGGCATTTCTGAAATGCACAATGCATTGCACAAATCTCAAAAAGGCAACCAATTTAAGTACATGAAACTATGAAACTGAACAAAATAATAAAATTAGGAACACAAGCTGCATACTTTCCAACCCCTAAACTAGACCATGATTTGTACAGCATGCTCAAAATTTGGAAGATCAATAGGTTCGCCAGTTGCTCATATAACAGCTTGGATTGGCCACATGAACTGGATACAAATGAAACAGAAAACCCACGCTGCAAAGATTAATTAGTTGTTCTCAAGCACAGCCACCAGAACCATCCGCTAACCCACAATCAATGCTATGAAAAAGGCTTCCGGCTCTCTTGTAACATATAAGACCAGTAGTATAAGTGAGCCATTCTTGAATAATAGATTTCAGATTAAGCTGGCCAACCAGGAACCTCATAACAGCAACCAACCAGCAAGAGAACAGGACAAAATAAATCATCCCAACCAAGTATCATCATACAAGGCACTAGAAGACTGGACAATAAGTGGTAAGAAATACTTTTTCTTAAGGTGCTATAAGGGAACATTAAAGAGTTGAAATTATTCAACAATACATTGGTGCAATATACTCACCACTGACATTAATATCGGGGTCAGAAAAACATATCTACTCAGTCCCTTGGACCAAAACACATGAGTGAAACATACATATACAAGGACTACAGGATAATTCTGAAAAGTAACCTAATTTAGTTCATTGCTCCATAGACATGGTTTTATAAAATAAAAATGTAGAAAGCTTGACTTTTGAAGCCTTATACTAAATAAAACAGATGGAGTAAGGATTTACCTAATCAAATAGTCCTGAAATGGTTGCTAAGGAGCTGTAACTTCAACATTAAAGCAGCAGTGTCTGTTCAATTGAAAACTACCTCAGGTTAGTCATAACACAAGGCATATACAATGGGACAGACTCACAAAGAACAAGCTCTAAGTAATAGCTCAACAAAAGTGAAAATGAAACACCCCTCTTAGTTTCCACTTGGTACATGCCAGTATTTCATAATTTAAAGTATCATAGCCTCAATAAGTAGCTAAAGAGAACTTGATTGTGTAAGGCACTTTACTAAAACTATAGTTCTTGACTTCTATGAACAACAAAAGTTAAATGAATAAGATAGCCATAATCCATCTATGTATCAAAATCACTATGCATATATGATGTCAAATGATATGGCCTCTAACAAAAACCAGCTTATATTCCACTTCGTAAAAATTATTTCAAGCTGCATTTTATGAAAAGAGCTGAAACAAGTCCTTTGGCCCGAGATACATGTTGCAAGCAAGATGCAAATACCTAGCATTGTGGATCACTTGACTTTTAGTAAAATGAACACTGAAAATTACCATAGATTCCACGAACTAAAATTCAACAAAACCAGCACACAAGTAACAGATCGCACAGAGTAGACCACCAAAGCAACTGCAACTTTCAAGAAAATAGTACTCGCGCCACTAGAAGAAAACAAAAACAAAACAAAGAGAACGAACACAGAAAGACAACTAACCCTAACCATACAGAACATGACAAAAACGCGATTAAGCAATCATTCGGTATACACTTAAAAGCAGTTCAGAAGAATGAGCCTTCAACAAGTACATCTAAAGTCAAAAAGTCAAAACTGGTCAAATACGAGCAAAATGAAGCGGATTTTCGAGGAGAGAAAAACAGCCGATCTGGAGAGAATTTCAATGATTCAACGAAATGAGTGAAACAGGAGCAGCAACGGAGGCCATACCTGAGCGACTAAAACAAAAGTAGACAGCAGAAGCGTAGAAATCGGCGGCGAAGATATCAATCCATGACGGAATGGAGAGTGGTTGTGTGCGAGTGTGTGGCTGGCTGCTACTCCGCAATCCCTAGAGAGAGTGGGAAATTTGAGAGGGAGAGGTGAAGGTAGTGTGTGGGTGTAGCAGCCTTTCTCTTTCCTTTTGCTTTTTGTTGAGCACTCTCGTTTTTACTATTTCCAGTATGGAGTTGGGTGTCTTGTTGGCTTGTCTGGCTCGTTTAATGGGGATGGTCTTTAGTGAAATAGAGAGTGCCGCAAAATCGTGCAACGTGGGCCTTCAGACAATAAAAAGTAGACAGGAAAAGGATATGCAATAGAACAGGGAAAAAATATATTTTGGTCACTAGAAAATAGGTTAGTTTTCAATTTGTCCACCAAATAATTTTCTTTCATTAACTTCAACTAACAGTGATAATATTTATTGATGCGACTATTAAATGCTTAATCGATGCTGACATAATTTAATACATAATTAAAATATCAAGACAACATCGTTGATGTGAAAAAAAAGTATAAATTACTTTTAAGAAAAAAAAATTATTTATTTAGAAAGAGAATTACAGGGAGGTTTAGGTTTCCAAGTAAATCAAATCATTTTTTGTTGTAAAAAAGTTAAGTGGTTTAATTGAATCTGAGAAAAGAAAACTTGTCGTGTTTAACGCTTGCATAATCAAATAGTATATGAAAAGAATAAAAATTAGAAAATTGGGACTTGCCACTAGTATTAACTAGCGGTGTCGTTTTATACACAAACGGTATTACATACACGACCAGCAGTATCGCCCACGTGTAAAGCGGTGTTGCTGATCTTGTGGCTCATGCCAGACGTGCAAAAGAGTGTGGTTGTCGCGTGCTTGCTCGTGCCAAGTCTAATCTTTGTGTGATAACCTTTGTTTTTTATCCAAAACTCGCCATAGTCACCTGCCAACATGTCATAGAGGTCTCAGATGGATTTTGGTAGGTTTTAGGATTAGGACAAAACTTATTCAAACTAAAAAACAAATGGGTGAAGCTAGGGTGCAAATATGATCAATGTGTAAGATGAGCTTGTTTGACCTCAATCCCTAATTAATACTAGTCTTAATCCGTAGTCCATTGTTAGAAGTTAGAAGAGTTAAAATGGGGTGCTCACACTCTAGACAATTGTTCTACTAATGATTATAATAGTTGTAGTCTTGGATGAATTGAAATCTCGATCTTTTATTGCAAATGGATCTTACTTGCACATATGGTGTTGTGCTCATATTTTGAATTTGGTTGTGGGTGATCGAAAGCCAGAAGTTAATGCCGTTAATTTAACCACATTGCCAACTAATATGAATACCACAACAATAAAACTCCCACAGATACTACAACTGGACCAATAGAGGCAATGTGGGCTAATCCAAAGGCAAACCCACACATTTGCAACAATTGAAGTTTTCCTGGTGCAGATTATTCAATTACGAAATAGGAGTTGTACACACCCATGAAGACCAAAAGATGTCAGACCTTCCTTGAATTCCTTTAACCCTAACTTGAATCCCGCTTATATTGACAGTAAATAGACGAAAAAATGACTGAGGGAGTGAACATGTGGCTAGGGTAGGTGGTAGTTTCAGAAACAAAAACCACGAGTACACCGCAGAACGAGCAACATAGGTAGCTAGAGAATTTCGTATGCTAACGAAAGCTAAGAGCCTAGTATATCAATGCGGCAATTGAGTTGGAGAATTTTAGGGTCGAATCCTATTTCATTAATAATCTTAAATATCTAAAACATAACATCTACATGTTTTCAGGAGTTCAAGTTGAACAACATCATCAAACTGTAAGATTCTACACCGACTACATAAAAATATAAAGCAAGTATGGATCTAAATGAGCGGTTACTCACCTTAAAGAAGCAGAGAGTGAGGGGGAGCGAGGCAGCACCACCACTGTCACGACAGAAAACCACCTTGAAGTGTCGCCAATTGAAGAGAGAGATGGAGCGGCGGAAAATCGCGAGAACAGAGCAGCCGATTAGGTTTTTTCTTTTATGACTTCCTATTTTCTTTCTTCCTCTTCTTTTTCTTTTGATCACTACCTTCCCCATTACCTTCTACTTGACTATTATTGTTGTCCACACTCTCAATAATATATTCAGGTGACACCCCCTCCGAACCAACACTATCCTTCTCCTTCCTCTCTTTATTCTTTGTCTTCTTCTCCTTCTTTGAAGATCCAGCCCTATCCGTGGTGTTTTCATCCAAATGCTCCTTTCCATCTCTAGTTCCACCTAGTATGCTTTTTCTCACTACACCATCACCATCATCCTCTTACCTTTTCTCCTTCTTCCTCTTCTTCTTTAGATCGCCATCTTCCCCAACACCTACTACTTGACTGCTATTGTTGTCCTGAGTCCCAACCAAAAATGCAGGTGCACTCTCCAAAACAACATTAACCTCCTCCTCATCCTCTTTCTTTTTCTCTTTCTTTGTCATTTTCTCCTTCTTTGATGATTCTGCCCTACCCGTGGTGTTTTCATCCAAATTCTTCCTTCCATCTTTAATCTTTTTTCTACCAAATAGGCGCTCTCTCTGCACAGCATCGCCATCATCATGAAGCTTCTTGACTTTCTTCATCTTCTTCATTTTAGAAGACTCATCTTCTCCACAACTCTTCTGCCCCTCAACCTTCTGCTCAACTTTGTTATCCCCAAAGGCATTAACCAACAAAGAAGTTGTGTCAGTTTCATCTTCGCAGGTTTTCTCCTTGTATTTCTTTTTCCTATCATTTTAAGTTTTTCTCCCCGAACTGCTCACCAAACCCAAGTGATCATTATTTTGTAAGAGTATATTCTCCCCAACTTTCACACGAGCATCCTTCAAATCCCCCATAACTTCATTGTGCTCCCCACTATTTTTCCTTAAATTATTATCCTTTCTAACCTTTTGAGATTGTTTGTCATCATTCTCCCCTTTCGACTTCTTGTTCTTCTTCTTCTTCCCCTCTTTATTACTCATCTCCTCTCTCGCGCTTTCTTTCTGTTTCACCACTTCCATAGCCATGTGGACAATGATCTACCTCCCTGAAATCTCTCCACTATTTTATCGCTAACCTCTCACAAGAAGTTGAAACAACACAGAATACACGAAATAAAGTCAAATTAACTATAGGAAACCCCTCCATATTCACACTTCCTAACTCACCAGTCCATTCAACCAGGATGCCCCCAAAAACCCAACTAATATGAATACCACAACAATAAAACTCCCACAAATACTACAACTTGACCAATAGAGGCAATGTGGGCTAATCCAAAGGCAAGCCCACACATTTACAGCAATTGAAGTTTGCCTGGTGCAGATTATTCAATTACGAAATAGGAGTTGCACCCATGAAGACCAAAAGATGTCAGACCTTCCTTGAATTCCTTTAACCCTAACTTGAATCCCGCTTGTATTGACAGTAAACAGACGAAAAAATGACCGAGGGAGTGAACATATGACTAGAGTAGGTGGTAGTTTCAGAATTAAAAACCACGGGTACACCGCAGAACGAGCAGCATAAGTAGCTAGAGAAATTAGTATGCTAACGAGAGCTAAGAGCCGAGTATATCAATGCGGCGATTGAGTTGGAGAATTTTAGGGTCGAATCCTATTTCTTTAACAATCTTAAATATCTAAAATATAACATCTACATGTTTTCAGGATTTCACGTTGAACAACATCATGAAACTGTAAGATTCTAAACCGACTACATAAAAATATGAAGCAAGTATGGATCTGAATGCGCGGTTAATCACCTTACAGAAGCAGAGAGTGAGGGGGAGCGTGGCAGCACCACCACTGTCACGACAAAAAACCACCTTGAAGTGTCGCCAATTGAAGAGAGAGATGGAGCGGCAGAAAACCGCGAGAACAGAGCAGCCGATTAGGTTTTTTCTTTTACGACTTCCTATTTTCCTTCTTCCTCTTCTTTTTCTTTTGATCACTACCTTCCCCAATACCTTTTACTTGACTACTATTGTTGTCCACACTCTCAACAATATATTCAGGTGACACCCCCTCCGAACCAACACTATCCTTCTCCTTCCTCTTTTTTTTCTTTGTCTTCTCCTTCTTTGAAGATCCATCCCTATCCGTGGTGTTTTCATCCAAATCCTCCTTTCCATCTCCAGATCCACCTAATATGTTTTTTCTCACTGCACCATCACCATCATCCTCATACCTTTTCTCTTTCTTCCTCTTCTTCTTTAGATCGCCATCTTCCCCAACACCTACTACTTGACTGCTATTGTTGTCCAGAGTCCCAACCAAAAATGCAGGTGCACTCTCCAAAACAACATTAACCCCCTCCTCATCCTCTTTCTTTTTCTCTTTCTTTGTCATTTTCTCCTTCTTTGATGATTCTGCCCTACCCGTGGTGTTTTCATCCAAATTCTTCCTTCCATCTTTAATCTCTTTTCTGCCAGATAGTCGCTATCTCTACACAGCTTCGCCATCATCCTGAAGCTTCTTGACTTTCTTCATCTTCTTTATTTTAGAAGACTCATCTTCTCCACAACTCATCTGCCCCTCAACCTTCTGCTCAACTTTGTTATTCCCAAAGGCATTAAACAACAAAAAAGTTGTGTCAGTTTCATCTTCGCAGGTTTTCTCCTTGTATTTCTTTTTCCTATCATTTTTAGCTTTTCTCCCCGAACTGTTCACCAAACCCAAGTGATCATTGTTTTGTAAGAGCATATTCTCCCAAACTTCCACACAAGCATCCTTCAAATCCCCCACAATTTCATTGTGCTCCTCACTATTTCTCCTTAAATTATTATCCTTTCCAACCTTTTGAGATTGTTTGTCATCATTCTCTGCCTTCGACTTCTTGTTCTTTTTCTTCTTCCCCTCTTTATTACTCGTCTCCTCTCTTGCGCTTTCTTTCCATTTCACCACTTCCACAGCCATGTGGACAATGATCTACCTCCCTGAAATATCTCCACTATTTTATCGCTAACCTCTCACAAGAAGCTGAAACAACACAGAATACACAAAACAAAGTCAAATTAACTATAGGAAACCCCTCCATATTCACACTTCCCAACTCACTAGTCCATTCAACCAGGTTGCCCCCAAAAATCCAACTAATATGAATACCACAACAATAAAACTCCCCACGGATACTACAACTGGACCAGTAGAGGGAATGCGGGCTAATCCAAAGGCAAGCCCACACATTTACAGCAATTGAAGTTTGCCTGGTGCAGATTATTCAATTACGAAATAGGAGTTGCACCCATGAAGACCAAAATATGTCAGACCTTCCTTGAATTCCTTTAACCCTAACTTGAATCCCGCTTATATTGACAGTAAACAGACGAAAAAATGACTGAGGGAGTGAACATGTGGCTAGGGTAGGTGGTAGTTTCAGAAACAAAAACCACGGGTACACCGCAGAACGAGCAACATAGGTAGCTAGAGAATTTAATATGCTAACGAAAGCTAAGAGCCTAGTATATCAATGCTGCGATTGAGTTGGAGAATTTTAGGGTCGAATCCTATTTCATTAATAATCTTAAATATCTAAAACATAACATCTACATGTTTTTAGGAGTTCAAGTTGAACAACATCATGAAACTGTAAGATTCTAAACCGACTACATAAAAATATAAAGCAAGTATGGATCTGAATGCGCAGTTACTCACCTTACAGAAGCAGAGAATTAGGGGGAGCGAGGCAGCACCACCACTGTCACGACATAAAACCACCTTGAAGTGTTTCCAATTGAAGAGAGAGATGGAGCGGCAGAAAACCGCGAGAACAGAGTAGCCGATTAGGTTATTTTTTTACGACTTCCTATTTTTCTTTTTTATACAACGTATCCATGAACTTAAATAAACAAGAATATCTCTGAGCACCGATAAAAAAAAATATATCATCTCGAGGCTCTAGCCTTACATAAAGCCAAGTCTGAAATTTTTTATTATCACTATGCTTTGTATTCTTAATTATGGTTGAATGACTAAATATGATTTAATATTTTGTGAATTTTTTTTTTGTCTCCTTGAAATTCTCGCTCGCTCCATTAATCATTACTACACTAAAATGTTAATATATACAAAATGAAGGTTTTTTTATAATGTAACGCAGAAAAAGAAAATAATAATAAAACCATAAATTTACTGATAAAAAAAATAATAATAACAAAAGCATGGAGCCGGATGGGTGAACAAACAAGCAACGTGACAAGTTGTAGTTGTATGTAACCAAAAGGATTTTGCGAAGGGGTTCTACGAAGTGAAAGAACGTTCTGGAACCTCTCCTCACAATAAAGCTAAACCCTAGTAATAGTACTACTAGTATTAGTATTACTTTCCCTCTCAGTCTCGTTCTCTTATCCACACACTGAAAACAGAAATGGCGACTTCAAATGCTATCACTACTCATAGTGCTGCTGCTGTACATCCCTGTATTGGGTTCACTCATTTTTGTTGGAATTATGATTTTTTTTTATTGTTGTTGGTCTTTTGAAGAATTTTATTTTACCAATACAGATAAGAAAATGGATGGGTTTTGTTTGTATTTTGATGGGTTTTCATTGGTTGGGTTAACGGTTTCTTGTTCTGGATTGCTGGGCAGAGCTTGAGGAGGAGAGGGAATCAGCTGCAGAATCAAAGGGTGAATTACCGCCACTCGACCAGGAGGTTTCCAGTGAGAGCTAGTGCAAAGGAAATTGCTTTTGATCAAAAGTCCAGGGCAGCTCTCGAGGCCGGCATTGATAAGCTTGCTGATGCTTTGGGGCTCACCCTTGGTCCCAGGGGTAATTTCCTGCCTTTAAGCTCAGTACCATGTATATGAAATGAAAGTGCTGATACTTCATTGGGTTTGAAACAAGTTTGTTTCTTTACTTAGCTTGGATAAATTGCAATTCGAATACACGAACTCACCTTCATCTTTGATTCCCCCCAAATTTCAGCCGACTTTCTTCGTGTTCTCCAGAATCGATTCTCCCTCTTCGTCTTCCCCAAACCATAGAAAGTCACTCCCATTGTTCATCGTTAACGCACAAGCACGGTGGCTGCGTGCAGATTTGTTGAGGTTTTTTCTTAATCGATGTCTCTATGTGTTTGATTTGTATTTTTGTTCATTTTTAAGCGTGGATTTTTTCTGCCAGAGCTTGGAGCAGTCATAAAAACCCTAGGCTTCTTCTCAGCGAGCTAATATTGTTTCTACAGGATTGCTTTTTATTTTGGTGTTGCGGGAATTGGTGGTGAAGGTACGCCCTTTATAACCTTAATTTCCTTTTTCCACAATTTAGAGCGTTGGTTTATTGTGCTGATTTAAATTTTTGTCCATTGAAAATGTATTGGTTAAATTTTTTCCCCATGAAAATGTATTGATTTCCTCTTGATTTCTTCATCTGGACTGTTGAGGTATATAAAATCCCTTTCTCCTATTTCTCTTCCTTCTTTTTCTCCCTTTTATTGGATCTATCTTGTGCTAGATCCTGTTCTTAATTGTCAGTATCAACGGTAATCAGTTGAGCCATCTGTTGTTAGCTGCACTGCATCATTTCTTAATTACTGCTCTCTGTCCTGTTAGTTTACCATAATTTCTCTTCTTTAACAAGAGGGGAGATTGCGGATTGATTTACTTTGCTGGAATCTCGTCAATTTTTCCATCGTTGGTATGTTAATTGAAATTTCAGAAAATAGTTTTTGCTAAATAATACCAGCTACATGAATCAAATCACCTGTTCTATTTTTTGGTTTGGTTTCTTTCTCTGTTATTTGAATCCTTTTAACAGCTCAATTTGTAAGTTAGGAAGAATTTCAAATAAAATAGAATACCTGAATTTCTGCTATTTTGCATACCCTCATGTAGAATCAGAACAAAAAGAGAAGGTAAGGACTAGTTTTTAATCACCACCTGACGACTTTAAAAAGTGCTTGTCAACTCAAATCACAAAAAACACTGAGGGAGTTTCTTCCTTGTGGGACTTTGTAATGGATTTCATATGCCCTGTGATAGTTTCTTGTTTCAATCCTGTATGATACAATTCAACTAATCTCGAACTGTATTCATGGAATCCAAACAGTGGGGTTAGTCCTTGATTTATCTTTGGTTCTTCTTATTTTACTCTGTTTAAGAATTTTGTTTGTAATCCCCCCTCTCCAGCCTTTGCATACATACGAAGTAATTTATATAAGCAATATATTTATGGATTGATTTGTTTTGCATCATTGCTGATTTCTTTCAAGTTATAAACATGATGGTATATAATTTCTTTCAAGTTGCACACCATCTGTTTGATATTTTGTCTCTTTCAAAATTTGCACTTTACCTCACTTGCAAGTGTATAAATCCTAAGCTGGTTTTGGTGTATTATAGTTTTATATCGAATTTGAAAATCTCGCCCCCCCTAAGCATCGAAGGCTGGCTCCGCCACGGTGTATAATGTGTATCAAGAATATTTGCCACTAGCTTAATTATATCAAGAAAAGAAAAGATCTTGGTTCGGTGTAGAACATTAATCCAATTCAGATTTTGAAGAATTGATTTAACGAGCTTGGATGATTTAATTAAACTTCAATAGGCTGCAATTTTGGCTAGCTCACTTTTTTTTGGCCTTATTTAATATGTATAACTATTAACTATTTGCTAACGAATTGCTGGAGCTTTTGAACTGCAGCTGGTTCCTTTGATAGTGGGTATTATTGAGCCCATTGAAATTTTTGTATGTATTTAATATGTATAACTATCATGTTCTTGTTTGTTTGTATTTATCTGTTGGTTTATTCTCATATCAGACCAGATTATGTTCTTCCTTATTAGTACTAAACTGGATTTTAGATATATATAGACTTTTGAATTTTTTTTTTAGGATTAATTGACTTTTGCCGGACCTGGATTGCATTTTATCGATCCGGGTCCAATTTTTCCGGGATTGGTCCCGGACCCGGAAAAATTAGCCGGGTCGGGACCAGACCTGGAAAAGAGACCCAGATGAAATCTGGGCCGGGACTAGTCCCGACCCATTCAGGGTGGGGTCTACGGGTGGGGTCCCGGCCCCGTGGACCCGAATTGACTCCCCTACCCGTGCTTTTTGTTTCTGAATCTACTACCTACCCTGGTCACATGTTCATTCCCTCTGTCGTTTTTTCGTCTATTAACTGTCAATATAAGCGGGATTCAAGTTAGGGTTAAACTAATCCAAGGAAGGTCTGACATCTTTTGGTCTTCGCGGGTGCATTTCCTAGTTCGTTATTGAATAATCTGCATTAGGCGAACTTCAATTGCTGCAAATGTGTGGGCTCGCCTTTGAATTAGTCCACATTGCCTCTCTTGGTCCAGTTGTAGTATTTGTGCGTTTTATTATTGTGATATTCATATTAGTTGGGTTTTTGAGGCAGCCTGGTTGAATGGACTGATAAGTTGGGAAGTGTGAATATGGAGCAGTTTCCTACCGTTAATCTGACTTTGTTACGCGTATTTTGTGTTGTTTCAGCTTCTTGTGAGAGGTTGGCAATAAATAGTCAAGATTTCAGGGAGGTAGTTCATTATGCACATGGCTGCGGAAGTGGTGAAACAAAAAGAAAGCGTGAGACAGGAGACGGATAATAATGAGGGGAAGAAGAAGAACAAGAACAAGAAGTCGGAGGGGTGGAATGGTGACAAACAATCTCAAAAGGTTGGAAAGGATGATAAGTTAAGGGGCAAGGAAAGGGAGGGTAAGGATAGGCATAAGGAGGAGGAGGAGGGGAAGGAAAGGGAGAAAAATAGCAGTCAAGTAGAAAGCAATGCGGTTAACACAGTTGTGTCTGGAAATGGGGTGGGAGATCGAAAGCCAGAAGTTAATGCTGTTAATCCAGAAGGTGAACATAAAGAGGTGAAGAGGAAGAAACGAAGGAGGGACAAGAGCGGTGATTCTGTTGTAATCAACAGTGAATCTGATTATAGCAGCCAGGCTAATGAACTAGAATATGTACCTCGAAATGAGCCAGGATATGGACAACTAGAAGTTGATGCTGTTGTCACACAAGGTGGAAATAAAGATGAGAGGAAGAGGAAGAGGAAGAGACGAAAGAGGGACAAACACGGTGATGATGTGGTAAGCAACAGTGGGACTGATTGTACCAATCAAGTAGAAGGCAATGTGGTTAACGCAGATGCATCAGGAAATGAGGCCAGAAATGGACTTGAAGAAACCACCAATATGTTAGAAAAAAGAAAATCCAAGAGGGTAACCTTTTCCCAAGACGTGGAAGTTTTCCCTTCTTTTGAAGCTCCAACTGACGAGAATGCTGTTGGAATAGAGCAATTAGTGCAAGGGAAGCGATTCTCCCTTGAGGAAGATGAGATTGTCAAAGAAGCTGTTCTCAACTATATTAAGTCTTATCAGTTAGGCGAAGATGGAATAGAAAAGGTTCTGAACTGTAAAAAATATAAGCTTAAAAAATGTTGGCAGGACATAGGGGCAGCCTTACCCTGGAGGCCGTACAAGAGTGTATATTATCGGGCACATACCTTGTTTGAGGGGGATGATAACCGCACATGGACGCCTGAAGAGTGTGAACTAGTGCGGAATTTTCATGATAAACATGGAGCAGACTGGAAAACATTGGCTGGTGCTCTTGGCAAACATAGGGTTCATGTGAAGGATACATGGCGCAGAGTAAGATTGACCAGTATGAAAAAAGGAGCTTGGAGCCAAGATGAATACCAGACTCTGTTTGATTTGGTCAACACGGATCTGCGCATGAAGGCTACTGAGGTGAAGAAAACCAAGCATGGAATGCTGCGTGATAATATAAGTTGGACAGCAATTAGCACCAAGTTGCAAACTAGAACTGATGCTATCTGTTGTATGAAATGGTATGAAAAACTGGCATCCCCTATGGTAGCAGATGGTAAATGGTTCGACACAGATGACTACCGCTTGTTGATTGAGCTCTATGATTTGGATGCTTGCTGCATTGAAGATGTGGACTGGGACAATCTCTTGGAACATAGACCGGGGGACATTTGCCGGAAAAGATGGAACCAAATGGTCAGACACCTTGGTGAGCATGGAAACAAACCATTTTCGGAGCAAGTTGAAGTTCTCATTAACCGGTACTGCCCTGATGTGCTGAAAGCAAGAGAGGCTTATAATAGCAACACTGCAGAAGATTGATGCTGTCGTTGCACCTGCCTTTTCTTTTTTTTTCTTTTTTTTGCACCTGCATACCATTGTGATAGGACTTATTAGCTGTTGTGTCACACAAAACCTCTTCCTGGCTGATCTGCCTGTTATTTTTCCTCTCTTTGTGTGCACTTTGTCCACAGTGTCTGGTAGTTGTTTTATTTCAAGAATTATCATGTAGGAAAGCATTTGGAAACCGTACTGCCATTTTAAGTAGTCGTGCTTGAACAAAGTTAAACAAATTTCCCTCCCCCGTCTATGTTACTTCTGATAGAGAATGTATGCACATTGAAGATATTTGCAGCTCTTTTATCCTCTTTTTAAAACTGTGTTGTAGAAGTTAAACTATAATGAAAATGCTATTGCTCTATAGATTGTCTTGGATCCCAAAACAGGGCAACCTGTTGTTTCAGTAAGCTTATTATACACAACATAAAACACATTTTTTTGGCGCGTAAGATCTATTGAATCAATACTCAAAAGGCAAGGCATTTGATCAGGGTCACGTATTTAGGAACGAGTTCTCTTTAACATCAAATGTAGATCCCAAATTTTTTTGTCATGTGGATATGGACCATTAAACCGCATGAAATTTAACCAGCTCCTAGGCTGCATGTTTGAGTGGCCTCAAATCTAATCTTCTAAGCTGTGTGATGGATGGCATGGCAAAGCCCATCAACTTTATTTTTGATTCCTGTGTTCTTGGAGATGCAATTGTGTATATCTGTAGAAGAATAATCTGTCTACTTACATCTGCTTTTTGTTGGTAATGATATACTTATTTTAAAGCTGGTTTGCCTACCTGATGTTTCATGTTCTAGTTCTAACTCCCTATGCTTGTGGCAAAATAGGATATGGAGCTCCGTAAAAGGGCTAACACTGTCCTGGCCTATTTAGCCCCATCCGGAAGATCTGGCTTTGAAATTTTGGTTAGTCACAAGTTTCCTGGAGATGCAAATTTTCTTCTGTTGATTTTGCAAGCGTTGGTTTCAGAAATGGATGTAGAAGTGTCTGCCCTTATGGAGCCAGCTGAAACTGTAAAAGCAAGGAAATTGGACGCTTCTTATCTTTACACGGGAATATATCTTACTTTTAGTGCTCTTCTGTTCACTTTTCTTAATGCTATCATTTGCGTTAGCAGAGAGTTATTCTGTACTGCGCTGATTCCTTCGGGTTTCTACATGCAGGACTTTGTTTATGCGTGAGGCACTGATATTACTTAATAGACTTGTGTCCAACTCTGCGTATTCATCTACTGTCTTGCGACTGCTAACATCAAGTAGGGATATTGCTGGTTTGACCGTTGACGTTGCTAGCAGGTTATCCCAGAGAGACCATAGATTGAGACAACCAGACAGTCTTGCACGGCAAATGAGAGAATCAGAAATTATTGACTTGGCTCCAGTGTTCAAGAAAACGGTTTTTGCTTACCTAGGAGATTAGATATCATAGTGTACATGTTCGTATCACATCAGAATCAACTGTAGATTGTTTTTGTATGCCCATTTTTGCTCAAGAATAGCTACCAAAATTTTGTAGGATCTCCTCCCAGAAAAAAATGTCTGCTGTCTAACATTTGGAAGGGAAGTGGAGAAAAATTTGAGGAGGTAACACATGTTTTGCGGTGCTGGCCCTAATGCCAAAACCAGATCAGCTGGTCCAAGAGCCAAGACTATAGAATCTCTCTAGGGCACCTAAGTGGATCTCTCTTCTCATTGAGAGATTGCTTACTGGTCTTGAAAGATTCTGTATCGGGCGTTGGTCATATGTTGTAACTTTGTAATAATCATAGATTTAATATAGTAATATTCTTCTGAGTTCAGTTCCAATCTATTAATTCTTACTGTTTCCAATCTTGGACTGATTTTTTTGTGCTTGTTGTATATATTGTCATAGATAGACAGCAGAAGTAATTAAGGAAATTTCTTTATAACAACTTCAATACTCAGCAATGTGTGTATCTGTATCTCCATCTGTCTGTCTGCTTCTGATATTCAAACATTGAATTGCTTGGCAAGTTGCTAAACATTTCCTTCGATCTTTAGCACCAACGGGTGCTTTTACTTTTCTTCCCTGATAGTCAAATGAAAGTGAGAGGCAGAGCAGGAAAGTGCAGCTGATGGTGACGACTCAGTTTGAAGTAGCTTTTACTGCAAGCAAAGGATCATTGACCAAACTTCACTAATTTTGCTGACAAAATCGGAAAGATTAGTGGTAAGGAGGGACCCTACTGAAAATAAACTATATAGCAAGTAGTCCCCAACTAAGAAGAACCAAATCTAAATGGAGTAATTAATCTGAAAAAACTAGAGAAAAAATGGCAGAGAGTGCCGTGCATTTTCTGCTAGATAAGTTGGCACCCCTTTTCGAGAATGAGTTGAGATCGTTAAGAGGGGGCGCGAAGAAATTGTGTTCATGAGGGGAGAGCTCGAGCGAATTAAGGCCTTCCTAAGGATTGCAGACACGATGGAAGATAGCGACGAGGAAGTTAAAGTGTGGGTTAAGCAGATAAGAGATGTTGCTCATGATGCTCAGGACGTTCTCAATGGATTCACAATTCTCAGCAATCATGATCATGGCAGTGGGCTCTATGGTATTTTCCATAAGATGTCCTGCTGCGTTAAGAACATGAAAGCTTGTTAACGGGTGGTCTCAGAGATAAAAGAGATCAACACGAGGATCAGAAATAGCTCCGAAGGGCACAGGAGGCTGCACCAGAAGTTCTATGTAGCTGAACAAGCTGGCTCGAGCTCCAATTCTGCTGGAAACTTATGGCAGGACAGTCGCGGCGATGCACTTCTTCTAGACTTTGCTGATTTGGTGGGAATTGACGAGCCTAAAGAGAAGCTAGTTGGTTGGTTGGCTGTTGGTGGATTAGGCAGGAAAGTACTTTCACTAGCTGGGATGGGAGGGCTAGGGAAAACAACCTTGGCCAAGCAAGTGTATGATGATGCCAATGTGAAGAAACATTTCGGCGTACGTGCCTGGATCACAGTTTTTCGTTCTTATAAGATGGAAGAACTCCTTAAAGATATTGTTCAACAGCTCTTCGGGGCAGACAGGAAGCCGGTTCCCAAGGGCATGGAAAGCATGAACAGTAGTTAGCTGAAAACAATCATTAAGGAGTTGCTGCAGAAAAGAAGGTACCTCATTGTCCTGGACGATGTGTGGCACTTAAATGAGTGGGATGCTGTGAAATATGCCTTGCCGTCTAACGGTTGTGGCAGTCGGGTCATGCTTACCACACGAAATGCTGACCTTGCCTTCACATCGCGCATCAAAACAGAAGGCAAGGTAACTTGGAGCCCCTGCCTCTAGAAGAGTCCTGGATTCTTTTCTGCAGGAAAACTTTCCGGGGAAAGTCATGTCCCCATCATTTGGAGGATATTTGTAAGAATATCTTGAGGAAGTGTGAGGGACTTCCTCTTGCAATTGTTGCAATCAGTGGTGTTTTGGCATCTAAAGACCACCGAAGGATCGACGAGTGGGAAATGGTTCGTCGTAGCTTGGGTGCTGAAATTGAGGGCAATGATAAACTCATGATTTTGAAGAAGGTACTAACACTCAGTTTCAATGATCTGCCATACTATCTAAAGTCATGCTTTCTTGTACTTGAGCATTTTCCCCGAAGATCATCTAATTGAGCACACGAGGCTCATTCGCCTGTGGGTAGCTGAAGGACTTGTGGAAGCAAAGTACGGAAAGGAACTAGAAGATGTTGCAGATCTGAATGAACTCTTAAACAGATGCCTGCTGCAAGTGGCGGAAACAAGAAGTGATGGAAGGGTCAAAACATGCCGTCCCCATGACCTTCTACGAGAGATCAGCATTTCAAAGTCAAGAGACCAGAACTTTGCAGTCATAACTAAACAACAGAACGCAATATGACCAGACAAAATACGGTGCCTATCGATACACAATACGTTGAGAAATGTATAGAAAAACATGCGTCTCCCAGATGCCTTCTTTGTTCATGTTTGGGGTGGTGGAAAAGTTGTCCTTAAACACCTTGTTTCCTAGTGAATTTAAGTTGCTGAATGTGTTAGATATGCAAGGCACCCGCCTCAAAAAGTTTCCGTTTCAAATTACCAACCTATACCATCTAAGGTATCTGAGTCTCAAGGAGACCAAGGTAAAAACCATTCCGCGCTCCATAGGCCATCTTCAAAACCTAGAAACCTTGGATCTAAAGCACACCTATGTCAGTGAATTGCCTGCAGAGGTCATGAAGCTCCAATGACTTCGCCACCTTTTTGTGTACTGCTACGAATTTGAATCTTATGCACACTTCCAGTCAAAGTACGGGTTTAAGATAGTTGAGAAGATAGGAGAGCTGAAATTCCTTCAAAAACTATGCTTTATTGAAGCAAACCATGGTGATGAAAACATAGTGAAAGAGTTGGGAAAGTTGACACAACTGAGAAGGCTAGGTGTTTGTAAAGCTCTGAGAGGAAGATGGGAAAGCTCTATGTGAATCCATTGAAAATCTTAGCAACCTGCGCGCTTTGTCCCTGGTTTCGGAGGAAGAGGATGAGATTCTTGATCTTCAGCAGCTGTTCTCTCCTCCTCCATACTGTGTTGTTACACACAAAAAAGGAGGGGTAAATAAACCCTAACAAAGATTACCAATTTGAATAATCTACTCTACATGTTTTTAAAACAGTTTCAGGAACATGTTTCTTCATTCATCATCAGAGTTGAATGTTGTTTTCTTAGCATTTGGAGCATCTGCAGATATTTCTCTGTAGTGAGGCCCATACAGTTTTGACTCCTGCAAGGATAAAAGATGGTGTTAATGAGTAGGTCATATATTGCACGCGGTGGTCAGAAACGTCACCAAGAACATAGACACATTCCGCATTCAATTTTAGCTTAACCCTAGCTTTTAATTGTGTTCTAGCCATCTGCTCGTGTAACAAGCATTTGCTCAGACATAACAATGCATGAAAGACTCGGAAACCAAAGAGAGAAACATTGTTTAATTTAAAATTTCACCTAATAAAAAAGTTTGGAAAAGATCTCATCAGGAGTGGGGGATTAGGGGTGAGAAGAAGAAAATACCTTTTTCTTTACGTGCGTGCCAAACTTGTCCTGCTTCTCTGAGAATGTTAACCAACTCGCCAGAGAGTGCCTAGAATAGCCATTAATTGTTATTAAAAAGGAGGTTTACCAAAAGATACCATAACATGTAGATTTGCCCAAAATTTTAAGCAAGACTTCTATGAATATCAATACCTTGTTATGATGTGTGAAAAAAGTGTGAGCAACTCCCTTTTTACCGGCCCTACCGGTCCTCCCAATTCTATGGACATAATCCTCACTAGTCAGTGGAAAACTGTAGTTGATCACAACTTCAACATCTGGAACATCCAGCCCACGAGCAGCCACATCAGTTGCTTCCTGCAGGTATAAAAATGTTAGACGACATCAACAGAACTAAGCCCATCAACAATGACCAAGTGAAAAAGAGCATGAGAAAATTGCATTGAATGGGCTTAAAAAGGTGTCAATCTTAAGATAACAAAATTCTCATGTGAAAAACTGGGGACAAGTTAGAGTGGTAGAGACTCATTCATTATCGGCCTGATAAACACTAATGACAGCCTGCAAATGCAATAGTGAGAGTAAATAGTGAACTTGAATTGGTTGATCTCAAGCCAGAATAGGGTGCCGCCAATTGAAGGGTTGAAACAGATACATGTGCCCAACCTGATCTAGGTCGTGTATCCAACCCGATCGTTTGGGTCTGGCTTAAACATTTTAACTTATTTATCATAAATGAACAAAAGTTCATTTGTTTTGAAATGTTTGGAAGGAAAATTTAAAGGTGATTACCACCAAAGTGGCCCTAGAAATCAGACTAGCAACCATCATCAAAACAAAGGTCCAGATTGAAAGGACCACAGAAACAGTACAGTGCCTCCAAACTCAATGCTTTCCTCAATGGCCACATATATATTAAGGATAAAGAACCTTAAGTTGTTAGCGTACCATCAAAGGACAGCTGCCTTTCTTGAATAGTGACAAGGCCTCCGTTCGTTGAGCTTGAGCCTTAATACCATGTATAGAAACAACCTTCCAAACCCCAGAATGGTAACTAAAAGACAGAATAACAGAAGGAAAAAAAGTATGAAAAATTCAGGAATTGTTTTCCACCAAAAAAGGCATACAGCCAAAACATGCTGACTTGATGAATATGAAAACAAACCCAAACACTAAAAATAAGCTACCTTTTTGACAGCATTCCATCAAGACGTTGAGCCTCCTTCTGGTACAAAGCAAAAACTAACACTCTGTTCCTGATCACATGTATAATTTATAATCAAGTCAGACATGCTCCAACCGAAAGTTGGAATTCCAGGTTCCCAAAGCCTGACAAAGAGTTGGAAGAATCCAAAGATTGCTATAAATGCACAAAATTCTTTACAGTCTAACAACTAAGAAGTGATGCAGAAGCTATCTTCAAAACAAAGGGTAAAATACATAGGTCATATATAGCGACTGATACCTTTTGGATTTGTGATATTTCTCTAGCAAAGCAACTAAACGTTGATCACGCTCACTATCATCCAAGAACTATATTCATAGGAATCATAGCATTAAAATAAGTGAAACTATATCTCCACAAAACATAAAAATATAGTTATCATAAGAGAGTTGTGAAGACCTCAACAATCTGCATCACGTCGTGGTTGGCTGCAGTGTCCTCTGAACCTACAACCACCTAAAAGACCATTTCCTTTAGAGGCAATAGAAAACAACAGAAATGCTGGAATGGAAATATACGCAAAAATTCAATACCTTCACGGGATTTGGGTCCATGTACTCCTCAGCTAAATTATGAACATCTATAGGCCATGTAGCACTAAACATTATCATTTAGCGTGCTGCACAGGTTTATCAAAACAGTCAGATAAGGTGCACAACAAACTATAAATGAATATTTAGGAAGAACGAAATATAACTGGAATGTTATCAAAGCATACTTTATTACAACCTTTCAGATATAAGGGTGTGCTTACAATTAGCGTTTGGTAAGCAAAAATAGCTGTCAGCTATGTGACTTCAAGACAAAGCTAGGTTAAGAGGTGGATCTACTCCACAGATGCATTCATCATCTCTTTTAATAGCGAGAAAAAAAATAAAGGAAAGAAAGAATGCATGCAAGAGATTGAGTTCAGTCCACCGGAGACATTTCTAAGATCCTTAGTTTCTTCTTGGAAAAAAGAGTGCAGTTCTCATACTGGACAAGTTCGCCATTTATTTCCATAATTAAATGTAAATGAATAATCTAGAAACTTTATCACGTACAGTGCTCAATCTAGAGCGGACTTCCAGCCTGAATCCCATGTCAAGCATTCTATCTGCTTCATCAAGAACCTACAGAAGTTAAAGTCAACTTTTCTGGTCAATTTTCCAAAGAGATAAAGGTCTCAATATATATTTTTAATTAGAGCAAGAACAATTATGAACTACACAAAAGCACAATTAATGATACTAGCAATCAATGTGTTTATATCATCTATCAGTGTCACTTTAACATACAACCACAACTCCTAGGACTGCGGTAAGCGATTACTTTTTCAATCAGACTTCCATTAGAAGCGATTGCCAACCTTCCTGTTTACAGAATGAAGGAACAGAGCCTATTCCCAGTCTGAGTCCTATTACTTATTCAACTATATTTGTAGTGCATAAAGCACATGCAGCTAAAATAAAATTACATGGTAAATAGCCCATTAAGGAAAGGAAAAGGTACAATCACATAGTTGCCTATCTTGCTCTCACTCGGGAAAGCCAACGAAATGAGTATAAGCAATGGACCATAACTAATTAGAAAGTATCCTCATACCACAAAACACGACAACAACAGAAGTCATAATTAGCATAAGGCTTAACAAGTACTTTCTGCTTACCACAAATGAGACATCCATAAGGTGGCAAACATTCATCTCAATAAGATCCTTCAAACGACCAGGGTTACCAATGACGATGTCCTAGGAGTAACAAATAAAAAAAAAATAGCTAACTGTCACTGTAACGTAGCAGATACAAAACACACAGGAACGCAACTATCATAAATCACAGATCTTTAGAGGGAAAACAGTCACAACTGATGTATCTTATCTAAAATAGAAGACAAAGAAAACCAACAATATCAAGCTTCTCTCTTTCTTGACCTAAGATGATGACAACCAAAATGATAAAAGTAGGAGTAATGCAACCCATGCCAAGAAACGCAAAAGGAATAAGTTACTTTGAGCAAAATCATACAATGCTACAGCTGGCTATTGTGTGAGCATAAAACTTCATTCCTATTCAGTGCACCTGTAGGGATTTAAGGCACATAATGATGTGGTGCACAAGCATATGGCACTGAAGAGATTGCCTATCAAGACCATGTTATCACTTAAAAGTAAGATAAGTAGGAGTAATGCAACTCATGCCAATAAAAAAAACGTACGAAAGAGGTGGAGAAAATAAAATAGAATTGGAGGAAACTAACAAAATGCAAGTCAAACAGTGAAGAAATTTAAAAACAAACTGTTTCCTTGCTTGGTTCTGCTATAGTAATGGTAGTCAAGGAGTAGTAGCAATCATAACAAATAAAGGAAAATATATGCAACCCGAGATGACACCAATTTGTAACCTCGGACAAGAAGACAAAACTAGAAAGATGACAATTGCATCATTTGAGGTGCCAAGCAAGACCCAAAAAAATTAAATGAGAGGCAAATAAAATAGAATTGGCAATGTCTCAGTAAACTGAAAACTATCTATATCACCAACCCCAATTAAAATAAATAAATCACCATAGTCACTAAAGTTACAAGGAGATATGGAAATATCGTACAACTCCAGCCTTCAGTTTAGAAATCTGTGGTCCTTTCGAGGTCCCTCCATATACACAAACTGATTTCACCCCACAAGGTTCACCAGCATCCAGCAGAACATCAGAAATCTATAACCAAAAAGACATCCAAGAAACCACCCCTTGGTCAAGATACAACTTTCAATCATTATGACATTAAATATAGTATTATAAAGGCTGAGAGTAGAAATCTCAAAGTAAATAGAAAAGAAAAGGGAATAGGGGCAACTGCATTCGATAAAAACATATACAAGATGCAAAAGCACTCCCCAAATCGCCAGATTTTTCATTGTTGCCAAGAACAAAATCTGATTTAAAGAAAGTAAAAAGATTAAAAGGATGAACTAGTTACATAACTCTAGTTAAAAAGTTATCTTGCTGTCAGACCAAAGTTGTGAATGTGATTGAGAGCAACTTACTATTGATGTTAAACTTACTAGTTAACCTAGACAATGGTTCCTCATATGCAACCACACAATACAACCACATAATAGGATTTGTTTCATTTGGAAAGTAAGAGCATTTACTAAATACAACTACCTTTCTGTGACCAATTATGTTTATTTCACTGAAAAAATAAAAAATAAATGTCTTTATACAGAAAAGGAGGAAGAAAAGCAAAGAGATACATACTTGATCTGCTAATTCTCTAGTGGGTGCAAGCACAAGGCAAAGAGGATTCACCCTCCCCCTTTCTCCTGTTCAAAACATGCATTATTGCAGGTATACCGTAAGCCAAAGTCTTACCTACATTACAAAAATCACAAAATAAAATCAGACTCAAACTTCATTTTTCATCAGCAAAATTAGACTTCTCAAAATTGAAAGCTTGCATTGCTGCAAAACAACCTGCAGAAACCTCAATAAGAAGTGAATTACCAACCTGAACCAGTTTTTGCAATCCCAATAAGATCACAACCATTCAACAGGAAAGGCCAGGCATTAGCCTGAATGGGAGAAGGACTCTTGAAAGTCTTGCAACACTCCAAAATATTATCCGGTAGCTTTGCATCCTCAAAAGATTTCAAAGGAGCATACTTTGGTTGATCAGCATCCTTACCAGTAACTGCCACTCCCTCTTCAACACTAGCTTCTTCTGTTGCTTTCCCGTTTTCAACCGTCACATGGGTTTCTTCGGCTGGTTCACCATTTTTTTCCTCATTCTTCTTCTTATCCTTCTTCTTCTTCCTCCTCCTCTTCTCATTGCTTGGAACCTCAATTTCTTCGTTCGTTTCCTTCTTTTCCTCGAGCTTTCTTTTCAGGCTTGCTCCGTTTTGTTCCTCAAATTCAGCTTCTTTTTCCTTTTGCTTATTCTTCTTTTTATGGATTTTGGTTTGCTCCTGCTGGGCAGTTAGTTCTTCGACAACATTGGCTTGCTGGAGCTTTTTACCCATGGCTACTGGAAATTTCTGATACGCAGAAAGCAAAAACCAACGCCAAAAAGTTTCAGGAGAACGAGAACGAAGGTTATTGTTAAATTTTTAGGGTTTAAGAAGGTAAACATTAGGGTCTCGTGTTTCTCATATTTACCAAACCACCAACATGCCCAAGCCCTAGTCCAGGCCCATGAAAAATCCTGGATTTTGCTCTAATTAGTTAGTGGGCTCCACTTTACCAGGTGATGTAGAACGAGCAATCTCATTTAGGGTCTCTTTGGCGTTCCGATTCTGTGGGAAAAAGTTCGGTGGAAAAAAATTGGGTGGGAAAACGACTTTTGGGAAACGGAGTGTGCTGTTTGGTAAAAAAATTAAAAAGTGCTGTGAGATACCTGAGGTGTTTGGTAAAAAAGTTGGGTGGGAAAACATTGGAGTGTAAACCCCATTTTCAAAAAATTAATAAAAATAGAAAAAGTGGATCTAAAATTACTTATCTTGAGATAAAATTTTTATTGTGGTAGTTTTTAATTTATTTTGTTGGTTATATAAAGTAAAAAAATTAAAATGAAATGAAAAAGAAAAAAAAAAGAGAGAGAAGGCCAACTCAGGTTGGCTGGCTGGAGCAAAATGCTCCAGCGCGAGGCAAGGCAAGGCAAGGCCAATTGGCCTGGCCTTGGAATTGGGCTTCTAAAAGAAGCCCAGTGCAATTTTTTTCCCAAACACCCAAACCTCCGTTTTGGGTTGAGAAAAGTTGGGTTGGGTACCCAACCCTCAACGCCAAACGACCACTTAGTTGGTGAAAGCACCGAAGATGATGAATCCACCTTCTTTGGAAATTTGATCAAACTGTCATTAGAAAAGCGTTATTTTAAATGAGCTTGCTTTTAAGTTTATTGATGTTAAGAGATTTAGGTAATTTATGGAGGTTGTCTAACCCAGGTTCCAAATACATTATTAAATACTCCTTCCGGTTTTTTTTAAACGACTTTTACTATTTGAGCACGCATATTAAGGATGTCGGATGACTCACTATTTGAGACAATTTTGCCCCGAATTTTTTCTCGGACGTAAGTTAAGGATTAACATACGTTTGAAAAAAAGTACGAAATTTTTTGGGGTCAAATAGTGAATCATCCGGCTTTTTCGATATACGCGCCCAAATAGTAAGAGTTATTTAAATAAAACCGGAGGGAGTAATTTCTAAGAATATTTTCTAGAACTATGTTAAGGATAAAAACCATTTTGAAAACACATTTCAAAATTCATGTGATCATGTTTGTTTGGCCACGGACACATGGACATCAATCCAATGAAACAACTACATGTGTATTACGGCTCATTTTATTGATAAGGACTAGAAATTGGACAAAAAATTATCATTTTTTTGTCCAATTTCTAGTCGTAAGAGTCAGGCGATTGCTAGAATGATTGAGTGGTGTTTGAAGGATTAGGGAATAGAGACGGTTGTAACCATCACCAAAGATAATGCATCTAGTAATTATGTAGTTATTTCACACTTAAAAAGGAAATTTAATGCAAAGAACAATACTATTTCTAAATCAAGATACCTTCACATGAGTTGTGTTGCTCATATAGTCAATCATATTGTTGTTGATGATGTGCATGAGTTGGGATTGTCCGTCTCAAGAATTAGGGCAACGGTTAAGTATGTGAGAAACTCCCCGCCAAGGCTTGCAAAATTTAGAGTGTTCAAATTGACGGAATTACATGTAAGCTTAAGTAAGTTCTTGATGTGTCAACTAGGTGTAATTTCACATATACTATGCCGAAAACTACTAAAAATTATGAGAAAATATTTAAAAAATTTAAGGAAGTGGATTCTTTTTATAAGAGTGATCCTAATGCGGATGATGGAGTGCCTACTTTCTTGATTGGATCAATTCTAGGAAATTGATTAAATTTTTGCGTAAGTTTTATGAACTTACTTTGAGAGCCTTCGGGTCACTATATGTAACTTCAAATACATACTTTAGGGAAATTTCCATATTTTTTTTAGTTTTGAAAGAAATGATGGAAAATGGTGATCTTCAATTGAGGAGAATCATAATTAGTATGAAGGAAAAATATGACAAGTGTTGGGTATAGTTTGGTTTTGGGTTTGAGTTTAGTTAGCTGGGCCGGCCCATTAGAGGCAGCTAGGCTGCTGCTGGAGTTAGTTTGGGTTTGGTTAGTTCTCCTTTAGTAGATGCTTCGGTTGTGCCTAAATCTTAGCTGAGTGTTGTTTGGTATCGGTGGTGCATTAGCGTTTCATTCTATGGTATGATTAGCTTCCTTGGCACTATTGTGGTGTTTTTAAGGTGTTATTTAAGTATCAACGAGATGACTTAAAGTAATTTTTTTAAAAAAAAATATCATTCGATCACAAACAAGCGCGCGGTATTGTGTAGATCTTGAGTTGATCTCTCAACCTAATCATCGCTCTACTCTCGCGGTTGTCTACCACTCCATCTCTCTCTTCAATTGGAGACAACTTCAAGGTGATTTTCTGTCGTGACAGTAGTGGTGCCGCCTCGCTCCTCCTCACTCTCTACTTCTGTAAGGTGAGTAACTGCGCATTCAGATCCATACTTGCTTCATATATGGATGTAGTCAGTATAGAATTTTACAGTTCATGGTGTTGTATTTTTTTTTTATAAAAGTTCATGATGTTGTTCAACTTGAAATCTTGAAAATATGTAGATGTGATGTTTTAGATATTTAAAATTATTAATTAAATAGGATTGACCATAAAATTCTCCAACTCAATCTCCGCACTTGATATACTAGGCTCTCAGCTCTCGTTAGCATACTCATTTCTCTAGCTGGTTATGTTGCTCGTTCTACCGTGTGCCCGTGCTTAGGGCTATCAACTGGTCCTGGAGACCCGAACCCAAACCCAAGTTTTTTCAGTCCCGGTCCCAAAAATTTCTAGTCGGGACAAACCCGACCCTATCGGGATCGAGTCTCGACCCAGTGAGACCCGGACCCGGTCAGATCTAACCCGACTAGATACAGACCCGAGGTCCATTTACTAAACCGGGTATGAGATTGGGCTTCTTTCTTTTCCTTTATGGGTTTATTGGTGTGGGCATATTTTCCTATATTGGCCTCCTAATTAAAAAAATAAACTTCTTCACCTCATGGTAGGGTTGAACCCTAACTTCTCATTCTCTGAACTTCACCCTCATCGACACCATCACACTGCACACATCCATTCTCATGCCATTTATTTACCATGTGATAGAGAACCAAGTTTGCAATTGACCACGCATGATCCTTTCTTTCTTGAACATGAAAACTACTTGATTGACAATTTTGTGTCATGCGCAAAAACTTCTCAATTGCACTTCATCAAGTATGATCCTTTCTTGTTCAAGCATGATGTAAATCGGCCCGATGACTACTTGATATGTGTCCAAGAACCTACCTTAAGTGTCGTCAAGCATGAGAAGTACTTGTGTGAAAATTTTGTAGTATGTTTAAAGCCCCTAATTTGTATTTCATCGAGTACGACCCCTTCTTGCTCAAATATGACAATTTTTGCGACTTTATGTGTAGCTTGCGTGATTTGTTATATGTTGTTCACACCCGGAATCCATAAATGTTTTGCATGAAGTATGAAAACAATTATATGGTTCAAACTTGTTGAAAACTATTTGGTTTAAAGACTACAAAGAGTTGTATTTCATTTTGTGTCGATTGCTTGGTATTCCGACTTATTTTGTGCATGTATGTGTGGCTCAATTTTCTTGGATAATCATTATGAGCCGAAAAGAGAAAATGCTCAACTGTTTACGTAGCTTGATAAATTTTGATATCGTCTACACCCTTTATGATGTCTTGAGAACCAATGTGCATAAATGAGAATCAATGTGTATAAATGCGTATCTTCCTCCATTCATCCATTTTTTCTACTGTTTTCTTATTGGTTTCGTGTGTTAAATTCTAGAGCTAGATCCTCTATTAGTAACACGTCATTCGGCCCTCACGTCGGGGGTCGGATCACGTCAAACAATCTCAAAAGGTTGGAAAGGATGATAAGTGAAGTAGGGATGACAATTGGGCGGGTATGGAGTGGTCACACCCATAAATTTGCGGGTAATCCTTACCCTCACCCATATCCATATGGAGCGGGTAAAAGAAGAGTAATTGTACCCGAAGATACCCGAAAGTTTGGTTGAGTTTTAAATTTCAATCAAATTAATATATAAAAAAATTCAATTTAATTTAATAATAATATCACACAATAATACGATACACTAATCCAACTTGAAAAAAAAGGAATGAAGAAGAAGCCAATGTCATGCTTCTTTTAAGCTTCAAGAAAACATGGTTTGTATCTGTTCTCCATCTGCCAATAAATTTGGTTGAAGAAGATATTATTGTTACGGTCATAAATCTGAATCTTGTTGAGATCGGTGGAGGAAAATTAGTGAAGAGATTGAAACTTAAGAAATTGTAGGAGGCGACGACGAATGCTACTGAAAAAAAAAGATTCTATTTTCTAGGGTTGTTACCGAAGTCCCAATTTGGAGTTTCCAAGGGTTGCTTCATTTTTTTTATTGAATAGATTATATATTAAAATATTATATATATATTGCGGGTATTTCGTGCGGGGATTGGAGCGGGTAAGCACTATTCATACCCACATCCATACCCGCACTTTGCCGGTTTGGGTATATCCATACCCGCAAAATACCCACAATATGTGGGTAATACCTTGCGTAGATCTTGAGTTGATCTCTTAACCTAATCGCAGCTCTGCACTCGCGGTTGTCTGCCGCTCCATCTCTCTCTTCAATTGGCGACATCTTCAAGGTGGTTTCCTGTCATGACAGTGGTAGTGTCGCCTCACTCCCCCTCACTCTCTGCTTCTGTAAGGTGAGTAACTGCGCATTCAGATCCATACTTGCTTCATATATGGATGTAGTCAGTTTAGAATCTTACAGTTCATGGTGTTGTATTTTTTTGATAAAAGTTCATGATGTTGTTCAACTTGAAATCCTGAAAACATGTAGATATGATGTTTTAGATATTTAAAATTATTAATTAAATAGGATTGACCATAAAATTCTCCAACTCAATCTCCACACTTGATATACTAGACTCTCAGCTCTCATTAGCATACTCATTTCTCTAGCTGGTTATGTTACTTGTTTTGCCGTGTGCCCGTGCTTAGGGCTGTCAACTGGTCCTGGGACCCGAAGACTCGGACACAAACCCAGGTCTTTTTTCGGGACCGGGACTAGTCCCGGACCTAAAAATTTCGGGTCGGGTCAGGACAAACCCTACCCTATCGGGATCAGGTCTCAACCCAGCGAGACCTGGACCCAGTCGAGTCTGACCTGACCAGATACAGTCCCGAGGTCCATTTACTAAACCAGGTATGAGACTGGGCTTCTTTCTTTTCCTTTATGGGTTTATTGGTGTGGGCTTATTTTCCTTTATGGGACTCCCAATTTTTAAAAAAAAAACTTCTGCACCTCAAGGTTGGGTTGAACCCTAACTTCTCATTTTCTGAACTTCACCCTCATCGACACCATCATATTGCACACATCCATTCTCAGTCTCACTGTGTACACCCTATTCTCCTCCATCGCCGCCACACATAATCAGTTGTCTTGTTCTCCTCGCGTCCTCCTTGCCTCTGAGTAACTTTTCCTTCTCTCTCTTTCGTTTTTTTTCCTTTTTCTTTGCTCATCTATTTTCATGTGTTTGTGCATATGAAGGAGGGGTATAGTTAGTGAACCTAAGGATGTGCCAATACGGCATCCAATTTTAGTTGTATGATTTTGGATGTTGGATTTTGGATTCTGCCTAGGATCCAGGTCAACCATGTAGTCGGGGATAATAGTCACTCCAATTAAGATGATTAAGAAAATGATCATGGATATGAGACCTAATCTTGGGTTACTAAAAGCTTATTTTTGTCTTTACCACTTCTACGACCTCAAATATTCTCTTTGCATTGATTTATCCTAATACATGTATTATTAACAATACAATTTCTGGTGTTTTAGAAATTTTTTTCCTTCTTTATTCCCCCATTTTTCTTCTCTAGTGAAAAATCTCATATGTAAATCCAAAATCCAAACTGCAACTTGTTAATTGATAGGTATAATTAAAGGCGGAGCCTTGTAGAGACCAGAGGGGGCCACGACCCCACAAACTTTTTATTTTTGTTTTAATGTATATATTAAATCGTGCTCTGAACCAAAGTTTTTCCCTATCGAGGAGACATTGTGGCTAACACTACACCAAAAGTAGATATTATTGGTGTTTTTTTATTGTCAAAAATAGTATAACAGTCACTTTCAAAGTTGAACACGCAGGTTTTAATAAAAAAATTAGAAACCCTTAGGCTGCGTTTCACAACGCAAAATTTTCTGTTTTCCAAAAATAGTAGAAAATTTTCTGAAAATGGAAATTATGTTTCACTGCTACAGTACGTTTTCTGTTTTCCAGCTTTCATTTTCCAGCCTTAGAAAACTCGAAATCGTATTCACCTAACAACTATTTCTTATTTTTTTGAAAAATAAAAGCTATTACTTTTGTTAAATTAATTTTATTTTAATTAAAAAATAATGCTAATGTTTTTTTGAAAAGAAAATTAATAAACTAAATAGTAGCCTATTTTAAGTTTGTTAAAGATCAAATATAAATATGCTAAATATATTCATGTCTAAATTCAAAAGCACAAGCCATTTAGGGTCTGTTTAATTTTGGAAAAATTTCAGAAAATTTTCTTTTCCAAAATCTGTTTCGCAGCAACATTTTCCTAAATGGAAAATTTTCAGCAAATTTTTCAGTTGCAATTGGAAAACAATTTTTCAAAATTAACACTACAAGTTTAGAAAATTCTGTAAACGCCATATTTGAAGTTTTCCAAATTTCCAAGTTTTCCAAAAAAAAATTTCTCCAGCTCAACCGATCCATATTGTTAATCTAAAAAAGAAACAATGTTATTTTAGATATGTCTACCCTGGGCTCAAGGTTCGATGCTTATTCTGGGCTCAAGGTTAATTTTCATAAGAGCTCGCTTGTGGGGATAAATGTTTACACGGCGGATGGGGAAGCTCTAGCTAGGAGAGCGGGATGTAAGTTTGAAGCCACTCCGTTTAAATATCTTGGCTCTTATGTTGGGATTAATCCCAAACGCCTGTCTAATTGGGAAGGTCTGCTGTCCGCGGTTAGAAGAAAGCTAGCGTCTTGGAAAGGTGCTCTTCTTTCGTTGGGGGGAAGGGTAACCTTAATTAAGTCCGTCTTGATGAGCTTACCTGTCTACAACATGTCCATCTTTAGAATTCCTTTGGGGGTTGTCCGCTAATGTGAAAAGACCATGCGCAAATTTCTTTGGGGTGGTGATGATAATCATAGGGGATTGCCTAAAGTTCAGTGGGGAAAAGTCATCAAAAGCAAGGAAGATGGAGGTCTCGGGTTAGGATGCTTGCGGACTAGAAATGAAGCCTTGTTATTGAAACGCCTTTGGGGAGTTGTGACAGGGAAGGAGGGAACATGGGAGAGGATTATAAGGGCAGAATACGGGGTTAGTTCTATAGGGGATGTGTGGCGGTCGGAGAAAGTGGCGGCCTCCGCGCTGTGGGCGGATATGCTTGCAGTTTGTGGTAGAAATGGGTCGGCGTTTGATTTATGGACTACTCATGTAACGATTAAGGTTGGGAATGGAGCAAATGTGAAGGCTTGGTGGGACCCTTGGGCTGATAGAATTCCCCTAGCCATTAAGCATCCCCGGCTATATCAATTAGCGACGGACAAGTTGGGGACGATTAGAGAGATCGGTTATTGGTCTGAAGGGGTTTGGGAGTGGGATTTCAAATGGCGCAGAGCTTTGTTCGAATGGGAGTTGGATGAAGTTAGGGATATGCAGCGCTAGATATCTCAACCCCTGGTCGGCGATTCCATGGACAAGACTGTGTGGAAGCTAGAGGCTTCTGGTAAGTATACGGTAGGTTCCTTTTGCAAAGAGAAAGCGAGGTGGAATGGGATGACCAATGGGGACAACTATCTGCAGCGATGTTGGAAGGCGAAGGTCCCTCACAGGGCCCAAATATTTACTTGGCTAGCCTTGAATAACGGGATAGCTACTAGGGACTTCCTGCGGCACAGGTCCATTGTTAATTCAGACAGTGATAGGTGCCCTCTGTGTGGGGAAAGCGAGGAAACGGTTGATCATCTCTTACTTCATTGTAAGTTTACCCTTCAAATATGGACGACGATTCTCAGATGGGCGGGTATGCAGTGGGTGACTCCTAAGTCCATGTTAGTTCACTGGGATAGTTGGTCGTCGCTGCTGCTGTGCAATAAAAGGGTAGTTCAAGATAGCTGGCTGATTCTACTATATGCCGGATGTTACACCATTTGGCTCCAGCGGAATAGAGTGGTCTTCAAAGAAGGTAGATGTTGCTCTTTTGGTTGTCTCAACACCATCTTCAGTACTTGGCAACATTGGTTGCTTACATTGGACCCTCGTTTTCCCTATTCTCAGTCTCAGATGATCCTTGGACCGGAATGGTTGTATGGGCTAGGATGATAGTGTTGTTAGTCATTTTTTTTCGTGGTTTCGTTACTACTTTTGTTGTTGAGTAGCTCGATGGGTGCTTTTGAGAGGGAGTTGGTTTAGTTTTCTGCAGGTAGCCTGTCTACCCTCTCTATCGATCTCTGTATTGGTTCGTGCTCTCTTTGGTCATTTGTAATGACCTTTTAATTTATATATATATATACATCAGCCTATTAAAAAAAAAAAGAAGATATGTCTACCCTCGTAATTTTGATATGCTAAATCTATTCATGTTAAAAATCAAATATAAATATAATATTTTCGTTCATGAAAATAAAATACATATAAAATAGTCTTCAATTATTTGTTCATGACATGAATACTACAAATTTGAACATTCAAATTATACTTAATTTAACTTGTTACTTCTTCATATTCTAACAATTATTATAATTAGCCCATAATTGATCTGCAATATCTTTTCTCACCGCATTCATTAGCTGTTGTTGGGACATATCCACTTCAATACCTTCTTGCGTCACAGTAGCTTAGTTCTCGTTTAAATTTTGCTAACCTTCTGTACCATGTTCTGTGAATAGTCGATCAGCTCTATCTTTCATTCGAATAAAATTGTGCAGTGTACAACAAGCTAGAGGTATTTGCCTTTGACAACGAAGAGGATAATTTGGAATGGACTTTAAAATTGGAAATCTAGCCTTCAGAACGCCAAAAGCCCTTTCAATCACATTTCTCAATGACAAATGTCGATAGTCAAACATAATTATTTTTATTTAGTCATCATGAATTTATAATATACGTGCATACCTGAAAATATGGATACCATCTAGCATTTGCTTGAATTTCTGGTTGAATGGGTCCTCTTTCAACATGTCTGATCAAATCAGTTCCTAAACGAACTAAAGCGGGTATTACACTCTTAACCCAATGTGAGACTGTCGCAGTTGAATGCTGAAATCGTTCTGCCACCAGCCTTTGAGTTATTCTATGACATAATACAGTCAATCCCATTGTCACACCCTCTTCCAAACTAGCTGCACGTGAGTTCTGTAAGTTCAACCCTCTCAACCTGTCACATAAGTTCAGAAACATATGTGGCCTCATACGAAAACTGTCGTAGCATCTAATTAGATTTCCCAGTAAAACTTCAATAATATATGCTCTACCGGTGAGTATAGATGTGCGGCAAGGTATTCTATCAATGAAACTGTTTTCACTTTCCATTAACATACGGAGGATCATAACATCCTCAAGGTCGTCGTCATCAACATCATCAGTAGAACTATCACTACTTGAATTAATAACAAAAGTATTAGAACAATTCTGGAAATATTGGAACATTTCACCTGCACTATTAAACAATTATATTGTATTAGTTATACCAATTACAAAATTAGCTAAATTGACATGTTAATAATAAAATTAATTGACAATAATACTTAACATAAATGTCTGGTCAGGTCGGGACAGACCCGACCCTATCGGGATCAGGTCTCAACCCAGCGAGACCTGGACCCAGTCGGGTCTGACCTGACCAGATACAGACCCGAGGTCCATTTACTAAACCAGGTATGAGACTGGGCTTCTTTCTTTTCCTTTATGGGTTTATTGGTGTGGGCTTATTTTCCTTTATGGGCCTCCCAATTAAAAAAAAAAACTTTTGCACCTCAAGGTTGGGTTGAACCCTAACTTCTCATTTTCTAAACTTCACCCTCATCGACACCATCATACTGCACACATCTATTCTCAGTCTCACTATGTACACCCTATTCTCCTCCATCGCCGCCACACACAATCAGTTGTCTTGTTCTCCTCGCGTCCTCCTCGCCTTTGAGTAACTTTTCCTTCTCTCTTTCGCTTTTTTTCCTTTTTCTTTGCTCATCTGTTTTCATGTATTTGTGCATATGGAGGAGGGGTATAGTTAGTGAACCTACGGATGTGCCAATATGACATCCAATTTTAGTTGTATGATTTTTTATGCTGGATTTTAGATTCTGCCTGGGATCCAGGTCAGCCGTGCAGTCGGGGATAATAGTCACTCCAATTAAGATGATTAAGAAGATGATCATGGATATGAGACCTAATCTTAGGTTACTAGAAGCTTATTTCTGTCTTTACCACTTCTATGGCCTTAAATATTCTCTTTGCATTGATTGATCCTAATACATGTATTATTAACAATACAATTTCTGGGTGTTTTAGAATTTTTTTTCCTTCTTTATTCCCCCGTTTTTCTTCTCTGGTGCAAAATCTCATATGTAAATCTAAAATCCAAAGTGCAACTTGTTAATTGATAGGTATAATTAAAGGCGGAGCCTTGTAGAGACCAGAGGGGGCCAAGACCCCACAAAATTTTTAATTTAATTTTAATGTATATATTAAATCATGCTCTGAACTAAAGTTTTTCCCTATCGAGGAGACATTGTGGCTAACACTACACCAAAAGTAGACATTATCGGTGTTTTTTTATTGTCAAAAATAGTATAACATTCACGTTCAAAGTTGAACACGCTGGTTTTAATAAAAAAATTAGAAACCCTTAGGCTAACGCAAAATTTCTGTTTTGCAAAATTTTCAAAACAGAAAATTTTGCAAAAATGAAAATTCTGTTTTACAGCTACAGTACGTTTTCTGTTTTCTAGCTTTCATTTTTCAGCCTTAGAAAACTCGAAATCGTATTCACCTAACAACTATTTCTTATTTTTTTGAAAAACAAAAGCTACTACTTTTGTTAAATCAATTTTATTTTAATTAAAAAATAATGCTAATGTTTTTTTGAAAAAAAAAACTAAATAGTAGCCTATTTTAAGTTTGTTAAAGATCAAATATAAATATGCTAAATATACTCATGTCTAAATTCAAAAGTACAAGCCATTTAGGGGTTGTTTAATTTTGGAAAATTTTCCAAAAGTTAGAAATTTTCCAAAATCTGTTTTACAGCAACATTTTCCTAAATGGAAAATTTCAGCAAATTTTTCAGTTTTGCAATTGTAAAATAGTTTTTCAGAATTAACACTACAAGTTTAGAAAATTTTGCAAACGCTATGTTTGAAGTTTTCCAAAAAAAAAATTTAATTTTTTTCCAGCTCAACCGATCCATATTGTTAATCTAAAAAAGAAACAATGTTATTTTAGACATGTCTACCCTCGTAATTTTGATATGCTAAATCTATTCATGTTAAAAATTAAATATAAATATAAGAATTCCGTTCATGAAAATAAAATACATATAAAATAGTCTTGAATTATTTGTTCATGACGTGAATACTACAAATTTGAACATTCCAAACATACTTAATTTAACTTGTTACTTCTTCATATTCTAACAATTATTATAATTAGTCCATAATTGATCTGCAATCTCTTTTCTCACCGAATCCATTAGTTGTTGACCGTGGACTTTAATTAAAAAATTCAGAAAAAATGTAAAGAATCCAAAAAAATGTAAAAATTCCCAAAATAATGTAAAAACTCCCCAAAAAATTAAAAATAATAAAAAAGATTAATCCAAAAATCTAGAAAAAACTGTAAAAATTTCAAAAAAAAAAATGTAAAAACTCTAAAGAAAAATTAATCTAAAAATCGATAAAAAAATGAAAAGAATTCTAAAAAAAAATTATTAATATAAAAATCCAAAAAAATGTAACAAATCCAAAAAAAATTAATTAATCTAAAAATCCAGAAAAATGGTAAAAATTTCAAAAATAAAATAAACAATTCGGAAAAATGTAAAAATAACCAAAAAAAGTTAATTAATAAAAAAATTCCAAAAAAATTGTAAAATCTAGAAATTAATCTAAAAATTTAGAAAAAATGTTAAAAATCCAAAATAAAATTCATTAATTTAAAAATCCAAGAAATTGCAAAAAAACAATTAATTATAGATTTCTACAATTCTAAAATTAATTAATCCAAGAAATTTGTACATTTTGTTTTTGGATTTTTAGGTTAATTATTTTTTTTAAATTTTTTGGGAATTTTTACAATTTTTTAAAGATTTATTTTGGAATTTTTAGATTTATTTTGTATTTTCATATTTTTTCTGAATTTTTTAATTAAAGTCAACGGTCTGTTAGTTTGATTAACAGAAACTACACTTTTGTCGTTGACCCTTGGTACAGGGGAGGTTGAATATAGTTTTTAAAAGCCATGGGAGGTTTCTGTTTTTCGCGTTAGTACATAGGGCTTTTTTACTATATGGTATATCGAATTATCAACCGAACTAATGTTAATGTTTGTAATTCCAATGTTCCAAGATTATATTTTTACTTAATTAGTATTTGTTAAACTAATGTTTGTATGTAATTCGATATTACCGTAATACCGTACCAAAATTATTGAGAGTATTGGTTAATTAATTTTCCAATAAATATTGATCTAATTTAATTCGTATGAATTTAATTACGAGTATTGATTAATTAAAATAATTGGAACATTGGAATCAATTTACAAGGATTAATTTTAGATAAATATCAATTATGAAGTATTTTTGCACAATTTTCCATTTTGCAAAGGTAAAAAAGGTGTATGTTTAGCCATATTTATTCTTATTTGTTTAGGATGTATGAAATTATTTGTTTTAAATCGAGTTTGTATTTATTTCATAATGTAACTTTCGATAATAACATGATAAAAAATATTATTCATTACAATGTTAAACATTGAATTTTACTCGTATGATTTTAATTAGGAGTATTAGTTAGTTAAATATCAATTATTAAGTATTTTTAGCACAATTTATATCAATTTATATAAATTACGAGGATAAACATATCTAAAATAACATTATTTTTTTCAGATTAACAATATGGATTTATTAAACCAGAGAAAAAAAAATAATAAATTGAAAAATATTTGCAAAACAAAAAATTTAGACATAAGTTTTGGAGAATTTTTCAATTTTGTAAAATATTTAAAAAATTTTCAGAAAATTTTGATTTGTGAAACAACACCTTAATTTTTGTAGCAAGAAAAAAGTGGCATAAGTTAAAAAAAGTGGTGCACATTAATTTATATTCCCTCTTTTTTTTTTCACGTCTAAACCTAAAAACCCCAAAACTTTATATTCTTTTCCTCTGTTCTCCAAAGCTGAAAAAATCCAAAATTGATTTCCCAGACTTTGATTACCCATAATTCGAATACACGAACTCACCTTCATCTTTGTTTCCCCCCAAATCTCAGCCGACTTTCTTCGTGTTCTCCAGAATCGATTCTCCCTCTTCGTCTTCCCCAAACCATAGAAAGTCACTCCCATTGTTCATCGTTAACGCACAAGCACGGTGGCTGCGTGCAGATTTGTTGAGGTTTTTTCTTAATCGATGTCTCTATGTGTTTGATTTGTATTTTTGGTCATTTTTAACCGTGGATTTTTTCTGCCAGAGCTTGGAGCAGTCATAAAAACCCTAGGTTTCTTCTCAGCGAGCTAATATTGTTTGTACATGATTGCTTTTTATTTTGGTGTTGCGGGAATTGGTGGTGAAGGTACGCCCTTTATAACCTTAATTTCCTTTTTCCACAATTTAGAGCGTTGGTTTAAATTTTTGTCCAATGAAAATGTATTGGTTAAATTTTTTCCCCATGAAAATGTATTGATTTCCTCTTGATTTCTTCATCTGGACTGTTGAGGTATATAAAATCCCTTTCTCCTATTTCTCTTCCTTCTTTTTCTTCTTTTTCTCCCTTTTAGTGGATCTATCTTGTGCTAGATCCTGTTCTTAATTGTCAGTATCAACGGTAATCAGTTGAGCCATCTGTTGTTAGCTGCACTGCATCATTTCTTAATTACTGTTCTCTGTCCTGTTAGTTTACCATAATTTCTCCTTTAACAAGAAGGGAGATTGCGGATTGATTTACTTTGCTGGAATCTCGTCAATTTTTTCCATCGTTGGTATGTTAATTGAAATTTCAGGAAATAGTTTTTGCTAAATAATACCAGCTACATGAATCAAATCACCTGTTCTATTTTTTGGGTTGGTTTCTTTCTCTGTTATTTGAATCCTTTTAACAGCTCAATTTGTAAGTTAGGAAGAATTTCAAATAAAATAGAATACCTGACTTTCTGCTATTTTGCATACCCTCATGTAGAATCAGAACAAAAAGAGAAGGTAAGGACTAGTTTTTAATCACCACCTGACGACTTTAAAAAGTGCTTGTCAACTCAAATCACAAAAAACACTGAGGGAGTTTCTTCCTTGTGGAACTTTGTAATGGATTTCATATGCCCTGTGATAGTTTCTTGTTTCAATCCTGTATGATACAATTCAACTAAGCTTGAATTGTATTCATGGAATCCAAACAGTGGGGTTAGTCCTTGATTTATCCTTGGTTCTTCTTATTTTACTCTGTTTAAGAATTTTGTTTGTAATCCCCCCTCTCCAGCCTTTGCATACATATGAAGTAATTTATATAAGCAATATATTTATGGATTGATTTGTTTTGATCATTGCTGATTTCTTTCAAGTTATAAACATGATGGTATATAATTTCTTTCAAGTTGCACACCATCTGTTTGATATTTTGTCTCTTTCAAAATTTGCACTTTACCGTACTTGCAACTTGCAAGTGTATAAATCCTAAGCTGGTTTTGGTGTATTACAGTTTTATATCGAATTCTTGTATTACTTATATTTTCTAGAATTCTTTTATTTATTTATGGTTATATTGTAATATCTGATGAACTATTGGATTATATTGTTTGAAGCATAACATAGGATAGTGAGACATGCTTGGTTTTATGCTTAGGTTTGGAGATTTTAGACCAGTGAGAAAATAAAAAGTTTGAAGTTGAATACTCTCCCATGTTCTTGATGCGTGCCTGTAAACTCTCCATTTCCTTTTCTGTTCTATATTTTGGTGGAAAGATGTTTGATGGTTGATGATTTTAGAGTGTGACTAATAGACTACATCCTATGTTCTCTTGCCAGCATATTTCTCTAAGCAAATATGTCAACTTTGTGTTCTAGTCCTCTTTCTCATAAATAGGTGCTCATATATACTGCAGGTAAATGGTTGATGTAATGGCGGGCGAGAGGCATAGAATCTTGATGGTTTCTGATTTTTTCTATCCAAACTTTGGTGGTGTAGAAAGCCACATTTATTACTTGTCACAGTGCCTGCTAAAGCTTGGTCATAAGGTCAGAGTTTGTCAGTCACTTTTCATATCTTCTAGCTCTGCTGTCCACTTTAAGTAAAATGTGTTAGTAAAATGAGAACAGAATGGGAGTAGTCTCAAATGAAAGGGGAAAAAGTAGGAGCTGGACAAATCTGAGAAAATGTCTTTTTTGTTTTGTTTCACAAACTACAGGGGGTCTTTTTGTTTGGCTAATTTAGTTTTTCTTGAATAAATTTATCTCATAACCTTCCTATCTTGTGTTAGACATTAAATATTGGCAATTCCTTCTTTCAATTTCTTCCATTTCTTCCAAGTCTTTGTACTGCTTTCTTTATGGGTTTAAATGTACACTTGAAAGATAACCCAAAAGGGTGAGAGAATGCTTGGATATTGGATTTATATAGATCTTTTCTGGGTATTTTCTCTTTTTCATGTTACTTTCCCTGCCATTGTATGAGATGTTGATTTATTACTCTAGCTTTGCTTTACATTTTGCAGTGTGGTTGATTTTAGATATTCGTCATTGCACATTTTTTCAGGTTGTAGTTATGACTCATGCATATGGTACCCGCTCTGGGGTCAGATACATGACGGGTGGCTTTAAAGTTTACTATATACCTTGGAAGCCGTTTGTTATGCAGAACACATTACCGACATTTTATGGAACACTCCCAATTATTAGGACAATTCTTCTTCGAGAAAGGATATCATTGGTGCATGGGCATCAAGCCTTCTCAACCCTTTGTCATGAAGCTTTGATGCATGCACGTACAATGGGTTACAAAGTAGTATTTACTGATCATTCGCTCTATGGTTTTGCTGATGTTGGAAGCATTAACATGAACAAGGTATTACAATTTACTTTAGCAGATGTGAGCCAGGCCATTTGTGTTTCTCATACAAGCAAGGAAAACACAGTGCTACGATCAGGTCTGCCGCCAGAGAAGGTCTCTGTAATACCAAATGCTGTTGACACTGCTATGTTCAAGCCTGCACCAGAGCGACTTGGCACCAATGAAATTGTTATAATTGTGATAAGTAGATTGGTGTATAGGAAGGGTGCAGATTTGCTTATCAAAGTCATTCCAGAAGTTTGCCGTTTATATCCAAATGTGAGTTGTCTAGACCATGATATTTATTGATTATTTTTCTTCCTTGGCACTTGGATTTACTTTCTCCATTAGGAATTTGCTCATGCATTGGCAAGCATGCATAGATTAGGCATTCCTGGAGATAGTCTCCACTGGTGAAGTTACTTTGCCATTGTTTGTCAACTGTTACATGCTTAGTGATTTATGATTGCCATATATGCCTCATAAGGTGAGACTATCATGAAATTTGATAGGAGCTTTTAAAACCTAACTCAGGTATCATATCCTACCTTAGTCATTCATCAAACTGACACAGTATTTGGGACTGTTGGCTGACTTATAAAGTAGTATCTAGTTGTCTCCTTAGATGAGTGTTAGCACTCAAAATGATTACTGTCATTTGAAATAGGGCATTTTTTTAGACATCGATGCTTACCTGAGATTCATCCCTTCTATTCCCATCGAATCCCCCTTCTCCTGCCATCCAACATGCTAAAATTGCAACAAATTTGAGTCCTTTTGTTGTTTCTATTGAGCATGATACATCTTAAGGTGGATTTTTTGTAGTGAAATCATGTCCTCTTTTACTGGCTTTGTTCCCATCCATAAGTGCTCCTTGGAACGGAACTTTTCATGTGGCAATAACAACCATGCTCCTTAAGGTGGGTTCTTAGTGATGATGTACCTGAATTAGACAATTTTTAGTAATGACCATGCTCCTTATCGACCATGCAACAAGATTAGGCAGTGCTGGTTGGTGTCCTTGAAACGGCTCTTGGTGTACTTGAATTGGACTGTTTTTTTTCTTATTTAGCGGGAGATGTATGATTAGCTGAGAAAACATACCAAAAGGATTTGAGTTTCAAATTTATTCGTTTGAGTAGTAGCAATTGATAGAAACATGGGTCTAAGTTGAGAGATGTTTCACAAAACACAGGTAATCTTTATAATTTTTTTTTCAAGGAAATACTTGGTTCTTTCTGCACTTTAATGTTTGTAACAGTTGACTAGTTTTCTTGGTTACTTTGTTAACGTTTATTTTTTTAGAGGATGTTGCGTTTTTGACAAATGAAATGTATAGGTATGGACGTTTTATTTGCCTCTCAAGTATGATATGCTTTGATATGAATGAAAGTATAGTTAGGATGTTTCCCTTCCTTGGCCTTTTGGTGGAAAGACCCTACGAAAGCTGTGATTTCTATAAAACTACCTAGTAATTGTACTTGCGTATCTTTTTATATGACATTTAGAATTGTAGTTGTCCTTTCTTTTTTGATTAAAGGTTCGATTCATTGTTGGAGGAGATGGACCCAAACGAGTGCAGCTGGAAGAGATGAGGGAAAAGCATTCTCTTCAAGATCGAGTTGAAATGCTAGGTGCTGTGCCGCATGCTCGTGTGCGTTCTGTGTTGATTTCTGGCCACATTTTTCTGAACAGGTATCATGTGTTCCAAGAGCTTCTGGTTTTTAAGTTATCATTTGATTAGAGGTTTGACCTACTTGTATCATAATTTCTTCAATTCAAAGAGTCAGCTATCTTCACCTGGTCAATTCTCACGCATAGCTGATTGCTCGTCAACTAAAACAAATAGTTTGATACATCATGCCTTCCTTTTGTATAGCAGTTGATTGTTGTCGAGAATATAACAAGTAATATGGAATCTGCTATAGATAACATGCCTTTCTTTAAAATCTAGTCTTTACAAGTAACTGTATGGAAATATACGTAAAAAATTGCGAATCCACTTTTAGATGCTTTATTTTTTCCTTTATCTTTTGTTGTCTATATTCAATTGGTCTATAAAATGATCATGAATAAAGTAACATTATATTTCGAGTCTTGATCAGTTTTACATAACAATTTAGAAAGTAATATTTCATACAACTTGAGGAAATTGAGTAGTATACAACGGCAACCTGATCTTATTTATTTAATTTAAATTTTAGTAATTGGCAGTTGAATCTGTAATTTATCTTTAGGTTTTTCTTGACATGCCTACTTTTAGGGGTGGTGATGGTTTTAATATGTGCGCTTTAAGAAGTTTGTTGTAATGGATTAAGAGTATAAACTGTCATGGACATATATATTTGAGCATTGTGCTCGTTTTACAGTCAACTATTAATTGTTCTTCTTCTAAAATTCCCATAGAGCTGCAATGAGTGAAGATGTGAAAATGTCTTTCAATAGACTCACCTTTCTGATCTTTTGTTCTCTATTAATGGAGATAGTTAGGTGAAATCAATTCCAAATGCAATGTGCTGGATCTGATCTACATAACTCTATTGTTGATAAGTGTCCTCTACCACGAGAGCCTATTTAAGCCTTTGTTAATAGGATTTGGAATTAATGAGATGTGCCTTCACTTTTGTTTTATGTTGTTACATGAGAACTGCATTATTTTTGGAAAACATCACACATTGTTTCCATTGTTTGGCAAGATTATGCAATCTTGTTCCCGAGTTTTTTGTCCATTATTTTGTAGATAATTTCATTATTGGTCGATTGTTGTCCTTTTTTAACTTTTACTCTTCTGGCAGTTCTTTGACGGAAGCGTTCTGCATAGCTATCTTAGAAGCTGCTAGTTGTGGATTGTTGACTGTCAGTACACGCGTAGGAGGTGTACCAGAGGCAAGTATCATGATACATTCCTCCTCGTAGCTAAAAATTCATGCTATGTTGTTATTTAATGCTAGCAACATGTTAAAGCAAGTAAATTTCTAGAAATGCTAACCATCGTAGCTGATATATATTCCTTCCTTCTCCTGGTATAGGTTCTACCAGAGGACATGATTGTACTTGCCGAACCAGATCCTGATGACATGGTTCAGGGAGTTAAGAAGGCCATATCTCTACTTCCAAAAGTTGATCCACAAGTCATGCACAATCGGGTAAGCGATTACTTAGGGTTTTGTTTTTCCTATCCGAAGTCTTAATTTATACCTGAAAGTCTCAATATTTGTATTTTTATTGCTAGATGAAGAAACTTTATGATTGGCATGATGTTGCAAAAAGAACAGAGATTGTGTATGACCGTGCTTTGAAATGCCCCAATCAGAATTTCTTTGAACGACTCCCACGGTAAGCAAATGAAAGATGTATTATGATGCGCGGTGAACTTTCTACTTCCATTAGTTCTGTACTCAGGACTAAGCTTTTGAATCCCAACGACCTGAATCTGTAACTACTCATGTGCACTTGACTGATTATCTCAGGTTCATCGAGCCATCCTGACAACATTATTTCTTTTATTAGGTACCTCTCTTGCGGGGCTTTGGCGGGAAAACTTTTTTGCTTCATTATGATAATCAACTTTTTGTTATGGCATCTATTGCGGCTGTGGCAGGTACTATAGTACCTTCTCCTACAATGTTGTATTGTTTTCGTTGAGACTTGTCATCCCCTCCTCTCTTTCTAACTCTTTATATTTCACAGCCACCAGAGGATATTGAGGAGGTACATGAATTTATTGTATCTGAGCATCAGGAGAGACAGACGCATTTAAAGCAAGAACCGCGGGGTTAGATGACGTTCTTGACACTTGAAACAGTTTGATCTTATTGCCTCCTCATTCCTGGCAGTATTTGTATGACTCAATACCTTAAGAATTGTGTTTCCTTTCCCTAAAATGATTTCTAGACTTGGAATTTCAGAACTCCAAATAAACCTTAGGCCTTAATGCATGAGTTCTTTTGTTCATGTTTTCAGTCAAAACGACTTTGTTCTGGTGAGATTAATCTCAATGCACTTTGAAAAGGGGCAACTCTCCCTGATTTTTCTGTACACCGAACTCGAACAAGACACCCGATAGTGTTTTGCGTCTTTTTGAGGTTTGCTATCCAAACGGGTTGGCTGAGCGATTTGGATGGGCTTTATGCTTTTTTATTTTAGGGCTACTAGCCCGTTTTCTAAGATGAAAAGTCAAATTGACCCACAACAAGTCGTAATCAAAATAAGGTCTCAAAGGATTAAAGGAAAGACAGACCCGTCTCTTAAACCCTAAACCCTCACTTTCTCTCTTTCCTCTGTCTATGCAACAATAACGATGGTTTCTCAAGCTATCCAGATCAACCCAACACCGCAACCAACACCAAACACCGTCACCACCTCCGCCAAAACCAAAAGGATCCTCCCCTCTCAACCAGCCTCCACGCTCCAAGGACCGCCACCGCAAAGTTAAGGGCTGAGAAACCTGCGTCCGCCTCCCTGCACTCTGCGCCGTTCATATCTTCCAGCTCATCCGTGAACTCGGCCACCGCACTGAGGGCCAAACAATTGAGTGGCTCCTCCGCCACGTGCTTACTGCCAATTACCCCAACGCTGATCCCGCCGCCTCAGTGCCTCCTCTAAGGGCTTTTCCTCCGGCAATCCCTGCTATGCCTCCTGCTCCTCTCGTTGTTTGGCTCCTAAGGTGTTTCTTACTTCTGCCGCTCATGAGGATTTGGTTAATATGTCTTTCACTTCGTTTATGATGCAGTTTGCAAAGGGAGTAATAGTTGGTGATACTTTCCTCCCTTTTGTTAGTAGATATTAATAAATGTAAGAAATGTTCATAATAGATTTTGGGTTTAAGTTTAGGTAAGTTGATGATTAGAATTGTGGTACAGAATGGGCCTTTTTTGGGTTTTGCTTACCTCAACATCAAAGTAAGATTCCAATTGCTGGGGTTATTATCCTGAATTTTGCGGATTGGAATTTAGCATTTGATCCACCATGAGCAGAAAGTAAGTTTATTGGTAGTTTCTTGGAATTAAATTGAAATAGAAATTGGATGAATGTATAGGGTGTGGATTCATTTTTAGGTCCCGCCAATGGGGTGCTCTACTTCTGCATTACCAATGGAGTCGGATTTGAATAATCCTGATACGTTAATGCCCCTTTGAAGTAGCTAAATGGTTGTGTGCTGATAGATAATGATTTTCACATGAAAATTTTTGCATTTTTTTAGGGTGGTAAAAATTTGAAATTAATATCGTAAGGAACTAGAGAATGGGCGGAATTCATAAAAAAAAATCCTTTTATTTTAATTTTTATGAATTGTTCATTCAATTAATTTCAAATAAGATCAATAAATATAATTGCTAGTAGAAAACCAAAATAAAACTATTTCTTTTTTTTATATACATAGATTTGTAAAGGATTTTCTTTCCATTTTTAACAAAATAAAACTACCAATTGAACTTCATTCTTTCAATTACTAGTTTTTAATTTCTCAATCATTAAAAGTTAATCATTATAAATTAGTTATAGAAGTCACCACCAAATTTTTTTTTTATAAAAATGATATAGATATAATATATAACATTGGTTAATAGAGGGTGTAATCTGTAGAAGAAGGGCATAAGCATAAGTGTGCACCGTCCTTAACGTTTGTTTGAAGACTAGCACGGTAAACCAAATTGGTTTGATCGACTTTTGGACTGTTTTTGCATTTGAATTACCAATGAATGACTCAAAGCCAATAAAACAGTTGAACCATAATTCCTTACTCTCTTTTTTTCCATTTTGTTTACATGTAACAAAAATTTAACGATAAATATATATATTTTTAATATATTTGATAAATCAGTAGTTCAATTTAATTCAATTAGGTCGAATCACTAATATGAATAGTTGAGTGATTTGGCGATCAATTTAAATCAAATGAATACAACTATATAACACCAATAGATTTATAATTCAATGATATTTTTTACTAACTTCCAAACTTCACTTTCTTGTTTATAACACGTTTGCAATGAAATCCAAAGTTTTTCCAAGGGAGGCTGCCTCCTAACAAGTTTTAACCACACCATTCTCTTACTATTGGTTACTTTCATCGTCTGGTAACCTCTTACTTAAAAAGTAAAAGTATTAAATCATTCATATCGAACATTTGTTAGTTGTACTCTAACCGGTTGTCGAAACCATAAAAAATAATAATAAAAACCTGCTATTAAATGCATAATAAATTGTGTATATTGGCAATAGGGTCGAACACAGGAACTAGGGGTAAACATTGATTTTTGTGTGTGACAATGACAAACAAACCAAAATAGTAACAAATAGGGGGGTTTCGAAAGAGTTGTTGATTAACTAATGTTTAAACTAAATAAAATAAGTAAATAAAGATGTAAAATCGGATGGGAAAGGATCCTAGTAAATGTTCATCTCCAGTTGCATCTAAGCCTATCAGTCATGGGTGTAGAAATATTCCACTCCTAGTTCATAGGAGTGCTATAGGGGCCAGGTACGTTTAGCCCCACTGCTTTCCTTCGTATGAGAAGTTACCCCAAAGTATGTTTATGGGGTAACTTTGACACTCTACCGTCTCCCAATGTACGTTTATGAGAGCAATACTTAGAGACCCGAGGAAAGACACACCTAGGACGAGACACTCAGTACATTCGAGGCACCACCTTAATTGGTTACTTGCCCTAGTCAGATTGGACTAGTCCGATGTGATGATTCTGAACTAGCTGTCTGCTTTACTCTATAGCCTCACGTTAGTTATTACTATAAAGACGACTTTAATCACCTAAATTTAATTAAGAGTTGATCAGGCTTCTAATTAACCCTAGGCAAATTGACAAGATCTTGGCAAATAAACAAATACAATCAAGGAGTTTATTAAGCCCAAATGAACCTCATAACTATCCTAAGCAACTTTCGAATTACCTTTGCTAAGAAGAGGGGGCTTAGTCGCTCATGTTAACAGTAAAATAAATAAATAAAGAACTCATAAAAGATGGAAGCAAATATGAAATATTATTGAACGTTACCGGCCGGAGCAAAGGCTCTAGTTTATTACAAAAAGGGCGCCGCCAGTGGTGGTGGGGAAAACCTCTAACCGAAAGTGGTAGAAAGTCTAATTGTGTAAGTGTCCCAACCCTAGATCTAAAAAGCCATATATATAGGCTACAAATTAGGAAGTCTAGATAAAAATAGGAAATAACCAAAAAGGAAGTCCTACTCTTAGCGGAATTACAGAAAAGGGAAATAGAAATCCTCGCTGGAATAAAAGACCAAGAGGAATGATAATCGTAATCCGCTGGAGCTTATCTTCTGAGGTTTCTTTTAGCGTGTCGGAGTCTTAAGCCTCTGAAGTGCTTGAAATTGGCCTAGACAATCTACAGCTAGGCCTTGACGCTTGATGCTCCAGCAACGATTTATTAAAAAAGGTGTGCATTCTGTATCTTTCTTCTCTTCTGGTCCAGATTTGCAAAATAGACAAAAAAGGAGACTAATTAGTAGTATTATGCTCAGAATAGGACTAAAAAGGAAGGAAAAATCATGCATAAAATACACCTATCAAATTCCCCCACAATGCCCAATGGTCGCCCTTTAGCATTTATCCTCAATTAAAACCCACCCCTTGTCAGAACACAAACATCCAACTTAAGCACGAACAAATTCATCAATCACCACACATACACCCTAACAGTACATAACTCCTGCCTAGATATGCGTCTGCATCAAACCAAAAGGATAACAACCATAGAGGTAAGACTTGTGATGCCTCCCGTTGGTTCAACCATGATACCGGAATCACGAACCACTTCTTTTCGTTCTCTCCGACGTAAAATGCAAGGTAGCCTTTTGGAACACCTGTTTGGTTTTCTACAGATTGAATTCTGTGAAGAAATTGCTTAGTGAGAGCGATGGCAGACAAGCAAAATTCCATTTTATTTTACAGTTGATGCAAGACAAATCTTAGGTTACTTAAAGAACAAGATAAACGTTTTATCTGATGAAAGTTTTGGTTTGTCTTGCTTCTCAGTCTAATGGTACAGGCTCATTAAATTGTTAACCTCCCTAGAATCTAGTAGTTGGCACAGTAGGTACCTGGAATCAGTGCAATTGCGTGTTGGCTATCCTGTCAATTCTGCAGCTTTATCCCATCAAACAACTTTTTGTAACATAAAATTGAAATTTAACCTGTGAGTTTTAGCACATGTTAGGTTAAGGATTCAATTAGTCAAAGTGGTGAGATTCATTAACATGTCATTATTGGAACCAAAGAAGATCCATATTATAGTAACATCAGTTGAAATGAATTCTAGACTTCAATTCCAAGAATTAAACGGATCGAACCTGGACTAGCCTGCTCGTGGTTGACATGAATGTTGTCCTACTCTTAGTCAGGTCACCACCCTTTCTCACGCAGTACTATAGCAATCATACGTAAACAGAAGCACATGATCACTCTAGTGCGGATCAGTTGAGACTATTTGTGTAGTAATAATCAAGGGACCATTTCGTGTTTGTCCTAGAGTGGTTTCACTCGAATAGTTATCGCATAAACTTCACCAGTACTTAAACGGGTTAACTAGAGTGGTTTATATTTCTTTTGAGTTAATTGAACATGTTCTTTTTGTGTGATTGACAGTAAGACAATTATGTATAGGCTTCTAGTTCTAGTACTATGCTCAAGATATCGCCTTTAACTTTGTCAAATGAGACAGATCCATAAGAGAACTATATATATATATATATATATATATATATATATATATAGTAACAGAAAGATATAATAAAATGATAGAACTTTAATCACTTGAAATTTTCCAGTATTGCAGAAACAAATTCATTTCCCGAAGGAAGAAAAACTGCCTGGAAAACCAGTACATGTTCCACCTAAATATCTAATTACAAAATTCTAATTTGGTGTTTTATCCGTCGCTGTCTGGTTTCATAGACCATTTTTGCAGGAAATGGTATGCAGGAAAATGTCTTGCCTCCATGGTATTGTGAGGCCACCCATTGGATGGTCATACCCAAACTCTTCTTCAGCCCAGTCTAAGCAGTTCTTGAAATGATGTTTGGTTTAAGCACGATATTGGGATCACGAATCTCCTTTTCTCATTTTCTCCAACATAAACCGCAATATATCCTTTCGGGACATCAACTTGGTTTGTCAAAGTTTGACATCTGTTAAGAATTTGCTTAGTACGAGCAACAACAGACAACCAGAATCCCATAATTTTCAGTGGAATGCAAGAAAAAAATGCAACTGCAGTTACCTGTAGAACAAGGTAGCTCTTTCGAGAGAAAAAAATGTTTTTCTTGTATGAATGTTTCAGCTTGTGTTGCTGCATATATCCCATGATAGACTTGTATTTATAGATACAATTATAAGCAAGAATATACAATAACTCAAGAAATGAGCAGTGAATTTTGCCCTTAGATGGGACCTATTGGACAAATTAGCTGATCAGTAATCACATGCTTTTGTTTTCTCCTAACTGTCCACGGAAACATCTTGCCCCTACCAGTTTTAGGAATTGTAAGATGTACTGATCAGGAAGTAATCAATAATTATTTATAACATAGTCCAGGCTGATATATTTCTGTCTTGTATTCACATTCACTAATCTGTAAACCATATCTGACAATAATCAAGTTCTTGGACGCGATACGATGAGGTTCATACGATGGTTACCCTATCACCATATCAGTCTCCATCATTAGTCATCTTTTTGTATATCAACTTGTAAGGTACTTTCATGTCAATGTGGGATCGGTGCACGACAGTACCTAGTATGATTATTGAGATATCCTTATCAAAAGGCCCTCCTTACCATACCACCAGTGAAACTTGATCAATAATGCAACTACTTGATGGTACCAACATATATAACATTAAACTGTTACCTCCACAGACATGTAAGTTTCCTGGAACATACTTAGAATCCGCCTAGGACTTTCTTCTAAAGGGTTTACTCAGCATAAAATGAAGAATAAACTAACCAAGAGCATGGAAACATGGTGAAACACAAAATATGGTTGCAATTAGGGGTGTTCACGATCGGTATACCGAAATACCTTACCGACGTTTGCAATCTAAGTCTTGATACGTACCCACGTTTGCAGGATGCAAGAGTGTTTCCTATTTTAAATACTTAGCAAAGAAAATAAAACTAGATACGCAGGATAAGGAGGGGGGTTGGTATGTGCATGCATAGAACAAGACGCAAGTAAAGGCATGTGGAGGAAGAAATGGGCTCACATCAAGAATCACATTGTATTGTCTTCCAATTCGGCTTAATGACATAAAACAACCCTGGACTTTAAAAAATTAATTAATCACAACCCTGGAATTTATCATTAAGTCGAAAGTTCAGGGTTGTGATTAATTAATTTTTTAAAGTCCAGGGTTGTTTTATGTCATTAGGCATAACGTATTATTCTTAAAAAATATATATACATAAATATTAAAATAAACATGAAGAAAAATAGTTTATTGAGGCAAGATAATTTCTTGTTTATTTTACATATTTTTTATATATTTTTTATTTTAAACTAAAAAGAATTATCACTCTGCACTTTATTTTTTTATTTTTTTTTCTCATATTTTTTTTCTTTCTAGTTCTTATTCTAACAATGGCAACGCGTGAAATAGAAAATAACAACAACAACAATAATAATAATTAAAAAAATAGTCTAAAACTAATTGTGATTATAATTTAATAAAACGGGGAATTTTGTTACTGTATTTATCCTTTCTTTTTTTCTTTTTTTGGTAATAAGATCATATTTTGTTATCTTTTGAAAGAAAAAAAATATATTTTCTTAATCTATTCATAATTTATATAAATATCTTTGTTTATATATACTTGTGAAAGCTATCGGTCTAATTTCAAACTTCAATTTTTTATTTTATTTTCGGGTAGCTACATATTTGAAGCTATACAAACCATATTCATGATGTAATAAGATTATACTACAATATCAAAAAATTAATATAAAGCGGTAAACTATTACTAAATGAGTTTAAAAAAAAATACATGTCACAAGACACCTAATACATGGATTAAACTAAAATTGGTGTAATGACATAAAACAACCCTGGACTTTAAAAAATTAATTAATCGCAACCCTGAAGTTATTTTTTGTTTAATCACAACCCTGAACTTTCGACTTAATGATAAATTCCACCCCTACCGTGACGGAACGCTGACGTGGCACGTTATGTGCCAAGTGTACCACCACGTGGCTGCCACGTCGACTATCCACATATGCAGACGTCCACGTCATCATGCCACGTGGCGGTACACTTGGCACATAACGTGCCACGTCAGCGTTCCGTCACGACAGGGGTGGAATTTATCATTAAGTCGAAAGTTCAGGGTTGTGATTAAACAAAAAATAACTTCAGGGTTGCGATTAATTAATTTTTTAAAGTCCAGGGTTGTTTTATGTCATTAAGCCCTTCCAATTCAACTACATATTCGTTTCGTAAGCTACGACACTTTGTTTAATTTGACCATGTCGTGTTTTTTTGACTAATGGTCCTCACCGTAGCCATTAACAAGATTATTTCAAACCAAAATGAGATTGAGCAATCTGATAACAGAAATTACATAAACCAAATCCTTATATCAAAATTTAGAGACCTCTTTTGACTTGATCTTGGAGTTCATTGATCAAATTAGTGAGTCAATGATCCTATAGTAGCTTGGATTTCTTAAGACAACTTGGGTACCTTCAACGCAAGCATCATGACATGCTTCAAAAGAGACACCAGGTTCTTTCAGGCACACGTCCAAGCAAGACGTAAGTAAAGCACTCATTACTGGGAAAAGCACCTGCTTATATAACATGATTTTGAATTTTAATTGCAGAAAAATCTGCTGCATAACAAAATAATCTAAACTGATATTTGACTACTTCTTTGCTTAAGAATAGGAAAAACATGAACCGATTCCTAAAGACTAGGACATAAACAGTTTCAAAAAGTCACAACTTTTAACACTCCTCCTTGACTTTGGAGGTGCACACACCAAGCTTTTATCTTAAGGACTCAAATCTTGCTTTGGATAAGGCCTTTGTTAAAATATCAGCATATTGGATTTCTGTTCTGCAATGGACCAGCTGCACTTCTCCTTCCTTTTGAACATCTCGAAGAAAGTAGAACTTTATCTTGAAGTGTTTTATTCTGCCATGGAATACTGAGTTGTTAGCTATTGATATTGTAGCTTGGTTGTCTAAAAATATCTTTGTACTTCCTTCTTGCTCTAGATGCAAATCTGTAAGAAGTTTTCTGATCCAGAGTGCTTGGTTCGCAGCAGCAGTAGCTGCTACATATTCTGCTTCTGTTGTAGATTGAGCAACGATTTCTTGTTTCTTTCAACCCCAAGAAAAAATTCCAGAACCAAGAGTAAAACAGTAACCTGAGGTGTTACGCATATCATCAGCACATCCAGTGATATGATGTATTTTGTCCACATTTTCTCTTCCTTTCCTAGCCCTTTTTGGATCTTGATGCTACTGATTAGTCTCTATTTCCTTACTTATTGCAGATTCATGCTTTAGGAGAGGAAATTCCAGAAAGATGCATTATTTACTGGATTTTGGAGTGTTTCAAGTGTCTAGGCCTAGCTGCTAATCGCGCGCAGACCAGCTGTAGAAAATGGAAAGTGCGGAAAAGGAAATTTAATAAATCCGACTGATTCTCCGACTTTCCCTCCGTGTTCCCAGCTCAGCAAAGGCATAATTAAGGAAAACCTAGTTCTATTAGACTTAGGACTTCTATTTTATTTAATATATATATTAAAATAATTAGGGTTTTAGAGAGGAGGCTCTCTCTTCCGCCTCTTCTTCTCTCTTCCACCTCTTCTCTTCTCTTCCCCCTCTCCCCTTCTTCTTCTTCATCTTCTGTTATTTTTATATTTACTATTTTATTTATGCTTTCTTTGTGGAACTAATTTTGATTTCCTAGTAAAGACAATTGAAGGTTTTTGATTCATTCGACTGTGAGATCTGATTGTGCTTAATATATTTCTGTGCTTGTATTTATTTATTTATTATTTAAACGTCAATATTGCTTGTGCTTGATTTATGATCTGATCAGTCTGCATCTCGCCCTTGCTGTTTACCGTCATCTCTATGGTTATAACTAACGCGAAGCTGTAGGGTAAAGTAGACAACCAGTCTGGAAGTAATCGGGTTCCTGGTCTCATTCAGCTGGAATAAATAACTAATTAGGGTAGTGCCTCGAGCGTATTGAGTGTCTCGCCCTAGACGTGTCTTACCTCCTCTTCATGGGCATCTGAGTATTATCTCCATAAGCGTACCTTGGAGGACGGCAGATTGTCAAGGTTACCCCATAAGCGTACCTTGGGGTAGCTTCTCTTACGAAGGTAAGTGACGGGCGTGTCGCATGTCCCGCATAAAATAAAAATACAACTCAGTGCTATGCTACAAATTAATGCAGATAGTGGTGAGAGGATCGATCCCACAAGGACAAGCTTGCCTAACTCTTGTTGTTCCTGCAAATAACCAAGTAAAAGTACCAAGTTTTGGGGTGAAGTAATAATCAAACGAAAATACAGTGGGTTTAAGATCAGTAGCAAACAATAAAAACAGTTTTAAAACAGAGAGAATAACAGTGGAGAAAGTATTCCGGGTAGAGATCATTGCGAGATGGCATTGGTAAGTCGTTGATCATTGACAAAATATATTTTCGAAATGGTTTTCATAGAAGAAGTTGTGGAACCAGCTCACACTAGATTCCCAACCTGCTACAAAAGTATTTAAAAGAATCACTTCATTTTAAACACCCTAATCTTCCCGAGCTCTTCCTAAGATTCCAACCCGCCACTTTGCTTTGGCTATGCAGAGCCTTCAACAAAGGAATCAGAATACTTATGGAAGCACTTGGGAGATTGATTAAAAACAGTGAGGTCCCTCTTCTAGACGTGGGAGTTATTCGTCATCCACAAGTCTGGTCTAGTCTGGCACTTGACCCAGCTGTCACCTAGGCCGGCCCTTCTCAAGGCCTTGGGATGGGACAATAGTCTAGTTCAGTTCCTTCTATCAGCTTAGACCAAGCAAATACCCCTCATGCCCTGCTGATTTGTCTACAATCGTTCTCTAAAAGTGATTTAATCACAAGAGAACTGACAACACTTGCCCAAACTAAATTCAAGTTGATCAAGCTCAAAAATTAATAAAGACAAGTTTGGAATTAAAACAAGAAGGAAAGAAATACGAAATTCATTTCTATGAAGCTTAAACAAGTCTCACAATCAACATACCAGCCAATCTCTTGATCCCTACCAGGAACTTGGTGTTTAGTTACAATACATAATCAAAATAAACAAAAGAAGTTCAAATCCGAAATTACAAAGAGTGCTGGAATTTCTGGAAAAAGTGGTAAAATGCTGATTTTTCTCCCTACTGTTCTTGATTGTCCGTCCCTCTAACAGTCCGAATCTTGCTGCCTTAAATTGGTCCTTCATCTGCCTGCCAACTCCTCTCCAAGGACAGTCAACGCCAGCTCACAAGCTCCCAAGAACTTGTCCTCTAAGTGCTTGTACATAAGTGAGAATATTCTTCATTAATCAAGAAGAATGTTGATTCATTCTTCCAAAATGTCTTCAAGCACAAGGGAATATTAAAATGGTGGCCCAAGAAGTCTAGTGTCTGATAATAGGGAGTCCCAAGAAGACAGGAAATGCACTAGAGATTAAACAAATCCGGCACGCGGATTCATGGAAAGTGCAAATCCAGCTGGAATTCCGAAGGGTCGCTTCTTGTCGAGGCCTAGAGGAGAGCTGATTTCGGCAAAATGGAGGAATGGCCCTGGGACAAACAGACCAACTTCAAAGCAGCAAGGCTGAAAATGGAACTTCAACACCAGATGATTGATTAAAGCTCTATTCTTCAAGCTTTTCGCTCCTTTTCTTCAGAAAGATATTCCAAAGGCTGTTTAAGAAGAAAGGAAGCAAAAGGGCTCAAAGTAGCAAACTTATCATCTCAATTACTAGGAAAAGAGACAATAAAACAACCAAAATAAACCATCAATCATAATCCCCCACACTTAATCCATGCTTGCCCCCAAGCATGAACTAAGAAAAACAAAGAAAAGACACAAACACAACAGAACAACACACAAAAACAAACAAACGAACAGTACACAAACAACACCCCCTTTGAGCAGAAATTAAATCCCTAGACTTGCCTCAAGCAAACACTTCAAAAATCAACTCTTTCAAGCAAGATTCAACACACCAAACATCACAAATGAGCAAGCATTCAGATAGTGGTATGATAGGCTGCTGTTCAACCAGAAAATACAAACCTAGGGCCTTTGCTTTCTTCTCCCTTCGACTCTTTAACCAAACATTGCTGCTGACTCTCAAGCAAAAAAATATTAAAAACACAAGCAAAAGGCAAAGAATTTTATTAAACAAGAAGTGAGCCAAAGGCTTCTTTTATTCTTCTTCACCTCCTTTTATTCTATTTTTTTCTTTTTCTTTTCTTCCTTCTTTTTCTTCTTCTTTTTTTTTTTTGAAATTCTTTTTCTGAATTTTTTTCTGTTTTTCTCTTCTTCTTTCCGCATCCCTTTCTTTTCTTTAGGCCTTTGGCCTCTTATACCTCCTTTCTTTCCACAATCCCATTTTTCTGAAATAAAAAACATGCACATGCAGACTTGACTCTCATCATGGTGCTATGATCGGTCCAACAACGGGAGTTAGCACACAACCGACCGGAAGTTTCTCCAAATTGGGACGATGGTGCCGAACCACCAACGTCGTGCAATCCGGAGGGTATGATGAGAAGCCACACACAAGGAATTTAAATGGTACACAAGCAAGCAAAATTAAAGGACTAGGCAGCAATGAGAGGATAGGATCCTCATCCCAAGATCTAAGGAGAAGCAAACAATCAGCCATAGCAAAGTACTTTCTAGGACAGCAAAACTAATCATACATCTATGGGAATGAATGCTCAAATTGCAAGGTCTGATGTATTCAATATCGCAAGACAGAGTTGATAAATCAAGAGTGTGCACAAGACAAGTTTTCGGGATTAAATTCCATGACAAAAGGGGTGGAACACAACAAAAAGGACAAACAAAAACTCAAGCAAACACAAAATAAAAGCAAGCAGTAGCGCAAGCAACAAATAAAAATAAACATGCAGCAAAAAGAGAAAAACAAACAGGAGAAACATGCATAAAAACTAAAAATAAAAGCATGCATTAAAACACAAATCACAAAAATAAAAAAGAAACACGAAAGTGTCTCCCCCACACTTATCGGACACATTGTCCTCAATGTGAAGGAGACTAAACAACAAACAAACAAAAAGGAAACAAACGGCAAATAAAAACAAAAGGAAGAAAAACAAAGGAAAAGGTAAAGAAGTGACCGGGGGCATCAACGCGGAGGGGCTGGTGGAGGAAAAGCACGGCTCAAGACAGCATGAATCTTCTTTTGCATCTCGAGGATGTTGTCCTGAGCGTGGTTGTTCTGGCGCTGCTCGCGAATCAGCTGACGGAGCAGGGCACTTTGATTCCGTAGGAGAACAGCAATCTGGGAGCTGAATGATGGTGATGCTGGTGCAGGGTTCGGATCACTCATGCCTAGGCCTTGAGACGGGCCGGCCTGATTAACATTAGCGGGAGCAGGGGCAGGATTTTCTTCGTGCCAGTCCAATCTTCTGAGCTTAAAGTTGCCCAGGTGCTTGGTCCCGTAGATGTGGTCCTCAACTGGTGTGAACCCTATGTTATAACAGACATAGCCTTCCTCGTCCAAATGGAGAAATCCCATATGGTCAAGTTGAGGTAAGTCAAGCAATTTCAAAGGAGCAGCATTAAAAAACTTAGCCGACACCACATCAAGACCTCTACAAGAGACAGCTAAATGTGTGATCAAAGATCCCATAAACATTTTCTCTCTAGGGGCGCTGAGTTGGTTAGCTACCCAAAATCCTAGGTTCATTTTATAACCATGTTGCATGCACCATAAAATGAAGAGCTCTTGCTTGGAAATCAGACCAGAAATGTGGTCTTTTCCAGCTAAAGTGGTGGACAAACAACGGTGAAGGATTCTAAGAGCGGGGTCTAGGATTTGGTAGGCCTTAGCTTTTTTGTCATCAAATTTCAGTTCTGTTTTCCCAGTTAATTGCCGGTAGGCATCATGGGTGTTGAAATTGCTAGGATAATCACAGAAGGAGTTTAAGTACCAATCGATATTCAAATCAGCAGGGGAAACAAATCCTAGCATGACATGAAATGCATTCATAGTTAAGTGCTCATACTTATCACAAAATCTGAAATTAACGTCCTCAGGCTTGTTAAGCATCAACCCATGTTTTTCTTTGTAAGAGCTATACCAGAAAGTGGTGAAAAATTCTAGACAAAGCTCTAAATATGCATGATGCTCAAGGTAGAACAAAGGTTCCCACCCAATGTTTCGAACATAAGTGTGAAGCCTAGTTTCAATTCCAAACGTGTCCAGCAAAGCAAAATCCAATCCAGAACAAGAAATAATTTGCAATTTATATTTTTCATTAAGTTTTTGCCGCAAATGTATTTCATCAAATTTAAGCCAACCATTTAAATGAGCAAGGTCAGGTCTCACCCGATGCTTAGCGCTGGTTCGAGGTTTGGATGAACTTCTGACACTGCCATGTTGCTCTTTGGGAGGAGGAACAGGCGCAGGAGTGACTAGAGTGGCTGCTGGAGCGGATTTCTTGCTTGCAGCTGCTCTCTTCGGCTTTGGAGGGGCAATTTTTGCCTTTTTCTTCTGTGGCGCTTCGGGACTGATTGCAGCAGTTGCTGCATGTGTGTTAAGCGCTGTAGGATCTGCTTCATCCTCAGGAACAGCCGTAGGAGAATGTGGAGATGCAGGGGCAGCTGTTTCTGGAACCATTTTTTGTTTGCCCTTCTCAAGGCCTCGAGAAGAGTGGACCTTGGAAGGCTGGGCAGTTGGAACATCAGGAGTGGGTTCTTCTTCGTCAATCAGCTCAAAAGCCATTCTCTTTACTGGTTTGGCTTGCTTGATAGCTTGGGACTTCTTAGTCCTAATGAGATCGGCCGCAGCAGAAATGGGAGGGACTTGGATCCCTTTCCGGCGCAAGGAGCGCTGCTCTCTGTCAAGAGCCTGCTGGGGTTTTGCTTTTTTCACCATGGACTGTAAGGGTCTGTCATCGGAGTCTGAGCTCGAGGAGACAACGATGTCTTGAGCTTTGGAAGTGAAGGTCGGGTCACTGGCGGTGTCAGAGTCGCCGGAGTTGGTGGATTTAGTCTTCGGATTTGGGGGAGAAGTGGGTTCCGAATCCCTAAGAACCACAGGTCCTCTTCTAGGCCTCGGAGCAGAGGTAGGAACTTTTGGTGAGGCTGGGACACTGGGTTTTGGGGTCTTTTTGGGGGTGGATTTGGTGGTTGGTGTTGTTGCCGAAGCTTTGGGCGGTGGTGGGGTTGCGGCGGTGACAGGAGATTTTGGAGGTGGTTGGGAAGAGGAAACAACGGGCTCCTCTTCAGAAACATGGGTTTCTTCTTCTGCAAATGGGTCTTGTGCGTCTGGGTGCATGCCAGCGGTGGGAGTGTCGCTGCTGCTTCCGGCGGGATTGGCGGCGGATGGACCAGACGGCGGCGGTGAAGAGCTGGAAGCCAGCTGGGCTTCAAATGGGTCGGGCAAGGAGGATCCTTGCGGGCCAGTAACAGGTGGAAGGGTCATACCACGGCGAGCAGCAGATTTCTTTCTTGGCATAGTGTTTGGTTTGGTGGTTATTTGTGAGAGAGAGTGGGTTTTGGAGAAGATGAAGTGGTGGAGGTAAAAGATGGTTGAGAGCAGAGAGTGGGTGAGTGGGTTTGTGTTTACAGCTTTTTGAGGAATAGAGGGATTTGAGTTGTAGGAGAAAACTGAAAGGTTTATTTGGGGTTTTATTTCTTTTTTGTTCGTGGGTTTAACGGTTATTTCATTTAATTGGTTTTGCTGATGTGGCAGTTTTGAATAAAAAGGGTGATTCATCCCGAGGCCTAGGGATGAACTGACCTTTGCTGTTCTGAAATTGGCTTGCTCACATCTGAAAGAAACCGAAAAAGGCTGGCATGGGTTGCCTCCCATGTAGCGTCCCTGTTTGCAGTCTTGGACTCGACTGAATGACCTTTCATGTTGTATCATCATTGAGGTTCTTCAAGCGTGGTGCTCTCCACGGTGTAGTTTTGGAATTTCTCATAAAAAGGCTTGAGACGATGCCCATTAACTTTGAAAATGTTCTGATCCTCCTGGTTTTGAATTTCAACAGCACCATTGGGGTACACATTGGTAATCACATAAGGACCAGTCCATCGGCTCTTCAATTTTCCAGCAAGGATGCGGAATCGCGAGCTGAAAAGCAGCACTTTCTGCCCAACTGTCAAGGCCTTGGGACGAATGGACCTGTCATGGTACATTTTGGCCCTAGCCTTGATAATTGCAGAATTCTCATAGGCATCATTTCTCAACTCCTCCAACTCCTGAACTTGCAATTTCCTGTGGGATCCAGCTTCTGAAATGTTCATATTGCATTTTTTAATAGCCCAGTAGGCTTGGTGCTGAATTTCCACGGGTAAATGGCATGATTTGCCATAAACCAACTTATAAGGAGTTGTCCCGATGGAGGTTTTGAATGCTGTTCTATACGCCCATAGCGCATCATCTAATCTCTGGCTCCAGTCTCCTCGATCTGGTCTGACCGTCTTGCTCAAGATGGATTTTACTTCTCTATTTGACAATTCAGCCAATCCGTTTGTTTGAGGATGATAGGCAGTGGACACACGGTGTGTGATGTTGTACTTGGCGAAGAGAGTTGTCATAACCTTGTTACAGAAGTGGCTGCCTCTGTCACTGATGATCACTCGTGGTACTCCAAATCTGTTAAGGATTTGGGATCGCAAGAATGAAACAACGGTCCTTGAATCATCAGCCCTCGTTGCCTTCGCCTCTACCCATTTAGATAGGTAGTCAACTGCCAAAATGATGTAGAAGTTGCCTCCTGAATTGGGGAATGGACCCATGAAGTCTATCCCCCAAACATCAAAAATCTCACAAACAAAAATTGGGGTCAAAGGCATCCGATCTCTAGAGGAAATATTACCCGATTTTTGACATTCTAAACAAGTTTTGCAAAACTCAAATGAATCTTTAAATAAATTCGGCCAGAAAAAACCTGATTCGAGAACCTTATGAGCTGTTCTCTTGAATCCGAAGTGTCCTCCACAAGCATAAGCATGGCAAAAATTTAGAATTGAAGGAACTTCACTCTCAAGCACACACCTTCGAAGGATTTTATCATTTCCAACATGCCAAAGGTATGGATCGTCCCATATGTACTTCCTGGAGTCTCTCACAATCTTTTCCTTCTCTCGTGCAAGGTAGTGACCATGGAATTTACCCGTTGCAAGGTAATTGACAATATCAGAATACCATGGTCTCTTCCCGAGGCCTAGAAACAAGCGCTCATCTGGGAATTCTTCCTTGACTGGGTCTGATTTGGTGTCAACCAAAATTCTGCTCAAGTGATCAGCCACCACATTTTCTTTGCCCTTTTTGTCTTTGATCTCAAGATCAAACTCCTGCAACAGTAATATCCACCGAATCAATCTTGGCTTTGCTTCCTTCTTTGCTAAAAGATACTTCAAGGCTGCATGGTCAGAATAAATTATGACTTTAGTGCCAAGAAGATAAGAACGAAATTTATCTAAAGCAAAGACAATTGAAAACAATTCTTTTTCTGTTGTGGTGTAATTTCGTTGGGCTTCATCAAGCATCCTTGAGGCATAATAAATCACGTGTGGGCTCTTGTCAAATTTCTGTCCAAGAACAGCCCCTACGGCTGCATCACTTGCATCACACATGAGTTCGAATGGTTTTGTCCAGTCGGGTGCTTGAATCACTGGTGCTGTCACTAGCTTCTGTTTCAGGAGATCAAACGCCTCCTTGCATTGCTCATTGAAGTCGAATTTTGCATCCTTTTGCAGCAGCCTGCACATAGGCTCCGCAACCTTTGAAAAATCCTTGATGAAACGTCTATAAAAACCTGCAAGGCCTAGAAACGAACGAAGATCTCGTACACAAGATGGGTAAGGCAAAGAGTCAATCACATCGATTTTGGCTTTGTCCACTTCTATACCTTTCTCTGAAATAATATGGCCTAAAATTAATCCTTGATTTACCATAAAATGGCATTTCTCATAATTTAAAACCAAATTAGTTTCCATGCATCTAATCAAGACTTTTCTCAAGTTTTCCAAACATTCATCAAATGAATTTCCATAAACCGTAAAATCGTCCATGAAAACTTCAATCCCTTTCTCTACAAAATCAGAAAATATACTAACCATACACCTCTGAAAAGTAGCAGGTGCATTACACAAACCAAAGGGCATCCTCTTGTATGCAAACGTGCCAAAGGGGCAAGTAAAGGTTGTCTTCTCTTGGTCTTCAATGGCAACGGGAATTTGATGGAATCCTGAAAATCCATCGAGACAACAATAGTGTGACTTACCTGCCAACCTTTCAAGCATCTGATCAATAAATGGAAGGGGGAAATGATCCTTCCTAGTAGCGTTGTTCAGCCTTCGATAATCTATGCATACTCTCCACGAATTTTGCTCTCTCATTGGCACCAATTCTCCTTCATTGTTTGCCACCACTGTAATTCCTGACTTCTTAGGAACGACCTGCACAGGACTCACCCAAGAAGAATCAGAAATAGGATAGATTACACCTGCAGCAAGAAGTTTAAGAATTTCCTTTTTCACGACTTCCATCATTGGAGGATTGAGCCTCCTTTGTGGCTGTCTCACGGTTTTGCTGTCCTCTTCTAGGTGTATTCTGTGCGTGCAAATGGCAGGAGATATTCCCTTAATGTCGGCTATGGTCCAGCCGATTGCCCCCTTGAATTCCTTCAAGACGTTCAAAAGTCTTTCTTCTTGCGTGTTGGTCAGCTTGCTGGAAATTATTACTGATAGGCTCTTCCCGAGGCCTAGAAACGAGTACTTCAGGTGCTCAGGTAATGTTTTGAGTTCCAAGTCGGGTGCCTGCAAAATTGAAGGCTGAAGTTTAGTGACTTGGTCTGTTGATTCTAAAGCTTGCACATCACCTGCAGTAGTGTCTGAAACGTCCAGCTCCTTGACAAGATTAAGGATTTCGGGCTTAATTGGTAGCTCATCTTGCAATCTCTCCACTTCATCATGAGATAAACCATTACTAAGAACAAACTCAAGTGGATCAGAATTATTAATTTCAGAAACGTCATCAACCAAAGGATCAATAACATCTAAGAAATTAACACAGTGTAAATCTTCAGGGTATTTAATCGCTTCATACATATTAAATTTAATCAATTCTTCACCAAATTCAAGCGTTAAACACCCATGAAACACATCAATATTGGCACGGGCTGTTCTCAAAAAAGGTCTACCAAGAATCACATCAGTGGTCCTAGTAACATCCTCATTTTGCATGTCAACAATATAGAAATCTACTGGAAATACAAAGTCATTAACCTGCACCAAGACATCTTCTACTACTCCAACGGGGTAGACAATGGATCTATCAGCAAGTTGTATAACAACTCTAGTTTCCTTAAGGTTTCCAATGTTCAAAGTTTCAAAAATGGAAAGAGACATAACATTAATACCTGCTCCAAGATCACACAATGCTTTCTCCACTTCCTTGCTCCCGATTTTGCAAGGTATCACAAAGGTACCCTGATCTTTGCATTTCGTAGGAAGTTTGCATTTGGTAGGAAGTTCTTTTTGCAAAATAGCTGAAACATTCTCATTAAAACTCACCGTTTCTATGCCTGCTAGTTTTTTCTTGTTAGTACATAAATCCTTTAAGAATTTAGCATACTTAGGAACCTGAGATATCATGTCTAGCAATGGCACATTAATAGCAACTTTTCTAAAAACTTCAAGAATTTTCTCCTCATCCTTCTCTTTCTTGGCTTTTGAAGGCCTTTCGGGAAAAGGGAAAGGTGCTACCTGAGGGTTTGAAGTTTCTTCTTGTGCTTCTGGGATTGGAATGGGTGTTTCACCTACTGGAGTGGTTGATTCTTGCAACATTTCTGTTTCAGATTCTTGAGGCTGCTCTGGTCGACTCATCCCGAGGTCTTGGGATGAACTGACCCTTGGTGGCAAATCTTTTCCACTTCGCAAAGTCATGGCATTGAGATGTTTGGGATTATCTACTGTGTTCGAAGGTAGCTGGCCTGAAGTATTTTGGTGGCTCATGGTGAACTGTGCCATCTGTTTTTGTAGGTCAGCTATCGCTCCTTGGGTGGTTTGTATGAATGGTTGAAGGATTTGTTTGAGAGTTTCTTCAAGTGGTGGTGGAGGTGGTGCAGTAAGTTGCAATGGTTGTGGAGGTGCTGGCAACTGTGGTACTTGTGGTTGTGCTGGAGGTGGACTGTTTTGGTAGTTTTGTTGTTGTCTAGGCTTGAAATTCTTCCATTCAAATGGAGGTTGGTTCTGATTTGGTCCCCACCCATAATGAGGGTAGTTTTTCCAGCCTGGGTTGTTGCTGTTGGAGTAGGAATTGCCCTGATGAGGCATAGCTGCATTGGCTTGCTCTACTGGTTCAGCTACAAGTGGGCACTCATGAGTCATATGACCGATTTGGCAACAAACTCCACAAGGTGTGACTTGTTGTGGTGGAATTTGTTGTATCTGCGCAATGGTGGCTGGGAAATTCTTCATAAAGGTAGACACTTCTTCCATGTGTCTCTCAAGAGCAGCCACATTGAGATTGTGTGCAGAGGTGGTACGGTCTTGAGCTCCATTTTGTTGGCAATTATCCGCCAAAGTTTGAATAAGAGCCCTTGCCCGACTTGGTGTCAAGTCTAACAATGCTCCTCCAGCAGCTGAATCAAGTTTTTCCTTGTCTTTAACGCACATGCCATCATAAAAATATTGTATCAATGATTGCTCGGGTACACCATGCGTAGGACAGACTTCTTGGAGGTCTTTAAACCTCTGATGGTACTCTCCAAAAGACTCATCTCCTCGTTGCTGAATAGCAACAAGACTCTTCCTAGCTGCTCCTGCTTTGGTGGCTGACCAATATTTCTTGAGAAAAGTGGCAGCCATTTCAGCCCAAGTGTTGATGGAGTTGTGTGGAAGACTGAAAAACCAATTCTTTGCTGAATCTTCTAAAGACCATGGAAAAGCTCTCAACTTAGCTCTCTCAAGTGTGACACCAGTTGGTTTTAAAGCATCACACTCGAATTGAAATTTTTGGAGGTGCTTGTAAGGGTTTTCGGATGCATGTCCTCTGAATTTGCTGAGGTTGTGCATCACATTTGACTTCACGGCCCAATCATTTGGTACTGGACGGTAGTTAATGCACAGGAAAGACTCCTGTTCAGCTCCTTGATTGAGCTCTCGAAGGGTAGGTTCAGGTGGATTGGCCATCTCTGGTTCAGGTTCAGCGTCAGGTTCTGGTTGATCCGTCCCGAGGTCTCGGGATGAACTGACCTCTGCTTCTGAATCTGATCCGGACAAAGAAAATTCACTGAATTTGCGTTTTGATATTCTGATTGCTGTCTCCGTTCTGGTAATCTCTGAAATGTAAGGTAGTGGTTGTGAACTAGAAGACCTGGTCATGAAACAAGAAAATCAAAAATTAGAACACGTTGTCCCCGGCAACGGTGCCAATTTATGACGGGCGTGTCGCATGTCCCGCATAAAATAAAAATACAACTCAGTGCTATGCTACAAATTAATGCAGATAGTGGTGAGAGGATCGATCCCACAAGGACAAGCTTGCCTAACTCTTGTTGTTCCTGCAAATAACCAAGTTTTGGGGTGAAGTAATAATCAAACGAAAATACAGTGGGTTTAAGATCAGTAGCAAACAATAAAAACAGTTTTAAAACAGAGAGAATAACAGTGGAGAAAGTATTCCGGGTAGAGATCATTGCGAGATGGCATTGGTAAGTCGTTGATCATTGACAAAATATATTTTCAAAATGGTTTTCATAGAAGAAGTTGTGGAACCAGCTCAAACTATATTCCCAACCTGCTACAAAAGTATTTAAAAGAATCACTTCATTTTAAACACCCTAATCTTCCCGAGCTCTTCCTAAGATTCCAACCCGCCACTTTGCTTTGGCTATGCAGAGCCTTCAACAAAGGAATCAGAATACTTATGGAAGCACTTGGGAGATTGATTAAAAACAGTGAGGTCCCTCTTCTAGACGTGGGAGTTATTCGTCATCCACAAGTCTGGTCTAGTCTGGCACTTGACCCAGCTGTCACCTAGGCCGGCCCTTCTCAAGGCCTTGGGATGGGACAATAGTCTAGTTCAGTTCCTTCTATCAGCTTAGACTAAGCAAATACCCCTCATGCCCTACTGATTTGTCTACAATCGTTCTCTAAAAGTGATTTAATCACAAGAGAACTGACAACACTTGCCCAAACTAAATTCAAGTTGATCAAGCTCAAAAATTAATAAAGACAAGTTTGGAATTAAAACAAGAAGGAAAGAAATACGAAATTCATTTCTATGAAGCTTAAACAAGTCTCACAATCAACATACCAGCCAATCTCTTGATCCCTACTAGGAACTTGGTGTTTAGTTACAATACATAATCAAAATAAACAAAAGAAGTTCAAATCCGAAATTACAAAGAGTGCTGGAATTTCTGGAAAAAGTGGTAAAATGCTGATTTTTCTCCCTACTGTTCTTGATTGTCCGTCCCTCTAACAGTCCGAATCTTGCTGCCTTAAATTGGTCCTTCATCTGCCTGCCAACTCCTCTCCAAGGACAGTCAACGCCAGCTCACAAGCTCCCAAGAACTTGTCCTCTAAGTGCTTGTACATAAGTGAGAATATTCTTCATTAATCAAGAAGAATGTTGATTCATTCTTCCAAAATGTCTTCAAGCACAAGGGAATATTAAAATGGTGGCCCAAGAAGTCTAGTGTCTGATAATAGGGAGTCCCAAGAAGACAGGAAATGCACTAGAGATTAAACAAATCCGGCACGCGGATTCATGGAAAGTGCAAATCCAGCTGGAATTCCGAAGGGTCGCTTCTTGTCGAGGCCTAGAGGAGAGCTGATTTCGGCAAAATGGAGGAATGGCCCTGGGACGAACAGACCAACTTCAAAGCAGCAAGGCTGAAAATGGAACTTCAACACCAGATGATTGATTAAAGCTCTATTCTTCAAGCTTTTCGCTCATTTTCTTCAGAAAGATATTCCAAAGGCTGTTTAAGAAGAAATGAAGCAAAAGGGCTCAAAGTAGCAAACTTATCATCTCAATTACTAGGAAAAGAGACAATAAAACAACCAAAATAAACCTTCAATCAGTAAGCAGGGGACCTAAGCGTACCTGGTCCCCATAGCACGTCTACAAGTCAGGAATTGAATATTGTCGAATCTATGATCTGTCGAATTGAAATCATAACTGGATATTTGTCTTTGCTAGGAAAGCTTTCTCTCTGTTGATTTCTTACTTGCTTTATTACTCTTTGTTATTACTTTCTTAGTTTATATTAGATTAATCAACACTCTCAAAACCCCCCTATTTGTTACTATTTCGGTCTGTTTTCCCTAGTCACACACGAAAGTCAGCGTCTACCCTTAGTCCCTGTGTTCGACCCTGCTGCCACTATATACAATTTATTGTGCATTTGATAACAGGTTTTTATTATTATATTTGTATGTGCCTCGACAACACATCCAGCCCAATCACTATCCGAATAACCATGGAGATAGAAATTCTCCACTTGACAGAACTTTATCCCATAATCAATCGTGCCTTTCACATATCTGAGAATTCTTTTTGCTGCTTGAAAATGAATTTCACTAGCACAATGTAAGTACCTTGATAGCAAACTTACAGCATACATGATGTCTGGCCTAGTTGCAGTCAAGTACATCAAACAACCAATTAAGCTTCTGTAAAGTTTTTCATGAACCTTTTCAGCTCCATCTTCTTTGCAAAATTTCTCCTTTTGATTCATTGGAGTTGAAGTCGGCTTGCATGCATCCATATGAAACTTGTTCAAGAGTTCTTTTGCATATTTTTGTTGGCATACAAAAATATCATTTTGCTTTTACTGCACCTGCATACCGAGAAAAATTGTCATCTCACCTAGATCTGTCATTTCAAAGACCTCTTTCATCTCTTCTTTGAACTTGTTAATCAGCTCCAATCTACTTCCTGTTATAGCAAGTCATCAACATAAAGAGAAACCACAAGTATTTCATCTCTTCTCTTCTTGATATACAAAGTAAATTCACTTGGGCATTTTTCAAAACCCAAGTTCAGCAAGTATACATCAATTCTGCTGTACCAAGATCTTGGCGCCTGTTTTAAGCCATACAAGGCCTTCTTCAAGCGATACACCTTCTCTTCTTCTCCTTGAACAACAAAACCTAGTGGTTGTTCTACAAATATTTCTTCTTCTGAGTACCCATTCAAAAATGCTGACTTGACATCCATTTGATGTACAAGCCAACTTTTTTCAGCAGCAAGAGCCAACAACATTCTCACGGTATCCATCCTAGCAATCGGAGTAAAAGTTTCTGAAAAATCTACCCCAAATATTTGAGCATAACCTTTGACAACCAACCTCGCCTTATACTTATTTACAAAACCATCAAGATTGAGTTTGGTTCTATAAACCCATTTCACTCCTATAGTATTGTTGTGATTTGGTCTATCCACCAATTCCCATGTTTAATTCTTTTCAATCATGTTCAGCTCCTCTTTCATTGGAACAATCCATTTTTTATCATCAGCAGCTTCTTCATAACCCGCAGGCTCCATTACAGCAACATTACACCTTTGATAGATGTCAGAAAGCGATCAAGTTTCTCTAACGGGTTCATCATCTACGTCATCATTTTTCTCATGAAACTCAATCTTTTTGTCAGGATCCCAGTTCCAGCTATCTGACTCATGGAATTAGACATCTCTACTGATTATGACTTTGTTGCTTTCTGGCAAATAGATTCTATAGGCTTTTGAGGCTGAGCTATAGTGATAGCATGTTTCTTGGGCGTGATTTTATCCTCTATTTTATCCTTTTCGGGGGCATGATTCTGCTAATTGGCCCTTATTTCCATCTTTATTGCAGATCAGCGCCAAAAGGGAGAAATATGTGAAAACACATGCTTTCCGGGTGATTTCTGCAGATTTCAAGCTTCAAGACTAGCGTCGAGGACAAGACACCAACTTTTCCATCGAGGCCTTGCCATGGTTTCCATCATCGAGCCCTGGATAGACCAAAAGCGTTATTTCCACGTGTCCTCATTGTCGTGCTCCCACGTGTCACCTCCGATGTCCTTCTAGAAGATTCCGCGCAGATCCCCAAGAATATTCTCTTTAGTCGTCATGCCCTCGAGGCTATTCTATTGTCATGCCCTCGAGGCCAGTCTATCGTCTTGCCCTCGACGTCGTGCGCTTCCAGAATATTCCCAGAATATCCCCTTTCGGACCAAAGATATTTATTCCGTGTTTTTGAACTCCTTAGCTGGATTTTGTCTTTTTGTAATCCCCTAGCTGGCTTTTGTCTTCTTGCGGGCAAGAGGGCCTACATAAGACTTTAGTTTTTAGGGTTTAGAGAACATCACCTACCACATATTCATAGTAAATTTTTTTATGTGCTTCTCTTCAGTTTTCTCCCCTCCTCCTTTTGGAGGAGGCGGACCAGAACATTTCCAGCAACCTTGTACATAAACCGGAGCTTTGCTCCGGCTGGTAATATTTACTAGTTTTCTCCTTTATCTTTTCTTTACTTATTATGCTTTCTAGATCTAGATTTGTCTATTTTCCAGCATGAGTAGTTGATTTGTCTTGTTCTTAGCAAGGTTATTTGAAGGTTGCAATGGGTAGTTAAGAGGCCTAAATGTGTTTAATATATTCTTAATGTTGTATTTGGTTGTTTGTCGATTTCAATTCGTCTAGGACTATTGGAAGCTTAATTACCTACTGATTTTTCTTTTCGATTCAATTCTTTTGGGGTTTATTGGAAGCTTAATTACCTACTGGTCTATCCCTTTAGATTATAGTCATCCTTGTAGTGAAAACGGGTCGGGAAGCTACAGGGTAGAGTAGACACCTAGGTGGAGTAATTGCTATAGTGTGATCTCGTCCATCTAGGGCAAGTAATTAATGAGGGCAGTGTCGCGAGCCTGACAACTGAGAGGCATCTTGCCCTCGACATGTCTTTTCTGGTCTTCATAGGTTCTTCGAATTTAGCCTCCCTACTTCGTGCCCGTGATAGGTCGAAGTGTCAAGGCTGCCTTTTGATGACAAGAGAGGTAGCTGGGAGAATGGCGAGGTATCTAGGGTACCTCATATATGGAAACGGGGGGTACCTTCTCTTACGAAGGAAAGTAGGGGGCCTACGTGGAAACATGGCCCCTATAGCATGTCTCTGGCATAGAATAGAATATCCTTGAGCCGATGATTATCTAGCCCTCGAGGCCATAGATATTTTCATGCCCTCGACGCAACCCGAGAAAAACCTTTGCTGAGAATCTTTCTTATCTGCTTTCATGTCTTTATTTATCATTCTGTTTATATGTCTTACCCTTAATTCTTACTTTTAGTGCTTTTTACTTTTCGTGCCCTAGATTACTGTTTTTATTAGTTAACTTGTTAGCTCTTTTCTCTCTTAGTTAACTTGTTAGCCAACCAACTCCCCCCCTTTTTGTTGCTATCTCGGTCTGTTTGTCTTTGTCATGCATGAAAGTTAGCATCTTGCCCTAGTCTCTGTGGATCGACCCTGTTACCACTATGCACAATTTATTATGCACTTGATAGCGGGTCTTTATTATTATTTGTTTGATCGTGCCCTCGACAAACACGTATCATATAGCCAACAAAAACTCCAGGCTCTGCTTTCTTGTCCAATTTGTCTTTCTTAACCTGATGAATGTAAAGAGAAACACAAGCAACAAAAAAATTTCAAATTGACAAATTCTGGTTTGTAGCCATACCAAGCTTCAAATGGAGTTCTTTTCAAATGGAGTTCTTTTATGCAAAGCCTTTGTTGGGAGTCGGTTCAGTAGATAAACCGCTGTGTTTACTACCTCAGCCTAAAATTTCTTCGGTAGCCCTTTATCATGAAGTAAGCACCTTGCCAACTCCATAATTGTTCTATTTTTTGGCTCCACCACACCGTTTTGTTGCGGAGTGTAAGGTGCGGTGAGCTGATGTTCAATGCCTGCATCTTGACAGAATTTGTTAAATTTTTTAGAAGTATATTCAGCTCCGTTATCAGATCTGATCACCTGTATCTTGCAACCACTTTGAGTTTCCACAAAAGCTTTAAACTTCCAAAAAATGTCAGCAACTTCAGATTTGAGCTTCATGAAATAAACCCAGCAAAGTCTTGTGCGATCCTCAATGAAAGAAATGTAGTACTTACTGTCATTCAATGATGGTGTTCTGATGGGTCCTACAACATCAGTGTGTACTAGTTGCAATTTTCGAACAACCCTCCAAGCCTTATTTTGTGGGAAAGGAAGTCTTGTTTGTTTTCCGTATTGACAACTTCTATAGGAAGGTAGCTCCCTCTCCAGTTTAGGCAATCCCTTTGCAAGGTTGTTTTTCTTCATAAAAAATACAACTGCATGGTGAAAATGCCCTAGCCTTTTATGCCAAAGCATCGCATTGCTATCTTCTTTGTGTACAGTAGCTTGCTCTTCTTGCATTAAATCTAAGGTTTGGCATTTGTTTTTCATTTGAACTTTGAACAAGTCTTGGCCTTCTGCATCTTTGATTATGCAATTTTTGTCTTCAAACAACACCTTATAACCTTTGTCCAACAACTGAGGACCACTCAAAAGGTTTTGATCAATTTCAGGCACATATAAAACATTAGAAATGAATTTCAAACCTGTGTGACCTTCAATTGCTACTGTTCCTTTGTCTTCCACAACGATATATACTCTAGAGACAGCAGTTTGGTGAATCTCTTTGAAGAGTTCACAATCGTAGGTCATGTGGTTTGTACAACCGTTGTCTATGAGCTAGCTTTCGGTTGTGTTTCTCGTGGTGAAGCATGATGCCACAAATATTTGCTCGCCATCTTGTGGATTTTGAGCAGCATAAGCTTCTCCTTGTTGCTGCGGAGACTTACATATTTTTTCCATATGTCCCAACTATCCACATTTGTTGCATTTTACATCCGACCTCCACCAACACTTTTTTTGTGAGTGATTGGTTTTTTTATAGTAAGGACAAGATGAAAAAACTTGAGTGTTACCTTTTTCATTTTCATCTCTTGAACCTCCAGGCTATTTGTTCTTCGACTATATCTTTTTCATGGTTCTGCCACCATTATAACCCTACGATTTGGCTTGAAGAGCACCCTCTATTATTCCTGCTTGTCTCATACGTCTCCTTTGTTCCTGTGCCTGGAGAGCATTCAACAATTCTGCCAGCGTGATGCTCGATGGGTCCTTGATGTTTTCCAAAGATGCGATAGTAGTCTCAAATTTTTCAGGAAGCATGACCAGAATTTTATGCACAATTCTAAAATTAGAGAAGTCTGTGCCAAGAAGTCTTACGTTATTGATAATGCCGAGCAATCTATCAGAGTACTCCTTGATCGTCTCTGATTCTTTCATCTTTTCCAACTCAAATTCTCTGCACAAATTCAACGCCTTCATACCTCTAACCCTTTAGTCCCCTTCATACTCTTGCTTCAAGAAATCCCAGATTTCTTTGGTTGTTTTCATTATCATTACTCTATTAAAAATAGAGGTTGAGACTGCTGCAAACAAACTAGCTCTGGCTTTAGATTTTCGCTGCTTCCTTTCCTTCTGATTTTTGATTTGTGCCATTGTTGGGTTGTTTGGTAAGTCTGGAATTTCGTATTCCTCCTCTACAACTTCCCACACATCAATAGCGTCAAGGTAGGCTTCCATTCTAACAGCCCATCCTTGATAATTTGTTCCATCAAATATCGGAGGAGAAACCACAGTAAATGGAGTTTCTGTATTCATTTTGCTGGTTATGGGTTTATGTGTTTTTGTGGTTGAATGGAAAGTGTTTATAGGTTTTGTGTGTTTTGTGGTTATGTGATTTCACAGATCCCTTTAAGATATAGCTCCACTACCAATCTATTGGATATAAAAACAGGGATCAAGCTCCTCTAATGTTCATTAAAATATGACTTATCATATTGGGTTAATCTCATCCATTAATTACAAATAGATGGTTGAGATTTATTTAAAATTTAATAACTGCCAAGTAAAACAGATAACTTCTTTTTTTTCCACATACATAAAAAGTGAAAATATATCAATTAGAATAAATCTCAACCATTTATTTGTAATGAATGGATGAGATTGACCCAATATGATATGTCATATTTTAATGAACATTAGAGGAGTCAAATCCTAAAAACAGATATTATATTTAGAAACTTACAGGAATCGTGTTTATTGAATGAGAAAATCACCTGCTTAAAGACTAGGACACAAACAGTTTTAAAAAGTCACAACTTTTAATAGAACCACATGTTCTTATTATCATCATAAACGTAATGATGATCATCAAGACCACTCCTCCAACCTGCTTTTGCTTCCAAGGACATTTCTCTATATTTTTATTAATTTTCTTGAACTTCTTTATTTTAATTTACACAACAAAAATATACTCCCTCTGTTTTTTAATAATTGACTCTTTGAAACAGTAACAAAAAGTACAATAAACACCAAAAAGTCAAGTAAAGTGAACAGTAACAAAAAGTACAAAAATAACGATTATTAAGGGAGTACTAATTTGTTATGGGAAATGATAATAATATAGGGTATAAAATGGAGGCTATAAAATGGGGTTTTAGGGTGGTTAAGAGCAAAATGGGGATACTAATGGAAGGATTTGAGTGATATTCTCATCTTTCAACTTCCACCTAGAATTGATCAGTGTTATTTTAAGCATAACAATGGGAATTAAGAGGAAATGATGATGGAAGAGGATTCCAAGTGTTACTTATATCGAGGGATACACATATAAAAAAAACCATATTATAGTTTACAAATGTTTTATTTTGACTCTTATAGTTTAAAAATTTGTAATATAAACCTTATTGTTTTCTAAAGATTGTAATTTTAATTTTTATAATAGTTAGATAATTCTACACAAAAAAATAGTAAATAAATGCAAAAAAAATATAAAACATGGACAAAAAATATAACAAATATGGTAGGACCTTAAATAATGAAAAACATGTTTGAATTTTATTTACAATTTTTTTTTTCCTATTTAGTATAGTTTAACATTTTTCTTATTATTTTTTTAAAGTTCTTTTTCTAGTGAGGTGGATTCACCCACTTTCGTTACATTTTCTCATAAATTCCTACTCCCTCCGGTCTTGAAAGAATGTCGTTTTGCTACTGAATGTTACTGTACATTTTACTTGACTTTTTAGTGTTTACTTTACTGAATGTTACTGTTCTAAAAAGACACTCTTTTAAAACCGAAGGGAGTATTATTTTTTTTGAAATTTTTAAAATTTTTTAACTAATAGAAAGGTCATATTGCAACAGTTAAAAAACTATTTATTTATTTCAAAATTTTAAATTATAAAGACCGGAACATTTTATAAACTACTCCCTCCGTTCTTTTTTACTTGTCACTTTAGAATAGTATAAAGCTGTAAGCCGTTGATTTACGGACTTATTTTATTCCTCATTGTTTCATTTTTTTTCTAATTTCCACTTAAATTATCACACCATCATCAAATTGGGTTGATTCAAAAAAAAAAAATTTATCATTTGCACAAAATATATGCTTCGAAAAAGATAAAATGACAAATACTCCAAATAGTAACAATCCGCAGTAAAGTGACAAGTAAAAAAGACCGGAGGGAGTATAATGTAAGGTTTTTTACAGTTTATTATTGTATTTCAAAGGTAAAGATAAAATAAATCTGCATGGAGAATTATTAAACATTTTTGAAGGTGTGAAGGCTTGTTGTTGCTTGTCAAAAATGTTTATAGAATTGATTGACCACAAAGCCCATATTAAGTATATAAGATACTAATAGTAATATAGTTATGCATTTAGCATTTATGTCAAAACTCAACCCACATACAAGCTCCATTTGGTCAAATTCAACTCCTCCTCCTTTTTCCCTAGAGCCTTGACTTGATTTTCCTTGCTGCTGCAGCAATTTCCCGTGGCCTACCACTCACAACTCGCAAGGTTTTGCTTGATAGAGCATACCACGTACATATGTGCCGCCACCCATGGTCTATGCTACGGATGTTCTTGGTCATAATGACAACACAATTGATTACCGATCGCCGCTGTATCTGAGGTGGAACCGCCCGGTTGGTCAAAGAAACAAATGAAAACTATATATTTTTTTTTGAACAATAAATGAGAACTATATGTATTAATACAATATAATGCATCTACATATGGTGATGTTCCTGTTCTGCCATTATAAGATGGGAGCCGGCCGAGAGCTGCATTTTAAGAACTAATAATATTGAAACCAATAAATAAATTAAGCAATGGGTAGACGAGGACTCAGGACTCGATACGCGTCGATCAACCATTCAGCGCCAACCATTGCATTGCTGCATATTTACTTCAAAGAATGTTTATTGGTATAAGACAGAGAAGAATACCACGCAGCTTGTTCACAACAAGAGTAGCCAAGGCCTCACCAGTGACATCCTCAGCAATTATTAGTAAGGGAGCTCTTAGTTGAGTAGTTTTCTCCAGGAGGGGAATTATGTCCTTGATAGCAGAAATTTTTTGATCTGTAACCAACACTCTTGCATTCTCGAATTCACAAATTAACTTCTCAGTATGTTACAAATTGAGGAGAGATATAACCTCTATCTATCTGCAATCAATAAAAAACAAGGACAACATATTAAGATTACAAAACAAGTATTGCGAATACATAACCATACCCATTGAAAAGTATCATCATATTCCTCAATCGAAATGAAAAAGAAAATAGCACACCTCCATTCCTTCTTCAACTTCTACTGTTGTCTCAAATGAGGATGATGACTCAATTGACAGAACACCATCATGGCCAACCTTGTCAATTGCATCAGCAATCATTGTCCCAATGAGCTCATCATTTCCAGCAGAAATGGTAGCAACGGCTGGAAGAAGAACACAAGATATTATCAGCAAAGTCGAAGGAAATTACAGCTGGTTATCTATACAAACTTAATTTGGATGAAAGGAAATAACACTTTTGAGCAGCATACCTTTGATATCATCACGACCTTTAACTGGCCTAGACTTCTTCTCTAGCTCTTCTATTAGTCCCAGTACAGTTTTGTCAATCCCCTTTTTTATTGAGACCGGATTCGCACCAGATATAACACTCAAAAGTCCTAATTTGATAATTTCTCGTGCAAGGACTGACACAGTAGTGGTTCCATCACCAGCAGAATCATTTGTTTTGCTAGCAACCTTCATCACATAACCCAATAGGTCAATACACTATCAAAGCTTCTATAACCATTTAAATCGAGAATAGCAGGACATCAACGCAACTTAAAGAGGAATGTAGAAGTGGCTAAGGGAAGAAATGCAGGAAAGAAGTTCCCACCTCCCTAATAAGAGCTGCACCAGCATTCTCCATAGGGTCAGGCAGCTCAATAGCTCGGGCAATAGTTACCCCATCATTGACCACCTTGGGACTTCCAAATTCATCCAACACAACATTCCTCCCTAGAAGAAACAAGAACTTTGACAGTTAGAATATACTTTTTTTTTTTTATCAAAAACGTTTAGCTCAATAATAAACATCACAGTTCATTTCCATCTTACTGGAATTGTTTTCACTTCACATGTTAATAAAACAAAACTGTCCAGGTGACTAATGTCCCAACGAACCATCAGGCGTGAATAAAACTCCCTTCAACATGACACAACTTGAACACAAAGGAACTATCATACCGATTTTGTTTTAATTTAGAATTTATCCAAGCTAAGTAAAGAAACAAACTTGTTTCAAACCCAATGAAGTATCAGCAATTTCATTTCATATACATGGTACTGAGCTTAAAGGCAGGAAATTACCCCTAGGACCAAGGGTGAGCCCCACACCATCAGCAAGCTTATCAATGCCGGCCTGGAGAGCTGCCCTGGACTTTTGATCAAAAGCAATTTCCTTTGCACTAGCTCTCACTGTGAACCTCCTGGTCGAGTGGCGGTAATTCACCCTTTGATTCTACAGCTGATTCCCTCTCCTCCTCAAGATCTGCCCAGCAATCCAGAACAAGAAACTGTTAACCCAACCAATGAAAACCCATCAAAATACAAACAAAACCCATCCATTTTCTTATCTGTATTGGTAAAATAAAATTCTTCAAAGAGCAATGCTATTCCGCATGAATAGCTGGCCCGAATCTGCAAGTGGGTCCACGTCATTCGCTTCTATTTACAAGTTTGCCACCGCCTTAATAATTACTAAATTACCACCGTGTTCAATTTCTAGGTTTTCCTCCTCCATACCCAACCGAATCCTCCTCCCTTCTCGCGACCTCCCTCCCCCATACCACCACGACCGCCATCCCTTCTTTATCGTTAAATCCTCTGTTTCTTTCTTTATTGCTCCGTTTTTGTTGTAGTTGGCGGAGCAGGGAAGATATAAGCAGCAGGTATAGTTGTGGGTTCAAATTCTCATCGTGTTTTCCAAAATCGATCCACAAGACCACTTCTCGGATCCTCCGATCGGACCCTGTTGAAGGCAAAAAAAAACTGAGCTATATTCAACAATCCAAATAAGTCTCACTTCCAATCATGACCCATTTCGGATCATTTATACCCTTTATTATGCAAGCTAATGTGATAATTACGCGGATTTTTCAATGGCCCATTTTTTGTTTTTAGTTTTATGGTTGATTTGGTAATTAATTTATTTAGGGTTATACATGCACTTATGAGAATTTTGATTTTGAGATTGACCCAATGTTAAAGTGATTAACAAAAACTTAAACTCGAAGACAAGCCATAGAAGAAATGAAAAACCACAACGCTACATCCACAACAAAATTACAGAAAATAAAACCCTCGCGTCTCATCATTTTGCAACTCTCATTATGTAAACTCATGACAACCATGGAATAGACACATATATATACCCTACAATTAGACACCCTACAATTAGCCGCCAGATTGGGTCATCTCAAAATCAAAATTCTCATAAGTGCATGTATAACCCTAAATAAATAAATTACCAAATCAACAATAAAACTAAAAACAAGAAATGAGTCATCGAAAAATTCGCATAATTATCACATTAGCATGCATAACAAAGGGTATAGATGAAACATCCGAAATGGGTCATGATTGGAAGTGAGACTTACTTGGATTGCTGAATATAGCTCAGTTTCTTTTTGCGTTTCTCGAACTCCACAGGTCCGATCGGAAGATGCGAGAAGTGGTATTGTGATCGATTTTGGAAAACACGATAAGAGAATTTGAACCCACAACTATACTTGCTGCTTATATCTTCTCTGTTCCGCCAACTACAACAAAAACGGAGCAATAAAGAAAAAAACAGAGGATTTAACGATAGAGAAGGGATGACGGTCGCGGTGGTATGGAGGAGGGAGGTCGCGAGAATGGGAGGAGGATTCGGTTGGGTATGGAGGAGGAAGAGAGGAGGAAAACCTAGAAATGGAACACGGTGGCAATTTCGTAATTATACAGGCGGTGGCAAACTTGTAAATAGAAGCGAATGACGTGGACTTGCCTCTTGCAGATTCGGGCCGGCTAATAGCATTGCTCTTTGAAGAATTTTATTTTACCAATACAGATAAGAAAATGGATGGGTTTTGTTTGTATTTTGATGGGTTTTCATTGGTTGGGTTAACAGTTTCTTGTTCTGGATTGCTGGGCAGATCTTGAGGAGGAGAGGGAATCAGCTGCAGAATCAAAGGGTGAATTACCGCCACTCGACCAGGAGGTTCACAGTGAGAGCTAGTGCAAAGGAAATTGCTTTTGATCAAAAGTACAGGGCAGCTCTCCAGGCCGGCATTGATAAGCTTGCTGATGGTGTGGGGCTCACCCTTGGTCCTAGGGGTAATTTCCTGCCTTTAAGCTCAGTACCATGTATATGAAATGAAATTGCTGATACTTCATTGGGTTTGAAACAAGTTTGTTTCTTTACTTAGCTTGGATAAATTCTAAATTAAAACAAAATCGGTATGATAGTTCCTTTGTGTTCAAGTTGTGTCATGTTGAAGGGAGTTTTATTCACGCCTGATGGTTCGTTGGGACATTAGTCACCTGGACAGTTTTGTTTTATTAACATGTGAAGATGGAAATGAACTGTGATGTTTATTATTGAGCTAAACGTTTTTGATAAAAAAAAAAAAGTATATTCTAACTGTCAAAGTTCTTGTTTCTTCTAGGGAGGAATGTTGTGTTGGATGAATTTGGAAGCCCCAAGGTGGTCAATGATGTGGTAACTATTGCCCGAGCTATTGAGCTGCCTGACCCTATGGAGAATGCTGGTGCAGCTCTTATTAGGGAGGTGGGAACTTCTTTCCTGCGTTTCTTCCCTTAGCCACTTCTACATTCCTCTTTAAGTTGCGTTGATGTCCTGCTATTCTCGATTTAAATGGTTATAGAAGCTTTGATAGTGTATTGACCTATTGGGTTATGTGATGAAGGTTGCTAGCAAAACAAATGATTCTGCTGGTGATGGAACTGCTGGTGATGGAACCACTACTGTGTCAGTCCTTGCACGAGAAATTATCAAATTAGGACTTTTGAGTGTTACATCTGGTGCGAATCCGGTCTCAATAAAAAAGGGGATTGACAAAACTGTACTGGGACTAATAGAAGAGCTAGAGAAGAAGTCTAGGCCAGTTAAAGGTCGTGATGATATCAAAGGTATGCTGCTCAAAAGTGTTATTTCCTTTCATCCAAATTAAGTTTGTATAGATAACCAGCTGTAATTTCCTTCGACTTTGCTGATAATATCTTGTGTTCTTCTTCCAGCCGTTGCTACCATTTCTGCTGGAAATGATGAGCTCATTGGGACAATGATTGCTGATGCAATTGACAAGGTTGGCCATGATGGTGTTCTGTCAATTGAGTCATCATCCTCATTTGAGACAACAGTAGAAGTTGAAGAAGGAATGGAGGTGTGCTATTTTCTTTTTCATTTCGATTGAGGAATATGATGATACTTTTCAATGGGTATGGTTATGTATTCGCAATACTTGTTTTGTAATCTTAATATGCTGACCTTGTTTTTTATTGATTGCAGATAGATAGAGGTTATATCTCTCCTCAATTTGTAACATAATGAGAAGTTAATTTGTGAATTCGAGAATGCAAGAGTGTTGGTTACAGATCAAAAAATTTCTGCTATCAAGGACATAATTCCCCTCCTGGAGAAAACTACTCAACTAAGAGCTCCCTTGCTGATAATTGCTAAGGATGTCACTGGTGAGGCCTTGGCTACTCTTGTTGTGAACAAGCTGCGTGGTATTCTTAATGTGGCCGCCATCAAAGCTCCTGGTTTTGGTGAGAGGAGAAAAGCAATGCTTCAAGACATTGCCATCTTGACAGGTATGTTATTTGTCAACATCCGTTGCTTGCTTTCCATCATTGTTTGGCGAACTAGTTAAAAAATAAAAACAAAAACCATTTGTTACTTGTTAATTAAAGTATAGTGGCCCACCTATTGAATATTCATTTCCATCTGAATTTGGCTTGTAAAGAAACAAGGGGAATAAAGTATCCACCGATAACAGCTGAGTGGGGTAAGCCAAGAGCAAAATCTTAGAATCAACATGGCCTATGCTCTGGAAAACATACTTTTATTGTTTTTTATTTATAATTTTGATGTGTAAATGGGATAGCATGAACCTGTTGACCTGAATGGGATAACACACGTTGGAAAAGTTAGCTCTGAAATTTGGACAACAGTTAAGTCTTGTACTTTATATTGTTGCATGCATCCTCATGACTATTAAGTTTCTCTTTACATATGATCAGAATCTTGACACCTGTTTAAGGCAAAGGGTTTTTATCTATTTTTTATAGTATTTTTGCATTATATATTTATTGTTTGCAATATGAAATAATGGTGGTGGTTTTGATGTTCTATTTGGCTCATATGATAGGAGCGGAGTTCCAAGCAAACGATCTGGGTTTGCTTATTGAGAACACCACAGTTGAGCAGCTTGGTCTGGCTAGGAAGGTGACCCTTACCAAGGACTCGACCACCATAATTGCTGATGCTGTGTCCAAGGATGAGTTACAAGCTAGGATTTCACAACTGAAAAAGGAGTTGTCTGAGACTGATTCTGTTTGACTCAGAGAAACTTGCCGAAAGGATTGCCAAGTTGTCTGATAGGGTTGCTGTCGTCAAAGTTGGGGCTGCAACAGAGACTGAGCTTTGAGGACCGCAAGCTTCGTATCGAGGATGCAAAGAACGCGATTTTTGCTGCCATAGAGGAAGGGATTGTTCCTGGTGGTGGAGCTGCATTGGTTCATCTGTCAGCCTATGTCCCGGCAATTAAGGACAAAATTGTTGATGCAGAAGAGCGGTTAGGTGCTGACATAGTACAAAAGGTAATGATTGTTTGCATACATGGTACTGGTTTTGAGTTTATTACTTTTGCTGGATGTGGTAGTTTGATAGAAGTGGAGCCTGTGTCGGGTTTTTGGGGAAGTTAGACATAATTTAGTGATTTTTGTGAAAGCCTGTATCTAGAAAAGGGGCATGCCAAGTTTTCTATTTTGCAGATTGTTGGCTAGTAATGTGTGCGGATGTCCAATCCTCTGAACTGATTCTATTATTTTGCTTGTAGGCTCTGGTGGCGCCAGCAGCTTTGATAGCTCAAAATGCTGGAATTGAAGGTGAGGTAGTTGTGGAGAAGATAAGGGACAGTGAATGGGAGGTTGGTTACAACACCATGACCGATAAATACGAAAACCTGGTTGAGGCTGGTGTTATTGATCCCGCGAAGGTGACAAGATGCGCTCTGCAGAATGCAGCATCTGTTGCTGGCATGGTCCTAACCCCACAGGCCATTGTTGTAGAGAAGCCCAAGCCGAAGGCACCAGCAGCTGCTGCACCGCAAGGTCTTTCTGTGTAATCAAACGGGAAAATATTTATGCAGTAGTAAGTTGTTTAAATTGAGAAAAAAATATTTACTAATAAAGTTATGGTGTAAGAAAAAAATTGTTATATAAATAGATAGTGATATTGAAAGAGTTATTTTTTTTTAAATGAGTAATTATAATTTAACTTATTTTTTTTATAAATAATAGGTAAGAGAAAAATAAATAAAAAGTGAATAAGCCAATGAAGAAAAAAAAATCACAAAAAAATTAAAGATAAATAAATGAACATAAGGAAATAAATAGAGGGGAGGGACTCGCACCATGCAATATAAGCAATTTACTTTAATAAGTAATATATATATAGTTTGTAGTTTGCGAAAATCTCTCTATGGTATTCGTCAAGCATCTCGCAATTTGTTCCAAAAATTAACTTCTCTTCTTGATGTTGGTTTTCGATAATTAGATGCAGAATACTCATTATTCTCACTTTCAGACACTCATGGATCGTTTATTGTTGTTCTAATATATGTTGCATCTCTAAGCTGAAACGTTATTTGGATGCAAAATTTCAGATCAAAGATCTTAGCCAACTCAAATATTTTCTTGAGATCGAAGTGGCACGTTCACCTGCTGGAATTTTTCTAAGTCAACACAAGTATGCTCTTGATATTCTAGTGGTCTTACTAGCAACAAACTAATTAGCTCTCCCATTTGAGCAAAAGCACAAACTTTCTATTGATTCTAGTGAATTGTGTGCTAATTATGATCTTGATATTCTAGCTGATAGTGGTCTTACTAGCAGCAAACCAATTAGCTCTCCCATTGAACAAAAACACAAACTTTCCATTGATTCTAGTGAATTATGTGCTAATCCAGAACATTATCGTCGACTAGTTGGTCGTTTGTTATATCTTACTATCATCGCCCAAATATTTGTTACGCAGTACATATACTCAGTCAATTTATGCATTCTCCTCGACAACCACATTTTGATGCTGCTTATAGGATATTGCGTTACATTAAGGGCACTCCTGGACAAGGTATCTTGCTTCCCTCAACTAGCATGCTTACGCTTAAAGCTTATTGTGATGCAGATTGGGTTGGATGTCCAACCACATGAAAGTCCACCACCGGATACCTTGTCTTTCTTGAATCCTCACCAATTTCATGGCGGTCAAAGAAGCAAACAGTTGTGTCTCATTCTTCAACTGAAGCAGAATATTGTGCTATGGCCAATATCACTTGTGAAATTATATGGCTGCTCAGATTACTACATGATTTTGGGATTCAACATAAGGGACCAGTCCCTTTGTTTTGTGACAATCGTGTTGTCATCCATATTGCAGCTAACCTAGTCTTTCATGAGCGTACTAAGCACATTGAAATAGATTGTCATTTCATTCGACAACATATTCAGACATAAACTCTTACGACCCAGTCTGTTTCCTCTCAAAATCAGTTTGCTGATATTTTTACGAAGGATCCAGGCAGCGGTCGATTTTATGAATTACTACGCAAGTTGAGCATTTCAAATCTTCATGCTCCAACTTGAGGGGGAGTATTGGAGGAAAGTCTGACCAAGATTATTCCAACTTAGGAATAATATCTTACCTATTCTGTCGTGATCATGTTTTCTTAATTAAATGATTCAATTCATTATTAATTGTATTCTTTACCATATCAGCTTAGGATTTTGTAGAGACAAGCATTGTATATATACTGGCCATAGCAGCTATAGCAGAATCAATAAAGTAAGCCTATTTGGGAAATTTTACAAATTCACCGCGATTCTTTGCAAAATAGGAGACAAAAGTTGGAGATTTGTTGGCCAATCTCAGCTAGGAAGCACTAACTTTTGGAATTTTAAAGCAGTATACTGTAAGCAACAGTTCTACGTTGTGAAATCTTGCCATAAAATGTACAAGAGCCATTACAATCATACCTTGGCTTAGCAACAACAACTAAGAACATCAGCTTAGGAATAAAATTAGCATTTTTAATTGTTCTTACTGGATCTTCTTCATCATGCAGAAGGTAATATGTTTGTGACCTCTAAGCCAGAAGTTAATGCCTTTAATTCAGAAGGTGAACATAAAGAGGTGAAGAGGAAGAAACGAAAGAGGGACAAGAGTGGTGATACTATGGTAATCAACAGTGAGCCAGATTATTGCAGTCAGGTTAATGAGCCAGAATATGTACCTCAAAGTGAGGGAGGAGATGGACAACTAGAAGTTGATGCTGTTGTCACACAAGTTGGAAATAAAGATGAGAGGAAGAGGAAGAAACGAAAGAGGGACAAACACGATGATGATGTGGTAAGTAATAGTGGGATTGGTTGTACTAATTGATAACAATATGCCTAACAACAAGGGTATCTTCGTCTTATACCCCGTCGTGAGGATAAAGCTACCATTCCCACCGTTACGATAGCATCAAAGCCATGTGCTCCCTTCATAAGACTGACGCTGAGATGGTCGACATCAACGAGGGGGTCCCACATGACACTTTGTCATGATCTAGGGTGTCGTCCCATCCCAGGACAAACCCGACATCTCCTGAGACGCGTAGGCGTTGCCTTACCTAGGTAACGCCCACCCCCATGCTTATATCTAACGCAACGATGACACATCCCACCTAACGGGAAGACCTTTCCCCCCCCCCCCCCCCCCTTGACGGGCGCGTTAACGCTTCATAGCCCCCTAACGCGCAGAAGTGCTCCACTTCTATTATAAAATACCTCCACCACGAAGGAGGAAGGTAAGCACAATCTGCTGACCCAAACTCTGCCATTTTTACCACTTATACTGACTTGAGCGTCGGAATGTTTACGCCGGAGACCCCCTCCGGCGTCTTGCAGGTACATCGGACCACCACAGATGCTGAATCTGAAGAGTCCTTTCCCCTTCTACCCTTCGGCCTAGAGTAAATTCTTATCAAATTGGTGCTTTCATTGAGAGCTTTGGTTCTATTAAGTGAGCATCCTTAATAACAAAGCTCTGTTCTTCCCGAGGCCTGAGGGAGTATGGCTTCAGATCAGATCTCGTGTCGTCCCAACCCTCCAGCATCCCGTTCGACACTCGCCGACGACTCTTTGCTTTCGCTACTTCTGATGCTTCTACTGTAATGCAAGAGGTCACCATGGGGGGATCAGATCCTCCCTCTAGATAAAGGACAGAAATACCCGCATTTCAGATTTGCTCCCCCTTTTCCCACATAGCGGGACCCAGCTATTCTACCCCCCAAGCGAGGGGATCCGTGGTCGGCGATGTAGACAACCCTTTCGCGAACTCAATAGCGGTCCTCCAAGCCCAGTTGGATCAATTGACAGAATTGGTTGCTGGGTTTACGCCTCATGCCTCAGGACCTGGTGTGTCCTCCCAGATAGTTTTCACTCCGTCTATTGTCCATGAGCGACCGTTGTCGCCACGACAATCCAGAGGGTTTCCATTTTCCTTACCCTTGTCATCGGCCCCCATGAGTGTCCCGCAACTTACGCAGGGACATGTCGAACTCCCTGGGCAATATAGGGGAGAAATCCCTATCCCTGAAGGAGGCCGCCGGCATGATGAATATAGAGAACATTGGGATGACAGGCGAGATGAGATGTTCAGAGAACCATCTCCTAGATACAGTGAAAGATCAAGCAGCAGGAGGCGCCGGACTCGAACGCCCAGAAGCCGCAGCCGATCTTCCAGGCGGCATCACGAATATGACCCTCAGAACCCAAGGTACGATGTCGAAAATTCTCCTCCGCATCGACCCCGCAGAATCCATGACGGTAACGCTGGTCACCCGTTCAGTTACCGTGTAAGGCACCACAGGGTCCATCCACATATAAAACTCCCTACAGAATCATATGATGGCACGAAAGACCCTATTTCTCACCTTAACAAGGTGAAAGACTTTGTGCAGTTCCAAACCCGTAGTGATGCCGCGCTATGCCAAATTTTTGTCATGACGCTGTCAGGAGTGGCACGCCTTTGGTTCGAGGGACTCCCAGCCGGATCCGTTGATAACTTCTCCCAGCTGGAGGATAAGTTCAGGAGTCGGTTTAGCACTGCGATCCCTATCAGGAAGTCAGCGGCTGCGCTCTTTGATATTCACCGAAAACCGCAGGAATCGTTGAATGACTTTTTGGGACGATTCGATCTCGAAATGTCCCTGACACCAGGGGTCACTATCGATTTTGCTGTAGAAGCCCTAAGGCGTAACTGCCGTTACGGAAAATTGAGAGATACATTAATGGTGGACCCACCCTTGACCCTAGACGCACTAAGACTAAAAGCGCATAATTACGCAAGGATGGAAGAAGAGGAAAATAGAGAGCGGATACGGAACATGCCGTCAGACCCATACCTGGCCCCTAGTGCCCCATCTAGCAACGCTCCTGATACGCGACCAAGCGATGACTATAGCCAGCGGAAAGAGCACGCTGCCAAGACATCTAATCGGCAGAGAGGCTATTTTTCGAAAGGGAGACCTGGGGGTTCCCCTACCCGAAAATAAGCAGATCCGCCAAAAGGTCGGATATACGACCCTGACCTTCCTTCCCTCATACTCCCAAGGGCTGAAATCCTAGCGATAATCTAGCAACGAAATCTACCCATCCGTTACCCGGCTCCTGTGAAACCAGGAGTAATTATGGAAGGAAGAGAGAACGCGTTCTGCAAATTCCACAAAGTCAAGGGGCATTCGACGGATGTATGCAGAGAACTAAAACTGGCCATAGAGCGCCTAGTTGAAGAAGGCTATCTCGGAGAGTTTGCCACCAAGACCAGAGAAGGGGCCAGGAACAATCCGGCTGAAGGAATAGCTGACCATAGGCAAACGCCTTCTCACGCCACAGGAGCTAACGCGATTCCCCTCGGGCAAAATAGGGAGACGCTCATCGTTCACAGCGACCAGGTGCCTATGATCAATATCATCGCGGGCGGGACACCCTACTTTGAGGAAGCTCTGCAACAAACTCCTGGCCCTGGAGAAAAGCGCAAACGAGAGAGTGCACAGGGGAAAATCGAGGCAATAAGGGCTTTAGACAGAATGGTATTATCCTTCTCAGAAGAGGACGAGAAAGGCATTGTTTTCCCGCATAACGATGCGTTGGTAGTAACGCCCGTTATCGACAGTCATGGAGTAAGAAGAACCCTTGTCGATAATGGGAGTGCTGTAAATCTGTTTTCGTTAGAGGCGTACAACCTGATGAAGCGCCCTGACGGTGAGCTAACGCCTTGTAAAAGGCCGATTATTGGGGTTGATGGGGTCCCGATCCCAGTAACAGGGATCACGTCACTGCCGGTATATTTTCAAGAGGACACATCTAAGCGCTCAGAAGAGCTGTTATTCCTGGTCGTAGACTTGACTCTGCCCTATAATGCCATACTAGGGCGGCCGTTCCTCAATCGCTTCGGGGCAGCGATATCACAAAAACACCCGCGGATGAAATACCCCTCGTGGGACGGTGTGGTTTCGATCAGAGGAGACCAGAAGCTTGCTGCTGAATGCTATCTGCTCATGACTCAAAGGAGCTGCGATCGTTACGTATGCGTAGCGGACGATCCCTTCGACGATAAGGAAGAAAAGCGCACCCAGCCACTGGATCAAATGATGTCAGTACCTATCGGTGAGGACAGCGAAGCGAATCTCTTGATCAGCGAAAAGCTAAGCCCTGAAGAAAACGTGCAGTTAGCTCGACTGCTAAGAAAGTGCAAAGGAGAATTCGCTTGAAAACCAGCGGATATGCCTGGAATCTCGCGAAAGGTCGCGGAACATCGGCTGAACGTTAACCCCAACGCCAAGCCCGTTCAGCAAAAGTGGCGCGTTTTCTCACCAGAAAAGATAGCTGCTATCGAGAAGGAATTATTAAAACTCACGGACGCGGGTTTCATCTGAGAAGTCCAATACCCGACCTGGCTGGCTAACCCTGTGTTAGTCCCTAAGCCTAATGGAGATTGGCGCATGTGCATCGACTTCATCGACTTGAACGATGCCTGCCCCAAGGATTGCTATCCCCTCCCTCGAATTGATCAGTTGGTCGACCAAACCGCTGGGTATGCCTACCTAAGCTCTCTGGACGCTAACTCCGGGTATCATCAAATTCCCATGGCCGTGAAAGATGAAGAGAAAACCGCCTTCGTCACTCTGAAGGCCACTTACTACTACACTGCGATGCCGTTTGGGTTGAAAAATGCAGAGGCAACGTTCCAGCGCATGGCAAATAAAGTCTTCGAAAAGCAGATTGGAAAAAATGTAGAAGCTTACGTGGACGACATCCTGGTCAAAAGTCGAAGTTTTAAAGACCACCTAGCTGACTTGGAAGAAGTCTTCAATGTGATGAAAGAGTATAAAATGAAACTGAATCCGCGAAAATGCATGTTCGCATTCCAAACGGGAAAATTCTTGGGCTATGTGGTCAGCCGGAAGGGTATCCAGCCTAACCCTTCGAAGATAAAAGCCATCCAAGACATGATACCCCCCCGGACTGTCAAAGAAATACAGAAGCTCACTGGACGCGTCATCGCGTTAGGACGGTTCATCTCCAAACAGGGTGAAAGATGTTTACCCTTCTTCAAGGTCATTCGAAACAAGGCCCCCTTCGGGTGGACGGAGGAATGTGAAAAAGCATTCGCAGGGCTGAAAGCTTATCTCTTATCTGATCTAGTGCTAACGAGGCCGGAATCCGGCGATGAGCTATATTTATACTTAGGCGTAGCTGACGAGGTAGTTAGTGCTGTCCTCGTACGAAGTGAAGGGCGTGTACATCGCCCCGTGTTTTTCGTCAGCCACGTATTGAAAGACGCTGAGCTGCGATACGCCCGCATTGAAAAGATAGCGCTTGCCCTAATACAGGCGACGCGAAAGATGGATCGGTACTTCCAAGCGCACCCCATCACAGTACTCACGGACCAGCCTTTGAGAAAAATCTTCAGAAAACCAGAGTCCTCAGGAAGAATGTTAATTTGGGCAATCGAACTCGAGCAATACGGGCTACAGTACAAATCTAGGCCAGCTATTAAAGCCCAAGCGTTAGCAAACTTCATAGCATAATGCACATTCACAAAGGACGCGCTAGCAGACCCGTCAGAAGAGGAACCAGAAGAGCCATACCTCTCGTCCCCGGAAGCATACACGGACTTATGGGTTATTCACGTAGACGGAGCAAAAAATCAAGAGTTAGCAGGCGCGGGTGTTTTCCTAGTCGGACCAAACGGTATAGAGATACGATATGCCATCAGAATTTTACAGCCGTTGTCCAACAACGCGGCTTAATATGAAGCGTTGCTAGCGGGACTCAGAATAGGGAACGGCTTCTTTGTCGAAGCTGCGCACGTCACAGGAGAGGAACGTGGTCTACGATTAAAGATACGCGGAGATTCTAAATTGATAATAGACCAAGTCCTAGGGAACTCCCAAGCCAGAGAGCCCATCATGATTCAATACCTGGCCAAAGTGAAGCGTGAGCTGTTGGAAATGCAGGAAAAAGGCACACCCAAGTCACCTTTGAGCATATTCCCAGGGAGGATAACGCGGAGGCTGACAATCTCGCAAAAATGGCAGCCAACTTAGAAGCCCCTATACCGAAGGAAGTACACTACGGGGAGCTATCCACACCTTCTTTCATGGAAGAACAAGCATCGCTTTGCGTGGAGGAAGTAGAGAACGATTGGAGAATCCCAGTAATAAAGTACCTGAAGCACGACGAGCTACCGACGAAAAATGCAGACAAAAGGAAAATCTTGAAGCGAGTGGCACGGTGCACATACTACAATGGAGAATTGATCCGGAGATGTTTCTCCCATCCAGCCGCTAAGTGCGTATCGGAGCAGGAAGGCCTTAATGTGTTACGAGAAATTCATGAAGGAATATGCGGCATGCACATCGCCAGCGACACCTTGGCATCCCAAGTCTTTCGGTCAGGGTTCTACTGGCCCACTATCCGGAGAGATTGCCACGACTTCGTAAAAACCTATCAGAAATGTCAAGAATACGCTAGGATCCCTCGAAAACCAGCCGTGCAGATTTCAGAAATAGTCGCTCCGTGCCCGTTTGCGAAATGGGGCATTGACATTTTGGGCCCGTTTCCGAAGGCCAGATCTCAATTAAAATTTGTGGTCGTAGCGGTGGACTATTTCACAAAATGGGCAGAAGCAGAGGCGTTAGCTACCATCACCACTGAAAAAATCCGGCGTTTCTTTAAACACCAAATCATTATGCGATTTGGGGTACCTCACGTACTGGTTAGCGACAACGGAACGCAGTTTACGAGCCAATTCTTCAGAGATCAGTGCGCAGAATTTCAGATCGAACAAAGGTTCTCTTCTGTAGCGCACCCTCAAACTAATGGCCAGGCCGAAGTGACCAACCGCAGTATCCTTAGCGGTATAAAAAGAAACCTGGAAGGTTCCAAAAAGAAATGGCCAGATGAACTGCCGTACGTGTTATGGGCCTATCGCATGACTGTCAAGGCCAGCACGGGAGAAACCCCCTTTGCGTTGGCCTTTGGAACAGAAGCCGTCACGCCGGTAGAAATTGGCACCATAAGCCTTCGAGTGGCTCACTTCAGAGAGGAAACCAATGAAGAAAGGTTGCGCGCTAACCTTGACGCACTACCAGAGATACACGAGGAGACTCTCATGAAAACCCTGCATTATAAAAGGAAAATGGTACAATACCACAACAAGCAGGTGAGGGAGCGATTGCTTAAAGCGGGGGACCTAGTGCTCAGAGACAAGCGGGCAGCAGGGCAACGCATGGGGAAGCTTAGCCCAAATTGGGACGGACCATACCGTGTCACTCGCGTCGTAGGAAGAGGAGCATACCATTTGGAAACATTCGAGGGGGCTCCCCTGCAAAACTCTTGGAACATAGCTCGGCTGAAGCTATACCATGCCAGAAACTAGTCTTATCAGGTAATATCAGCATTATACTAACAAATGAATTGGAAACACTCTCTGTGCACTTTGCAACTGGAAATATGCAGGCAATGAAGAATGCCAGGAGTGAAAATCCTATCCTTGTGATGGCTGGTCCTGATCAGATAGCTCACTAAGACGAGGCACGCCCTGGCATAACTTAGCGTTGGGAGTGAAAATCCTATCCTTGTGGTAACCGTGCTCACATAGATGGCCCATTAAGACGAGGCACGCCCCAACGCCCCCGGGGGTGAAAATCCTATCCTTGTGGTAACCGTGCTCACATATACGGCCCATTAAGACGAGGCACGCCCCGGCACCTTCGGGAGTGAAAACCCTATCCTTGTGGTAACCGTGCTCACATAGACAGCCCATTAAGACGAGGCACGCCCCGAGGGGAGAGCAACTCCGTCCTGGGGGTGAAAATCCTATCCTTGTGGCAACCGGGCTCACACAGACGGACCACTAAGACGAGGCACACTCCAGAGACGCGAGGTTTCAATGCTTGGGAGTGAAAATCCTATCCTTGTGATGGCTGGTCCTGATCAGACAACTCACTAAGACGAGGCACGCCCCAAGCCGACCGTTGACAGTCAGAAAGAAGAAAGATACCCCAGCTAGTAACCGAGCGGTCGATACCCGGTGAAGTAGAGCTGGAGAGGTGTCTATATCACAGCAACATCGTCGCGACATGACCGAATTTGGCAAGGCCAAGTGATTCTCTCAACAACAAAGAGCGGTAGTGATTTGGTAATGCTGACTCATCACCGGATATACTACCAGGGACACAACGACAAGGCAACAAGAAAGATGCAGCGGAGGGGCCGGTATCGAAAGTCAAGCTGTTACAGAAACACAACGACAAACGCCGCGGTTGAATAATCATACAAACAAGATTATGAAGCGAAAGGAAAGAGGAAATTCTATTCAAAAGCGGCGGTCTAACCAAGAGAGAAGTGACATTGTTAACGTTACAAAACAGAGGAAGGCACATTGGCCACAAAATCAAAAAAATAAATAAGGCAGGATATGCCTAAGAAGCAGTTGATGAATGGCCTCCTCCTTGTTGAACGGATCGTGAGCGATAGAAGTCCTCATCAGAAAGGGTCGCGACCTTCTTGTCAAAATAGTCATGGAGATCTCGAACACGAAGACTCTCTACCCCGTAATAATACATAAGGGCTTCAGTCATGATCGTCCCGCCCTCCTTCAAATACCAACGACTCTTCTCGGTAGAAAGAGCAAGCTCGGCAGACATCTCAGCATTCCTCTGCCTCTCCCGACTTAGCTCAGCTCTCTCCTCAGAAAGGCTTTCGTTCAGAGCGATACCCTTCTGTTACTCCTCCTCCAAGGCTGGCCTAACAGCTTCCAGCTCTTGCTTAGCAGCCGCTGCCTCCCGTTTAGCAGTCTCTGATTCTTGTTTAGCAGCGGTAAGGGCGTCCTGAAGACCCTGACGCTCAAGCATCAGCTTGTCTATCTCCCCTTGCCCACCTGCCGTCGTTTTGGCATTTTCTTCGTCCATGTAATGGAGATGGCAGAAGGAAGAAAACACTTGAGAACGGAGAAAGTCTATGCGCTCCTGTTGACTCTTAGCCACAAAGGCATCCCTCTCTCTTTGGAGAAACATCATCTCAGCCGCTAGGAAGGAGGTAGACGCGAGGATAGCGTCACTGCTAGCACCCGCCGGGAATTGTAGGGCGTTATCTCTGAAGGAGCGCAAGTCAATCTGGTGAGTAGAGAGAACGGGAGGAAGATGTGAAGTGGCACCAGCCATCAAGCTAGGAACATGGCCGCCCCTCGCGGCAGTAGGTGGAGACATCGGAACAAAAAGTAAAGCAGCGGGAGAAGGAAGGCGGCTGCTGGAATCCCCCATGTTAGGAACAAAAGTCCCCTCTTCGCCAAGCGCTTCAAGGTTAGGAGCGTGAGCAGCGGAAGTAGAGTAAATCAGAGAATCACCAAAAGTGCGAGGATCGCCGCCGAAACTAATGCCCTGCGATTGCCCGACAGGCGCACCACCGCCCCCAAGAGACGAAAGAAGAGGGTTAACGGCAGAAGATGAAGGACTATTCTGAAACTCATAACGAGCCTTCTTCTGACGCTCTATCAAGGCCTCCGCAATAGACATATCGCCTTGAGAGGACGAATGAGCAGAAGTAGCACCGACTTCCTAATAACACAAAACACAATAAGAGACTGCACGGAAAGAAAGAAAGCGGTAAAGGAAAATCAAGTACCTGGGTGGCTAACGAAACCAGAGGAACTCCAGAAGGGATTGTAGTAGTTGTCGCCTCCGAAGAAACGACAGCCTGGGGAGAAGTGAGATGTGCAACACTCGCTTTCCTAGCCCTCTTCTTCTTTACAGTACGAGTTCGTGGAGGCAACGCTTGGGCAGTATCCAGAGTCGCAGCGGTAGCCTCCCCTTCTGCAGCGGTAACGGCTGCAGCAGCTGCGGCTTCGGCGGCCGCTTTTCTCTTTTGCTCCTGTTTCCTCTTTCTTCGAAAGTACTCGGGCTCCCAACCAGGCGGAGGCACTGCACAATCACAAAATGTTAGCGTTAGTACTTCTGTGAAGCACAAAAGAATGAGGCCAAACGCTCACCCTTTTTGCATTTCTCCATATCCAACCCGTTAGCCACTTTACGGGCGTCAACGCTGAAGTCCAGTTGAAGCAGCGTCTTCAACCAACCATCTTCTGGGTCAGAGAGGGGCTTCCTGTTACCCCAAGCCCCATCTTTAATTTCTTCATTAAAACCGGCCCTCCATAAAGGCTCAGGCAGGTCAACAATGAAAAATCCCTCCTTTCAGGCGGGAACGGAGGATTCAATACCCATGAGTTTCCAAGTGAAGGGCTTCAGCGAGCCATCTTCATAACGGGGGGATATCGATATCACCCCCTTACGAGAATACAACTGGAAAATATCATGAAGCAGTGCCAGAGTGGGGGATTCAATCCCTTTGAATCGGCACAATGCCGCAAAGGCACTAACAACGCAAATCGCGTTAGGGCTCAACTGAGCCGGAGCCAAGTCGGAATCGGCCAGCAACAGTTTCACTAGGGGATCAAGGGGAAGCCGGAACCCATAACCAAACAATTTAGCATACAACATTCTACTATTACCGGGCAAAGGAGTATTCAGGCGGAGCGATTCGGGAGCAACATGCATGGGATAATCCATAGAAAGCCGAACATTATACTCGGCCAGTTTGCGATGAATTAAAGGCAGAGTATAAAGAGAAGTGGGTGTATTCTCATTTTTTTCTTCCCCAACAGACCTGTGAGGATCCTCTTCCTCAGCAGATTTCTTAGAACGAGTTTTAGCCATGACCAACAAAAGAAGAGAGAAAGAGAAAGAAAGGGCGTGTGTACCTTCGCAAAAGAAAAACACCAGGAGTCTCAGACCAAAGAAGAGAGAGCGGCGCGGGTTATTTCCCAGAAGGTAGCAATGGACGAGAAAGGAGATTAAAAAAGGAAGAGGAGATAGGGAAAACATTATATATAACCCTGAGAAGGTAAAAAGACACGACCAGTTAACAATTGACACATGGCAAAGCGACGTGACAGAGAGCATGGCACGCGCGAGAAGGCGTAAGATCTTAAACGATGATGAAACGCTTCAATGTTCGCACCTCCCTAGAAGACGCTTGCTTCAAACGCCTCTCCTAGAGAAGGACACGTGTCTTTCCTCATCATTACTTTTCAAGATGCATTAATTAGGGATTTGCAGCATTTAATGACCTAAAAAGCAGTGCCAGCCCACCGCGCGACTTCATGAAGCGGTGCGACAGTGCAGAAAAGCTAACAAAGAGCGGTAACAGTAGCAATACAATAAATCAAACGGTACAACAAAGGCTGCATGGCGTCAGCATTATTACAAGAAGAACGATGTCAAATGTTTTTCAGGGAAGAATGAAAGAAATATAGGTAGCAAAGGGAATAACAATCGAAAGGAAGATTCAGGAATTCGCTACGTCACTCGAATCACCCCTCGGGAGAAAGCCTCCGCCCCGCTACCGTTGCCGTCAGCCCTCTCCTCCTCTGGGGCAAACGGGCCATTCAACTTTCGCTGACCTCATCCATCACGGCAGAAACATAATCAGCAATCTGACCCGGATCAGAAGGATCACCCTTAAAACGGGTTGCAAATCCAGAGGTAAAGGCCTCCAGGACCTTCTTTTTCCACAACTCCATTTTCAGCAGTGTCCTGGCAAACTCCTCGGAACGAGCCAACATCTCCTCGCGAAGAAGGACGTTCCTCTTCTTTTCCAACGCTAACTCTGCCTCCAGAACTTCAACTTTCGCTTGACCCGCGAACCTCTCTCTGTTTAGTTCCTTTCGAGACTCGTCATAAAGACGTGTTAGCAACCTCACTTGATCCGTCGTTCGGTCAAGCTGCACCTTTTGAGCGCATATCGCGCTTGAGAAATTTCGTAACTCATGGTCATGAATCTCGAGCAGATAGTTCAGATGGCGGAAGGTATCCAGAGAGTCATTCATAATACGCTGATGGCGGGCCTTCGAGGAAAGCTGAAGAAATTTCTCTTCCTCTTCGCGGGAACTCATCATTTCCCATATCAAGGGTGCGGTAAATTCATCCCTAGAAAAAGGATCAGACACTCCGACAGCGCGGAGACCGTCAAAGCAGAACCCTCTCAAGTTCATGCGATAGTTCGAGGTCCCGTTAGGACCACCATAGGAGAGATTGACTGTTGGAGCGGAAGAAGAACCCTCAGCAATCACATTCGAGATAGGAGTAAAGAACAATTGCGGAAGGGCTTTAGGCGGCAACTCAGCGGAAGACGTGACCACTACATCAGGAATACAGTGAGAAATCGGAGAATCCAGAGAGTTAACTGGAAGAGGAGAACCTGCCATCGGGGAAGCTCCCGCTTCGGCAGGGTGGGTAGCAGTTGATGTCTCAGCGGCCTTCGCCGGATGAGGAGCACTTGCCATGGAAGGAATGACAGGAATGGAAGTGGATGCTGCACCAACAGAAGAGACTCCGGTAGTCGGTCCAGTCGTATTTACTCAGAGTTTTTTCCGTTGAGAGGAAGAAGCATGGCGGAGGTCTGGTTTAACATCCATGTCCTCGTTGTCGCTGCTAAGTACCCTCGTAGTGGGTCGGCTTGAGTCCGTTCTCCCGTGACGATCCGGTAGCCAATTCTCGATGAAGCGAGATGCGCGGACAGAGTCACCGAACCTTCGCCCTCCCCGAGCGACTGTCTTGGTCCTCCTCCTTGGGGGCCGAGCACCTTGGCGATTAGAGTCTTCGGCAGGGGGAGAGGCCGGTAAAGTTTGGAGCGGCGTTACACTCAAAGGAGCGTCAGCCTCGCCAGGAGATCGACCGTCAGCGTCTCCTACAAAAGAAACGTATAAGGACAAGGAACGAATACAGAGGAAGACGCGAGAAAAGACAGACGTACCCATAATGCACTCCTTCAAAGGCTTGTACAAAGCAAAGTCGCGGATACGGTAGCAGGTATCCACGTCTAACAGAGCGTTAGCCTACTCTAACTCAGTTCTGGTCAGTACCACGGGATTTGTCCAAATGGGGCCTATGAGCTCCTAGTTAAAGCTAATGCGCCACAAACGGGACGGTAGCTCGAGAACAAAGAAACTGCTTTTCCAGTCAGCCACGCCTCTCTCAAAGCCGCGAAATCGCTGCCAGAACGACTGCACGAACGCGTCATCCCACCGAGGAGTGATGTCGATTAAACAATTGTGGCAGTTCATACTAAAGAATTTGTGAAATAAATTGAGGGATGGGGTGAAAATGTTCTTCAACTCACAAGCGCGAAGAAAGGCATAAACCCCACACCAGGAAGAAGGAGTTATCTGGGCAGGATTAAGATTGTGCTCTCGCAGCAGCGTTAGTATTGAATCATGGACGGGAAAGCAAAAACCATAGAGGAACATCTTAAAGTAGAGCAACCTACAGGAACCCCACGCCGGATTATGAAGCCGCATGTAACTCTCAGGAACAAAGGGTTCATGTCCGGGGGGAAAGGTAATACCGTGTTCCTCCAATTCGGCCTTTAGAACCACATCGCATGTAAAAGTACTGGGTGATTGTGCGACCTCTGGATCCATGGGTCTCCAGAGAACCTGGCGGGACCTATTTCTAACCATAATAAACTAGCAAAAAGGAAATTGGAAAGGATTGAAGTGGTACCTTAAAGGGAAAGATTTACGGGTGACTTGGCGGACGACGACGGGCCGACCAGAAAATTCTTCTGGGAAGAAGACGAAGGAAGACAGAGGAGGAAATTTGGAGCAAGGGCAAAAAGTGTTGGAAAGAGAAAAGGGTCCCTTCTTAAAGGATTAGATGCCACCACATTAATTGAACCACCAACCACGTTGAGACGCGTGTAAAAAGAAGCTGGCCACGTGGAAACATATTAAAGGAATCTAAAGAGAGAAGTTATTCGTCACGATCCCCCAAATGGCAACAGAGTTGACCCAGTCAGATAATCGTGAAACGGTTACCTCAGCGAGGCCAAGACCCCGCATTAGCTAGCTACGAGATCGACACGCTAACGGAAAGACAATGGCAGAGAGAAAAAGATAGAAAACATCACTTTATTCATAAAATGCCAAAAGGCATACACAGTACGCCTAACACAAGGGTACTAATCCTCATAGGGCCAGTAGATGCCATGGTGATAGACCCCGTCATCATCCAGGAACGGCATCTTCCCGTTAGCAGATGGAAAAGACTTGACCGCTCCCCTCTCCAGGCCGAACCCTGACGAGCCTGACTCTTCCTTAGTAGAAGACGTTACCGTTCCAGCGCTAGCATTGATGAAGAAAGTTTTCTCCAGCGAGCAGTCAGGCGAGGGAAAACGTTTGTTACCCTCCTGGGTAGCAGAGCCAGAAGAATAGGAAGGCGCGGTGGATGCCTTGGAGGCTTTCTCCCTTCGCCTCTTGTGACTCCTTCGATTGGCTGGCGGTCTCTAGGGCGGTGACGGAGGAGGATGATCTGAGTCCGGCGAAGTTGGAGAGGTTGGCAGGGAGTCACGATCCGCGACACCCAAAAAATAGAAATCTGCCATTCGATTCACAAGTAAGTAAAAGAGAAAGAAGAAGATGGAGATGAAGATGAAGATGAACAGAAAAAGGGAAAAGCAACTCCCTTAAATAGCCAAGGAGGCGCTCCGATTCTTCCGCGCGCCCCTGAAAAACAATTAAGGCACCTGGGAAAAGTAACCGTAATTGCAGAATCCGATCCGGCATAAGCAGACCCGCTCGTTAATTACGCCAATCAAAAGGCACAAAAAAACCGTCCAACCACCTACCCCTGGGAAGACGGCCCAGAAAACATTTGAAGCTGAACATTCATTGCCAATTCCCAGGACACAACCACTGCAGTGCTGCGTCCCGAGGAAGACTCATTTTTGGTTGGGCTCGCAACAAATGCCCCCAATTAACACAACCAGGAATCAAGCAAGGGGAAAGAAGACTTGAGAATAATAGAAACAACCATTTATTTATGGCCAGAACGACCTTAACGTCTGGATTTACATACAAGAAAGCATAAGAAAAAGAAACAAGAGGAAGCGGAGACAGCGGTCAAGCGTTGGAACTAGCATCATCCTCCCCTGGCACGATGGGAACCTCCCTCAAGGCGTCAGCAACGGAGATCAGCTCGGCAGAGCAGGCCCTCATACCCTTCAAGCAGCAAGCCAGTAGGTCCTTCCTCTGCTGCAGCAGTGAAGTAACCACCTCAATGTGGGAAGTGGTGGCAGCCAGCTTCGCCAAACTCTCCAAAGGACTAAAGTCCTCCAAAGACACCCCCAGCTGCTTAGACAAAATAGGGGTCAATATCCCCTGCAGTTCCAGGACATCCTCTGAGGTCTTGGTGATCATCCTCTCCAGGAACCCGATGTCACCATCAGTGAGGTTCTTCAGGGTCAGAGTTTTGGAGATCAGGAAATTTCTAGTCAGCTCATCTATGGTGAAAATATAAGAGGAAAAAGCGAAAAAGATGTGGAAAATTTGCATGGGGAAAAGCTTCAATTTATAGACTCAGAAGAACAGCAGTCAGGTCAAGCCCATCCCCTAACAAAGAGCCGCTCCGGCATGTAGAAGATCGATAAACCGAAGAGGGAGCGTTAGCCCTTGGTAAACACTCGGGCTCATTTTCAGTTGGGCTTATGATAACAATATGCCTAACAACAAGGGTATCTTCGTCTTATACCCCGTCGTGAGGATAAAGCTACCATTCCCACCGTTACGATAGCATCAAAGCCATGTGCTCCCTTCATAAGACTGACGCTGAGATGGTCGACATCAACGAGGGGGTCCCACATGACACTTTGTCATGATCTAGGGCGTCGTCCCATCCCAGGACAAACCCGGCATCTCCTGAGACGCGTAGGCGTTGCCTTACCTAGGTAACGTCCACCCCCATGCTTATATCTAACGCAACGATGACACATCCCACCTAACGGGAAGACCTTGCCCCCCCCCCCCCCCTGACGGGCGCGTTAACGCTTCATAGCCCCCTAGCGCGCAGAAGTGCTCCACTTCTCTTATAAATACCTCCCCCACGAAGGAGGAAGGTAAGCACAATCTGCTGACCTAAACTCTGCCATTTTTACCACTTATATTGACTTGAGCGTCGGAGTGTTTACGCCGGAGACCCCCTCCGGCGTCTTGCAGGTACATCGGACCACCGCGGATGCTGAATCTGAAGAGTCCTTTCCCCTTCTACCCTTCGGCCTAGAGTAAATTCTTATCACTAATCAAGTAGAAGTGGTTAACACAGATGCATCGGGAAATGAGGCAAGAAAAAAGTAAACCTAAGAGGACATCTAAGAGGGTAACCTTTTCCCAAGACGTGGAGGTTTTCTCTTTTTCTGAAGCTCTAACTGATGAGAAAGATGATGGACTAGAGGAATTAGTGCAAGGGAAGCGATTCTCCCTTGAGGAAGATAAGATGGTCAAAGAAGTTGTTCTCAACTATTTTGAGTCTCATCAGTTAGGTGAAGATGGAATAGAAATGGTTCTGAATTGTAAAAAATATAAGCTTAAAAACTATTGAAGGGACATAGGGGCATACTTACCCTGGAGGCCGTTCAAGAGTGTATACTATCGGGCACATACCTTGTTTGAGAGGGATAAAAAACGCACATGGACGCCCAAAGAGCATGAACTAGTGCGGAATTTTCATGATAAACATGGAGTAGACTGGAAAACATTGGTTGGTGCCCTTGGCAAACATAGGGTTCATGTGAAGGATGCATATCGTAGAGTAAGATTGACCAGTATGAAAAAAGGAGCTTGGAGCTAGGATGAATACCATATTTTATTTGATTTGGTCAACACGGATCTGGGCATGAAGGCTACTGAGGTGAAGAAAACCAAGCATGGAATGTTGCGTGATAATATAAGTTGGACAACAATTAGCACCAAGTTGCAAACTAGAACTGATGTTATCTATTGTATGAAATGGTATGAAAAACTGGCATCCCCTATGGTAGCAGATGGTAAATGGTTCGACAAAGATGACTACCGGCTGTTGATTGAGCTCTATGATTTGGATGCTTGCTGCATTGAAGATGTGGGCTGGGATAATCTCTTAGAACATAGATCGTGGGACATTTGCCAGAAAAGATGGAACCAAATGGTCAGACACCTTAGTGAGCATGGAAACAAACCATTTTCAGAGAAAGTTGAAGTTCTCATGAAACAGTACTGCCCTGATGTTCTAGAAGCAAGAGAGGCTTATAATAGCAATACTACAGAAGATTGATGTTGCCATCACACCTATTTATTTATTTTTTGCTCCTTTAAGATGCCCTTCTGTTTGCTTCCCCTGTTAAAGACAAAATTATAACCCAAAATTTGCTGATAAGGAATCTTTATTATGTAATATTATTATTCGGTCCTTCTTTTATTAGTTCTCTTTGGCTGTCAACCATCTTGTTTAGTATTGCTACTCTGCAATGTGGGAGGTTGAAAGAAACTCTAATTGCAGATTATAAATGTAGAATAACTGAGTATCCTCCTTGCTTCTTGTGAATAGGGTAGCAGGCGACTAAATCATATACATAAATCAACTGGTCTGATAATTTGCCTAAAGTTTCATTATAGTTGTTACTTTAAGGCTCTTAATCTCATTATTTAATTCCCTTCTTTGATCATTTTCATTTGAACTATAGTGCATAGATGCTACACTGGTCAGGCTGTAAAAGAGGCATGCCATTGTGATAGGACTTAGTTGTTGTTGTTGTCACACGAAACCTCTTCTTTCATGAATTTTCTTAATACCTCCCCCCTATAACACTCTAATGTATGCTTATAACATTGGTTGATCTACCTGTTATTTTTCCTCTCTTTGTGTGCTCTTTGTTCAAAGTGTCTGGTAAATGTTTGGTACCAGGCCTTAAACTTATCTTTCTAGAACTCTTTTATTTATGTATGGTTATATTGTAACTATTGGATTATATTATTTAAAGCATAACATAGGATACTGAGACATGCTTGGTTTTATGCTTAAGATTGGAGGTTTATACCAGTGAGAAAATAAGAGGTTTGAAGTTCAATACTCTCACATGTTCTTGATGCGTGACTGTAAACTCCTCATTTCCTTTTCTGTTCTATACTTTGGTCGGAAGAGGTTTGATGGTTGATGATTTTAGAGTGTGACTGATAGACATAACGCTAAACCTAGATGTCTATTTCTACATCCTATGTTCTCTTGCCAACATATATCTCTAAGCAAATATGTCAACTTTGTGTTCTAGTCCTCTTTCTCATAAATAGATGCTCATATATACTGCAGGTAATGGTTGATGTAATGGCAGGCGAGAGGCATAGAATCTTGATGGTTTTTGATTTTTTCTATCCAAACTTTGGTGGTGTAGAAAGCCACATTTATTACCTGTCATAGTGCCTGCTAAAGCTTGGTCACAAGGTCAGAGTTTGTCAGTCACTTTTTTATATTTTCTAGCTCTATTATCCACTTTAGCCAACAGTAAAAATGTGGGAATAAAATGAGAACATAATGGAAGTAGTCTCAAATGAAAGGAGAAAAAGCAGGAGCTAACTAGATATGAGAAAATGTCATTTTTATTTTATTTTTCAAACTACAGGGGATCTTTTTGTCTTACTAATTTAGTTTTTCTTGAATAAATTTATCTCAACCTATTTCCTATCTCGTAGACAAGTTAAACATTAAATATTGGCAATCCCTTCCTTCAGTTTCTTTCAAGTCTTTGTACTGCTTTCTTTATGGGTTTTTTAAATGTACACTTGAAATATAACCCAAAAGTGCGAGACAATGCTTGGATATTGAATTTATATAGATATTTTCAGGGTATTTTCTCCTTTTCATGTTACTTCCCCTGCCATCGTATGAGATGTTGATTTATTACTCTAGCTTGGCTTTACATTTTATAGTGTGGTCGATTTTAGATATTGGTCATTGCACATTTTTCAGGTTGTAGTTATGACCCATGCATATGGTACCCACTCTGGGGTCAGATACATGACGGGTGGCCTTAAAGTTTACTATATACCTTGGAAGCCGTTTGTTATGCAGAACACATTACAGACATTTTATGGAACACTCCCAATTATTAGAACAATTCTTCTTCGAGAAAGGATATCATTGGTGCATGTGCATAAAGCCTTCTCAACCCTTTATCATGAAGCTTTGATGCATGCACGTACAATGGGTTACAAAGTAGTATTTACTGATCATTCACTCTATGGTTTTGCTGATGTTGGAAGCATTAACATGAACAAGGTATTATAGTTTACTTTAGCAGATGTGAGCCAGGCCATTTGTGTTTCTCATACAAGCAAGGAAAACACAGTGCTAGGATCAGGTCTGCCGCCAGAAAAGGTCTCTGTAATACCAAATGTTGTTGACACTGCTATGTTCAAGCCTGCACCAGAACGACTTGGCACCAATGAAATTGTTATAATTGTGATAAGTATACTGGTGTATAGGAAGGGTGCAGATTTGCTTATCAAAGCCATTCCAGAAGTTTGCCATTTATATCCAAATGTGAGCTGTCTTATTTTTCTTCATTCCTAGCACTTGGATTTACTTTCTCCATTATGAATTTGCTCATTCATTGGCAAGCATGCATAGATTAGGCATTCCTTGAGATAGTCTTCCACTGGTGAAGTACTTTGCCGTTGTTTGTCAACTGTCACCTTTACATGCTTAGTGATATATGATTGCTGGCTTATTGCCATATATGCCTCTCATAAGCTGACACTATCATGAAATTTGATTGAAGCTTTTAAACCTAACTCAAGTATCATATCCTACCTTAGTCATTCATCATCTGAAACAGTATTTGGGACTGTTGGCTGACTTATAAAGTAGTATCTAGTTGTCTCCTTAAATGAGTGTTAGCATTTAAAATGATTACTGTCATTTGAAATAGGGCATTTTTTAGACATCGACACTTACCTGAGATTCATCCCTTCTATTCCCATCAAATCCCCCTTTCTCCTGCCATCAAACATGCTAACATTGCAATAAATTTGAGTCCTTTTGTTGTTTCTATTGTGTATGATACATCTTAAGGTGGATTTTTTGTAGTGATATAATGTTCCTTTTTACTGGCTTTGTTCCCATCCATAAGTGCTCCTTGAAACAACAACTTTTCATGTAGTACTAACGACCATGCTCCTTAAGGTGGGTTCTTAGTGATGATGTACTTAGTCCCACCAAGATTAGGCAGTGCTGGCTGGTGTTCTTGAAATGACTCTTGATGTACTTGAATTGGACTATTTTTTTTCTTGTTTAGAGAGATTTATGATTAGCTGAGAAAGCATACCAAAAGGATTTGAGTTTGAAATTTATTTGTTTAAGTAGTAGCAATTGATAGAAACATGGGTCTAAGTTGAGATGGGAGATATTTCACAAAACACAAGTAATCTTGTGTTTTTTTTTCCAAGGAAATATTTGGTTCTTTCTGCACTTTAATGTTGGTATCAGTTGACTAGTTTTCTTGGTTAATTTGTTAGCTTCTATTTTTTAGAGGATGTGGCCATTTGTGTCAAATGAAATGTATAGGACCATAGGTATGGACGTTTTACTTGCCTCTCAAGCATGATATGCTCTGATGTGAATCAAAATATAGTTGGGATGTTTCCCTTTCCTGGCCTTTGTGGAAAGATCCTGTGAAGGCTGTGATTTCTATAGAACTACCCTTTAATTGTACTTTACACATTTTTAAATGACACTTAGAATTGTAGTTATTGCCCTTTCTTTGATTAAAGGTTCAATTCATTGTTGGGGGAGATGGACCCAAACGAGTGCAGCTAGAAGAGATGAGGGAAAAGCATTCTCTTCAAGATCGAGTTGAAATGCTAGGTGCTGTGCTGCATGCTCCCGTGCGATCTGTGTTGATTTCTGGCCACAATTTCCTGAACAGGTATCATGTGTTCCAAGAGCTTTTTTTTTTAAGGTATCATTTGATTAGAGGCTTGGCCTACTTGTTTCATAATTTCTTCAATTCAAAGAGTCAGCTATCTTCTCCTGGTCAATTCTCATGCATAGCGGATTGCTAGTCAACTAAACAAGTAGTTTGATACATTATGCCTTCCTTTTGTGTGGCAGTTGATTGTTGTGGAGAATATCACAAGTAATATGGAATCCTAGAGATCTTCTATAGATAACATGCCTTTCTTTAAAATCTAATCTTTATAAGTAACTGTATGGAAACATATGTGAAAATTTGCGAATCCACTTTTAGATGCGTCAGATGGTGTTTAGGTTTGGAAGGAGAAATTATACTGCATGATCATCATTTGGTTTATTCCTATTCCAAAACCTTAAAATTAATCTCCCCTTTTCTTTTTATATATTTACGTTTCGTTATAAGTCAAATTCCATCCATCCATGAAGTAAAAGCTCAAATAGGGGGGAAAAGAAAAGAAAAGCTTCTCATGAAACCATTTAGGAATTAGGATAAATGTAGATTTCTCCCATGCAGTGCTGCAATATGGTCAAACAAAAATTAAAGCTTCTTATGAAGCATCCTTAGATCAACTTTAATGATTATTGCGCGGTGTAATCTTTTGAAGCTTTCAAACTAAGTTTCCAAAGTTTTCTACATCATATCATGTTCCTTTCTTCTTTCACTTATGACTGATGAATGTTAGCAGCCATTGTTGTGTAGTATATATTGGTTTGTAATAGATGAACAAGTTTCATTTATCATTGCATTGGGTGTGGAGGATATTCTACATAGTAAGGCGGCACATTGCACACTCAAACCCTCTTCTAAAGTTTATCAACAATACCTTGAAAAAGATAGATCATGGTTACTTTTTTTGTTCTATTATGTCCTTTATTTTTGTTGTCTAAGATCATGAATAAAGTAACATATTATTTTCGTGTCTTGATCAGTTTTACATAAACAATTTAGTAAGTAATATTTCATACAACCTGAGGACATTTGACTAGTATACAACGGCAACCAGATCTTCTTATTTATTTATTTAATTTTTTTTTAATTGGCAGTTGAATCTGTAGTTTAGCTTTAGATTTTTTTTCTTGATATGCCTACTTTTAGGGGTGGTGATGGTTTTAATATTTGCGTTTTAAGAAGTTTGTTGTAATGGATTAAGAGTATAAACTGTCATAGACATGTATATTTGAGCATTGTGCTCGTTTTACAGTCAACTATTAATTGTTCTTCTAAATTTCCCATAGAGCTGCAATGAGTGAAGAAATGAAATATCTTCCAGTAGACTCTCATTTTTGATCTTGTGCTCTCCATTAATGGAGATAATTAGGTGAAATCAATTCCAAATGCAATGTGTTGGATCTGATCTTATACATCACCCGATTGCTAATAAGTGCCCCCTACCCTGATGGCCTAATTTAAGCCTTTGTTTATAGGATGTGGAATTAATGAGATGTGCCTTCACTTTTGTTTTTATGTTGTTATGTGAGAACTGCATTATTTCGGAAAACATCACACATTGTTGCCATTGTCTGGCAAGATACAATCTTGTTCCCAAGATTTTTGTCTATTGTTTCGTAGATAATTTCATTACCGGTTGATTGTTGTTCTTTTTTACCTTTTACTCTTTTAGCAGTTCTTTGACGGAAGCGTTCTGCATAGCTATCTTAGAAGCTGCTAGTTGTGGATTGTTGACTGTCAGTACACGTGTAGGAGGAGTACCAGAGGCACGTATCATGATAGATTCCTCCTCTCGCAGCTAAAAATGCATGTTATATTGTTATTTAATGCTAGCAACATGTTAAAGCAAGTAAATTGCTAGAAATTCTAACCACTGTAGCTGATATATTCCTTCCTTCTCCTGGTATAGGTTCTTCCAGAGGACATGATAGTACTTGCAAAACCAGATCCCTATGACATGGTTTAGGGAGTTAAGAAGGCCATATCTCTACTTCCAACAGTTGATCCACAAGTCATGCACAATCGGGTAAGCGAATATACTTAGGGTTTTGTTTTTCCTATCCGAAGTCTTAATTTATACCTGAAAGTCTTGAATATCTGTATTTTTACTACTAGATGAAGGGACTTTATGATTGGCATGATGTTGCAAAAAGAACAGAGTGTGTGTACAACCGTGCTTTGAAATGCCCCAATCAGAATTTCTTCGAACGACTCCCACGGTAAGCAAATGAAAGATGTATTATGATGCGCGGTGAACTTTCTACTACGATTACATTTGTACTCAGAACCACGCTTTCAAATCCCAATGACCTGAATTTGTAATTACTCTTGTGCACTTGGCGGATCATCTCAAGTTGATCGAGGTCGAGCCATCCTTCCTGACAACATTATTTCTTTTATCATGTACCTCTCTTGTGGGGCTTTGGCGGGGAAACGTTTTTGCTTCATTATGATAATCAACTTTCTGTTCTGGCATCTATTGCGGCTGTAGCAGGTACTATACTACCTTCTCCTACATATCGTATGTCATCTTGTTTTCGCGCCAAGACTTGTCATTTTTCCTCCTCTAACTCTTCATATTTCACAGCCAGCAGAGGATATTGAGGAGGTACCTGAATTTATCGTATCCGATCATCAGGAGAGACAGACTCCATTAAAGCAAGGATCAAGGGTTTAGATGACATTCTTGACACTTCAAAAAGTTTGATTTTATTGCTTCCTTATCCTTGGCAGTATTTGTATGACTTAGTACCTTAGGAATTGTTTTTTCCTTTCCCTAAAATGATCTCTTCTAGACTTGGAACTTGAGAATTCCAAAGAAACCTTACGCCTTAATGCATGAGTTCTTTTGGCCATGCCTTCAGTGAAAATGACTTTGTTTTGGTAGGATTAATCTCAATTCAAACATGGTTACGCTTTAAAGAGGCGATTCTTCCGATATGATTTTTCTGTACACTAAACTCGAACATGACACTAAACAGGTGTTTGTGTCCTTGTGAGGTTTGCCATCCAAACGGGTGGTTGAGCATCTGAATGGGCTCTCTGCTTTTTTATTTATTTTGGGCTATTAGCCACTTTTCTATGATGAAAAGTCAAATTGACCAACAACAAGTCACAGTCAAAATAAGGTCTCAAAGGATCAAGGAAAGGCAGACCCGTCTCTTAAACCCTAAACTCTGTTCCCTCTGTTCTCCGACGCAACAATAACCATGGTTTCTCAAGCAATCCGGATCATCCCACCACCGCAATCAACTCCAAAAACAGCCGTCGCAGCCGCCAAAACCAAACAGATCCTCCCCTCTCTCAATAAGCCTCCAGGCTCAAAGGACCGCCACCGGAAAGTTGAGGGCCGAGGAACCCGCGTCCGCCTCCCTACACTCTGCGCCGCTCACTGAGGCCCAAACAATTGAGTGGTCCTCCGCCATGTACCCACCGCCGATCCCGCCGCCGTCGTGCCTCTTCTAAGGGCTTTTCCTCCACCATTCGTTGCTATGCCTTCTGCTTCTCTCGCTGATTTTTTTCCGAGCTCGAACAACACCAATTTGGCTCCTAGGTTGTTTCTCACTTCCGCCGCTCATGAGGATTTGGCTAACATGTCTTTCACTTCGTTGATGATGATGCAGTTTTCAAGGGAATGATGGTTGGTCATACTTTCCTCCCCTTTTGTTAGTAGATATTAATCAATCAAGAATGGGGGCTTTTTTGGATTTTGCTTACCTCAACATCACGATTCCAATTGGTCTGGTTACTATCCTGAATTTTGCGGATTGGAATGTTGCCATTTAGCTCCTTTAGTCTATGGATGCAAAATTTAGCATTTTAACTAAAAAATTTGATCCAAGTAAGTTTATTGGTAGTTTCTTGTAATTAAATTGAAGTAGAAATTTGATGATTGAGAAAATGTAATATGGTGTGGATTCATTTTTTGGTCTCATCAATGGAGGAGAGGTGCTACTGTTACTTCTACATTGCTAATATTCTGTATTACCAAATCGATTTATCATTTATTTCCATTAGATAATGATTTTCACAGCAAATTTTATATTTATCTCGTAAATGAATAGAGAGTGTAGCTTTGAATTCTCTTTACCTATCTAGTAATTTATATCTGTCAAAAAAAAAGAAAAGGAGAAAAAGAAACAGGGCATTAGCTAGGGGTGTCAAAATGGGTTCGACCCGACGGGTCGACTCGTATCCGACGTCGGGTTATCTTATTCCTGATGAGGCTAAATCTCCTTTGATGGATCAAGATGCCGATTCGCCTCCCGCTAGCTAGTTTTTTCTTTAGTTTTTTCTACTTATGTATTTTTCTTTCTTTGTGTTTTGAACTTGTTGAATAAATAGTTATTTTTCTTTTGTCATTTCGCTTTGCTTCGCTGGCTTCTTTTGTTTCGCTAATGTGAAGTTTTTAGATAGCTTGTTACTCCAAAGAGGAAGAAAAGAAGGAAGGTTTTACTACTTTTGTTTACATTTCGCTTAGTTACTTCGCTTGAATGTTGTGTTTTCTTTTTGTTTAGTTACTTCGCTTGTATTTTTAGTTCGCTCTTTTGCTTAGTTACTTTTCTCTTTGCTTCATTCTTTATGAAGACTTTGCTCTACTTCATTCTTTATGAAGAATTTTGTGTATTGTACGCTAAGTGTGAGATAGAATGAATTAAAAAAAATGGGAGGCATGATTTTTTTACTTGGTTCGAACAAATTGCCTACGTGCACGAGAGTTTATATTAAAAGCACTAAGTTGTTACAAGGAGCGTGTTTGCCCTTGCATGATATAACTTTAAGTTTAAAATATTCCAAGAGTTAGGTGCTTTTCCTTTCATGTCTTCCAGATGGTAAGCTCTTTTCCCCACCACTCTTGTTACCTTTAAGGGCCTTCCTAGTTAGGGTCCAACTTTTGATGGGCTTTTCTGCAGCGTCTCTTCACTTTATTACCAAATCTTCTGCCTTGAAGAGTCGCTCTCTGACTTGCTGGTTGTGGTACTTCGTCATCATTTGCTTGTATAATAGAGACTTGATCGCCACATCCTCTCTTTTTTTCTGGCAAGAAGTTGAGGTTTGCTTCTATAATAGAGACTTAATGATGTGCAAATGTGTTTATTGATATTGAGTATGAATCTTACTCAGGCAAACTGTGAACTTGGACAAAAGCCACAGAGATGTGTGGGTGCGACCTTCATAGGAGGAAAATTAAGAAACAATAAGAATAAAAGAAACTTATGCAGTAGGCTTTCAATAAAAGCACTTGATAAGCAGCAGACTTTTTATAAAAGCACTCGAAAAGCAGCTCAAGAACCCAGTTTATGTTTCAAAGTAATGTGAATTTTGCATGGTTCTGGTCAGGGTTTAGAACCTAGCAGACATACGCACATACTCTCACTATCTCTTGTTTTATTTCGTAGTTTCAAAACAGAATCTGCACATCTGATTACAAGTTACAGCTGAGAGTGGATACAGGAATAAATAAACAGAAACAAACTAAGGCACCACAAACAATTTACTGACTTTGATGCTAGTTATGATCAACAAGAATGCATGAATGAAGATGCACACCATTAATCAAAAAGCTAAGATATGGTTTCACTGCAAATAATCAAGGATTTGCCTAAACATGTTAATCATCCAACTTCTACTCAGATGCAATTACCAAGTAGGACTTTATGTATCATAAGCATAATGATCAAGTAGGACTACTCCAACAAATCCATATCAAGCAAAATCTTTGCCGTTGAATTATCAGATGGTAGGTTATGAGTGAACAACAGTTATTGCCACCACAGTTGACGGCAAAGTACAAACAGCACAGTGTCAAATTCTCAAAAGCCTAAACATGTTAACAATCAAACTTCTACTCAGATGCAATTACCAAGTAGAACTTTGTATCATAAGCATAATGATCAAGTAGGACTAGTCCAACAAATCCATATCAAGCAAAAGCTTTGCTGTTGAATTATCAGATGGTAGGTTATGAGTGAACAACAGTTATTGCCACCACAGTTGACGGCAAAGCACAACCAGCACAGTGTCAAATTCTCAAAAGCCTAAACATGTTAACAATCAAACTTCTACTCAGATGCAATTACCAAGTAGAACATTATGCATCATAAGCATAATGATCAAGTAGGACTAGTCAAACAAATCCATATCAAGCAAAAGCTTTGCTGTTGAATTGTCAGAAGGTAGGTTATGAGTGAACAACTATCACCACTACAGTTGACGGCAAAGTACAGACAGCAGTGTGTCAAATTCTCAAAAGCCAAACTGCAAGGAGGCAATAACTGATTTAAATGAGGTAAAAAATGAACACACCTGCAGAGTGGTGGAGGATGCATTTCCAGGCATCACTGGCGAAGAAGTTTTCCTGGCTTCTTTCATGTATGCCTTCAGTACAGCAACAGGTGAGAACTGCTCCACTAACTCAAAAGCAAAAGCCAAGTTAACTGCATCTATTTGCCTTCCACTACTTATCAACACTTCAATTACACCTGGAAATTTTATGTAGAAAAAGGTGAAAAATAAGATGATGAGCAATGAGCAATGACCAAGGAGCAAAACAGTTAGCATGAAATGAAACAGCTTAATTTACTTCTGTATTCTTTCTTCTCTATCTATCCATTTCCTTTAAGATTTCACTAACAAACATATTTAACATGGGAATTAGAAATAATTTTGACAAGAGCAGGCTTGGTTGAAGGATCATAAATGAAAGTGAATAAACTTAAGCTAGCACAACAGTGTTTCACAATGTGTCTCATCATTTATGTGCATTATCCACATACTTCTGAACAACACTGGAATAGCCCATAGATTTTGCAGCTTCCAAAAAAATGTCAACTATAGAGAGACTTATGCCTAGCCTGAGCTATTAAACTCTCAACAAAATATGATAAAGCCAAAACCTAACAAGTCGAAATCATGCTAAGAGCATTAAGTTAAAATGCAATTTTCACAAAACAAGGTAATAACTAACTAGGGTAAGAAACGACAAACCTGGCATTTTCTCTGACAGCCCAAGAAAACAGCATAGCTCAGCTGCTTGACGATGACAGGAAACCATTGGAATTAGCCGTAGCAATTGTTCCTCATCAAAGTCAAAAGAAATGCAAAAGGTGGCCAGGAGTTGTAAAAATGCATGTGCCTCCAAAGAGTTTCCATTGCTAGCATCCAAATCTAAAGCATCCAGCTTTGGTTTCCATTCTTCAGCAATGGTTTTTGCCTGCTCCTTAACATCTTCTGAGATCATCTCAATGAGAGAAACTGGATCTAAGTACATTAGCACAATGCTGAGGCATTCCATCAACATGATACAGGTACGACGGAGACTCAATAGACCAGAATCCTTTTTCCCATCTGCAGTTGGCACTTCCATGGGATAAAACCATCCAGAGAGTTCAACACCAGTTGGGCAGGGTTCACTGCAGCCTTCAAGGCAAGAGGAATTTCCTCCCTCAGGACAGCAAGATTCTTTCGGTTATCTGATATAAACTTTTGAAGCCCCTCCGAATCCATTTCTTCACATAGTTTGACTAACTGGGGATAAGACATCTCGAAATTTTCAGGTTCAGCACTTCTGAATTCTTCCAACTTACTTTCAGCAGTCATGATATCAAGCGGTGGATCTTCAACAGTGGGCTGCTCACACTGGTCATCACTAGAGTCAATAGAAGGCTCCATAGACACCTTGATGTGCTTCTGTAGGGCATTAGTAATGGCAAAGACAGCAGCATCCTTTTTATCCTGGAGCCTTGTTAGTGAAGCATGTTCCTTGGCCACAACAGCAGCTTCACGTTTCTCCCAGATTTCTCTGGCTTTTCTTGTTCTAGTTTCATACTGCTTTTCTTGGTCTTCCAACTCATGAAAGCGCCTCTTCAAGGACCTCTCAAGCCCATGGAAATGTTCCTCCAGTTCTTTCCACTTCAAGTTAAGAGTTAAAGCTCGCTGACTTTCAAGTTCAGCAAATGCTTTCTGCAGTTGCTGTATCTTGGAAGTTGTAGAGTCTATGAGCGTTGCAACTGACCCAGTATCATCCATAGTAGAAAAGCTGGGGTGAGAAGGAACAAATAAAAATAGGAACAGAAAGAGAGTTAGTAATTGTTGTAGACTAAAGAGAAATTATACTAAATGCTAACCATAGAAGAGATAGCATTTCTGAAATACACAATGCATTGCACAAATCTCAAAAAGGCAACCAATTTAAGTACATGAAACTATGAAACTGAACAAAATAATAAAATTAGGAACACAAGCTGCATACTTTCCAACCCCTAAAATAGACCATGATTTGTACAGCATGCTCAAAATTTGGAAGATCAATAGGTTCACCAGTTGTTCATATAACAGCTTGGATTGGCCACATGAACTGGATACAAATGAAACAGAAAACCCACGCTGCAAAGATTAATTAGTTGTTCTCCAGCACAGCCACCAGAACCATCCGCTAACCCACAATCAATGCTATGAAAAAGGCTTCCGGCTCTCTTGTAACATATAAGACCAGTAGTATAAGTGAGCCATTCTTGAATAATAGATTTCAGATTAAGCTGGCCAACCAGGAACCTCATAACAGCAACCAACCAGCAAGAGAACAGGACAAAATAAATCATCCCAACCAAGTATCATCATACAAGGCACTAGAAGACTGGACAATAAGTGGTAAGAAATACTTTTTCTTAAGGTGCTATAATTGATCAATGAATAAAAAATGGCAGCCCAAAATTGGTTAGCTCACACGAGCAGTTGAACATGGGAACATTAAAGAGTTGAAATTATTCAACAATACATTGGTGCAATATACTCACCACTGACATTAAGCATATCTACTCAGTCCCTTGGACCAAAACACATGAGTGAAACATACATATACCAGGACTACAGGATAATTCTGAAAAAGTAACCTAACTTAGTTCATTGCTCCATAGACATGGTTTTATAAAATAAAAATGTAGAAAGCTTGACTTTTGAAGCCTTATACTAAATAAAATAGATGGAGTAAGGATTTACCTAATCAAATAGTCCTGAAATGGTTGCTAAGGAGCTGTAACTTCAACATTAAAGCAGCAGTGTCTGTTCAATTGAAAACTACCTCAGGTTAGTCATAACACAAGGCATATACAACGGGACAGACTCACAAAGAACAAGCTCTAAGTAATAGCTCAACAAAAGTGAAAATGAAACACCCCTCTTAGTTGCCACTTGGTACATGCCAGTATTTCATGATTTAAAGTATCATAGCCTCAATAAGTAGCTAAAGAGAACTTGATTATGTAAGGCACTTTACTAAAACTATAGTTCTTGACTTCTATGAACAACAAAAGTTAAATGAATAAGATAGCCAGAATCCATCTATGTATCAAAATCACTATGCATATATGATGTCAAATGATATGGCCTCTAACAAAAACCAGCTTATATTCCACTTCGTAAAAATTATTTCAAGCTGCATTTTATGAAAAGAGCTGAAACAAGTCCTTTGGCCCGAGATACATGTTGCAAGCAAGATGCAAATACCTAGCATTGTGGATCACTTGACTTTTAGTAAAATGAACACTGAAAATTACCATAGATTCCACGAACTAAAATTCAACAAAACCAGCACACAAGTAACAGATCGCACAGAGTAGACCACCAAAGCAACTGCAACTTTCAAGAAAATAGTACTCGCGCCCCTAGAAGAAAACAAAAACAAAACAAAGAGAACGAACACAGAAAGACAACTAACCCTAACCATACAGAACATGACAAAAACGCGATTAAGCAATCATTCGGTATGCACTTAAAAGCAGTTCAGAAGAATGAGCCTTCAACAAGTACATCTAAAGTCAAAAGTCAAAACTGGTCAAATACGAGCAAAATGAAGCTGATTTTCGAGGAGAGAAAAACAGCCGATCTGGAGAGAATTTCAATGATTCAACGAAATGAGTGAAACAGGAGCAGCAACGGAGCCATACCTGAGCGACTAAAACAAAAGTAGACAGCAGAAGCGTAGAAATCGGCGGCGAAGATATCAATCCATGACGGAATGGAGAGTGGTTGTGTGCGAGTGTGTGGCTGGCTGCTACTCCTCAATCCCTAGAGAGAGAGTGGGAAATTTGAGAGGTAAAGGTAAAGCTAGTGTGGGTGTAGCAGCCTCTCTCTTTCCTTTTGCTTTTTGTTGAGCACTCTCGTTTTGACTATTTCCAGTATAGAGTTGGGTGTCTTGTTGGCTTGTCTGGCTCCTTTAATGGGGATGGTCTTTAGTGAAATAGAGATTGCCGCAAAATCGTGCAACGTGGGCCTTCAGACAATAAAAAGTAGACAGGAAAAAAGATATGCAATAGAAAAGGGAAAAAATATATTTTGGTCACTAGAGAATAGGTTAGTTTTCAATTTGACCACCAAATAATTTTCTTTCATTAACTTCAACTAACAGTGTTAATGTTTATTGATGCGACTGTTAAATACTTAATCGATGCTGACATAATTTAATACATAATTAAAATATCAAGACAACATTGTTGATGTGAAAAAAATGTATAAATTACTTTTAAGAAAAATAAAAATTATTTATTTAGAAAGAGAATTACATGGGAGGTTTAGGTTTCCAAGTAAATCAAATCATTTTTTGTTGTAAAAAAGTCAAGTGGTTTAATTGAATCTGAGAAAAGAGAACTTGTCGTGTTTAATGCTTGCATAATCAAATAGTATATGAAAAGAATAAAAATTAGAAAATTGGGACTTGCCGCTAGTATTAACTAGCGGTGTTATTTTATACACAAACGGTATTGCATACACGACCAGCAGTATCACCCACGTGTAAAGCGGTGTTGCTGATCTTGTGGCTCATGTCATACATGCAAAGGAGTGTGGTTGTCGCGTGCTTGCTCGTGCCAAGTCTGATCTTTGTGTGATAACCTTTATTTTTTATCCAAAACTCGCCACAGTCACCTGCCAACATGTCATAGTGCTAGTTTGGCCTCCAGGTTCTACTTGGGGAAGCACTTTTCCGAACTGAAAAACTGGTGAAAGGTGTTTGGTAAACTCAACTTCTTGATAAGCACTTCTCCAAAACCTTAAAAAACCTTGGTTTTGAAAAAGCTTGAAATACTTGCTTTCTCAAAACCAAAGGTTTCAACAGAAACACGGGAAGCAGTTTCTTAAATTCAATGGACAAAAATGTTGAGGGTACTTCTTGTTAATTACAAAAATACCAGGTATAAATAACCAAGAAAACAGCCACCATCCTCATTCTCCTCCAACCAAGCTCTCTCGCTCTCTCTGCCTCTCACCCTCGCTGCCTCCCTCACCATCGTCGTCACCATCGTTGTGGCCGACTGAGGGAACTCTCATCTCCGTCACCGTCGTCGTCACCTGCCGAGCCATCGCCGCTGCTGCTCCACCGCCGCTCCTCCTCTCTCCCTCGCGGCAGCCACACACGCAAGGTAATTTTCCCTATTTTTCATCATCATCTCTTCATTTCATTTCTTGTTCTCTGTTTTTCCTTTCTCTTTTTCTTTGTTTGTATTGCTGCTGTGTTTGTATGTGATTTGCAGGAGGATTCGGGAAAGGAGGAGATGAACGGGTTTACTCTTACTCTCTTGCTCTAGCTCTCGTTTCATCGTTTCATCGTCTCATCGTCGTCCGTCCGCCCTCGGCTTCCGCCTCTCACCCCCCGGATCTGTCTCTCAATTGCATCTCATTCAATTCTGGGTTTTGATTTCTGGTCAGTTTCTCAATTGCATCTCATTCAATTCTGGGTTTTGATTTGAATTTTTGGGCATGCCAAGCTGGGTATTTTGTTGTCTAGATAAACATTTCACATGCCCTGGCAAATATATGCATTTCTTGCCGAATTGTGTTTTTATCTTCTGGGTTTGTTTTGTTTGCTTGATCTGTATAATCTGCAATTTTTTTGTCCTTCGTTTCTTTTCATGGTGAAAAGCATAGATGGTTTTGTTGTTGTTCTGTTTATTGGCAATTCATGGATTAGTCATACTCGAATTGCATCTTTGGATTCTTGTGTTAGATCAACTTAGAACGTCTAACTTGGATTTTGATTCAAAGAGAGTACAAAATTGTGATTTGGCATACTGGACAACTTTAATTGGTAACAATGCTAATTCCGCTCATGCAATCACGTTATCGATATGTTGATTGTTCTGCATTGTATATACTGCAAGTTAAGTATGTACCTGATCCCGTTTTGGATGTTTTTACTCTGATGTTTGTACTAAAAAGCAGTGGTATTAACGGTGTGTGGTTTGCTTCAATCAGGATGGATCAACAAGGGGGCATGGACAGCACCCAGCTGTGGGGGTAGTGAATAGTGCAGGTCAAGTGTCTTATGGAACGAACCCGTACCAGTCAAGCCAAATACCTGCTGCTCCTCCTAGGTCAGTGGTTACATCTGTTGGGGCAATCCAATCTGCTGGTCAGTCTGCAGGTACTCAGATTGCGCAACACCAACTTGCCTATCAGCAGATCCAGCACCAACAACAACAACAACTACAACAGCAGCTTCAAACTTTTTGGGGAAATCAGTATCAAGGTTAGGGCAATGGTTTTAGATATGCAAGCAAGGTTGCTGCTTGATATGCTCGGTAAAGGCATTGAATCAGCTTTGATAAATTCTTCATCACTGGAACCATGGCAGGCTTCCGGCGAGATATCTAACCTTGATCCTGGAACCATGGCATTTCCTTTGAACTTGTATTTAAATACCTACATTTTGGTATTTAACTTGGGTTTATATGCCTTAATATATAGTTTGGGTTTCTGTATGTGAGAGTGAGGATTTAGAGAGAAATTAAATTGTGAGGAATTGACATGGATTGAAAGACTGAGAAATTATTGCGGCTGCTGTTTGGAATTGAGAAAAAATTCTTAAGCCAAACTCTCAATAAATCCAATTGCTAATCAATTTGCTTAAATTGTTAGTTTATCTGTTGTTTAATAATTCATACTCATCCTTTAGATTAATTAAGTGTCTTCAATTTGATAATCCGATTAACAGTTTGCTCGAATTTTTGATTTTTTATTAATTAACTAAAATATTGTATTTATCAAATTAAATTGTGTGTGTGTATTAATCGAATATTTGGTTCGAACAGCTGGATCGGCATTAAATTTAGAGACATTTTGGTCATTTCAGATTTGTAAACCATAAAAATGCATCGTGCCCTTTATAGTCATTTTACATACCAACCATAGTTTTAATAGCAGTTTTTACCAAACACCATAAACAGCTTCTAGTATCTCACAACACTTTTAAAAAATATTTACCAAACAGCATACTGATTTTTCCAGAAGTACTTTTCACACAGCAATTATCCAAAAAGCTCTTCCCCAGGTAGAACCTGGGGGCCAAACAGAGCCATAGAGGTTTCAGATGGATTTTGGTAGGTTTTGGGCTTAGGACAAAACTTATTCAAACTAAAAAACAAGTGGGTGAAGCTAGGGTGCAAATATGATCAATGTATAAGATGAGCTTGTTTGACCTCAATCCCTGATTAATACTAGTCTTAATTCGTAGTCCATTGTTAGAAGTTAGAAGAGTTGAAATGGGGTACTCACACTCTAGACAATTGTTCTACTAATGATTATAATAGTTGTAGTGTTGGATGAATTGAAATCTCGATCTTTTATTGCAAATGGATCTTACTTGCACATATGGTGTTGTGCTCATATTTTGAATTTGGTTGTGGAAGATCGAAAGCCAAAAGTTATTAATTTAACCACATTGCCAACTAATATGAATACCACAACAATAAAACTCCCACGGATACTACAACTGGAACAATAGAGGCAATGTGGGCTAATCCAAAGTCAAGCCCACACATTTGCAGCAATTGAAGTTTGCCTGGTGCAGATTATTCAATTACGAAATAGGAGTTGCACCCACGAAGACCAAAAGATGTTAGACCTTCCTTGAATTCCTTCAACCCTGACTTGAATCCCGCTTATATTGACGGTAAACAGACGAAAAAATGACTGAGGGAGTGAACATGTGGCCAGGGTAGGTGGTAGTTTCAGAAACAAAAACCAGGGGTACACTGCAGAACAAGCAGCATAAGTAGCTAGAGAAATTAGTACGCTAATGAGAGCTAAGAGCTTAGTATATCAATGCGGCGATTGAATTGGAGAATTTTAGGGTCGAATCCTATTTCATTAATAATCTTAAATATCTAAAACATAACATCTACATGTTTTCAGGATTTCAAGTTGAACAACATCATGAAACTGTAAGATTCTAAACTGACTACCTAAAAATATGAAGCAAGTATGGATCTGAATGCGCGGTTACTCACCTTACAGAAGCAGAGAGTGAGGGGGAGCGAGGCAGCACCACCACTGTCATGACAGAAAACCACCTTGAAGTGTTGCCAATTGAAGAGAGAGATGGAGAGGCTGAAAACCGCGAGAACAGAGCGGCTGATTAGGTTTTTTCTTTTACGACTTCCTATTTTCTTTCTTCCTCTTTTTTTTTTTTTTGATCACTACCTTCCCCATTACCTTCTACTTGACTACTATTGTTGTCCACACTCTCAACTATATATTCAGGTGACACCCCCTCCGAACCAACACTATCCTTCTCCTTCCTCTCTTTTTTCTTTGTCTTCTTCTCCTTCTTTGAAGATCCAGCCCTATCCGTGGTGTTTTCATCCAAATGCTCCTTTCCATCTCCAATTCCACCTAGTACGCTTTTTCTCACTGCACCATCACGGGAAAAGGCACCCTAGGGTCCCTATGGATATTATTTTCATTTTAGTTTGTCCCACATTTCAAATTCTGTTCAATTTGGTCCCAGGCGTCATCTCCGTTAACCGTCTGGGGTCCCTACCGTCTAAATTGACGGTAACGTTTCAATTTTCTGTTAAATCTCATTATTTTAATATTAAATGTGACACCTCATATGACACTTGACCACTTAGCGGGACCCACGAATTTAAAAAATATTAACAGAAAAGAAAAAAAACTATATTGTAAAAAAATAAAACAAGTGGGCCCCACCATGGTTTTTACTCTTTACAACTCACTTTCTACCCTCCCGTCGAACGAACATCATCTTCTCCCTTCTCCCTTCTCCCAAACTCTGCTCACACACACACAAACCCTAAATTCTAAAAACTCAATTGATTTTCCCCATCCTTTCAATCAACTCGCACGAAACATCAACGAGTGTATATGCTAGGTTTTGGTAAGGATTAGAATTTCTGGGAGTGGAAAAGCGAAGAGTGTAGTGAAAGGGAGAAGGATCGGAGAGGGTTCAGCCATCGAATTGAAGAAAAATGTCTGATAGTTTCGTCTCCTCGCGTCGCACTTGGAGGCGGAATACTCAAGTTGGTGATGACAGTTACCCTGGCCCTTCGAGATTTTGCGATTGTGGCTGGAAAGCGAAATTGTGGGTCTATTGGAAGGAGGAAAACGTCGGCAGAAGATTTTACAATTGTCCAAGAAATAAGTGTAAGTATTTTAGATGGCACGATGTTAATCAATTTTCACAATGGTCAAGAGATGTCGTTCATATGTTGTTAGATAGTGAGGAAGAATTAAAACGTGAAGTTAAGTGCTTGAATAGGACACTAAGTAATTTGCAGGATGCCCATATGGAGACAACAGATGAGGTTTCGTGTTTGCATGACCAGTTAGATAGATTGAGATTGGAGAAATCAACTGCCTTTTTTAATGGTGTAAAAGTCGGTCTGGTTTTCTGCTGTTTTATATGTATTTTTGTTTTAATTGTGAGGAACATTTGGAAGTTATTGGATGCTGCTTAGAAGGGGTCAATGCAGTTCTTTTATAGGTAATGGTTTTTCCTCTTTCTGTTATTGTTGTGGTTTATGTAATTTATGTGCTGTTTTTTGACGGGATGATCATTGACTGAGAGTAAAAGGATAAGGAAGCAATGGTGTTTAGACTTAATGTGTGAGAGTAAAAGGATTAACATTTTTGGTTATTAAGCTCTGTTTGCTAAGCATAATACTATTAATGATCTACTTTGTAGGGTTTTTGTTGGAACTATGAGCCAATTCTGCCAGAAGCATGTTGAGTGCCCTGTTTTCATGACCAAGCGTAGCGCTACTTTTTAGCATTCCTTTCTGATTTGAAGTCAGAAACATGAAGAATTGTTGTGATTCATCTTAGGATTTTGGTTTCTCTATGATGTATGTTTTCTTGATTTAGGCCAACTTCTATCTTTTTCCCTCAAGTTCTTGAGGTATGAGTGATATTGTGGAGCTAATCCTTGTAGTTTCTAGATTAAAAACTCTTGTAATTCTATCAAAATTCGGTATTGCGGAGCTAATCCTTGATATTGTAGAGCTATTTTGTTTTATGAAATGAGACTATACTTTTGGAAAATTCAAATGCATTGAATGTTGTTTCTTTAGAAAAAATGAAGACCAACACATGTTACTATGTAAGCTTCAAATTGACTAAAATGGAACAGAAAAGAAAGATGCATAATTGATGACAATTCCCACAGTAAATATCTATAGAAATTCACACAGTAAGCAATGGATATAGTCAAGAGATCAACAGAGGTACTACAATTCATCTCACATGGCTTCTTATAGTACTAAATTAAACAAAAATACCATCTCCCAAAAATTATCATAATTGTAGCAGCAATGCTAGTTTTTCACAAAGCACCAAGTTCGCATTGTACCCACATAGGTCACATAATCATACACATAAGTTCATACACACAGGTTCATACACATAGGTCATACACTTAAGTCGAAACTGCAACTTAAGTACAAAATTATTTCCAAATTGTCACTGCAAAGGTTTATGCTTCTTGTTCTTCGAACCCTTTGGTCTTCCTCTCGGCCTCTTTTCTGGCTGTGTAAGAGCTAGAGTTGACGTTGCTTGATCATGTAATTGAGTGGCCGAAGGTTCTTGTTCAGGTTTAGGGACATCGATAGGCCGTTGTTCAAGAATTGGTACACTTGATGTGGTTGACTGGGGAGGCAAATATGTTCCAAACCATCTGGTAGGTATGCTGGACTGGGACTGAAGTACTGGTGCACTGGGTATGGTTGGCAATTGACGGGCCTAATAACAATAAATCACCCAAAAGGACAGGTATGTTAGTTTTAATGAAATTAAACAAATAAGAATTGAGTAAACAAATTTAATCTAAATTATTAAAGATATTTAGACAGAGGCATACCATGGTTGTGCCTGTCAGTGGATCGATGAATGACTCTATTCCACCAAACGGCCTGCTTAGTGGTTGAATGCTTTGATGCAGGTTCCTTCTCCGCTGCGATGGTTCGACACTTGTAGTAGAGTTTTGTGTGCTCAAATCATTTGCCACACGCCTTCCAGATTGTGAACCTTCACCACTTACACCAGCATCTACATTTCTACCACTGCATTGTGAACAAGTTGTAGATTTGTGTCCCGACTTAAAGCATAATGTGCATCTTTGCCAGTTAAGGATTTTGTAGCACTCTTCTTCCTGCTCTTTGGCTCCCATACCTCAGGTATCCTACAAACTCTCCGCCTACCTTTCACTGCCTTCTTAGGTGGAGCTATAATGTCTGGTTGCAATGTTTTGCGCCTAAACCTCTCATCATTAACAGGCTTGATAGAGTGCTCATATGCTTTCAAAAACATATCTTTCCTATACCAATGCGCCACAAAATCCTCAACTTTACACCTCATATGAGAAATAACAACAATTGTATGTTGACATGGTATTCCTGTTAAATCCCAACTTCTGCAACTGCACTTCCTCTCTTCAAACTTGACAATAAACTTAGCAGTCCCTTCAAATACCTCCAAACCACCATCACCATTAGTAAAAACATGGCAATACACATTAGCGGCCTTAAAATCCTCAATTTTACCCCATATCCTAGGCCCGAAATCACCAACAAAAGTGCAATTTCCATAAATTCTCATTTTTACAAACCGTTGCACAACTAGCATCCTTATCTCTTCAAACATTGTAACTATCGATAAATGCCTAGCAGTTATTATGAATGCATTGAATGTCTCGCACATGTTATTGTCAACAACGTCTAATTTTGAGAGACATTTGAAAAAATTCTTACACCAGTATTTAGGAGGTACCTTCAACATGGCATCTACTGCTTCAGTGTCAAAGTTGTACATCCTCTCCAAATTCTCTTCCAACTGGGGTAAATTTGTTGACTTGACAACACTCCAAAAAAGGCTTGAATACAACTCCCCCTCACGACCTTTCCTCCACTTTGAGAATAAGTGCCTAGCACATCGTCGGTGCTCTGCTTTAGGCATAAGAAATCTAACACCATTGATAATTGACTGTAAGTACATGACACCACAAAAAGGGGAATGCATTAGTTCAAAAATAAATGTATAAAAAAGAACAATTCACAACCAAATAGGCATGAGACAGATCCAGATCTCTTATATAATTCATCTAAAACATACTAAGAAAAATTCAAAATTCTTGACATCAACATAGCTATAATAGCATTCAGCAAGATAATTCAAAATCCATGGTTACTAGTGAAAGAAGCAACAAATCATACATATAGTTGAAGAATGCAGGAAAGGCAATGAATTTGGACAGGAATAAAACTTACCGGATGTTGATCTGATTGAAATGTCCATCCCAAACCTTCTTCAGCGATACGCAAGTCTTTCATCACAGTCTCAATAAACCACAACCAGTTGGAGTTGTTCTCAACATCCACAACTGCCCAAGCCACTGGAAACATCTGATCATTGCCATCTCTGCCTACAACTGAAAGTAGTTGTTGTCTATATGGCCCCTTTAGGAAACAACCATCAACCCCCAGTACTTGCCTGCATCCAGCCAAAAACCCTCTCTTCACTGCATCAAAACATACATACATCCTTAAGAACACATTACCCGGCGCTTCAAGAACAACTGTAGACCCTGGATTGCTATCCTTCAACTCATGAGCATAATCCCATATCCTCCTGAACTCTTTCTCGTAGTCACCACAAAAATGTTGTTGTATATGAATCCTGGCTCTCCTTGCCTGACTTTGAGAAATCTCAATCCCAAGTTCTTCCTTGGTATACTTTTTGATGTCTTTCTGCTTCATTGCAGTAGCAGTTGATTTCCTCTCTTTAATAAAGTGACTAGCAATCAACTTGTAATTAATTCGGCTGTTTGTGAATAACGTGGGACACGTATGCTCAGAAATTAAAGTCTTCAATTGCCAATGAGCTGAGTACTTTGGTTTGTAGCAGTATACATACCACTTGCAACTATTATCTAGGCACTTGATTCTTATCCGCATCTTATCTTTTTTCATAAAATAAACTTCCTTGTGCACTTTCAAACTATGCTCTATCACTGCATCCTTGAACTGTTGAGCAATCAAAAAAACCATCCCAGGCTCAAAATTTAGAATCTCTCTGTAGTTGGTAGTGGGCTTGTAACACTGTGAAGTCTTTCTTCTTTTCCTCCCATGGTCTGCATCACTTCCTGAACTACTAGACACTGAACTAGCATCAGAATCTTCCCCAATCTCATCATCTACATGGTCTTGTGCCAAAGCTGATGTACGTGGATCATCTTCCACCACCCTATTTCCTCCATCCTCCTCCACCATATTTCCTCCATCCTCTTGCCCTTGCCCTTGCCCTTGCCCTTGCCCTTCTCTACTTCCACTGGTCTCACCTCTCTCGTTCTTCTTCTTTTTTGGCTTGGCTGCTTTCTTCAACTCCGTATACTCCTCATTATCAGTTAAGTAGGGAACATCCACCCAAGTTCCAAGTCCACCTTCTATCCCAACATACTCTTCATCTGCACTTTCTTCACTATCATCTTCACTATCACCACCATCTTCTTCATCAACCCTATCTCCACTTCCCAAATTGTTATCTCCTTCAGCCTCTTGATTACTAGAGTCCACAGAAATGAAGCTTGAAATGTTAAAAGATGGAGCTAAAGGAGCAGCTTCTTCATTAATGTTTCTAGGAAACCCCAATGACCTAACTCCCTCATCAATACTATAATTACTTTCACCTACCAACTCAGCTGCGTTAATACTAAAGTAATCACTATGTATAGTGTTTGGCAAGGGCAGTAAATCACACGGTAAAATCTTAGGTTTACCTTCAATAAACAAGGGCTCACTTTCATCATGTTCCACATACAAATCCACAAAGCCATTATCTACTACAAATTGCACAAACATTTCAAACGATATTTCACACTGTATTAAAGTCAAGTCCAAATCCATATCCCCAATGCCACTATCCCATTGTTTATAAAAAAAACTTTACCAACATTATTAACTTTCATCCTCCCTAAAATCCAAACTTATTTTAAAGAGTAAAATAAGACGATGTTCGTTCGACGGGAGGGTAGAAAGTGAGTTGTAAAGAGTAAAAACCATAGTGGGGCCCACTTGTTTTATTTTTTTACAATATAGTTTTTTTTCTTTTCTGTTAATATTTTTTAAATTCGTGGGTCCCGCTAAGTGGCCAGGTGTCATGTGAGGTGTCACATTTAATATTAAAATAATGAGATTTAACAGAAAATTGAAACGTTACCGTCAATTTAGACGGTAGGGACCCCAGGCGGTTAACGGAGATGACGCCTGGGACCAAATTGAACAGAATTTGAAATGTGGGACGAACTAAAATGAAAATAATATCCATAGGGACCCCAAGGTGCCTTTTCCCGCACCATCACCATCTTCCTCATACCTTTTCTCCTTCTTCCTCTTCTTCTTTAGATCATCATCTTCCCCATCGCCTACTACTTGACTGTTATTGTGGTCCAGAGTCCCAACCAAAAATGCAGATGCACTCTCCAAAACAACATTAACCTCCTCCTCATCCTCATTCTTTTTCTCTTTCTTTGTCTTTTTCTCCTTCTTTGACTATTCTGCCCTACCCGTGGTGTTTTTATCCAAATTCTTCCTTCCATCTCCAATCTCTTTTCTGCCAGATAGGCGCTCTCTCTGCACAACATCGCCATCATCGTAAAGTTTCTTGACTTTCTTCATCTTCTTCATTTTAGAAGACTTATCTTCTCCACAACTCTTTTGCCTCTCAACCTTCTGCTCAACTTTGTTATCCCAGAGGCATTAACCAATAAAGAAGTTGTGTCAGTTTCTGATAACGATCCACCTAAAGGCAAGGGTATTTTCGTCTAGTACCCGGAGGAGAAGGACGCAACTACTGTTCCACACCTCCACGGTGGGGGACAAGATCGCTGCTTCCCTCAGAGACTAACTCTATGAGGGCTAACGGCGCCCTAAAGGTTCCTCTCACGGACCTCTTGGATAGCTCAAGGAGCTATCCCACCCCAAGAAAAACCACGCGTCAGGAAGGACGCTCCGGCCGTTATCCTACCGTGGCATCACCTACCCATACGCCTACCGCCAAGGTAGCGTATTATGACAAGGGCGAACCACGAACCCTAACGAGAGCGATAGCTCCCTACTCATCCGTACACACGGAAACACCAGATTCCTCTATAAATACTTCCCCCTCCAAGGAGGCAGGTAAAGTAAATCTTGACTGGCCCAAGCTCTGCCCATTTTTCGCTACACATACTGACTTAAGCATCGGAGTGTTTCCGCCGGAGACCCCCTCCGGCGTCTTGCAGGTACATCAGACCACCGCGGACACCGAGCCGGGAGAGGGCAATTTCCCCATACATCCTTCAGCAGCAGACAAATTATTATCAAATTGGTGCTCTCGTTGAGAGCTTTGGTTCTATTAAGTGAGCATCCTTAATAACCAAGCTCTAGCCTCTCCAAAATCGGGAGAGAAATGGCCTCAGATTCAGATCTCGTGTCATCTCAACCTTCCAGCATCCCATTTGAAACTCGCCGATGACTCTTCGCCTTCGCTACTTCTGATGCCTCTGCTGTAGTGCAGGAAGTCACTGCAGGAGGATTAGACCCTCTCTCTGGGCAAAGAACTGAAATGCCCCCCTTCCAGATCTGTTCTCCTTTTTCCAACATGGCAGGAACCAGTTACTCTACTCCCGAAGCGAGGGGATCCGTGATCGGAGACGCGGGTAACCCCTTCGCAAGCTCGATAGCAGCCCTTCAAGCCCAACTGGACCAGTTGACGGAATTAGCTGCTGGATTTACTCCTCACACCTCGAGGCCTGGTATATCCTCCCAAATAGTTTTCACTCCATCCATTGTTCACGATCGACCATTGTCACCTCGACAATCTGGAGGACTCCCGTTCTCCCTACCCTTGACATCGGCCCCCATAAATATCCTACCACTTGCGCGCGGACTTGCCGAACTTTCTGGGCAGCACAGGGAGGAAGTCCCTATCCTCGAGGGAGCCCGCCGACGTGACGAGCGTAGAGACCACTGGGAGGATCGGCGAGGGGAGATGTTCCGAGAACCATCTCCTCGGTACAGTGAAAGATCTAGCAGTAGAGGGCTACGAGCTCGCACTCCACGAAGCCGTAGTCGGTCTCCCAGACGACATCAGGAATATGATCCTTTGAATCCCAGATATGATGTTAAAATCCCACATCCGCATCAGCCTCGCGGGATCCCTGGCGCCAATAGGGGTCACCCGTTCAGTTACCGCGTCAGGCATCACAGGGTCCATCGACATGTGAAACTCCCTACGGAGTCATACGATGGCACGAAAGATCCCATTTCTCACCTTAATAAGGTGAAGGACTTTGTGCAATTCCAAACCCGCAGTGATGCTGCGTTATGCCAAATCTTTGTGATGACACTGTCAGGAGTGGCACGTCTCTGGTTCAAGGGACTCCTAGCTGGATCCATTGATAATTTCCCTCAGCTGGAAGAGAAATTCAGGAGTCATTTTAGCACGGCCATCCCTATCAGGAAGTCAGCAGTCGCACTATTCGATATTCATCGAAAACCGCAGGAATCATTGAATGACTTTTTAGGTCGATTTGATCTCGAAATGTCCCTAACGCCAGGGGTCACTATTGATTTCGCGGTTGAGGCTTTGAAACGCAACTGTCGATACGGAAAATTGAGGGACACCTTGACGGTAGACCCACCGTTAACCCTGGATGCGTTAAGGCTGAAAGCACATAATTATGCGAGAATGGAAGAGGAGGAAAATCGAGAGTGGATCCGAGACATGCCAGCAGACCCATACGTGGCCCCTAACGCCCTGCACAGCAATGCCCCGGACACACGACCCACTGAGGATCATGGACAACGAAAAGAGCATACTGTCAAGGCCTCTAACAGGCAGAGAGGCAATTATTCGAAAGGAAGACCTGGAGGGTCTCCCACTCGGAAACAGGCTGATCCGCCAAAGGGACGGATATATGATCCTGATCTTCCATCTCTCATACTCCCAAGGGCAGAAATCTTAGCGATAGTCCAGCAGCGGAATCTGCCTATCCATTACCCAGCTCCTGTGAAACCAGGAGTAATCATGGGGGGAAGAGAAAACGCATACTGCAAATTCCACAAGGTCAAGGGACATTCGACAGATGTGTGCAGAGAACTGAAACTAGCCATAGAGCGATTGGTCGACGAGGGCTACCTTGGAGAATTTGCCACCAAGGCAAGAGAAGATATCAGAAATAACCTAACTGAAAGGATATCTGATCAGAGGCAGACGCCTTCCCACGCCACTGGAGCTAATGCAATTCCCCTCGGACATAATAGAGAGGCTCTCGTCGTTCATAGCGATCAGATGCCCATGATTAACATCATCGCGGGGGGAACACCCTGCTTCGAGGAGGCCATACCGCAAACACCCAATCCTGGGGAAAAACGCAAACGGGAAAACACGCAGGTCAAAATCGAGGCGATAAGTGCTATAAAACGGATGATACTGTCCTTCTCAGAAGAAGACGAAAAAGGCATCATTTTCCTGCATAACGATGCGTTAGTAGTAACACCTGTCATTGGAAGTCACGGGGTGAGAAGGACCCTTGTCGATAACGGGAGCGCAGTGAATCTATTCTCGCTTGAAGCCTATAATTTGATGAAACGCCCCGATGGTGAGCTAGCACCGTGCTTAAGGCCAATTGTCGAGATCGATGGGGTACCGATTCCGGTAGCAGGAATCACATCCCTGTCAGTATACTTCCGAGAAGACACATCCAAGCGCTCCGAAGAGCTGTCATTTTTGGTTGTAGACCTAACGTTGCCTTATAATGCCATATTGGGGCGGTCGTTCCTCAATCGCTTCGGGGCAGCGGTATCCTAAAAACACCTGCGGATGAAATATCCCTCGTGGGACGGCGTGGTTTCGATCAAAGGAGATCAGAAGCTGGCAGCCGAATGCTACTTGCTTATGACTCAGAGGAGCTGTGACCGCTACGTGTGCGTGGCAGACGATCCTTTTGGCGATAAAGAAGAAAATCGCACTCAACCGTTAGACCAGATGATGTCAATGCCTATCGGAGAAAATTGCGATACAAATCTTCTGATCAGTGAAAAACTGAGCCCTGAGGAGAGCGCGCAATTGACCCGATTGTTGAGAAAGTGCAAAGGGGAATTCGCATGGAAACCCGCAGACATGCCAGGAATCTCGCGAGAGGTTGCGGAACACCGGCTGAACGTCAACCCTGACGCCAAGCCTATTCAGCAAAAGCGACGCGCTTTTTCATCAGGAAAGATAGAGGCCATCGAGAAAGAGTTACTAAAGCTCATGGATGCGGGGTTCATCCGAGAAGTTCAGTACCCGACCTGGCTGGCTAATCCGGTATTAGTCCCAAAGCCTAATGGGGATTGGCGCATGTGTATCGATTTCACTGATCTGAATGACGCTTGTCCCAAGGACTGCTATCTTCTTCCGCGAATAGATCAGTTAGTCGATCAAACCGCTGGATATGCCTATCTAAGCTCCCTGGATGCCAACTTTGGGTATCATCAAATCCCCATGGCCATAGAAGACGAAGAAAAAACTGCTTTCATCACCCCTAGGGCTACTTATTGCTACACCGCGATGCCATTTGGGTTGAAGAACGCCGGGGCCATATTCCAGCGCATGGCTAATAAGATTTTTGGAAAGCAAATCGGAAGAAACGTAGAAGCTTACGTGGACGATATCCTGGTCAAAAGCCGAAGCTTTAAAGACCATCTTGCCGACCTCGAAGAAGTTTTCAATGTGATGAAAGAGTATAAGATGAAGCTAAATCCACGAAAGTGCATGTTTGCGTTCCAAACGGGTAAATTCCTAGGCTACGTGGTTAGCCAGAAAGGTATCCAGCCCAACCCTACAAAGATAAAGGCTATCCAGTATATGATATCCCCTCGAACAGTCAAAGAAATACAGAAGCTAACTGGGCGCATCATTGCGTTAGGACGGTTCATATCTAAGCAAGGCGAGAGATGTCTCCATTTCTTCAAAGTCATCCGAAACAAGGCCCCTTTCGGATGGACCGAGGAATGTGAAAAAGCGTTTGCAGAGCTAAAAGCTTACTTGTCATTCGACATCGTGCTGACGAGGCCTGAATACGGCGATGAACTATGTCTATATCTGGGAGTAGCTGATGAGGTAGTCAGCGCCGTCCTCGTGCGGAGTGAAGGGCATATACACCATCCTGTATTTTTCGTCAGTCACATATTGAAAGATGCTGAACTACGATATGCTCGCATCGAGAAGATAGCGCTTGCCCTAATACAGGCAACGCGAAAGATGGATCGATACTTCCAAGCCGACCCTGTCACCGTACTCACGAATCAGCCGTTGAGAAAAATCTTTAGAAAACCTGAGTCTTCAGGAAGAATGTTGATTTGGGCAATCGAGCTCGAACAATATGGGCTGCAATACAAAGCCAGACCGGCCATTAAAGCTCAAGCGTTAGCGGACTTCATAGCAGAGTGCACGTTCACAAAGGACGTAGCAATAGAACTGTCAGAGGAAGAATCAGAAAACTCATGCCTACCGTCCCCGGAGACGTACACAGACTCATGGGTCATCCACGTGGATGGAGCGAAAAATCAGGAGTTAGCGGGCGCGGGTGTTTTCTTAGTTGGACCAAACGGCCTGGAGATGCGATACGCCATCAGAATCTTACACCCATTGTCCAACAATGCGGCTGAATACGAAGCACTGTTGGCAGGACTCAGAATTGGAAACGGCTTCTCCATTGAAACCACTCCCGGTGTGGAGGAGGAAGGTGGACTACGCTTAAAGGTTCGAGGAGATTCTAAGCTAATAATTGATCAAGTTTTAGGGAACTCCCAAGCCAGGGAACCCATCATGATTCAATACTTGGCCAAAGTGAAGCGTGAGCTGTCAGAGATGCAGAAAAAAGGCACTCAGGTCACCTTTGAGCACATCCCCAGGGAAAGCAACGAAGAGGCCGATAGCCTCGCCAAGATGGCAGCCAATCTGGAAACCTCCATACCCAACGACGTGCACTACGGAGAACTATCCACACCTTCCTTCATGGAGGAGCAGGCGTCGCTCTGTGTGGAAGAGATGGATAGTGACTGGAGAATCCCAGTGGTAGAATACCTGAAACACGAGAAGCTACCGGAAGACCGTACAGAAAGAAAAAAGATCCTAAAACGCGCAGCTCGATGCACATATTACAATGGGGAGTTAATACGGAGATGCTTCTCCCATCCAGCCGCTAAATGCATAACGGAGCAAGAAGGCTTGCATGTGTTACGTGAAATTCACGAGGGGATATGTGGCATGCATATCGCTAGCGATACTCTGGTAGCCCAAATCTTTCGGTCAGGGTTCTACTGGCCCACCATTCGACGAGATTGCCACAACTTCATGAAAACCTATCAAAAATGCCAGGAATACGCTAAGATTCCTCGAAAGCCGGCTGTGCCAATTTCAGAAATAGTTGCTCCCTGCCCGTTTGCCAAATGGGGGATCGACATTTTGGGCCCGTTTCCAAAGGCCAGATCTCAGCTAAAATTTGTGGTCGTGGCGGTAGACTACTTCACAAAGTAGGCCGAAGCCGAGGCGTTAGCTACCATCACCACCGAAAAAATCTGGCATTTCTTCAAACACCAAGTCATCATGCGGTTTGGAGCGATAATGGGGCACAATTCACAAGCCAGTTCTTCAGGGATCAATGTGCGGAGTTCCAGACCGAGCAAAGATTCTCCTCTGTGGCACACCCCCAAACCAATGGCCAGGCGGAAGTAACCAACCGCAGCATCCTCAGTGGCATCAAAAGAAACCTGGAAGGTTCCAAAAAGAAATGGCCAGATGAACTGCCATATGTACTATGGGCCTATCGCATGACTGTCAAGGCCAGCACGGGAGAGACCCCGTTCGCGTTAGCATTCGGAACCGAAGCTGTCACACCGATCGAGATTGGTATGATGAGTCTTCGGGTGGCTCATTTCAGAGAAGAAGCTAACGAAGAAAGGTTACGAGCTAACCTCGATGCCCTACCTGAAACACACGAGGAAACCCTCCTAAAAACTCTACACTACAAGAGGAAAATGGCACAATATCACAACCGGCAAGTGAGAGAGCGATTGCTAAAAGTCGGAGACTTAGTGCTCAGAGATAAACGAGCGGCAGGACAACGCATGGGAAAACTCAGCCCGAACTGGGATGGACCATATCGCGTCACCCGCGTTGTGGGAAAAGGAGCATACCATTTGGAAACGCTTGAGGGAACGCCCCTGCAGAACTCTTGGAATATCGCTCGGCTGAAGCTATACCACGCCAGGAGCTAGCCTATCCAATCGGGTAACGTCAAAGTTATTCTAACAAATGAATTTGAGATATTCTCTGTGCGTTTGCTACTGACGATATGCAGGTAGCGAAGAATGCCAGGGGTGAAAATCCTATCCTTGTGATGGCTGGTCCTGATCAGACAGCTCACTAAGACGAGGCACGCCCTGGCATAACAAGGCGTTGGGAGTGAAAATCCTATCCTTGTGGTAACCGTGCTCACATAGACGGCCCATTAAGACGAGGCACGACCCCAAACGCCCCCCGGAGTGAAAATCCTATCCTTGTGGCAACCGTGCTCACATAGACGGCCCATTAAGATGAGGCACGCCCCGGTATCCTTGGGAGTGAAAAGCCTATCCTTATGGCAACCGTGCTTACATAGACGGCCCGATAAGGTGAGGCACACCCCCAAGGAGAGACCAACTCCGTCTTGGAAGTGAAAATCCTATCCTTGTGGCAACCGTGCTCACATAGACGGCCCATTAAGACGAGGCACGTTCCAGAGACGCGAGGTTACAACGCTTGGGGGTGAAAATCCTATCCTTGTGATGGTTGGTCCTGATCAGACAGCTCACTAAGACGAGGCACTCCCCAAGCCAATCTTTGACGAACGGAAAGAAAGGATACCCCAGCTAGTAACCGAGCGGTTGATACCCGGTGAAGTAAGGCTGGAGAGGGATCCATACTACAGCAACACCATCGCGGCATATCTGGCAGAGCTGGGAGAGCTGTACCTAACGACAAAGGGCGGCAAAAATGTGAGCGCAGCAGGCGCAGAGGCAGCGATGATTTATCCGCGGATATGCTATCAGAGGATACAACGACAAAGCTATGAAAAAATGCAGCTGAGGAACCTGTACGGAGAATCACACAAGCACAAATGGATGTATCTAGAGAAACGCGGCAGCAAACATTCTCTGCGGACAAATGATCAAACAGTATTATGAAGCAAGGCAGACAAAGGAATTCTGTCCAAAAAAGGGTGGATTAACCAAGCAAAGGGCTGACATTGTCAATATTACAAAATAAAGACGGGCCCGTCAGCCACAAAAATCAAAAAATATCTAAACACACAGGAGACTAAGAAGCCTGCGATGCGTTGACCCTTTCTTGCCGAGCAGACTTCCACCGGTAGAAACCATCGTCGGTAACGGTCGGCACTCTCTTATCGAAATACTCGGTAAGATCCTCAATTCGGAGTCCCTCTACTCCATAATGATGCATCACGGCCTCTGACATGATTCCCCCGCCCTCCTTCAAGTACCAATTATTCTTCTCAGCGTTAAGGGCGAGATCAGCAGATAGCTCAGCATTTCTCTGCCTCTCCAGACGCAAATCATTCTCCTCCCGAGAAAGGCATTCGGCCAGATCAGCACTCTTCCGTTTCTCTTCTTCCAGAGCTAGCTTAACAGTCTCCAGCTCTTGCTTAACAGTGGTAGTCTCTCCCCGAGCAGCCTCCATACCTTCATTGGCAATGTTGAGGGCATCTACGAAACGTTAGCGCTCAGCCAGTAGCTTGTTTATCTCTCCTTGCCCGTTAGCTGCAACTCTGGCATTCTCCTCATCCATATAGTGAAGATGGCAAAGCATAGAAAACGCCTGAGAGCGAAGGAAGTTTATACGCTCCTGCTCGCTTCGAGCCACAAAGGCATCCCTCTCCCTCGGAAGGGACATAATCTCGGCCGCCAGATAGGCGGTAGAAGCAAGGATGGTATCATGATCGGCATCGGCAGAAAACTGCAGAATGTTGTCCCTAAAGGAGCGTAAGCTGAGATGGTGAGTCGGCAGGAGAGGAGGATCATATTGAGAGACACCAGCCATCAAAGCAGGGGCGGGGCCACCCCTCGCGATAGTAGGGGGAGACATTGGAACAAAGAGCAATGCAGCGGGAGAAGCAGGCCGGCTGGTGGAGCCTTCGGCGTTAGGCGTTGAGGCCCCATTCCCTCCAGGCACTTCAAGATTAAGGACGCCGGTATCATAACCCGTCGGGGTGTGAGCAGAATGAATTGGAGAATCATGTAGCGTGTGGGGATGTCCGCCGAAATCAACACCCTGCGATTGATCAACGGACGCACCCTCGCCCCCGAGAACATTCAAAGGAGGGTTAGCAGCAGAGGAAGAAGGGCTATTCTGAAGTTCATAGCGAGCCTTCTTCTGACGCTCGCGAAGGACCTCAGCGATGGACATATCTCCCTGGGAGGTTGAGTGGGCAGAAGCAGCGACGGTTTCCTAAGTAACGCAGAGCGTGATAAGGAAATTGCACAAAAAGGAAAGAAAGTTTTAAAAAGAAAAATGCACACCTGAGTGGTTGAGGACACAAGTGGAATTCCGATGGGAATCGGATCAACCGTAGCTTCTGAAGAAACAACCGTTTGGGAGGAAACGGGTTGCGCAGCACGTGCTTTCCTAGGCCTTTTCTTTCTCACAACCCGAGCGCCCGTAGCCGTAGCGGTTGCTGTAGCAGTAGCGGTGGCTTCCCCTTCTTCGGCGATGGCAGCAGCGGCGGCAGCAGCCCTAGCTTCAGCTGCAGCCTTCTTTCTTGCCTCCTGTTTCCTTTTCCTCCGGAAATACTCGGGCTCCCAACCGGGTGGAGGCACTGCACAGTTACAAAATGTTAGCGTTAGTACTTCTTAACAACGCAAAAAGAAAGGTCAAACGCTCACCCTTCTTGCACTGTTCCATGGGCAACCCGTTAGCCACTTTTCGGGCATCAACACTGAAGTCTAGTTGAAGCAGTGTCTTCAACCAGCCATCCTCTGGGTCAGAAAGGGTTTTCCGATGACCCCAAGCCCCATCTTTAATTTTCACATTGAAGCCGGCCCTCCACAGCGGCTCAGACAGATCAATAATAAAAAATTCCTCTTTCCAGTGAGGAACAGAAGACTCGATGCCCATAAGCTTCCAGGTGAAGGGTTTCAGAGAGTCATCTTCGTAACGAGGGGATATTGATATAACCCCTTTACGGGAATACAGCTGGAAAATGTCATGAAGCAATGCCAAAGTAGGAAATTCGATCCCCTTGAAACGGCACAGTGCAGCAAAGGCACTAACAACGCAAATCGCGTTAGGACTCAACTGAGCCGGAGCCAAATCAGAGTCAGCCAACAACAGTTTCACAAGCGGATCGAGGGGAAGACAAAACCCATGATTGAACAACTTAGCGTACAATATTCTACTGTTTCCGGACAAAATGTTGTTCAGTCGGAGTGACTCAGAAGCAGGACGCACGGGATATTCTTTAGGATATCGTGCATTAGACTCGACAATCTTGCGATTAACTAAGGGCAGAGTGTATAAAGAAGTGGGGGTATTTTCAATTCTCTCTTCCCCAGAAGACCTTTGAGGGTCTCCCTCTTCGGAAGATGTCCTAGTTCTAACCATGGCTAACAAGGGAGGAGTAAAGAGGAAAGAAAAAGGGCGTGTACCTTGTACCTTTGCGAAGGGAGCACGAGGAGTCCCAGACCAGAAAGAGAGAGCGGCGCGAATTATTCACCCAAAAAGGCAATAGCGTGTAAGCGAAAAGATGGAAAAAGAAAAAGAGGGTAGAGGAAACAATATATATATAACCCTGAAGGACGCGACCAATCAACAACCGGCACGTGGCGAAGTAGCGCGTCGGAAAGAAAGGCACGCGCGAGAAGGATGATGAAACGCTTCAGCATTCACATCTCCCTAGAAGACGCTCGCTTCAAACGCCTCTCGGCGGAAGGACACGTGTCTTCCTTCATCATTACCTCTCTCTTCGCATTAAATGAGGGACTGCGGCATTTAATGATCTAAAAAGCAGCGCTGACCTTGCCGAACGATGCGATGATACAAAGAAGAAGTAACGGTAGCATCACAATGAATCATACAACACGACAAGGGCTACAAAGCGTCAGCATTATTACAGGAAAAATAATGTTCAAATGATTTTCAGAAATAACAAAAGGGAAAGAAGACAACAACAAAAATAACAAGGAAGGGTCCAGCACCATCGCTAACGTTAGCCACTCTTCCCCGATGGGCCAGAAGAACAGTTGTCGCCTTTGCTAATCTTATCCATCACGATAGAGATGTAATCAGCTACCTGGGCTGGATCAGAAGGGTTACCCTTGAAACGGGTCGCAAATCCAGAAACGAAGGCCTCCAGGACCCTCTTCCTCCATAACTATTCCTTCAATGGTGTCCTAGCAGACTCCTCATCTCGAGCAAGCATCTCTTCGCGAAGAAGGAGATTTTTCTTCTTTTCTAGCGCTAATTCTGCCTCCAGAACCTCCATCTTCGTTTTCCCGACAGACTTTTCTCTGTTCAATTCCATTTGTGACGATTCACAGAGATGCGTTAGCAACCTCGAGTGCTCCACCGCTTTTTCAAGCTGCGTCCTTTGAACGCATAGTGCGTTAGAGAAATTCTGTGACTCGCGGCTGTGAATTTCGAAGTGATAGTTCAGATGGCGGAAGAAGTCTAGAGAATCATTCAGAACATGGCGAAAGCGTGTCGAGGGAGGAAGCTGAAGAAATTCCTCTTTCTCTTTTTGAGAGCCCAGCATCTCTCCTATCAAGGGTGCGGTAAACTCATCTCGAGAAAAAGGTTGGGGAACCCCGACAGCGCGAAGGCCATCAAAGCAGAACCCTGCCAGATTCATACGGTAGGCCGGGACCCCGGTAGGGCTGCCATAGGCAAGATTGATTGATGGAGCAGGGGAAGAGCCCTGAGAAAAAGTATCCGTGATAGGAGTAAAAAACAGCTGGGGAGGAGCCCTAGGCGGTAGCTCAGCAGCTGAATCCGCAGTAGAAGACGTGACCACTACGTTAGGAATACAGCGAGAAATCGGAGAATCGGGAGCGTCAGCTGTCGGAGGAGGACACGATGTCGGTGGGGCCTCCCCCTCAGTAGAACAAGTCGCAGCCGACGCCTTGGTGACCTTCGTTGGCTGAGAGGTGTTTGCCTCAGGCGAAACGACAGGCGTAGGAGCAGTTGCCGCACTCGCAGGAGGTGTCCCAGTAGCCCGTTCACTTATGGCCACTCGAAGTTTCTTCCGACGCTGGGAAGAAGCAAGAGAGGAAGCGTGGCAAAGGTCTGATTCAACATCCATATCCTCGTCCTCGCTAGCAACCGCCCTTGTCGCGGTTTGATTGGGATCTGTCCTCTTTCGACGATCCGGCAACCAATTCTCCACGAAGCGAGAAGCTCGGGCAGAGCTGACGGCCTTCACCCTCCCTGGGCAACCGTCTTGGTCCTCCTCCACGGGGGACGAACGTTTTCCCGATTGAAGCCCTCGGCAGGAGGCGAGGCGGGTAAAGTTCGAAGTGGCGTTATGTTCAGAGGAGTGCCAGCGTCACCTGGGAATCAACCGTTAGCTCCTTACAACAAACAAAACGTGCAATGACAAAAGCAGAGAAAGTGTGGAAAGAGATAGACTCACCCATAACACACTCTTCCAAAGGCTTGAACAGAGCAAAGCCGCGGATGCGGTAGTGAGTATTCTCGTCCAACAAAGCGTTGGCCTGCTCCAACTCAATTTTGGACAGTATCGCAGGATTCATCCAAATAGGACCTATCAGTTCCTGATTGAAATTAAGACACCACAAACGGGACGGTAGCTCCAGAACAAAGAAACTGCTTTTCCAATCAGCCACACCCTTCTTAAAGCCGTGGAAACGCTGCCAGAATGACTGCACGAACGCGTCATCCCACCGAGGAGTAATTTCGATTAAATAATTATGGCAACTCATGCTAAAGAATTTGCGAAATAAATTGATAGATGGGGTAAAAATGTTCTTCAACTCGCAAGCGCGAAGAAAAGCATAAACCGCACACCAGGAAGAAGGAGTTATCTTGGCAGGATTAAGGCTATACTCCCGCAGCAGCGTCAATATCGATTCATGAACAGGAAAGCAAAAACCGTAAAGGAACATCTTAAAATAAAGAAGCCTACTGTGACCCCACGCTGGATTATGAAGCCGCATATCACTTCCAGGGACAGAAGGCTCGTGCCCAGGAGGAAAGGTAATACCGTGTTCCTCCAATTCGGCTTTCAGAACCACGTCGCATGTAAAAATGCTCGGTGATTGGGCGACCTCTGGATCCATGGGTCTACAGATAATCTGGCGAGGTCTATTTCTAGCCATAGCAAACCAACAAAAAGGAAATCGGAGAAGGATTGAATTGGTACCTTAAAAGGGAAGAATTACAGAGGAATCAGCGGTCGACGGCGGGCGGCCAGAAAGGTACTCGGGGAAGAAGACGAAGGAGGACGAAAAAGAAAAATTCGAAGCAAGGGCAAAAGTTTGAGAAAAGAGAAAATGGTCCTTCTTAAAGATGAAAATGCCACCGCATTAACTGAGCCACCAATTGGGCGGAGACGCGTGTAAAAAGAGGTTGGCCACGTGGAAGCACATTAAAGAAATTTGAAAAGAGAAGTTATTCGCCGTGATTCCCCAAGAGGGCGACAAAGTTGACCCAGTCAAAGTAACTGCGAAACGGTTGCTTCGGTAGGGGTAATCGCTAGCGTTAGCTATCAACAAGACCAGTATGTCAACGAAAAAATAACAACAAAGAAAAAGGCAGGAAGCATCATTTTATTCATAAGGGGCCAAAAGGCGTTTACAGTAGGCCTGGCATAAAGGCGTTGTTTTAATCCTCATCGGGCCAATAAATGCCGTGGTGATAGACCCCATCGTCATCCAAGAAGGGAATCTTCCCGTCAGCATTTGGAACGGGTTCCTCCACTCCCGTCCCTAGGAAGGGGCCTGACGGGCCTGGCTTCTTTTTACCGCCCGATCCTACCGATTCAGCACCAGCATCAAGAAAGGGAGTTTGCTCCAGCAAACGGCCAGGAATGCGCTTGTTACCCCCTCGGGTAGGAGAACCAGAAGAATCTAAAGTCACAGCGGACACCTTGGGAGTCCCCTTCCTTTGCTTCTTGCGGCCCTTCCGACGGACCGGAGGCCTCCACGGTGGCGACGGAGGAGGGTTATCTGAGTCCGGTGAAGTTGGAGAGGTCGGTAAGGAGTCGCAATCGGCGGAACTCAAAAAGTAAAAATCTGCCATTTGACCTGCGAAAAAGAAGTGAAGGAGAAAGAAAGAATGAAGATGAACAAGAGAAGGAGGAAACAATCCTTTATATAGCCGAGGAAGCGCTCCGATCCTCGCGCAGGTCCCTGAAAATCAATTAAGGCACTTGGGGAAAAGTAACCGCAATTGCAGAAACCGATCCGACGCAGGCATGCCCGCTCGTTAAATGCACCAATCAAAGGGCACCAAATAACCGCCCAACCACCTGCCACTGAAAAGACGGCCCTGAAACAGTTAGGGCAGAACCTTCATTGATAATTCCCGGAACACAACCACTGCAATGTTTTGTCCCGAGGAAGACTCATTTTCAGATGGGCTTGCAACAAACATCTCCAACCAATGCAGCAAGAAATAAAGCGAGAGGAAAGAAGACTCGGGAAAAACAGAAACAACCATTTATTTATGGCCTCAGCGGCCTTAGCGTTCAGATATGTACAGGAAAGCATAAGAAAAAGAAATAAGAGGGGGCGGAGACAGTGATCAAGCGTTGGAGCTAGCATCGTCCTCCCCCGGGGCAACAGGAACCTCCCTCAGAGCGTCAGCAACGGAGGTCAGCACAGCAGAACAAGCCCTCATGCCCTTCAAGCAGCAGGCCAGCAAGTCCTTCCTCTGCTGCAGCATCGAAGCAACCACATCAAGGTGGGCGGTGGTAGTGGCCAGCTTCGCCAAACTCTCAAGAGGACTGAAGTCCTCCAAAGATATCCCCAGCTGCCTGGACAAAATAGGGGTCAAAATCCCCTGCAGTTCCAGGACGTCCTCTGAGGTCTTGGTGATCATCCTCTCCAAGAAGCCGATGTCACCCTCAGTGAGGTTCTTCAGGGTCAAAGTTTTGGAGATCAGGAAATTTCTGGTCAGCTCATCCATGGCGGAGTACAAAAGTAAAGGCGGAAAGATATGAGCAAAAGATGTGAGAAAACCTGCGCAAAGAAAAACTCCAATTTATAGCCTCTGGATGACAGCGGTCAGGTCAGGCCTACCTCCTGACGGGGAACCGCCGCGATACATAGGAGGCCAACGTATTAGAGAGGGGGCGTTAGCCCTTGGTAAACACTCGGGCTCATTTTCAGTTGGGCTTATGATAACGATCCACCTAAAGGCAAGGGTATTTTCGTCTAGTACCCGGAGGAGAAGGACGCAACTACTGTTCCACACCTCCACGGTGGGGGACAAGATCGCTGCTTCCCTCAGAGACTAACTCTATGAGGGCTAACGGCGCCCTAAAGGTTCCTCTCACGGACCTCTTGGATAGCTCAAGGAGCTATCCCACCCCAAGAAAAACCACGCGTCAGGAAGGACGCTCCGGCCGTTATCCTACCGTGGCATCACCTACCCATACGCCTACCGCCAAGGTAGCGTATTATGACAAGGGCGAACCACGAACCCTAACGAGAGCGATAGCTCCCTACTCATCCGTACACACGGAAACACCAGATTCCTCTATAAATACTTCCCCCTCCAAGGAGGCAGGTAAAGTGAATCTTGACTGGCCCAAGCTCTGCCCATTTTTCGCTACACATACTGACTTAAGCATCGGAGTGTTTCCGCCGGAGACCCCCTCCGGCGTCTTGCAGGTACATCAGACCACCGCGGACACCGGGCCGGGAGAGGGCAATTTCCCCATACATCCTTCAGCAGCAGACAAATTATTATCAATACTGACTTAAGCATCGGAGTGTTTCCGCCGGAGACCCCCTCCGGCGTCTTGCAGGTACATCAGACCACCGCGGACACCGGGCCGAGAGAGGGCAATTTCCCCATACATCCTTCAGCAGCAGACAAATTATTATCAGTTTCATCTTCGCAGGTTTTCTCCTTGTATTTCTTTTTCCTATCATTTTTAGCTTTTCCTCACCATACCCAAGTGATCATTGTTTTGTAACAGCATATTCTCCCCAACTTCCACACGAGCATCCTTCAAATCCCCCATAACTTCATTGTGCTCCCCACCATTTCCCCTTAAATTATTATCCTTTCCAACTTTTTGAGATTGTTTGTCATCATTCTCCCCCTCCGACTTCTTCTTCTTCTTCTTCTTCTTCCCCTCTTTATTACTCGTCTCCTCTCTCGTGCTTTCTTTCCGTTTCACCACTTCCACATCCATGTGGACAATGATCTACCTCCCTGAAATCTCTCCACTATTTTATCGGTAACCTCTCACAAGAAGCTGAAACAACACAAAATACACGAAACAAAGTCAGATTAACTGTAGGAAACCCCTCCATATTCACACTTCCCAACTCACCAGTCCATTCAACCAGACTGCCCCAAAAAACCCAACTAATATGAATACCACAACAATAAAACACCCACGGATACTACAACTGGACCAATAGAGGCAATATTGGCTAATCCAAAGGCAAGCCCACACATTTGCAGCAATTGAAGTTTGCTTGGTGCAGATTATTCAATTACGAAATAGGAGTTGCACCCACGAAGACCAAAAGATGTCAGATCTTCCTTGAATTCCTTCAACCCTAACTTGAATCCCGCTTATATTAACGGTAAACAGACGAAAAAATGACTGAGGGAGTGAACATGTGGCCAGGGTAGGTTGTAATTTCAGAAACAAAAACCACGGGTACACTGCAGAACGAGCAGCATAAGTAGCTACTACAAAGGCCTAAAGGTAAGATTCTTGAAAATAGCCTTGACTCGGAAACGGTCGTGAAAAAAGTTTCACGAAATGATTGCAAGGAGACGGAATGGATGGACATCTTTTCTTTGTTCTTGAACAAGCAGCAGCTCTATTCTTTCTGCTCCTCTGAATCCACATGCATGTTCCCACTAATCTCCAAGAATGCATCAACCAACGCGTCAGCAAACTCAAGGTCATTGATATGATATGGGTACACCTTTACCTGTGTTATATCATAGCTCTCATTAGCGTACTAATTTCTCTAGCTACTTATGCTGCTTGTTCTGCAGTGTACCCCTGGTTTTTGTTTCTGAAACTACCACCTACCCTGGCCACATGTTCACTCCCTCAGTCATTTTTTCGTCTGTTTACCGTCAATATAAGCGGGATTCAAGTTAGGGTTGAAGGAATTCAAGGAAGGTCTGACATCTTTTGGTCTTCGTGGGTGCAACTCCTATTTCGTAATTGAATAATCTGCATCAAGCAAACTTTAATTGCTGCAAATGTGTGGGCTTGCCTTTGGATTAGCCCACAATGCCTCTATTGTTCCAGTTGTAGTATCCGTGGGAGTTTTATTGTTGTGGTATTCATTGTTAGTTGGCAATGTGGTTAAATTAATGGCATTAACTTCTGGCTTTCGATCTTCCACAACCAAATTCAAAATATGAGCACAACACCATATGTGCAAGTAAGATCCATTTGCAATAAAAGATCGAGATTTCAATTCATCCAACACTACAACTATTATAATCATTAGTAAAACAATTGTCTAGAGTGTGAGCACCCCATTTCAACTCTTCTAACTTCTAACAATGGACTACGAATTAAGACTAGTATTAATTAGGGATTGAGGTCAAACAAGCTCATCGTACACATTGATCATATTTGCACCCTAGCTTCACCCACTTGTTTTTTAGTTTGAATAAGTTTTGTCCTAAGCCCAAAACCTACCAAAATCCATCTGAAACCTCTATGACATGTTGGCAGGTGACTGTGGCGAGTTTTGGATAAAAAATAAAGGTTATCACACAAAGATCAGACTTGGCACGAGCAAGCACGCGACAACCACACTCCTTTGCATGTCTAGCATGAGCCACAAGATCAGCGACACCGCTTTACACGTGGGTGATACTGCTGGTCGTGTATGCAATATCGTTTGTGTATAAAATAACACCGCTAGTTAATACTACCGGCAAGTCCCAATTTTCTAATTTTTATTTTTTTCATATACTATTTGATTATGCAAGCATTAAACACGACAAGTTCTCTTTTCTCAGATTCAATTAAACCACTTGACTTTTTTACAACAAAAAATGATTTGATTTACTTGGAAACCTAAACCTCCCCTATAATTCTCTTTCTAAATAAATAATTTTTATTTTTCTTAAAAGTAATTTATACTTTTTTTTCACATCAACAATGTTGTCTTGATATTTTAATTATGTATTAAATTATGTCAGCATCGATTAAGTATTTAACAGTCGCATCAATAAATATTAACACTGTTAGTTGAAGTTAATGAAAGAAAATTATTTGGTGGTCAAATTGAAAACTAACCTATTCTCTAGTGACCAAAGTATATTTTTTCCCTTTTCTATTGCATATCCTTTTTCCTGTCTACTTTTTATTGTCTGAAGGCCCACGTTGCACGATTTTACGGCAATCTCTATTTCTCTAAAGACCATCCCCAATAAACGAGCCAGACAAGCCAACAAGACACCCAACTCTATACTGGAAATAGTCAAAACGAGAGTGCTCAACAAAAAGCAAAAGGAAAGAGAAAGGCTGCTACACCCACACTAGCTTTACCTTTCCCTCTCAAATTTCCCACTCTCTCTCTAGGGATTGAGGAGTAGCAGCCAGCCACACACTCGCACACAACAACTCTCCATTCCATCATGGATTGATATCTTCGCCGCCGATTCCTACGCTTCTGCTGTCTACTTTTGTTTTAGTCGCTCAGGCATGGCTCCGTTCAGTGGCGGATCCAGCCCAGCCCAGCCCACCCTGGCCCAATCAAAAAAAATATTTAATTAAATGAACATATTAATTTACTAAGCAATGTTAATCATTAAGATGGCTGAGTGGTTTATGGCGTTGGTTCTTGCTCTCACAAGAGGGCGTGGGTTCAAATCTCATTTCTCACATTTCTTTTCTTTTCAAGTCTAGCGTGGGTTCAAATCCCTCTTCTCACATTTCTTTTCTTTTCTTTTCTTTATTGTAGCAAAACCAAGTCAAGATTCTTAAAAATTTTGGGTTGTCATTTTAATCCCCAAACTTACCGAGCCATGATTTATTTTATTCGTACTAAAATAATTTAAAATAGATAAAATTATTATCAGCTAGTAATTATTTTATACACTCGAATCAATAATATACTAGTAATTAATAGTAGAATGTGGAATCATTAACAGGATATTCAAGCAAAAGAAAAATGACATAATTTGTCCTCAAATGATTTATAACGTCTCACTACACAATAATTCTCTCAAGTATGTAAACTTTGAACCACAAGACCAATATCCTCTAAACTATCTCGTTTCTTCCATAACTATTACCAGACAGTTTTTTTTTAAAATTATTATTATCTTATTTCTCTTACTTTTCCTCTTTTATTTTCTCATGTTTATTTATTAAAAATAATCACATAATTTTATTTTTTCTCTTTAAATAAGAATAACAATACCAATTATGTTAACATGACAATGCCTATTTCAGTGGGTCGTCAAACAATAAAAAAATCTTAGTGTTTAAAAAAATAATTCATAATCGCTTCATTGTAAGAAGAATTTGTGAAAATACGTACACATGCAGATGCAGGTGTATTATATAAGAAAAATCCATAGTAATCGTTGTATAATCAATATATTGTCTTTTTATTTATCTTTTTGTTAAATTTATTTGAATATTTGTTATTTAGTGACGGATATAAATACTTTTAAGCATTTTTCCAATTTTTTGTTCAGCTCGCTTACCTTCCCTTTAAAATACTAAAAAAAAAAAATTCGTAAAATTCCTGGATCCGCCACTGGTTATATGTAATCGAGAATTTCAACTTGGCTCGGTGATAATTCTTGCTATGCTCATGTGCAGGAAACTGAAGAAAACACAATATTAATTTGACAGTAGATATGTACCTGACGATCTTCAGTTTTCTGTATAAGCTGTTGTAATTCATTTATCAGACTAATGGTAGCTTCAGGATCGTAAAAGGGCTTCCCTGGTGCATCCATTGCTGAAACTCCCTTTTGGGGAAGGCATACACGAACCTTTGACGATGATGATTTGTTGAGCTTTCCTGCTATAAAGTTAGCAAACTGCTTGTTCTCCTCCACTGTGCTCCGCTCCTCATGCAGGAAACCTGAAATTCTCAAAAATTGTAATCTATCCAGATTTTACAGCTCACAAATTCCAGAATTTCTAGCCTGCATTGCCACTTTACGGCTTCAGATTAGTCTAAGGCCGATAGTTTGTCCAAAATCTAAGGTGACATTATACTTGTTTAATCGTTGATTATCAGATTGCGCAATGTTAACTTGCTTAAGTTGTGGATAAGCAGAAAGCTGAAACATAGTTATCAGAAGCATACCATGTTATAGTAGAGACATGAGTATAGAACCTGAGCATTGTGGATATGAATCTTCCTATGCTGAAATTTAGATGGGATGGTATCCTTAATTCTAAAGGTGACATTGTCCAGAGCTCCTACACTCAGAACTAGAGGAACCTTCTTCTCGATCATGGCATCGAACCGAGAACCATCACAAGGCATAATTCCCCCAACTATACGATCTGCAACTTCTGTGGTGGTAATGTCCATAACACCCTAATAAGTCACAAAAATCAGCATAATCAAATTGTGAGTATCAACCAATGAGTTTGTAGCTTAGTGGTACTCCAAGAAAAGTAGGAAAGCATCAGGTCTCGAGTTCAAGTCCCCTAGCTAACTTAAACAAATTTCCATTTTCAAAACCAATGAAAATGTATACACTTAAATAGCGGTTAATTACCTGTATAAATCCTTCTCTAACAAGAGATTCCATGGCTCTGCCTCCTACCCCTGTTGCATGGAAAGCCATGGTTTCATACCCTTCTTTTTCCAATCTTTTCTTGACAGAATTTACACATGGAGTTGTAATTCCAAACATGGTCAAACCAACTGTCATCTTTCCATCATTTTCCCTACCATAACAATCTATAGGCCTTTCAGCTCTTCCCATCACCATACCTGCGAAAGCAGCTCCAGCATTTGACAGCACAACCTTACTCACACTGTTAATCCCGCAGATATCCACCACAGATGGCATCAGAATCAAATCTGTGATCCCAATGTAAGGCTCGGTCCTGCCGCTCGCCACGGTTGATACAATCACTTTAGGCAGCCCAATTGGGAGAGGCCTAGAAGCTGATGACAGAAGAGATGTGCCTCCGCCACCACCGACCCCAATTGCTCCTGCAATATAACCATCCTGATGAGCTTTCTGCAGGAAATGTTCAAGTGCTCTGCTCATTGTAGCCACAGCTTTGCCTCTGTCATCAGGAAGAGTAAAATCTGTTTGGTTTGGTCAATTGATGCAAGATAGCTTGCAAGGACATGTTCTCTTGGAACAAAAGTAAAATTTTCTGACAAATTTTCTCACTTTCTCACTGCAACTGACATCAACAACCACAACCTGTAGGTTGTAAGAAGTGGTGTGGGCAGAAAAAGAGTTGAGATTGGATTGAACTGATCTGGATAAGAAAAGGAGCTCATCAAGCTTTGTGTCTGCTGTCCCAACACAAAAGACCTGATGAGTTTTCCTTGAAACCTCCATTTTTTCCTCTCTTTTTTGGATAATTACAAAATGAAAGATGATATCCGATTTAATTTGTTGATTGCTTGGAGGTCGGCCGGAGTTATATCATTGTTATCTGTAAGGTAATTTTCTCTCTTTTATGTAACGATTGATTCTAAGAATTTAATAAAATGTCAATTCGTTGCTGTGGCTTTCATTGACAGATTACTTGATTATGAAATCTCTTTAAAAATACACCACTAGCATTGGATTCTCCCTTCTCTTTAATGGTCATAATTTTCGATGAATCCAGTCCTCACTAATTTAGAATAAAGTAATAACAATAATATTAAAATCAATTAAAAACAGACAATTTTAACTTATACAACATTAACCAACAGACTAAGATAGTATATGTTCCTCAGGTTGGATTAGGGCCGGACAATGTATTTAGTATTAGTAGCATTAGAACAAGTATACTAAGACTCTCAGCTACCACTTACAAGCAATTTCTTGCACAGATATGCAACTTTGGTTATTGGGTCATAAAAATTGCAGTTTCAACCATCAGACTCTTCCGAAGCAATCTGCGCGCAAGAATGACGAAACAATGGAAGTCAGCATGTAAGAAATGAAATTATTTGCACATACATTTGCTGCTGGAAGAAACTGAATATTCACTAGAAACTCGCAACCGCAAGTATAACTGGGCTCAACAAAACAGATTGTTTGACACTCTAAAGGGAGCATGATGTGCAACTGACACCTACACGCTTTCATATTCAATAAAGGATTAATAGTGAGGTAATGCTGTCCACCATCGCCCATGAAATAGATCGGCGAAACGGTAAAAATAAAGAGGAGCCCACTTGCAACCTAGCCCATGATGGACCAATGCCAATGTATTTTCATTCTACAAATCACCTGAGTCTGCGGTTTTTACATGCTTATAACATTCATGCATGACTTGCTCTTAATTCTTCTGTTAATCTGTGCAGTTGAAAGGCTTAATAATGGTATAGTGTTTGCAACGAAAAATAAACAAAAACCTCAACAAAAGAAAAGGCCATCACCTCATTAGATGAACCTGCATGACTTGATGAGGAGTGGCCATCTCTCTCCTGTGAGTTTTCAGGAGCGTTTGAGTTATTCCCGACCTATCAGGAATGGAAATCCAGAAGAATAAATTTGACAACCTGATTCAGGAATAAGTATAGGATACCTGTTTTGTACCCAATGCTTCGTTCATTCCACCCATCTTCTCAAAGAAATTCTGCATGCTTGATGTCATCCTAGCTATTTGGTCTTCCATGACTGCATACTTTTGTTCCATGGTCCCCATTTTTTCTATTACCTTACCTACCTGTTCATTAGCAGTTTTTTGAGCCTCCAGTGCAACCTTGATGATCTCTGAATTGGCCGGCTTTCGACCCCAAAGATCAGTAGGGGAAGGACCCAACCCGTACATATGCAAACTGCTACTTTTTTCTTCTCCCAAGACTTTGGCGAGGGCATCATCCCAGCCACTACGGCTGTCTGGATTAAGCTGATTTTGACTTTCTTGTACACGGAGTTTCGCCTGGAATTAGGGTAAACACTGTTTTGAATCATAAAGATCATCCGGTACATACTCGAACAACAAAAGAAAGAAGTTGGAGAAGAAACAACAACAATAATTTGAAAACTATGATTTTTTACACTACAGAAAACATACAATTGTCTCTGCTGCTGCCTCGTTCAAAGGCCGCCCATCTTTACGTGTACGGGTCATTATATATAGCTCAGCTCTAGTGGGCTCCTTCCCATCTGGCCTCTTAGTGCGCTTTCCTCGCACACACAATAGTCAGCATGTCAGACACACTTTGTGCAAAATTATAGGACGTAAATGCAGAAATCTACCTCCTCCTCACGTATCCTTGCATAACTTTTCCTGCCAGCAGTGTGGTTAGTCTTCTGACGTGCACGGTTGGCCCTATTTGTAGCACAACGCAACTGCAATATCCACACAAGATAATGCTTCCAGTTTTCATCTAAAGGTCATGTATACATTTTAACACTTGAATTATGAAAAATTGTCTTTGCACGTACTTGAACGTCTTCAGAGTTCCAATAGGATATGAGGACTGGCCATTGATCAGGAAGGACTCTTTCATCACGATCATTTAGACGTTCCTCGTCAGTCTTATGAGGATAATAATGGTCAGACTTCAATTTTGCCTTCCAGTTCTTCCATCTCGAAGAAATGTTCTTTAATACCCAAGATTTGCACAGGGGATTGACGTCAAACTTGGACTGTAGCTCATGGAACGAAAAAAAGCAACAATAAGAAACAAAAACAGTGAGAATGAAGGAGAAATATGGATCCTAGACCTACCCTCAGTACCACCCTGTCCATTTACCACTAAAGAATATAGGATTCTTGATACCTGGACAAACCGCCACATGTTCTCCCTGTACTCTTCTGGCATTGAAAACCAGTCTGGATAGATAAGGGGGCACATCTCACCATTCCGGGCTATGGTTCCCAAGAAGGTGCTGAACAACGATGCTTCTGAACCAATAGGCTGCCCCAGTCTGTTGATGGCGACAAATACCCGTTCACCCTCAGGCATTTCCCATAATTTGCGGCAAAACGTAGGACCTCGCGGTCTGTTTTTCTTCTTTGATGTGGTCTGTTTTGACTGATCTGGGTAGCTGTGACTCCCTGAGGGTGGCTGAGATGGGGTATGGTTAGAGAGCAATGGTCTTTCAGAGTCAATATCCATGGGGCTACTCCACTCATGTTTTCCCTCTATGTTAGTGGGATTTGCATCCCGCATGGATGACAGACCTGCAGAACATACCACAGTGAAAAAAAAAGGAAAGATGGAAAGACCAAACACAACAATAGAGTATAAACAAATGAAAATAGATGTTGACCAACGGGTATGATGAAGGCCAGATAGAAGGGTTAAGCAATGCGATCCTCTTTGGAGTTTCTACAGACTAAATGAACAAAGTTTTAATGACAAAAGTAGTCTCCCTGTCCTTAAAGCTTCATCTTTGGCTTAGCATACAACTAAAGAAAGTGAAGTTATTACATCAGAACTCATACATTTTCCTTATCTTCCTGGAACCATCCTTCATAATTTGTTCTATTAGGGATTGTTTTGACCAGTTGGACTCAAAATAAGGGTAAATCAGTGTTTAAACCTTTTGACTGAAGAATTCTGGGATGAGAAAAAATAGAAACCGAGCAATACAGGGGATGGAGTCCGAGAAAGTGCAACACTAATAAAGGAGAAGTGTGCAAGAAAAACACCAAAAGCAATGAGAGAACATGCAGAAAAGAAAAACAGATCTTTCTAAAACATAATTGTCCCAGAAAATCCATATAAAATCTGTATGCGTTGTTACTGTGGTTGGTTAAATTTGTTTTGGTTGTTCTTGTGTTGCGCTGCTAACTACAAAGTTCTAAGAATTACCGAGTTCAAGAACAGCATACCTGCACGGTCAGCACACGGCAGAAGCCGAGAAGACTGGATGTGCCCAGTACTTGAGGGGGGCAGTGGTGATTCACTTGATTGACAAGTGCTTAGAGAGGGTTGCTGGGGTTCCAGTTCATTTACATTTACAACGATAGGGTCCACTGGACTCCTAGGCACAAATCCATCTACCCTCATGCCAGGAACCTCAGAAGGCAGTAAGTGAAGATGTGCTACAAAACCAAAAAGGCCAACCTTGTGAGTAAGATACATAACTTGGATTATAAGTACCATTCAGAACACAAACAAAAAGCGTCATTTAATTGATGCATGAAGTATCTGCACGGAGACCATAAAAAAAAACCTTCACTTGTATGCGGGTTGATTGGTGGTGGCTGGAAGGTTCTCTGTGGTGATTGCTGCAAATAGTCTGCCCTTGGTTGTGGTTGTTGCTGCTTAGAATTGGTTGGGCTACTCGTCATGGAAATGACTGAACTCCTGGTTTTATATTTTTTTTGTTTCATAATGTGCATAACAGGAAGGGGCAACTCTGAACGATCTGCAAGGGGACTAGCAAATTGTTAGCAATTTCATAATGCACACATCCACAGGAAGAACAACTCCTAATACTGGGTTCATCATTGTCAATGATACAAGGATTCATAGAGAATCAAAAGCAAAATAGATAAAGTAAATCACGGTTCAACCTTATAGATCTAAAACTAACTATTGACTATACTGTCCAGCACTACAGTTAAATGGCAAACTGTTGCTAAAACCAGTTTCTTAACCTAAGAAAACAAACAACAATAAACTGAAAAATAACCATTATAGAGTAGTATCACATACAAAATAGCACAATCTCTCTGTTTGGCAGAAATCAACAATTCAGGTATTGGAAGTATTTATGCCTTGTCTTGATACGAATTTAGTTTCTAGCTGTTTGATGCATCTTCAATGAATTTCTTAGATTATCCAAGTATACAAACGAACAAATTTTCTTGCTTGAGAAGTTCTTAAAGGACATGGGGGTGAACTTTGTAACAACTAAAGTCATGAAATTGTCAAAATAGGTTCATTGAACTCTTGGACATAAATACTTCCAATCTTGCTTGAGAAGTTCCTTAAAGGACACTCAGGTGAACTTTGTAACAACTAAAGGCCTTCCATAATAATGATTTTTCAATCTTGTATCTCCTTATGCCTTTAAGAATTAATGTACCTGTAAAACCACTATTGGTGTCAGCATGTAACTGGGAAATTTGTGGTGGTTGGTTGATATTTCCCTCTGACTGATGTGAGTGATAAGGCTGGATGCCACTTGATAAAGGCACCTGACACTGGGGCTGGATATTGTGCAAGCCACTCTGATGCATCTCACTTTCAACTGTACTATCCTTCGTAGAAACAGCATTGCGTCTGCTACGCTTCATAGTTCGCACTTTCGAAGGAATTAAGTCAGAACGTCCTATAGAATCAAATAACAAATAAAAATAGAAGACAAAACCTCAAAATGGAACAGAATCAGCATTGCAAATTAAATTTGATATTTGCTCCAAGAAAATTGGATATTAAAGCAATAGAAATATTGAACAAGACCAGCCATAAGTTTCAATTTTGTAGCTATGATTGTTGTTTGGTCGAAATGCACAAGTACCTGCACAGTTGCTATCCAAACCTCCCTGTAACTGTGAAGGCTGTGATGGTTGACCAGCAGTCAGCTGAGGCTGGTGCAATGGGTAAGGCTGGCAGTAGCTTGGTAGGGACACCTGAGATAGTGGCTGGTTGTTTACCATCTTATTCTGCTGCATGTGGATTCCTGTCGAACTGTCCAGCATAGCAGTAGCAACATGTTTGCTCTGCCTTACAGTGTGATGGGTGGAATGAAATAAGCGAGGATCTCCTACAGAAAAAACAACCCATTAATTTAAAAAGGAAAGTAAAAAAGTTCATCATGGACCAATATCTTTTATTTACTTGAATAAAGATGGACATTAAAACTTAAACATTATAGGGTTATTATCATATATAGGATATAAACATATAAAAACAAGACCTAACTTAGAGACATTTTGTATCAAACATCTCATGTACCTGCATAATTACTGTTAGTGCCGACCTCTAGTTGAGGAACGGGTGTAGGTGGGTTGGTGCTTAATTGAGGTTTATTCGACGGATAAAGTTTGTTGATGCTTGACTGAGCCTTCTGTGGCTCATAAGGATGGTTGATGATTGGCTGTGGTTCATGTGCAAGATGGCGTTTATTGGTGCTTGGTTGAGGCTTGTGAAACTGAGTAGGTTCGCTATCGCTTGATAGAGAAATCTGAGACTGGGGTTGGACGATGTCAGTGTTGTCCTTCATCTGAACGAGGTTTCCTAACATACGGCTCACAATAGAAATAACATCCTTTTGGCTAAACTTTACAGCATCATCTGAGGGTATTACGTCAGGATATCCTAGAAAGCAAATCAATTGAAATAATTAAAAGGATAATTCTATGAAAAGAGTAAGAGCCAAGTGCACCAATGTGCACAAAATATTTAGCAACAACTTAGGAAAAAAGTTTAATACCACTATTTTCCCCTATCGTTTCATTTTTCAGGCCAGCTGCTGTCCAATATTTCATGAATTTCTTTTGCACCCTCTTCATGAGGTACACAACATAATCACCCTTCTTGTTGTACAAAAGACAATTCTTCCAAATGTATTGCACATCCTTATATACATCCTGTGCTGTAAGGTACTTAACACCATTCTGAATATTGCTGCATATTGTTCCAAAATCCATAGGCATGTCTACGACAGCAAAGTAATCCTACTCACAATTCCACAACATGCAAAGGCAAAGGGGAGAGGGAGGGGTGAGATAAAGAGATATAAGTCTGTACAGATATTGGATATGAAAAGATAAACCAACAGAGAAAGCATAAGGCATAAATATGCGCAATATAGCTAACAACCAATTACTGAAATATTTTGTCAATCTAATCATCACCAGTCAACCAAGGATCACTTGTACAGTATTTAAGCAGATATTCTGGTGTGCTCAGTCCACCAGAATAAAGGATCACTTAAACAAAAGAGAGGAAGATCCCCCAAGAACAAAGAAACCTGTGGTCAGTGGGTGGACCATACCAACAAATTTATAGTGCCAAAGGGTCATTGCCCCCTTCAACAAAATTTAGTAAGACTTACAAAGAAACCTAAACATCCAACACTCATACTTTTAGCCATATATTTCATTTCTCTTTATTGCTTGGTTAGTGCTTGCCATGCATTTGATTTATAGAAAGTAGGAACTATCCTAATACAAACTGTACCATGTCCAGTACACTTTCTTTCCATATGCTATTGGTGACACAACACTACCATCAGGATGACATTCTGAAAGTATAGACTTATCCTATCCAGCATGAATTTACAACAAAAATCATTGGGTATACTTACGGGTAAGGAAATAGGATCCACTGGAGCCCTGAAAGCTGCAGCCTCATCCATTTCCATAACCTTCTTAATCACCTTGAAAAGAAATTCAAACAGTGAAACCAATACACAGTCAGTACCTTTCAATAGAAATAAGCAAGAGGAGAATCCAATTTTGCATGATATTGAACACCTATAACCAGGACTTTAACATACTGTTAAAGCAGCTTCCAACTCCTCTTTGTTATATCCAGGATGCTGACATGCCCTATCAGGTTGTTTTCCTTTTACACCGGAAGAGGACAAGACCTTAGTCAGCACAGCCTTCTCATTTGCAACTTGCTTTGACACTTTCTGTTTTTTAGGAGGCCTACCGCGGTTTACAGATAATTTCTGAATTCCATTACCACTCGCTAACCGTTCAGATCCAACAGCACCATGGAATGGTGCGTCACTTCCACTTGAAGATGAATGTGAGGAGCTAGACTCTGATTCAGAAGAAACTTTACGGACCCCACCACTACCACCATTGAACTCGTTAAATCCTGAATTTTGCTGAGCATTTTTATTAACAAAGTTCAAGAATGCTTTTTCGCTGTCATTCACTTCAACAGGCTTCACCTTTGTGGAAACCTTCTTCTGGGCAGGCTTCTTCTTCCTTGCCATTTCTTTTTGTTCCTGCCAATTAAAATGAACAAAGTTAGCAATAAACAGAGCAAGTTATATTGACTTCCCCAGATGTTTTCTGAAATTATAGACAAGTAATACTTCCAAGGAAACTTGAGTGGGATGAGACAACTAGCACAAATCCACCTCACCTGTCCCATTCCACCTCCACAGATCCACCCACAAATTCAACCATCTCAAATGAATAAAAGCACGAATCTTTAACATTAGCTCAATTAAAAAACAGAAACCCATTTATGCAAGAGCTGAACTAACCTAAAATCCAAAGTCTTACTATCAGAATTTAAGACAGAAACAATAAACCATTTAGGTGCACCAACAACAAGATCCAATCTTCATTTCTCAGGAAAAAAGAAAAAAGAAAAAAAAAAGAAAACAAGGAGATCTAATAGAGCCAGTTGAAGAGGAGAAGTAACTTGCCTGCTAGTGTGCTCTTAGACAAAGCCTTGACTTGCCGTCGCGAAAAGCGTTTGATTGACGAGGTCAGTTCAGTGGCGACGGGTTTAGTGAAATACTAAATAAAAGAGCGATCTGCAAAGTATGCTCAGTCGTCACTTTTATTTATTTATTTATTTTCAGTGCTACTTAAATGAAACTAATTTTTCATTTGTCTCTTTATGTCCTTTACGTTATCCAAACATTTACATTTTAATTTTCCACGACAAAAAGGGAAAAAAACATCATATGATAAAGGAAATTTTGTTGTTATTCGGTAAAACCTAAAGCATAAATGACTCTTCTTCTTCATCTTCTTCTTCTTCTTCTTTATAAAATTCTCATGTTTTTTTTTGATAGGCTAATAAACTAATTGTTTAGTTTATTATGTAAAATCAACAATGTTATGATTATGCTTATCTTATATACGGTTTAAGTACTAAGTAAGTAGTAGTAAGCTAATACTCCCTCCGTTTACTTTTAAATGACTTTCTGGAATAGTAGAAAACGTAAACGGTTGATTTACGGACTTATTTTATTCCTCATTGTTTCATTTTTTTTTATAATTTCCACTCAAATTACCACACCATCATCAAATTAGGTTGATTCAACAACAAAAAATTATCATTTGCATAAAATATATGCTTCGAAAAAGATAGAATGACAAGTACTCTAAACAGTAGAAAAACGTAGGAAAGTGACAATTAAAAGTAAACGGAGGGAGTAGTTTATTACCAACTAAATTATAGTAATGCATATATAAAAGCACAGTACTTGGGTAATTTCAAATTTTGGAAAGAAATAAAAATAATTTTTCGTTTGAAATGACCAAAGTTCGAGATCATTACTTAAGAAGTTCCTAATTCGAAATTCGAGTCCCCAATTTCCAACCCTAAATACTATTCAGCGAGTCTATTTAAAAAGAAATTCCCACGGTTCTAATTTAACCGTCTTAATTTTATTTATTCTATTTTATTTAATGTGGGACAAATTGAAAAAAAAAATTTAGAATACTAAAAAATAGGAAATAATATAATAAAACTGTAGATTTAAAAATAGAAGAGAGAAAAGAGAGAAAAGTAAAAACTATGAAACAGATTTTGTAATAATAAGAAAAAACTCCGAAAATTATATAAAAAAATATAAAATAAATAAAATAAAAAAGAACAAAAAAAATCCTAATAGTTGTTATAATTTCATGTTTTAAATTTATTTAGAATTCATTAAATATTGTACACTCATCACTTTTTAAAATTTTAGAGTCTTGATTTTGTTTTTCCGGATCCCTATTTAACGTGGGACTCCATACTTAAAACAACTGCATGGAAGCGTGGGTGCACCATGTCCATCACCCTTGGGGAATAGCTAATAAAACCTCCTGAATTGCACCCTAATTAGCATAACAATATATTGTTTTGTTTTACATAATGAAGAAAAGGACTAGGATCAGCCACGGAGAACTAAATTCACAGTGACGAACCTCGCCGTGGCTGAGAATTCCACACCGAGAAAGGACAGAATCGATGCCATATTCCGAAACTTCATGTTATGGAAATTGATTTGTACTGCCGCGTTGTATTTGTTATTGCATCTTCAACTGGAAGCCTTTCCATGCTCGAGGCCGAGGCGCCATAGAAACCATGAACTCCCTTGGTTATTGTTAGTATGAATTCTGCCTCTCTAGGACCAGAGATAGGACCTGGAAATGCAGTGAAGAACTGTAATTCAAAGGCAACATTTGTATATCAGATTTGACATTTTTAAGAAAACATTACGAGGAAAGGACGACTTCTAACGCCTAAACACATGAACTGGGAACTCAAACTCTCATACCAGCACAACATCTTGAATGTGAATATTAGTTGGCGCTGACTATTACAAAGTTTCATTTTTTTCTCAGTTCTTTTTTCATGCCATCAAGTTTATATGAAAGTCGCAAAATACAAAGTTATTGCATATACCAACACAAACTATTGGGATATTAGCAAGAGAATGACTAAAGAATAAGTCATTAACAGGTTCATGCAAAAAGAATTCTCTAACGAACAACAGAAATATTTTATGCCAACAAAACCTCAAGAAATGTATGTTCAGCACTCTCAGCTACCACTTACAAGCAATATCTGGCCCAGACATCCAACTTTGGTTATTGGGTCATAAAGTTTGCAGTCTTCAACCATCAGTCTCTTACGAAGCAATCTGCAATTCATATATGCTTATGAAGTTTATGCATAACTAGCTCGTAATGTTTCTATTAATCTGAGCAGTTAAAAGGCTTAATAAAACAGTGTTTGTAACAAAATTTAAACAAAAACCTTAAAAAAAGAAAAGGTCATCACCTCATTAGATGAACCTGCATGACTTGGATGAGGAGTGGTCATCTTTCTGCTGTGAGTCGTTAGGAGAGTTTGAGCTATTCCGACCCTATCAGGAACGCAAAATGTCACAGAAACCAGAAGAATAAATTTGACCACCTGGTTCAGGAATAAGTATAGGATACCTGTTTTGTACCCAATGTTTCGTTTATTCCACCCATCTTCTCAAAGAAATTCTGCATGCTTGACGTCATCCTAGCTATTTGGTCTTCCATGACTGCGTACTTTTGTTCCATAGTCCCCATTTTTTCTATTACCTTACCAACCTGCTCATTAGCTGTTTTTTGGGCCTCCAGTGCAACCTTGATGATCTCTGGCTTTCGACCCCAAAGATCAGTAGGGGAAGGACCCAACCCATACATATGCAAACTGCTACATTTTTCTTCTCCCAAGACTTTGGCGAGGGTATCATCCCAGCCACTATGGCCGTCTGGAGTAAGCAAATCTTTGACTTCGGTGTTCACTGAGTTTTTCCTGGAATTAAGGCCAAACTTTTTTGAATCACAAAGATCATCCGGTACATGCACAAACAGAAAAAGAAAGAGGAAACAAAAACACTAATTTGAAAGATATGAATTTGTACAGTACAAAAACATACAATTGTCTCTGCTGCTGCCTCATTCAAAGGCTGTCCATCTTTACGTGTACGGGTCATTATATATAGCTCAGCTCTAGTGGGCTCCCTCCCATCAGGCCTCTTAGCGCGCTGTCCTTGCACACACAATGATCAGCATGCCAAACACATACTGTGTGCAAAATTATAGGATGAAAATGCAGAAATCTACCTCCTCCTCACGTATCCTTGCATAACTTTTCCTGCCAGCAGTGTGGCTAGTCTTCTGGCGTGCACGATTGGCCCTATTTGTAGCACAACGCAACTGCAAATTCACAAAGGATAATGATTCCAGTTTTCATCTAAAGGTGATATATGCAATTTTAACACTTGAATTATACAAAATTGTCTCGCACATACTGCACCTTTTCAGAGTTCCAATAGGATATGAGGATTGGCCACTGATCAGGAAGGACTCTTTCATCAAGATCATTTAGACGTTCCTCATCAGTCTTGTGAGGATAAAAATGGTCAGCCTTCAATTTTGCTTTCCAATTGTTCCATCTTGAAGCAATGTTCTTTAGTACCCAAGATTTGCACAGGGGATTGACGTCAAACTTTGACTGTAGCTCATGGAACAAAAAAGCAACAATAAGAAACAAAAACAGTGGAGAATGAAAGAGAAATATGGAACCTAGACCTACCCCCAGTAGCACCCTGTCAATTTACCACTACAGAATATATATTTTCTTGATACCTGCACAAACCGCCACATGTTCTCCTCGTATTCATATGGCACTGAAAACCAGTCTGGATAGATAAGGGGGCACATCTCACCATTCTGGGCTATGGTTCCCAAGAAGCTACTGAACAACGATGCTTCTGAACCAATAGGCTGCCCCAGTTTGTTGATGGGGACAAATACCCATTCACCCTCAGGCATTTTCCATAATTTGCAGCAAAATGTACGATCTCGCAATATGTTTTTCCTCTTTGATGTGGTCTGCTTTGACTGATCTGTGTATCTGTTACTCCCTGAGGGTGTCTGAGACAGGGTATGGCTAAAGAGCAATGGACTTCCAGACTCCGTATCCATGGAGCTACTCCACGCAATTTTTTCCCGCTATGTTAGTAGGATTTGCATCTCGCAAGGATGACAGGCCTGCAGAACATACCACAGTAAAAGAAAAGGAAAGATGGAAAGGCCAAACACAGCAGTATCGAGTAACAAACAAATGAAAAATAAAAATTGAACACTAGAGGAGAGTCTAATAATAATAGCATATATATAGTTTTGATAAAATAGAGTTGACCAACGGGTACGGTGAAGGTCACATGGAAGGCCTAAGACCATCTCCAGCAGCGGTGCAAATTGGAGGGCAATTTTGGGGCAACAAGGGCAGCAGGGGAGCAAATTTAACACCCTTGCCAGCTCCGCTCGTCCGGGACCAAAATTTGGTCCCGGACCAAACTGACACCTTTTAATAAAAAAAAAAAAAAAAATTGAAACAGCCAATGGCAGCGCGCGCGTGGCGCGCTGCCATTGGCTGTTTCATTTTATTTTTTTTCCCCACCCCTCTTTTAAATCGAATTTTTTTTAATAAATACTGAAAATAATTTTTTAAAAAATATACCATTATTTTTAATTTTTCGAGATCTATAAATTGAGACTAGGTTTGTATTATTTGGACACTAAAAAAAAATCGAATTTTTTACATTTTTTTCCTTTTTTAAATGCTTCTTTTCATAATAATTACTCAAAATAATTTTATACCATTATTTTTACACTTATTTTTAATTTTTTGAGATCTATAAATTTGGACACTAAAAAAATCAGAGTTTTTTATAATTTTTTTTCATTTTCTTCTTTTTTAAATGATTTTTTTCATAATAATTACTCAAAATACTTTAAAAGTAAAACATATTTGAAAATAAAAACACCCAATTTGAAAATAAAACTCACAATTCGAAAATAAAACACACAATTTGAAAGTAAAACATACAATAACAAACTAGTTATTTCTCACGTTTACTAGTTTATTTTGTGTGTTTCTCAAGTTTACGAGTTTATTTTGTGTGTATTTTCTTGTTCGTTTGCAATAATCTAAGTCGATGTTTGATTTACTGAGTGATAAATAATATCGTGTGTTACTCTTAAAAAATATTATATTATTTATTTTATTAAAAAAGTATAGATTTTTTGAAATCTGAAAAGAAATTATGAAATTTAATTAATTTATATTAAAAAAATATTATTTATTATTTATTATATTATAAAAAGTAATTATTATAGTAATTATAAATTTAATAAGAAAAAGAAATGAAAAATATGGTGGGGTATATGATAAATGATGTGGAAGGGAGAGAAAGTTTTTAACACCCTGAATAATCCCCTGCTGTGAGCGTATGGGTGTTAAATGCTTTTTGGTTGGGTGTTAAGCTGATGTGGTAGTGAGAGAAAGTGAATAACACCCTAAAATTTAATCTCCTGCTGTGGATGGTTAAGGACCGTGATCCTCTGTGGAGTTTCTACAGACTAAATGAAAAAAAAATATGTAATGACAAAACGTCTGACCCTAGAGTTTCATCTTCCGCTTAGCATACAACTAAAGAAAAGTGAAGTTATTACGTCAGAACTCATACATTTTCCTCATTTTACTGAAACAATCCTTCATAATTTGTTCTATTACAGATTGTTTTGACCAGTTGGACTAATGTGGGTAAATCAGTGTTTAAACCATTTGACAAGAATTCTGGGATGGATAAAAAAATGAAACCCAGCCACCCCAGCAGATGAAGGAGTCCGAGAAAGTGCAACACTAGTAAAGGAGAAGTGTGCTAGAAAAACACCAAATGATGACAGAAGATACAGAGAAAAGAAAAAACAGATCTAGTCTCATAATTGTCCCAGAAAAACTATAAAATATGTAAGCGTTGTTACTGTGGTTGGTTAAATTTGTTCTGGTTCTTATTCTGTTGCACTTCTAACTACAAAATTATAAGAATCACCGGGTTCAAGAACAGCATACCTGCACTGTCAGCACACGGCAGAAGCCGAGAAGACTGGAACTGCCCAGTACTTGAGGGGGGCAGTGGTGATTCACTTGATTGACAATTGCTTGGAGTGGGTTGCCTGGGCTCCAGTTCATTTACATCAATAATAGGGTCAACTGGACTCCTAGGCACAAATCCATCCACCCTCATGCCATGAACCTCAGAAGGCAGTAAGTGAAGATGTGCTACAAAACCAAAAGGCCAACCTTGTGAGTAAGATACATGACTTGTACCATTCAAAATAGAAAGAAACACAAAGCGTCATTTAATTGTTTCATGAAGCATCAGCAATGAGACCTTAAAAAATACCTTCACTTGTATGCGGGTTAATTGGTGGTGGCTGGAAGGTGCTCTGTGGTGATTGCTGCAAAAAGTCTGCCGTTGGTTGTGGTTGTTGCTGCTTAGAATTGGTTGGGTTACTCATCATGGAAATAACTGAACTCCTGGTTTTATATTTTTTTCGTTTCATTATGTGCGTAACAGGAAGGGGCAACTCTGAACGATCTGCAAGGGGACTAGCAAATTGTTAGCAATTTCATAATGCACACATCCGTAGGAAGAACGACTGCTAATACTGGGTCCATCATTGTCAACGATACAAGGATTCTTAGAGAATCAAATGCAAAATAGATAAAAGTATAAATCACGCTTCAACCTTATAGATCTTAAACTAACCATTGATTATACAGTCCAGCACTACGGTTAGATGGCAAACTGTTATGAAAACCAATTTCTTAACCTAAGAAAACAAACAACAATAAAATGAAAAATAACCATTGTATAGTAGTATCCTTTTTGGCAGAAATCAACAATTCAGATATCGAAAGTATTTGTCCAAGAGTTCAATGATCCCATTTCGACAATTTCATGCTTTTAGTTGTTACAAAGCTCACCTGAGTGTCCTTTAAGAACTTCTCAAGCAAGAAAATTTGTTCATTTGTATACTAGGGTAATCTAAGAAACTCATTTAAGATGAATCAAACGGCTAAAAACTAAATTCGTATAAAGAGAATGCGAAAATGCAATGCCTTCCGTAATAATGATTTTTCTATCTTGTATCTCCTTATGTCTTTAAGAATTAATGTACCTGTAAAACCACTATTGGTGTCAGCATGTAACTGGGAAATTTTTGGTGGTTGGTTGATATTTCCCTACGACTGATGTGAGTGATAAGGCTGGCTGCCAATTGATAGAGGCACCTGACACTGGGGCTGGATATTGTGCAAGCCACTCACTTTCAACTGTACTATCCTTCGTAGTAACAGCATTGCGTCTGCTACGCTTCATAGTTCGAACTTTGGAAGGAATTAAGTCAGAACGTCCTATAGAATCAAATGACAAATGAAATTAGAAGGCAAGCTCAAAATGGAACAGAATCAGCATTGCAAATTAAATTTGAAATTTGATATTAAAGCAATAGAAATATTGAAGAAGACCAGCCATAAGTTTCAATTCTGTAGCTATGATTGTTGTTTAGTCGGAGTGCACAAGTACCTGCACAGTTCCTATCCAAACCTCCCTGTAACTGTGAAGCCTGTGGTGGTTGACCAGCGCTCGGCTGAGTCTGGTGGCAGTAGCTTGGTAGAGACACCTAAGATTGAGGCTGGTTGTTTACCAACTTCTTCTGCTGCATGGAGGCTCCTATCGAACTGTCCAGAGTAGAAGTAGCAACATGTTTGCTCTGCCTTACAGTGTGATGGCTTGAATGAAATAAGTGAGGATCTCCTACAAAAAAAATCATCCCGTTGATTTAAAAAACAAGAGTAAAACCTCGATCATGGACCAATATCATCAATAGGGAAGCATTCATGATTGCATTACACATAACTGCATAGTGTATCTTTTATTTACTTGAATAAAGATGGACATTGAGACTATAGCATTATAGGGTTATTATCATATATAGGATATAAACATCTATAAATACAAGACCTGACTTAGGGACACTTGTATCAAACATCTCATGTACCTGCATAATTACTGTTTGTGCCAACCTCTAGTTGAGGAACGGGTGCTGGTGTGTTGGTGCTTGGTTGAGGTTTATGCAACTGATAAAGTTTGCTGATGCTTGATTGAGCCTTCTGTGGCTCATAAGGTCGGTTGATGATTGGCTGTGGTTCATGCAACTGAGTAGGTTCGCTATCAGTTGACAGAGAAATCTGAGACTGGGGTTGGACGATGTCAGTGCTGTCCTTCATCTGAATGAGGTTTCCTAACATGCGTCTCACGATAGAAATAACATCCTTTTGGCTAAAGTTCACAGCATCATCTGAGGGTATTAAGTCAGGATATCCTAGAAAGCAAATCAATTGAAAATAATTAAATGAAAAGAGTAAGAGCCAAGTGCACCAATGTGCACAAAATCTTAAACAACAACTTAGAGAAGAAGTGTAATACCACTATTTTCCCCCATAGTTTCATTTTTCAGGCCAGCTGCTGTCCAATATTTCATGAACTTCTTTTGCTTGGGTAACATAACCACCCTTCTTGTTGTACAAAAGACAATTTTTCCCAATGAATTGCACATCCTTATATACATCCTGCTGTCAGGTACTTAATGCCATTCTGAATACTGCTGCATATTGTTCCAAAATCCATAGGCGTGTCTACGACAGCAAAGTAATCCTACTCGCAATTCCACAACATGCAAAGGCAAAGGAAGATCCCCAGGAATAGAGAAACCTGTGGTCAGTGGACCATACCAACAAATTTGTCGTGCCAAAGGGCCATTGCCACCTTCAGCAGCTTTTTGTAAGACATACAAAGAAAGCTAAACATCCAACACTTGTGCTTTTAACCATATAATCAAACCTTGATTAGTACAAACTAGAGTTTAGTTATAACTTCATTTCTCCTTATTGCTTGGGCAGTGGTTGCCATCCATTTGATTCGTAGAAAGTAGGAACTATCCTAATACAAACTGTGCCATGTTCAGTACACTTTCTTCCATATGCTATTGGTGACGCAATACTACCACCAGGATGTCATCCCTGAAAAAATAGACTTATCCAGTACGAATTTACAACAAAAATGATAGGGTATACTTACGGGTAAGGAAATAGGATCCACTGGAGCCCTGAAAGCTGCAGCCTCATCCATTTCCACAGCCTTCTTAATCACCTTGAAAAGAAATTCAAACAGTGAAACCAATACACAGTCAGTACATTTCAATAGAATTAAGCAAGAGAAGAATCCAATTTTGCATGATATTGAAAATCTATAACCAGGACTTTAACATACTGTTAAAGCAGCTTCCAACTCCTCTATTGTTATATCCAGGATGCTGACATGCCCTATCAGGTAGTTTTCCTCTTACACTGGAAGAGGACAAGACCTTAGTCAGCATAGCTTTCCCTCCCTTTTTAAAATAAACTGCAAGAACAGCTAAAAAATTCTGTTATATCAAGATCTTGCAGTAGTACTCCAAAATTCTACTAGTATTTTATTCATGCACACTAAAATCACTATAAAGTCTAAACATGCAAAAATACAAAGAAATCCTAATTTTTTCGTCATTATTTTCTTCCACCTTTGACCACGATTTCACAAAGTGCAATGTTGACCCTATATTTTACTAAAAGTTGCAATTTCAACTTCCTATGTTGTTCAAACAATTTCTCGGCAGTAAATAATCACATGGCAAGGTCCTTCCAGTTAGGCAAAATGTCATAAACTACTAGTAAAATTAGGTCACCTCACCTGTCCCATTCCACCTCCACAAATTCAACCGTCTAAAATGAATAAAATCACAAATTTTCAACACTATCACAATCAAAAACCAGAAATCCATTTATGTAAGAGCTGAACTAAACTAAAATTCGAAGTCTTACTATCAGAATCAAAGACAGAAACAAAACAAAAAAAACCATTTAGGTGCACCAACAACAAGATCTAATCATCATTTCTCAAGAAAAAGAAAAGAAGAGATAAAGGAAAAGAAACAGAGATCTAATAGGGCAAGAAACAAAAAAAGAAGAAGATCCATTTAGGTTCTCTTGTAGTTATTTTTCTTCGATAACCAGGTTCGGTTGTAGTTTACCTTATCCAAGGCGGGAAATAATACATCAAAATTCACAAATATTAGCAAAAATATTACATTAAAACAATTCGTAATTTGACAAGTCAGATTTATTTTCTCTATGGACCAAACTATTCTATTAAATGGTACTTTTGTTAGAAATACCCTACCATTTAATGGTACTTTAAAGTTGAACAACAACAACAACAAAATTAGAGTGAATTTAGCTTTTTTTTTATGAGATTTTTTTAATTATAGATAGGAATATAAATAAATAAATAAAAGATTTTTAAGTCTAGCATTATTGAGGAATTACAACAAAATAGATTCGAAAATTTGGTGTCGATTGGTGGGCAAAAGGTGCGAACCAAATAATGCCCCACTGGTGTTTTAATCCTCTTTAGTAGCCCTCTTACCGAAAGTCTCTACTAGATGTAATGCGTTTACTATTTAATACAATTTCTTATTTTTGACGACGACAACAAAAAAATGTGAAATAAAGGAGTGCATTGAAAATGACTTTCCTATTTGGAGAATTTCAACTCACTTTCTATCTCTTATTATATTCCTTAGACGAGCAGTGGACCTCGTCACTGAGTAGAAGTAAAAAATGAGTTGGCAATCCGTTAGCCTAGAATGTTTGTTGTTAAAAGGAGGGTATAATTCCACTCGTTGTTAGATAACCGGACCCTCTCGACGAAAACCAGATTAAACAAAAATAAAAAGACTAATCGTCGTGTCTCATTACGCATAACATATCGTTTTACACGACGAATTGATAGAAACTTAAAACGAAAAAGAGAACATTTTCATTTATTTGATAAGGGGCAGGGGTTCCATCATGCATGCATGATTCATACAGACGAGCCATAAAGGCTCAACTACATGAGTATAAACACCATCAAAAGACTTTATAATCTGCTGCATGAGTTAACTCCAATCCACAAGGCCTAAACAAATCCTGACTAGGATCAGCCAGTGAGACAACTAGTTTCACAGTGATGAAGCCTGCAGTCTCCGTTAATATTCCACACCGAGAGAAAGGACAGATAATCGATAACTTCATGAAATGGAAATTGATTTGTACTGCCGCATTGTATTTGTTATCGCCTCTTCGACTGGAAGCCTTTCCATACTTGAGGCGCCATAGAACCCGTGAACTCCCTTGGTTCTTGTTAGTATGAACTCTGCTTCTCTGGGACCAGATATAGGACCTGGAAATGCAGTGACGAATAATGTGTAAAATTAACTATAATTCAATGCAGCACTTGCATATCAGATTTGATATCTTTTAAGAAACCATTATAAGGGTGACTTTCAACGCCTAAAAACACTTGAAATGAAAACTGACATCCTCATCCCAGCACAATATCTTGAATGTGAGTATTAGTTGACGCTGACTATTACCAAGTTTCATTCTTTTCTTTTTTTCTCTTCTTTTTTCATGCAATCGAGGTCATATGAAAGTCGCAAAATACAAAGTTACTGCAAAAACCAACACAAGCAATTGGGACAGAGCCTAGAGAACGACGGGAAAAAAGGCATTAACAGGTTCATGCAAAGAACTCCCGAACAAACTACAAAATGTTTCATTCCAGCAAAACATCCAGTAACTTTTCAATGACAAAAAATAACCAGATCTTACTAAAACCTTACCTCCATGACACAACACAATAACATTGGGGTTGACTATGCGAGCAGCATCTGCAATAGCTTGCACACGAAGGACGCTTTCATCTAATGAGACAGCTGTTTTTGCACCAATTGACCCAGACGTGGTAAGTCCCATATGGGCAACAATGATATCAGCACCAGCTTTTGCCATTTCCCCTGCTTCTTCTTTATTAAAGGCATAGGGGGTCGTCAAGAGACCCATTTTATGTGCCTTTTCAATCATCTGGACCTCCAAGCTAAACCATTAAGGAAAGGAAAATATTAGCAATAAGAAGCATAAATAAACAGGAGAAATTGAGCGAAACATAGCTAGGAAATAGTACCCATATCCCATCCCTGTTTCTTCCAAATTTTGTCTAAAATTACCATCATAAAGCCCAACAGTTGGAAAGTTTTGCACCCCAGAATACCCAAGTGAATCCAACTGCTTTAGAAAGTAATCCATTCGGCGAAAAGGATCAGTTCCACATACTCCTGCAAGAACTGGCACGCCCTTGACAACCTATCAATTCTCTCAGTCAGTTTCAATGTTTAGTAATATTTCAGTAAAATTAAATAGTTTAAAATCTTAAAAATGATACCATCCGACATTTATTTAACTATTGAAAGACGATAATAAGCAAATGATGAGAGAGAATACATTACAAATACAGACACAGATCAAATCATTCGGTAAATTCGATAGTCCCTCATAAGTAATCATCAGATATTGCAATGGTAAACATAATGTAAAGCATTTACTGATTTTTCAGTTATGCAAACCTAAAAACAGTTAACCTTATTGCATAGTTTTAACGAAGAGAGAACCTTCAAATATAGCTCAGGATGAATTTTCGTTGGATAATATACCATTGAGGGACTATGAGTGCACACAAACTTACCGATAAGATTTCATTGGCCATCTCAACTACTATAGCATTTGCATCAGCAAAAGGCAACAAGCCTGCTAAGGAACCCCTTCCTGCCATGCGAAAGCGCCCTGAGTTGTAGACTACTATCAAATCAACACCACCAGCCTCTTCAAACTTAGCAGATATTCCTGTCCCTGCACCAGCCCCTATTATGGGCAAGCCTTTATGTATCTGATCTTTAAGGTGCTGCAATGTTGCCAGAGTCTTTTGCAAAGTTTCTGTCACAAACAACAAGCTACTAACATTATTCCCATTTTTCCTTGGTTGTCACTTGACATTGCATTAGTTAGTAGATAGTACTCTGTATTATAGGATAAATACATTTTATGGAATTAAGTCTCTAGTTAGTTGATATCATTCTAATCATAGTCCTATGGCAAAACAAACTTAAAAAGATTTTTTTGTTAAAAATGGAGAAATATTCGGCTATAACCTGGTCGTGCATCGGGATAATCGCTAGGACTACGATAAATTGTTGAATTGTTTGATTTTTGATTGATGGAAGCCGCATTGCTTGATGGATTCACAACGGGGATATCATGTATGTCTTGTCTGGCTTCAGGAGGAGCGGTTTGGTTAGGGGTGGGATTTGTAGGCTTTTGTAAACTAATCTCTAGAAATGCCTTGACCAATGCATCCGCAAACTCAGGATCATTGATATGACAAGGATACACTTTTACCTGTGATTATAAACGATTTTCATTTTATCATGCAAATCTGGATAATGCATGGAAAATAAAAAGCATAAGAAAGGAAACAGAGAAGGTTAGGAATGCAAAGGTACATTCTTCACAAGCAACTATGATACCTGCCGATCTTTGCTTGTCTCTATAAGCCCCTGTAGGTCACTGACTAAAGCAGCATTTGCCTCAGGATCATAAAAAGGCCTCCCAGGTGCATCCAATGCTGAGACACCCTTTTGTGGCAGGCAAACACAGATCTTTGATGATGACTTGTTGAGTTTATCTGCTATGAATCTAGCAAATTTCTTATTCTCTTCTACTGTAGTTCGCATGAGTGAAACCTAAAATTGACCAAATGAGTGAAAATGCATAAGGCCACTAACTTAGGAATCAGGGTCTAATGTTTCTGCTATCCAGGACAGACATCAAGATCAGATTACTCTTTTGCGCATCAATATATATCATTCATTCATTTAGAATGGATAAACAGGGAAACAGTTGACCTGGATTGAAGATGCAAGATAAGTTTTATTTATGGCATTTTCATGGAAATGGATGCAAATAATGCTTAGTTGATTTAAGTAGCACAATTGCATAAAATCGGGAACAATACGGCACAATCTTTCCTACAGCCTAGTTAGTTGAGGTACTGCAATGCTGAAATGTACATAGATATCAAGAACAGACAAAAAAACCAGGTTGACAGGGACATTACCTGCTCATTATGGACATGAATCTTTCTTTGCCGGAACTCAGAAGGTATGGTATCCTTGGATCCAAAGTTCACCATGTCCAGGGCACCCACACTCAAGACTAAAGGAATCTTTTTCTCTGAGGTGACATCAAAGCGGGAACTATCACAAGCCATAACGCCACCAACTATATAATCTGCAACCTCTGTTGTAGTAACATCCAACACACCCTGAGGAAAGACAATAGGATAGAAAAGGATATAAAAGAGTACAATATCATACAAAGGAACCAAAACCAGAGAATCTATGCTAAAAAAATTGAAAGGCAAGGAGTTGAAACCAAACATGTGATCATCAAGTTGTTGTGTGCAAGAAGACTACAGAAAAAGAGGATATCACCATTTAGAAGTTCATAACATTCGCATACATTCAAAACCAGAAAAACTTGGGAGTATTAGAATACTGATACTATAAATGAGCAGGACTCAAACACTGTACAAAAGAGCAGGATTTCACAAACCAGCACAGAAGGCAAGGAGTTGCCTGCTATCATCATTTGGTTATTAGCTATCATACAACAATTAGACAAAAAGAAAATACTTTTGAAACCAATGCTTTGTCTCATCAGTTTCCTATTTGAAGGCATGCCAAACTACTGATATTAATAAAATCTCTAGTTAAATATTAACCCAATTATTACATTTCAGTCCAGCTCACACCAATTTTATGTAAAACTCAATACCGTCAACCTCTTAACATCAATAAAAATCAATGTCATCCAGCATGCCCAATACAGTAGAACACAAACAGATCCACAAAGAGATATACCTGTATAAATCCCTCCTTAACAAGAGACTCCATGGCCTTACCCCCAACACCAGTAGCATGGAAAACCAAAGTCTCATACCCTTCTTTCTCCAACCTTTCCTTCACAGCATTTACGCACTGAGTAGTAACTCCAAACATGGTTAAACCAACAGTACCTTTCCCATTCGTCCCCGTGCATTCTTTCCCCCTTGCAAGCCTCCCGCTCACCATTCCAGCAAAAGCAGCAGCCGCATTCGATAACACAACTCTACTCACGCTATTAATCCCACACACATCAACAACAGATGGAAACAGCACCAAATCTGAAGTCCCAACATAGTTTTTCGTTTCTCCACTAGCCACAGTAGATACAATAAGTTTAGGAATCCCTAGTTTAAGCGATCTAAATGCAGGAGATAACAAAGACGTGCCTCCACTACCTCCAAGACCAATAACTCCTGCGACATCATCGTCATCGTCTTCCAATTTCTTTAGAAAATGTTCAAGCGCCTTACTCATTATCCCAACCGCTTCGCCTCTGTCGCCAGGGAGAGAGTGAGGAGTATAACAAGCAAGGACATCGTTTCTAGGCACAAATGCAAAATCTGTGATACTTTCGATCTCTCCTCCACCAACCGATACGTCGACAATCGCTACCTCCACCTGTTATTTGACCAGATTTTGAAATTAAACCTGCTAAAAGGCATAATAACTTAGAAGAGAAACCAAGTCAAATACCTGAGGGGAGGAGGGGGAGAGATTGGATCGGACTGAATCGGCGAGGAATCTGAGCTCGGTGAGCTTTGAATCGGCAGTTCCTATGCAAAAAACTCGGTGGCGCCTAGATGGATCGGCCATTGGTGGTTGAGGGGAGTGTGAGGGAGGGAAGGGAGGTGGAAGTGGTAGTTGAAGTTGAAGTGTAAACAACAAACCAAGGAAAGGAAAGGAGCCGTTTAATTGCGTGGCAAAGTAAACCAATCGTTTGGCGCCTGATGCTTGGGTCCAGTGGTGGGCACCGAATTACCGCTGTAACGTATTGAAATAATGTAAATTCGGTCGGTATTTTTTTACACATTTTCACTGTTCGGTATTTCGGTACGGTACGGTATTAGATTTGATAGGTTCGGTAATACCGAACCTACAGTACCGAAATGTCGTGTACTTATACAAAATAATTACCGAGTTCTATTTTCTTTTTGTTTCTGTAATTTTTTATGTTGGTAAAATGCCTTGAGTCGTTTATGGCTCGGCTGTGTAGTCTTCAACACTATGAAAAGATTTTAATCGAGTGAACTGTTATTCAGATCTATTATAAAGAGGAAGAAGTCGTGTTATATATAATGCATACTCCATTGTTGCATTACTGTTGCTACATTAATGAGGTCACTGTATGCATACTCCACTGTTGCATTATTAAGGAGTATGCATTACTCCACTGTTTCTTTTTACTGTTGCAATATATATATTTGCTGATTTTATTTTTTATAAATTTTTTTGCATTTTATTAACTCATGAAGAATTAAGTTTGGTATTTCGGTACCGTATCGATCTAAATTCGGTATTTCGGTACGGTACCGAAATTTAGTTCGGTACGGTATGGTAATTATTTTTTGACATTCAATATACCGAATACTGAAATATTTCGATCAGTATATCGAACTACCGACCGATACCCACCCCTACTTGGGTATTCGGGAAGACTTCCTAACCATTTTTTAAGTGTTTTTCCTTTACAATTTAATCTAATGGTTAAGATAATTTCCGTGGAAGGACTCTGTTCTTTTCCATTTAGTCTCAACTGGATATATCCAATTCAGTTAATCTCAACGATACACTCCCTTTAAGTTTCAATATATATCCAATTATATAATGTATTTTATATAGAGTTGGGCGAAAAAACCAAAAATTAGAACCGATTTCTCGAATCAGATTGAACTGGGACGGTTTGGTTCTGGTTTTAAGTCGAAAAATAGTGGAACCAGAACCAAACCGAACCGTTCAGAAATAAATGGGTTGGTTCCAGTTCTATATTTTATGCAACCCGATTTACTCGAAATATTATATAATAATATATATTCATATTTATAATATATGTTATCATTTCTTTTAGTAGTAGCAGTTTGTTAACTTTTGTTAGCATCTTTGAGTGAATTTGTATTTTGGCAAGGTAATGCGAATTTATGCGATGTGAGACATGAGTTCAGCTCATTTATTTGAATTTTTATCAGTATTTTTTCCTTTTCTTGTTAAATTCTGGAATCGTGGATTAAAAACTTTCAGAAATTTCACCGAAACAACCCGGAACCAGATGGTTCTGGTGCGGTTTGGTTCTAGTTTTAAAAATACAATTACTCGAAACCCAACCGAACCGGTTCTAAACTCTGATTCTAGTTCTAGTTATGTCTAAACGCAAATCGAACCGCACCGTACCGAGCCTAAAAATTTTATATCATAAATTAAAAGTGGAGTTTATTTTTTACAATGAAATCTGTAATTGGATAATTAAAAACAAAGATTTTGTTTTTTACTACAACAACATCTATATGCTACTAAATATTTTTTTAAACTTTAAATGTTCTCTCTATACAATGATTTTTTTTTTACAAGTTCCATCTATAAGAGAAAAGTTGTAATAAAGCCCAAAACAGAACTAAGTATATATTTCATTTTTCATTTTTTTATCAATTAAAAATAATAATTGATACCTGGGCGAAGAGTACAAAAGTATACTAACACAAAATAGCAAATAAAAAAAAGAGTATGTACGTAAGCCTATTGACTTTTTTTTTAACGTACTGTTACTATCATAATACTAACTATTAAATGATAATACATATTCTAGTTTAAATAGTTAGTATTTGTCATTTTTATAACATAAATTAAGAGTTAAATAATTAATAATTTGACTTGAGGAAAAGAATTACGTCAATTTTAATCAGATCACGTCCAGTGAAAAATCTCAATGTAACTATCATACCCCATTAATAAAAAAGGCACTTTAATACATAATTTCGAAATAAATAATAAATTTCAATTTTGAACGGTACAAGAAAGTAACTTTTGCCCTCATATTTCAGTATTATTTATAATTATAATAATATAATCACATGATTGAGCATTCTGGACTAGGCTCATAACATCGATTCATTGGGACATAAACTACTTGTTGTGGATATTGAGGATAATATGGAGGACAGCAAACAGCGACCTTCGGGTCCGGCTTCTTATCATCGGGCTTTTTCTCATCGGGCTTTTTTGGCGGGGCAGGAGGAGGCCCAACAGTCACTACCTCCGCATGTTTACCCGCTTTCCTTACCCGGATTATAATCCTATATGGGTCTGCATTTCCTGTCACGGTTAGTGTTCCCTTACCCTCATCAGCCTCAATCTTGTCCACACCTGCATTGGCAAAATTATCCCCATAGAATGATGATCCTAACATATGCCCAATATTTTACGTATACGATAATCTAAACACCAAGCCTCTTAAAATCGTCCTGATCAGTTAGCTGGTATGAGAAACTAACCTTCCTAACATACCATGGTCAAAATTTATATCTGTTCCTCATATAATCATGATCCTAACATACCCAAATTCGTTTTACAATGACCTGAACTCTAAACATGTTAAAACTCTTCCTGATCCCTCAACCTTAATGGCTTAACGATCCGTTCGAAAATAGAGAAGAGAGAAGAGCGAAGAGAACTAACCTTCAAGGGTGGAAACTGATTTGAGGAGCTTCTTCTTGCATTTAGCGCATGAAATGTCAACCTTCAAGACAGTCCTTTGTACCATGTTGTAACTGTTTTCCTTTACAAATCCTGAAATGTGGAGTTTGGGGTAGGAAAATATAAATGTACTTAGAGAAATCTGAGAGAGAGAGTAGGGATTGTTGGTGTAACGAATCTTTTGGGTGGTTCACCTTCTTCTAGGTGATGTCCTCGGCATTTCCTGGCTTTTTCACTTGTCAATGACACATTATACTAATTTAATTGCTGATTACAATGGCTTTGAAGATTCAACCCAATCGTCTAAGACTTTGTTAATTGCTCAGATTGTGATCGGAGTTATTCATTTCTACCAAACGGACCATCAACCTAATAATAAAAAAGAGCTTGAGAGTTTGAGATTTAACTAGGATCTTTATACGCTCACTCGAGTGTGATTAATTTTATTTGTACCAATTTTACTCACTAAAAAATAAAGTTAATATTCACTGGGTAAAAAATGATTTTTTTTCAGTATTTGATCGAGTTTAGTCAAATAAATATTAAGGATAAATTGAATCTGATTAGTATTTTATTATTATTATTATAGCTTATAAGTAGAGCTGAAATTTGTTACCCATTTGCTGCTCCACCTGATCAAGTCAAGCAAAGATCTTATAACATATATGGGTCTGATTTGGCAGACCGTTGAAACCACAGTTAAGCGGCTACCAACCAAATTGATGTGCAAGTTGCAGGAAAATTGAAGCATATGAATATCACATTGTCATTAGTTATTACACTTGGACGCACGGCAGGCCCTCTAAAGAGTTGAGTGTGATCAATAAATTAGCGTATCCTTCACCTGCCCTACAGATTTTTCAATCTTAAACCTAGGGGTGTCAAAACGGGTCGACCCGACCCGACCCGACCCATTTATACGCGACACAGAAAAATTAATTTTGAATTTTTTCCCCAGTATTCTCTTTATCTCTCACGTTACACAGAAAAATAATCATATTAAAGCGTTAACAAGCTTGAAAATGAATAATATTTCTAATGCGATTTGTTATATTTTTAAATTTAAATTCGAGATTCGAGTTCAAAATGAAGGAGTTATGTATTTACCGCTCGATTCGACTGGACTCAACCACAACAAACATTGATTTAAAAGATGCACTCTAGACAATGTGAGGAGAACATGTTAAAAAATATTTTTGAGTTTTTTTTTTTAAATACTCCCTCTTTTTCAAAAGAATATTTTTTAACTGTATTTAAAATACTAAAGTAATCATTTGTTGGTAGTTAGTTTTGTGGAGTATGATAGTGTTATCCTTCTAATCTATTAATTAAAAAAAATCAAAACACAGATAATTTAGGGGTAATTAAGTCAAAATACCAACTAACTTCCTTAAAACTCTAAATTGGACATCTAATTGAATTTTTTTTTGACCAAATGTGACATCCTTTTAAAAAAAGAGGGAGTACTTATGGATATAAATAAAAAGATATACATATAAAGTTTCTATAGTTCAAAAAAAATCAATTTAATTCAATTTTTTAAAATTTTACAATATCTAACTCTATAATTTTCTAAATATTGTAATTTAACTAAAAAAATTGAGAAAAAAATATACAGGAGAAAACAATTGCACGGGAAACGTTAAAATTAACGGCCTAATAGAAATCCGATGGAGTATTCGAATAAATATGGGCTGGATTGTAACAGGCTGCGCTGGTATGCTACGGGCTTGTTTTAGAGCCCAGTAATTAATATATTTCCTTCCTCCTGAAAACATTCGCAGGACAAACTTTTACACTTGTCCAAGATGGTCCGAGGGGAGGAATCGAGGTGTTTCCAGTTATTTAGTTCGAAAAAATCCTGTTGCCATAGTTATTTTTTATCTCTTCCGATAATACTTCCTCCGTCACTAAATAAATGACGTTTTGGAAGAAGTGGAGTAAGTATGTATAAAAATACTCCCCCCGTAGATATAGATATCCGTCCAATACCCGCAATTGTGGGTGGATATTACCCACATATTGTGGGTATGGACATACTCGTACCCGCAAAGTGCGGGTATGGATAGTGTTTACCCGTTTCAATACCCGCACTAAATACCAACAATATATATAATATTTTAATATATAATTAATTCAATAAGAAAATAGAAGAAAGAAACCCTTCTTTTCTTTCAAATATCGTACCATTCTTCCTCCACCTCCTCCCGGCGGCGACTACCACCATCGACATCGCCTCCTCAACACTTTCCTTTCCCTCGTCGATTCCTCCCCTTTCTTCACCATCGACATCGCCTTCGAACGCCTCCTCGATTCCTCCCCTCGAACCATCTTGTACAACCTATTCCTCTGTTTGTTCAATTTTGTCAGTTTTAAAACTTTTTTTTGGCACTTTTTGTTCATCTTGTTTTTTTCTTTCCGATTACATCTTGCTTAATTTCTAGTTTCTTTTCCTTCATTGAAGATGTTGTTAGTAGACGATGTGGTTAATTTTGTAATATACTCAAACTTTGTTGTCTGTGTTTTTATTTCTTTATTTTTGTTCATGTAGCACCACTCCCGAAGCAGACGTACACGACTGAGTCCCTCTTCTTGCAATTACACGACGGTTGGTGATAATTTATTTCAATTATTTTGCAATTTCATGTTGAATATTGATGCTTCATAAGTATTCATGTGGATGTGGGTTTGTTAATTTCAAGCATGCTATGCAGACTCACTAAGATTTCGTTTGTGCAAATTTACTCAAATTTTGTCGTCAATTGATTTTTTTATATTAATTTAATTAAAATTTGAAATTTAACCAAATTTGCGGGTTATCTGCGGTTTTAATTGCTCTTCTTTTACCCACTCCATATGGATGCGGGTGTGGGTATGGAAAGTGCTTACTCATTCCATTTCCATACCCGCTCAATTGTCACTTAATTGCCATGGAGTCGGCGAGCAGGTGAAAGAAAAATTAATTACTTAATTTAATTAATAATGAAGTAATTAGGATAGGGAGCAGATAAAAAAAATAAAAGTAATTTTGGATGGAAGAAATATGAAAAACAAAAGATAAAATAGATTGGTTGTGTTAAGTTGTGTTACTCAGAGTGCATGAAGAAAATAAACGAGAAACAAAAGAGAGAAGAAAAGGAATTTTTTTAAAAAAAATTTTCACGGAAAATGCAACATCAATAGCGTTTAGCGTGGCAAGGGTGAAGTGGAAGGAAAAAATAATTTTTTAATGACCTTTTATTTTGATAAACCAACTTTATCTATAGTTAAATAAACAAATAAGGGAAGATACAATAGATTATAGGACTATTGTTAACTTAATTTTTTAATGACTTTTAATGGTAAAATATGTCATATCTTCTTTTGTTAGTGGGTTGACTTATGAAAAATCATGAAGTGTTAATTTTATGGGTATCAAAATGGACTAAATAGGTCGACCTGACTCGTTTAAAAAAATAACCCTTTAAATTAAAAAATTAACCTAACCCGACTTATTAAATTGGAAGGTTGACCTGAACCGACCCGTTTCATTATTTTAATCAAAATGACGTCGTTTTGATGTTGTCTAAAATGAAAAATTAGAAAATTAAAGAGAATAAAAAAATTAACAAAAACAATAAATGACAGAAAAAATATAAAAAATCAAAAAAGTTAAATAAAAACATAAAAAGTTTTAAAAATTATAAATATATAAAAAATCAGAAATAGTATAATAAAAATATCAAAAAATATAACAAATTATAAAAATATTTGAATTAGTTATATCTTTTAGAATTTTTAATAATTTTCTGAATTGTTTTATATTTTTTCATTAGTTTCATTATTTTTATAATAATTTTCTGACTTTTTATAATTTTTATACTTATTAAAAAAATTTAATTTTTTAATATTATCATTTACCCCAAATGGGTCACTAGTGCAGTGGTATGAGCTGATATAGTTTACTACTCCCTCCGTAAATTTTTACATGTCGTTTTTGGTTTTTTTTCTTGGAATTCAATAGGTGTCGTTCTCGCATTCCCAAGCCCAAAATTTCATTTCCTGACCTCAATACCCCTTCCTCATTTCTTTCTCAAAAACACGTTGCTCCCTCCCCATCTTCCTTCATCCCTCTTGCTCCCATTTTCAACCTTCTCTTTCTTGTCAACCATCAATTTTAATACAGATATAGGAGCTTCTCATTTCTATAGCCATTATTTATTTCTTCCATACAACAGACTCGTCCTCCAATCCATTCAAATTTAGGGTTTAGGGTAACTCGAGGTTGGATCATGGAGAACGTTGATTTCGATTCTCAATTCGACAGCTACGGCACATTCGACGATTCTATGAATGAGATCGTAAAAGATTCAATTGGGATTGGTGATTTGTCCGACGATGTATACAGTGAGGGCACGAGTATACTGGTTTACGATACAGAGGAGGATGAGGGCACGGGTATACTGGTTCACGATACGGAGGAGGATGGTAATGCCCTTCTGTCTACCGTTCCATGCCTTGCTCGAAGAAAGACGGCTGAATTGACACAGAAATCAACCCTCACTCAACGATGTGGTGGAGGAAAGGCAACGACTACCAAGAGTGACAGAGACTTCGATCTGAACAAGCTGCCAATTAGAGGTATGCTTACATCCGTTTATCCAGAGCGTGAAGAAGGATGCACTGAAATGTTGCGTCTGCTTCTGCCAGACTTTTACTGATGAATTCTGAATTATTGTGGCCGGCATCTGTTGTTGTAAAAGGGATATGTAACCTTTGTTTAATGTGTTTGAAGCCACTGTTAGGATTGGTTTTCTATTTTTGTAGCTGAAAGCAAGTAAACTATCTGTAATTTTTCCCCTCGATTTCAATGAAAATTTCGGTTTGTGCAAGTGGTTGTGTGTGCATTGTGTTTGCCTTAATACTGATGGAAATTTGTGATTTAGAAATTAACAGTTTTGTTGGTGTAGCTCATTTAATTTATTTCCTGCTTCTAGTACAATTGAAGAGAAAACATAAATGATGTTTAGTTTCTCACATTTGTGTCAATAATGCTCTGTATTTCGGTGATGTGTTTGGATCACACTGTGTTTTTTATCACTGATTACATTGCTTTTCATCATGTTTTATTGTCCATTTACTAGTTATTTTGGACAGTAAATCTACTGATTTATCCTTGCATTTCCCACATCTTAGCAGATCTGGTCTGGAAGCAGCATTTGAGGAATCTGAGCAGAAGAGAGCTGGAGCTGATTACCCGAGTCTAGGCCTGGGCCTTGGCCTAGACATGTTCGCATCTGATGCAGCGCGCATACCATAATCGTCTTGGCCAAGACTGCGGCCAAGACTCCTTCGCGATAAGACAGTGGCCTGGAGCGTTTTGGACCGCTTCCCACATCAGGCCTCACAGCTGGCACGTAGCAGCTGTCCCGCAATTTTAGAGGGATCTGAAGCCAATCTCTTGAAGAATCCCGAATGGGATCTCCCTCTTTATTATTATTGCGATTTACTTCCTATTTTAGAACAATTAATTGTAATAATCTTTTAGGAGATTTTCTAGGAGTTTGAGTTGGATTGGGACAGAGGTTCCTAGGGCTATTTTAGCTGAACATTATTGACCTCTGTCCGGCATCATAAAAACTAGGACGCAATCCTTCTTCTCTTTTTCCCTAGTTTGACATTGTTACAATTTGCTCCGGATTTTATTATCTCGGATTTATATTATTTATGCAATTAAACACTTTATCTTTTTATCCATGAGTATGAGTAGCTAAAGACCCATTCTTGGTAAGGGTTGATGAGCTGAAGTTCTTATGCAATCGTGAGGCCAATTCGTACTTCACAATCTCTTCTTTTGTATTTATTTATTTCTTGAACTTAATCTATCGCTTACTCACTAGAGACAAGGTTTGATCATCCTAGTACCCTAGTAGAGAAGAGTTGCAACTAGCCTAGAAGGAAAGGGAGTACCCGTCAGCTAGGCAAAGTAGGTGACTAGTCTCGCGTCAGACTAGAAGAAATAAGTAATCTAGGTCAAGACCAGATTGACAACCTAGGGTTTCCATGGGGAAACACCTTGACCTAGGCACTGTCTTCCCCTGTACCATTGAAGAGGTGAGCAACCATTCAAGACAGCAGTCAAACGGATAAACCCTTTAACCAGCAAGGTGTCCCTTGGCTAGGATTATCAAGAGAGGGAGTACCCGCCAGGTAATTTGAAGAGGAGGGAAGACAGGAGTGAACAGGAGTACCTCCACTCTATAGCAGTGCTACAAACGAAGAGATGAATATCCTAGAGTCAATGATCGAGGCATAAGAACACAAGCTCTCATATCGCCCTTACCTGGAATTCCATATCACTAGACTTACCCCAATCTAGACCCCTGTCTTGGCCAAGACTTTGGCCAATACTATTTTAAACTTTTTTCACTTCTTTTTGTTTTGTCTTTAGTTTCAGATTGCAACCAACCAAAACTCAGTGACGAGGAAGTCAACCCAAGAATTACATCTCCTAGAGGTCTCTGTGGACGATCCTCTTACCATCATCTACAAACTCTTGTAGACAGTGATAAGTTGTATTTCTACCCCCAATTCCATAACTATTTCACTCTTATATTTGACGTGTTCGACGCGCGGTCAAATTTTGGCGCCGTTGCCGGGGAGCTCTAACGGTATTTGTAGTTTTTGTTTTATTTTGTTTTTATGACAGTTGATGACCAGGTCCTCAAGTAGAGAACAAGATTTGTTACCTTTCAATCCTAATCTCACCCGGACCGAAGCACAACTTAGGAGGCAAGCTCGACTAAGAGCAGCCCAGGAAGAAAGTGAATCGGAAAACTCCAACTCCGACACAGAATACAGTCTAGACCACGGTCTTGGCCTAGATTCAGACCAAGACATGGCAGAAGAACGACCAGAACCAACGATGAGGGAGCTGAACAAAACAGCTGAGCAGGAAACCTTTTCCTGCATTAATCTGCCTGTTGTGGCTAATGATTGGTCCATAAAGACCAACATGGTAGCCAACCTTCCAAGATTCTACGGTCATTCGAACGAAAACCCATTCAAGCACTTAAGGAATTTACATGTTCAGTGTGACATGATGAAACCAGCCACTGTAAATATGGAAAGAGCCAAGCTAAAAGCTTTTCTATGTTCTCTTGAGGGGGCTGCCCAAAACTGGTTCTACAGCCTACCTCACAACACGGTCAACACTTGGGCCGAGGTGTCAACCCTATTCCTTAACAAGTATTGGAATGCAACAAAAGCAGGAATCGCTAGGAAAGACATGGCCGCAATTCAACAAAGAAGTGGCGAAAGCTTTAGTGAGTATCATCAGAGATTCCGAGATTTGCAAGAAGTCTGCCCCACTCATGGAGTAGCAGACAACACCAAGATACAATATTTCTACGATGGGATGCTCCCAAGTAGCAAGGAAAAAGTGGACTCAGCCGCAAGTGGGGCGTTGCAAGATCTAACAGTCACCAAAGCCAAGATGTTGCTCCAAACATTGGCTGACAATTGCCATAATAACACTATCTCGGATAGAAATTCTTCTCCTTCCTCCCTGAATGCACTTAATGTTGAACAAAAGCTTAATGATTTGACTGATATGGTTAAAACCCTTTCTGTTAATATTTCAGGTTCAATGCCTTCAGGAAGTCAGAACCAAGAACAAATATCGTCAGTCTGTGGAATATGCCAGCAACAAGACCATCAGACCAACAACTGTTATATGGTGCAACATCCAGATGACATAAGTCAAGTTAATGCAGCCTACCCGCAAGGAAGTATGCAAAACTTTCCCCAAGGAAGTAATCAGTATGCATGGAGGGCACATCCAAATTTCAGATGGAGAGATCCAATCCCTCCAAACCAGAATCAGAATCAAGGTGTACCCCAGCAGCAGCAACAACCTCCTTTCAATGTCCAACATTTCGTACCACGCCCTCCAAATCAAAATCTTGGCCAGAATCTAGGCCAAGCGCCAGGCCAAGCTCCTTTAGCCTTACCGCCTGCCCCTCGACCTTTACAGCTTACTGGCCCCTCTGTGGAAGATACGCTTAAGCAAATGATGGAGTTACAGAAAAATCATATGCAATCCACACAGGCCAGCTTGGCAGAGTTACAGAAGCAGATAACTCAAATGGCTAATCAAGGAAAATTACCTCCCACCACGGTAAATAATCCAGCACATAATGTTAGCGCCATAAGTTTGAGGAGTGGAGTTGTGTTGCCAGAAAGGGAAGGAGCGAAAACAGATGAGGAAATAAGGAAAATCCAGATGGCGGACGTAGATGAAGATGAGGAAGAAGATGCTGAAGCAGAAGTAGTCTTGACCAAGACACCGGCCAAGACTACGGATATCGAAGAACCAGCAAAAGCAGATCCTGTTCTGACTAAGCCACAGGCCAAGCCTGACCAGAAGGAATAAATTATAAAAATTCCTCCACCGTTCCCTCCTAGATCTTCGAAAGAAAAGAGACAAGATGAAGCAAGAGACTTCATGGCTGTTTTTGGAAAAATAGCTGTGAATATTCCAATGTTGGATTTAATTGCAAAAGTCCCCTCTTATGCTAAATTCCTTAAAGAACTTTGTACTAATAAAAAGAAAATTGCAGGAATAGAGAGGGTGAATTTATCCAACAATGTCTCAGCAGTACAACAACTCCCAGAGAAGTGCAAGGATCAAGGGACCTTCACAATTCCATGCCAAATAGGGAACAAAATCATTGAGAAAGCCCTTTGCGACTTAGGGGCTGACATCAATGTGATGTCTCTAAGTGAATTCGAGACCTTGAAGATAGGAACCATGAAGGAAACTGACTTGGTGATCCAGCTGGCCGATCGAACAATCATCCGACCTAAAGGTGTAGTGACTGATGTCTTGGTGATGGTAAACGATTTTATCTATCCAGTTGACTTTTATATAGTTGAAATGAATGTTCAATTGCCATCTTGTACCACTGATATTTTATTAGGAAGACCTTTCTTAAGGACATCAAAGGCGAAGATCGATTGCTTCGAAGGAAGCATAATTCTTGAATTTTGTGGAAGAACAATTAAATTCAGCATTACTGATGCTCTAAAGCATCCGAATGATTTGCATTGTGTTAGTTTTTTGGATGTTTTGGAACCGATTACAGAAGAAATTGCTGACATTTATAATAACGATCCCCTTGAGTATGTTTTGAGCAGGGGAATTTCCACTCAAGCACTGAAAGAATTAGAAAACCGCACTGGAGATCAGAAGGAACTCCAAGGAATTATGGACAGTTTGGCCGATCAAGAAGATACAGACCCAGTCTTGGCCTCAAGGTTGGCCAAGACGCCGGGCAAGACTGCCAACAAAAGGAGAAAAATAATTAGTTGTCAATATGTGCAATCAACGATTCCTAAGTTTCTGCCTTCTGTTGTGCAGGCACCACTGCTGGAATTGAAGTCCCTACCAGACCACCTTAAGTACGCCTATCTAGGCCCAGATGACACCCTACCCGTCATTATTTCAGCAAAGCTATCAAGAGAAGAAGAAGACAAATTAGTAGCTGTCTTGAAGAAACATAAGGAAGCTATTGGCTGGACCATGGCAGATATCAAGGGGATTTCATCTAACATTTGTACCCACAAAATACATGTGGAAGAGGATAAGAAACTCATTCGGCAACCTCAGAGGAGATTAAACCCTCCTATGATGGAAGTTGTTAAGAACGAAATAATCAAGTTATTAGATTCATGTGTGATTTATCCTATCTCTGATAGTAATTGGGTGTCTCCTGTGCAGGTAGTCCCTAAGAAGACTGGAATTACAGTGATAGAAGGAGAAGATGGAGCTCAAAGAACAGCTAGAATTCAGAACGGATGGAGGGTATGCATTGACTACCGAAGGCTGAATCAAGTCACTCGGAAGGACCATTTCCCGCTGCCTTTCATCGATCAAATGGTAGAGAGACTTACTGGAAAGTCTCACTATTGTTTCTTGGACGGATACTCGGGGTTCCATCAAATTCCCGTTGCACCCGAAGACCAACAGAAGACAACGTTCACTTGTCCATTTGGAACGTTCGCTTACAGACGCATGCCATTTGGGCTGTGTAATGCGCCAGCCACCTTTCAAAGGTACATGGTAAGCATATTTTCTGAGTATGTAGAGAAGAGCATTGAAGTATTTATGGATGATTTTACCGTATACGGTAATGATTTCGACCAATGCCTACATAACTTAGAAAATATTTTAAAAAGATGTGTTGATACATGTTTAGCCTTGAACTTTGAAAAATGCCATTTTATGGTAGACCAAGGGATTGTCCTTGGACATGTAGTCTCAAAAAAGGGCATTGAGGTTGATCAAGCCAAAATTGACACTATTAAGAACTTGCCTTACCCCTCATGCTTCCGTGAGGTTCGTAGCTTTCTTGGACATGCAGGTTTCTACCGTAGGTTCATAAAGGATTTCTCAAAAGTAGCTGAACCTATGTGCAAGCTACTGCAGAAAGAGGTAGAATTCGACTTCAATGGAGCATGCCAGAAATCGTTCGAGGAGTTGAAGGAACGATTGACAACAGCACCGATCATCCAACCACCAGATTGGAGCTTGCCATTCGAGCTAATGTGCGACGCAAGTGACGCTGCTGTTGGAGCGGTTCTTGGGCAAAAGAAAGGAAAAGATCCGCACGTGATCTATTATGCATCGAAAATGCTAGATGATGCCCAAAGAAATTACACAACTACTGAAAAAGAACTTTTTGCAATAGTTTTTGCCTTGGAAAAATTTAGATCTTATTTATTGGGCACTAAAATTATTGTCTTTTCAGATCATTCGGCATTAAAATACCTCTTGGTCAAGCATGATGCTAAACCTAGACTAATCCGTTGGATTCTTCTTATGCAGGAGCACAACCTGGAAATTAAGGACAAGAGTGGAGGGGAAAATCTCGTGGCAGATCACCTGAGCCGCTGCCTAGCAAAGGGAGACACGAACGAAATCAAAGCAGAATTCCCAGATGAAAAACTGTTTTCTATCGCACTGTCTAGCCCGGGGTCTAGGCCTATACCTCAGCCAAACCCGCGACCATGGTACGCTGAAATAGAGAATTACCTAGCAACAGGTAAGCACTATGGTGATATGACTACCTATGAGAGAGTAAAGGTCAAACATGACAGTAAGTACTATGTTTGGGATGATCCATATTTATGGAAGATAGGCAGTGACCAATTACTTAGGAGGTGCATACCTCAAAGTGAGACAAAGTCTATACTTGAATTCTGTCACTCCCAAGCATGTGGAGGCCATTTTGGAGCAAGGAGAACAACCCTAAAAATCTTAGAGGCTAGTTTTTATTGGCCAACAATTTTTCAGGATAGTTTTCTATTTTGTAAAACTTGTTCTGCTTGTCAAAAAGTGGGAAATATTAGTTCCCGAAATGAAATGCCTATGAATTTTATTCTTTCTTGTGAAATATTTGATATATGGGGCATAGATTTTATGGGACCCTTTCCTACTTCTTTTGGCAACAAATATATTCTCTTAGCTGTGGATTATGTATCAAAATGGATAGAGGCGAAAGCCACTAAAAATGATGATGCTAGAACTGTTATTTCCTTTATTAAATCTAACATCTTGAACAGATTTGGGATTCCTCAAGGGATCATTAGTGATCGAGGAACACACTTCTGCAACAAGATTTTATCTTCTCTTTTCAGGAAATATGGCATCACACATAGGGTATCCACAGCCTATCACCCTCAAACAAACGGCCAAGCAGAAGTGTCGAATAAAGAGGTGAAGTCAGTCTTGGCCAAGACAGTAGGCCTAGACAGACGCGATTGGAGCCAGCGGTTAGATGACGCATTGTGGGCCTGCAGAACGGCTTACAAAGGACCAATCGGGATGACACCATACAAGCTAGTCTATGGGAAGACGTGCCACTTGCCAGTAGGGTTGCAACACAAAGCATATTGGGCTATACGGAAGTGTAACTTAAGCTATGACGAGGCTGGCCAAGAAAGGAAGTTACAACTCTACGAGCTAGAGGAGTTGAGAGACCAAGCCTATGACAATCAGCTGATTGTCAAGGTCAGAATGAAAGCTTACCACGACAAGCGGATTATTGGAAAACCTCTCCGCACAGGGGAGAAAGTTCTTCTTTATAATTCCCGTTTTAAATTATTTCCTGGAAAACTAAAAACTCGATGGGAAGGCCCTTTTGTTATTACTAACATTTACCCACATGGTGCAGTAGATATTAGGAATGAGAAAACAGGTGCCGAGCTCAAGGTGAACGGACAGAGATTGAAACCGTTCTTTGAGAGTTTCCAGGAAGAAAAAGTTTCTGAAAAGGTGGACGAGCCACCAGAAAACAACTGAAGAAAAACTGAGAGTCAAGCCTAGGACTTAAAATAAGGGCGCTGCAAGGGAGGCAACCCTTGTTTCTTTCAATTTTAGGATGTTTTTATTTTTAAAACCACATTTGATTTCGCTGGGTTATTTTCGATGTTGTGCAGGAAATTGAGTGTGGGGAAATTGAAGTAGTCTTGGCCGAGCCTTTGGGCTAGACTGCCTTGCGTATGAAGAGCCCTTTTGTGAGTTAGTGGGACACGTGTCAGCGCCTCCAATTAAAGCCTTTATTTGCTTTTTGAACGGACAAATCCAAAAATCAATTAAAAGGAATTAATTGGCAGCGTGGGAAATTAAACCACCTCTGCATATTCCTTCTCCCACTCTGACACGATCTCCCCACGACCAACAAAAATCCACTCTCTCACCTGAGCTAAAAGCAACAGTCCCTTCTCCTTCTTCTTCCCCAAATCGCACAGTCTTCCAGCACAACCTAAACTCCAAAAAACCCACCATTCTTTCAATCTCCTTTTCCCTCTCGCAACCATGATTGCACCCAGCCGACCGTCACCAGCCAACATTCCAGAAGAGAGCGACGACCTCCGTGGAGCTCAGCCGCCAGTCATTCCGACCAATTCCCTCTCCGCCGCGAGACGTCTACGGGACGCACTGGAGAATGACGACTCCATGTCCTCCGAGGATGAACTGCCTGAGGAATCGGAGGAGAGCGTCAAGGGAGCCGACCGAGCAGTGGTCGTGAGCGATAAGGATTCCGACGAGGTTCCTCTCGCAAAGAGGATGAAGACCTCTGCTCCGGCGACGACTGGAGACAGAGACAGCCGGCGAGAGAGCAGGCTAATGAAGAAGACAGCAGCTGCCGGAGCATCAAACCCAGCTCCGACAACCGCTGCGAAGAAGCCTCCTCCTGCTACTGACGCCGCCGCTACTATTACCACACCACCACCGCCACCTCCGGCGAAGAAGAAATCAACCACTGCGCCGCCCAAGAAATCAGGGCGAATCAAGCAGGTGGCCCACAAAAAGGCACCGACTAAGAAGCCGGCACAAGCCCCAATCGCATCGCCACCACCACCTCCAAACCCTAAGCAAAGCAAGGCCACTGCCGCTCCTTCCTCAGCCAAGAGCAAAGGGAAGTAGAAGGTGGTCGAGGAGGATTCTGATGAGGACGTTGAAGACGATTCAGTCTTGGCCAAGCCTGCGGCCAAGACTGCTAAGGTACGCTCTCTTCCTCCCCTGCACACACTCAAAGGCTGGTTGAGCTTTGATACACCAGACCTTAAAGCTAAATTGCGTGACATGCATTCCTGTGTTGTCCCTGCTTATGCTAGATTAGAATTTGGTTTTCTGAATGAGATGGCATTAGGGGATAAAATTAGGGAATATGTGTATGCGATTGGTTGGGTCCCTTTTATGTCTGTTGAGTGTGATGTTTACACTGAATTGTGCCTTGAATTTCACACAACCTTCTGGTTTGATGAGGATACCTTGTATGCTAGGGGTAGAGACAAACCAGATTTTGCTGCACCTGATGTGATTAATTTTAGATTGTGTGATAAATGGAGTCACTTGTCTGTTGATGCCTTTAATGCTTTGTTAGGATTTGCATTTAGTGATGAGGCTATTTTTGACTATCCCACTGATTGGGATAATAATGTTGCTTTTAGAGAGATCACTGGTGATCCAAATGCTAGGTTTGATAGGAACTCTAAGGCACATGCTATTTTGAACCCTGCGCTTAGGATGCTCCATAGAACCTTGTCTATTAACCTCTCGGGGAAGACAAAGGTTTCTGGGAATTTAGCCAAGTCTGAACTGTTTTTGCTTTGGTGCATTTTGCACAAGAAAAAGGTCAACTTAGGCTTATTTTTGGTTCAAGTGTTGCATGCCCGTGAGTCTAAAACCAAACTAATTTTTGGATCCTTGATTACTTGGCTTGCTATTCAAACTGCTAGCTTAGATCCTGCTGCTTCTGATTTGCATAGATGTTGTTCCCCCAAAATCCTGGATTTTAGATCCTTCGACCAAATGGGACATTTCCATTTGGAAGGAGAGTTTGTTGCTTGTAATACAGGATTTACACCAGTGGCGGACCACATCTTCTCGAAGAAAAATGGAGGACAGTACAAGCTGCGTCTAATAATCATCCCTGGAGAAGAAGCAGAGGGCAATATTGCCCAGGATCTAGGCCAAGACGTTGGCCAAGACACCAACATTCCTGATGCTGCAGCCGATCTAGGCCAAGACGCTGGCCAAGATCCCCCTGCCAATAGCACCAGTGAACCTCCAGCGTGGGCCAAGGAATTTCAAGCTCGCCAGCTGCTCATCCTTGAGCAGCAGAAGATCATCCTCGACCGTCTAGGCCAAGACAAGGGCCACGACCAGAATCAAGCATCCACCAGTGCAGTGGCGCCTCAATGGGCCCAATGTCTTAATGACCGGCAGGACGTCCTCCTTGAGCAGATGAAGCTCACCAGGACAAATGTCCTGCACGTTTACCAGCATCTCCAGGCCCACTACAAGCTCCTCAAAGATCTACATGCCGATCTGAGCTCCGGGAGTGACTCCGAGTCATCAGATGAGGAGGATGCGCCAGCACCATCAGTACAGCCAGCAAAAACACCACATCCGTCGATGCGCCCCCCTACTCCAAGAGATCCAAAACCGAAGGACCCTCCTGCCCCTGATCTAGGCCAAGCTTCAGGCCAAGATCCCCAGACCCCAGAAACCTGAGTTGCTTCTGCCCCCAGGTCGTTTCTTTCCTTACTTTTATTTTATCTGTTGTCTTTTATTTTTGTCTCTCCACACAATGAGGACATTGTGTCTTTTAAGTGTGGGGAGGGTGTTAATATGTCGTATGTTTTTGAGTATGTTTTTGTGAATATTGATTGTGTTTTATGTGGATATTGAGTCAATTTGATGTGTTTTAATTTTTTATTTTTATGACAGTTTGTCCAGTATAGAGTCTGTCGATTGCATGATTTTTATTGGTATTTTTATGCATGTTCGAGTCTGTTTTGTGAGTGTACATCCGAATCCTTGTTTTCTTGCTTAGATTGTTTAGTCTTTCGGTGGGAATACATGTAGACACTTCTTTAGGGGATCCAATGCTTTAGTAACAGGGAAGCGAAAGAGCGTAAATGATCAATGCCTTAGGGGCATATTATCTAATGTTTCCCAAACATTAACCATCCATATGGTCGTAAGGACACCTAGCTAGGACCTTAACTCTTGCTAGGATGATGAGGTTTGCCGCCTGGATTTGAGTGTGTCGTTCTATCTACTGTAGTGTGAGACAAATAAAGGTGTTAGAACGTCATAGGACAGACATAGCAAAGGTGGAAGTCCCCGCTGAAAAGGACAAGCTCTGTCTATGTGCCGTGTCTATAAAAATGCTAAGGACACCTGTTATGTCAAAAGAAAAAGAAAAAGAAAATCGCTAGGACATAAAAGAAAAATAAAAGAAAGAAAAAAATCTGTCAAAGTGATTTAAAAGGCACCAGTCTTTAGGCACTTTTGGATAGACGACGCTTGGTGGGACTCAAATCTTTGGTAAACCTTGTTGCCCTATACCTTATAATCAAATCTAGTAGGGTGTCTTGATACCATGTGGAAGGTGTACGTTTGGGGTATTGATCATTCCTTGTTAGTCTAGCATTGGGTATCATAGGGAAGTGTCTTGGCAGATCCAGTGGAGGGGTAAGCAATCTGAAAATGAGAAAGTCCGGGAGGTTCAGGATGTCTGTTTTGTTTTGTTGTGTTTTTATTTTTTGTTGAGTCTTTGAGTCTGTATGCTTGGGGGAAAGCATAGCTTAAGTGTGGGGAGTTTGATTACATTGCTTTTCATCATGTTTTATTGTCCATTTACTAGTTATTTTGGACAGTAAATCTACTGATTTATCCTTGCATTTCCCACATCTTAGCAGATCTGGTCTGGAAGCAGCATTTGAGGAATCTGAGCAGAAGAGAGCTGGAGCTGATTACCCGAGTCTAGGCCTGGGTCTTGGCCTAGACATGTTCGCATCTGATGCAGCGCGCATACCATAATCGTCTTGGCCAAGACTGCGGCCAAGACTCCTTCGCGATAAGACAGTGGCCTGGAGCGTTTTGGACCGCTTCCCACATCAGGCCTCACAGCTGGCACGTAGCAGCTGTCCCGCAATTTTAGAGGGATCTGAAGCCAATCTCTTGAAGAATCCCGAATGGGATCTCCCTCTTTATTATTATTGCGATTTACTTCCTATTTTAGAACAATTAATTGTAATAATCTTTTAGGAGATTTTCTAGGAGTCTGAGTTGGATTGGGACAGAGGTTCCTAGGGCTATTTTAGCTGAACATTATTGACCTCTGTCCGGCATCATAAAAACTAGGACGCAATCCTTCTTCTCTTTTTCCCTAGTTTGACATTGTTACAATTTGCTCCGGATTTTATTATCTCGGATTTATATTATTTATGCAATTAAACACTTTATCTTTTTATCCATGAGTATGAGTAGTTAAACACCCATTCTTGGTAAGGGTTGATGAGCTGAAGTTCTTATGCAATCGTGAGGCCAATTCGTACTTCACAATCTCTTCTTTTGTATTTATTTATTTCTTGAACTTAATCTATCGCTTACTCACTAGAGACAAGGTTTGATCATCCTAGTACCCTAGTAGAGAAGAGTTGCAACTAGCCTAGAAGGAAAGGGAGTACCCGTCGGCTAGGCAAAGTAGGTGACTAGTCTCGCGTCAGACTAGAAGAAATAAGTAATCTAGGTCAAGACCAGATTGACAACCTAGGGTTTCCATGGGGAAACACCTTGACCTAGGCACTGTCTTCCCCTGTACCATTGAAGAGGTGAGCAACCATTCAAGACAGCAGTCAAACGGATAAACCCTTTAACCAGCAAGGTGTCCCTTGGCTAGGATTATCAAGAGAGGGAGTACCCGCCAGGTAATTTGAAGAGGAGGGAAGACAGGAGTGAACAGGAGTACCTCCACTCTATAGCAGTGCTACAAACGAAGAGATGAATATCCTAGAGTCAATGATCGAGGCATAAGAACACAAGATGAGTACCTCCATGTAGTTTAGGGTGATATGCATGTAGTTTTGTGGTTGTAATGACAATATGACATACTTTGTGTGTATGACTAAGTTCAGACACTTTGGTGAATTAATTAGCACCAGTGTGATAATACGAGTTTGATAGCAGGGAACGCATTTGTCTTAAATTTATTACTAGAAAAGCATGCTTTATGTACTTGAGATTTTGTTTCCCCCAAATGTTATGAGAATGTTGACTATAATCAGTTTCACCTGTGAGAATGGACCTTCCAGCTAGAACACAACTGATAATCTTTTAATTTTGGCCATGGATGATGTGAAATTGAATTCATCAGTTAGCTATGAGTCTATGACCATCTTTTGGCAAAAAAAGGGTTGAAACAATTTCAAGTTACAGATTGCGCAGTAGAAGCTATTGTAAAATCTGATCCATTTTACAGGTACAAAGCTGAAAAACCCCATACAGATTTACTCTTATTGTCCCAAGTGTCGTGTACAAAAAGCGAATTGGGCATAGTTTGCTGATATTAACAGCACTGTGGAAGAATCAACTCTATTACACTCATATTTCTGTCTTTTGTTTATTTTGCGATGATATCAAGAGCTAAAAAAGGAACAAAATAAAACACAAAGAAAGGGACCATCAGCTTGCTTTAATCCTCAAGCTCAATGATCTTCACCACGCATGCATCGCCCACCTTCTGGCAGATAACGACACGATTGTGTGGCTTTATAAAGCCAATTGCCTTCCCATGGTCTAAAGCAGCGTTTAGAACATATTCATTTGTTTCATTTTTAGACTCAGCCTGCAAGATCAGATCAAACATGAAGATAATAATTAAATTTCAGATCGAACATTTTACGTTTTAGGTGATACAGGAGCAGACTCAATCTGCATTGCCAAACCAAAAACAATTATTGCCATAAAATTACCAAGTGCAGCAGATATAATAGCAGAACTAAGATGAAATGACTTCCAACAATGCAAATGCTAGAAGCAGAACACATGAAGCCTTAGCTAGATACGGATGGCCTAATACACCCAAACAACATGTTACTGCAATGCAAAGGCTCACTCCTGCGAACAACAAAAGTTGCAAATAGATGAACATACTTTAACTCCCAATTCAAAAAAATATTATAACAAGCATAACAGTTAAAATAAGTGCAAGCTACTATGCTAATTGGATTATCAAGAAAACCATTCTCAGAATGCCACCTTAGGCTAAACTTTCAAGGGAGACGACTCTCTCACAAGTTTGGAGATACAAACTCCGTCATCCATGTGTTTCTTCTATCAGTTTGCTATGCTAACTATTCTCGTAGAAACAAGGAAAAATATTCTCCTGCATATATTGAAACATACCAAGTCCATGAAAAAGCTATCTATTGATAGCACAACAATTCCAACTTATTTGTATTTACTTTATTAATTGCAATTTGCAGCAATCACGACAACATCTAGACCCCCAAATACCTATTCCTTATTGCTTGCACCAGTTTAAGCTCAGCATATATTGCAACATACAAGACAGTTCAAGCGAAAAATATTCTCCTGCATATATTGAAACATACAAGACATAAGACAATGCAGAATTTATCCACCTATTATCTAATTACAAGACATAAGATGCTACTCCTATATACGAGGCCATAATTGTCTGCTTGACACTGAACACCATTCTGCCCCATCAGCCAGTTAACCTGGCACATAGAAATAACATCACTGTGAACAAGTTATCCTATGCAATACAATGTTAGCTTCAAACAATTCCAAACACTGGTATAACAACACTTACAGGGTTACAAAGGAAGGTGAGCAGCAGCTGTTGAGATAATCTCCGGGTCACATGAAATAGAAGATGGTAACATCCCAACCCTTGCTAAATGATCCTTTTTTAGATGAGGGATCTTATACCTATTTGAACCTAAAATTTTAAGTGTCTCTACCATGCATGACTGGAGTGTTAAAAATATATTGTTAGCCTTTACATCAGAAAACTCAAAAAAAACTTTGTTCACAGCAGCCACCAACTTCCTTACATCCTTAGCACACTCTTTCGCTTGCAATGGTTGTATTGCTCTAAAAAACCCAAGATCAAGTACATTCAAGTCAGGGGAGTTAGGTGGTTGACACATCAGTCGAATATGCAATCCTACATTATGGATGGCTGCCAAGAATTCAATATCATTTTCGTGGATGTGTGTCTTGGCATTGTCCTGCTGTATTATAATGGGTTCCATAATACTATCTTGAGGCCATTTATCTCGTATAGCAGGTAAAATATAATCAATCATGTATTGTCTAATAATGTTTCTATTTACTTTCAGCATATGTTTCAATTTTAATGTTCCAGCAGCCCTATTTGCACTAGACCTAACTGCAGCAACCCCTGTAACTAATGGAAACACACCAATCCTACCATCAAAAGTACAATTTCCATTTTGATCATACCTTGGCCGAGCAACTGCAGCCAAGAACATTATTTTAGGAATGAAGTTAGAGCTTTTGCAGTGCCTTACAGGATCGTCTTCATCCGGAAGAAGGTAGTATGTCTGCTTCTTCTTGGTCATCTGGAACCATTTTTCGTCAATGTGGATGACATTTTCCATTTGAATAAACGATGGGGTGGCAGGAGGTGCTTCAGGATCTAGCATTGACAAGCAATGTTTTATCCTGTCCATACGATTTCGTTCAGTCAATGTTGGCTTCACATGACTACTGTGGCGCCTCAGCTCACCGCTTTTCAACTTTGATCTTAGAAAGGTGTGAGAAACACCCATCGCATCAGCTGCAGACCTAAGAGTTCCTCTCTGCCTAAGTGGTATCTCTCTGAATCTCTGAAGATCGAACTCTATTCTTTTGCGACCACAGTTCATCACCTTTTTTTGGGAAACATTGTGATTTCCAGATTCTTTTCCCCTTTTCCATAGACGCTGAATTACCCTGATATTCGCATGGAACCTATTAGCAACCATTCTAGTTGCATATTTCTTCAGCTTACCATTTAAACTCATCTCAAGCAGCATTTGATATGCTAATACCCTTTCCTCACTACTAAGTTCTCTTCTAATCCAATTTGGACCTATACAAAACATAAAGACAGAAAGAGAGACAGAAATTAACAAACGAAATTAACAGACAACATAGAGAGAAATTAACAGATATTAACATTACAAGATTAGTGCATAGTTCTAACTACGAAAAACATTAAAAAGAAGAAGTTTGGTTTGATTCAGTCTATAAATTGCCTTTGCAACCATTAGAACACACTTCTCATTAAACACAAAAGAGTATCTAAATGCAACCATTAGAACACACTTCTCATAAAACACCAAAGAGTATCTAAATGCAACATTAGAACACACTTCTCATAAAACACAAAAGGGTATATGCAACACCCTGAATTAGAACCTCAGTCATTCTATTGTTTTCCCTAGCGCTAATCAAGGAATTAGATGCATTCAATCAAGTTGCAACCCTCTCCTTTCACTTTCATCCATTGTACAATAATAAACAGAGATTAACGAGTAAACTGAAAACCCATTTTGTGAAATGGGCATCCAAACGAAGGAAATCACTATTTCTATGGAAAACCCAAACTAAAAGATGCAAAAGAAACAGGCAAATCAAGCAGATCATATACAAACAAAATTATGTTAAAAATTAACAGACGAACGAAAGGAAAATACCTTGAACACCAATGTCGGCATCTAGGCCAACATTTTGGTCTGCATCGTGGTCAGACGCAATAGGTCTTTCTCCCATTTCCGTTGGATGTTCTGCCATAATTACGTCATCGTTGTTTATGCCGCAGGATGGGTTGGCAAGCAACGGTGAGTAGCTGTTCACTAAATGACAGGTTCCTTCTGCAGCGTCTTCCATCATTTGAGAGAAATGATTAATGGAAGAACGAGAATTTTTTATTGAAAAAAGGAGATGCTTTGCTTTTTTAAAGGGAAGGGGTGAAGAGCAAGAAAAGCCAATGGTTTGAAATTTTCAGTTCCTACCAAAATGAAGACGAAAATTGGGCGGTTGACGTATTTGAAAGTAATGAAATGTTGGAGGGGCAGAATTGGTTTTGCACAGCCCATTGAAGCCCAACCTTGATCTCTGTGCTGGAGGCTAAAACGTCATGTAAAGATTTACGGAGGGAGTACTATATATATTAAATTTGAATAACACGAAGTGTTGATGGTGTAGTGGTAGAATTGGACGTGGAAGGGGTAGATGAACAAGATTCGTACCCATATCATCAAGCCAAAATGATAACAAATCTTGACAACCCTAAGACTAGGGGGGCCACTTTTTTCAGTTTGAAGAACCCTTTAACCTTGACCAAGAAAATCCCGTCGGCCACCTTTGAGGCAATCCTGTCTGCCATCTTTGAGGCAATCCCGTCGGCCACCCTGCAGCAATCCCGTCTGCCATCTTTGAGGCAATCCCGTCGGTCACCCTGCAGCAATCCCGTCTGCCATCTTTGAGGCAATCCCGTCGGCCACCCTGCAGCAATCCCGTCTGCCATCTTTGAGGCAATCCCGTCGGCCACCCTGCAGCAATCCCGTCGGCCATCCTTGAGCCCTCTCCGTCAGACCACATATTATTTGCCAACAGGCTTCATCCGACAAAGGCTCATAAAGGGGAATATTAACAGCTCACCAATGGCCCACTTAAAGGCATCACCAACACACATTCCAATCCCATTATGGAAGTATACTTAGCTTTAGCAAACATCATCATTACACTCCCACGTGTGGAGCACAGTGATAATGATGAAGGGCCTTGCCTTTCAGCTATAAAGGAGGCCATGAATTACAAGGGGGGATAGACACAGACACAGACAGAGAGACAACCATGGCATGATGCTGGTAAACTCTCAAAACCCAATAAATGAGATTATCCCTTGATTATCAATTTACTGACTTGATCGTCGGAGGTTCGACGCCGGAGACCCCCTCCGGCGCTTTGCAGGCACACAGTCACCAGCCAGGTCATCATGGACGGCGGAATCAACACAGAAAAGTCCTACCCCCAGGTAGAAGATTATCATTTTGGTGCTTTCATTGAGAGCTTTCTGGGTGAATAAGTGAGTTTCCTTGTTCCCAGAAACTCTCCTCAAATTCATATTCTAGCCTAAACACTTGTCCTTTTCCAACAATTACCATTATCATGACATCCAACCAAAACACCACATCCGCTTTCGCATCCCAAGGTCCCTCTCAACAAGGAAATGACTCTCTTCAACCATTTCAAGCGGGAGGGGACCCAAATGTACAAATATCCACCCTTTTTGGAATGATTCAATCCTTACACAATCGACTGGACGCGATGGTAGCAGCACAACCACCAAGAGTTCAGTTGATGAACCCACATCCTTTAATCACCACGCAGGTGATAACTCCAGTTGCTCAAAGAGTAGATGCGATATTCCCAGGAGCTTCCCAACAGAACCACCTCTTGGAAAACGACAATCAATACCTTGCCAACACTCACATGATGAACGGCCATGTTGTGGGAGGTCACGGCCAACCTATGGGAAATACTGCTTTTTTACAACGGCGACTATCGCCGGTGATGAATCTTGGCAGTAGGAAAGAAGACCGTCGGAATCATTCAGATAATCAAAGCAGTCGGGCAACTCGAGCAAGTATTGCCGCAACAACGACCAACCGACGGGCTAATCCAAAAGAATACGAAGAAAGAGCCGACGGTCGCCAGAGTAGAGAAAGGTCTTCTAGAATATACCGACGTCGACACCAACTGCCAGAAACCTTGGAAAGATCAGCAGAATCCGAGGTAGTTTTGCGTCAGCACCGACGGGAACGTGATGATAATCAAGGACATCCGTTGACTTTCAAGATTCGGAAAAATCGAGTTAGCCGACGGATCAGAATACCCTCAGAAGTCTATGAGGGACTGGCGGACCCTCTTGCTCATCTAAAGAAAATAAAAAAGCACGTAAAGTTCCAGACAAAGAAAGATGAAGACTTGTGTCAAATCTTTGAGCTAACTCTTGCGGGAATAGCTCAGACGTGGTTTGAGGAATTACCGGCGGAGTCCATTCATTCTTTTGCCCAACTAGAAGAAAAATTTGTCAACCGATTCAAGACGTGCATCCCTTTAAAGAAATCTGCAGACATGCTCTTGGATGTCCAACGAAGAACAGATGAGTCTCTAAAAGCTTTCATCGACAGATTTAATTTCGAGATTTCTACCACCCCTGATGCTACGGTAGAATTTGCAACGCAAGCTCTGAAAAGAAATTGCCAAAATAGCAAACTCAAGGAGATGCTATGGACTGATCCGCCAGAAACATTGGACCTGCTGCGGATCAAGGTAAACAGTTATGTTAATATGGAAGAGGCAGAAGGCCTAGAACAACAACAGCTCAATTATTTTCCTGGCAAATCCGCAACAAGCTCGCCGACGGCTTCATGGCAAACAGAATGAAGAGCCTACGTTTTTCTGGCCAGATTTATTGGGTTTCACGAGGAAAATCATATCTTTTTCATGAACACTCGGAATTCTGCGTATGATAGCTCGATTTGAAGGAAATTCAACGGGCTACAACTCTCGTGAAAAAATCGAACTGATATTTTGAGGTTAGATAGGCCTTCTGGAGCCTCAAAGTAACGCCACAGGTTTGGCAGATTGTTTCTTGGGACAGGTGCACCCAGTTTCGGGACAAAATTCATATCTTGTTCATATGAATTCAGAATTTTCTTTGTGATAGCTCGATTTAAAGGCCATTCGACGGGCTACAATTCATGTGAAGAAGTCAAAATGAGATATCGATGCTAACCGGGCGATAGTGAGCCTCAAAGTGACGCCACAAAAGGATTCTTATCTGTTTGCAGCAAGTGAGTAAAGTACCAAGTGCAAAGCTCGTTAAAAGCATGTACTTTGCGCCAACAACAACAAGTGTTTGTCAATATTCCATGATTCAGACAACAGACAGTACAACCGACGGTAAATAAGCCAAGGTACAATGATTTTTGTACCAACTTATTAATTAATAATGGCAACATGAAAATTATGATGGTCAATAAGTAACAAGGCCGTCGGTTATTTAAAAAGCATAGTGACCACGTAATGCCTAGAATGAAATAGGCCACTCACGTTTAATTCTACTATTGATAAAATTATGAAACACTAAATGCATAAGTAGTGCTATTGGCCATGTTGGCCACACATGAGCTTGCTTTGCAGGAAGCCCCATGATAGCCGACAGTATGAATAAAAAATGTTGAGCATGCAACAGCGGTCGTCACCACTACGTTTACCGACAAACAGACAGATAGAAGAAAACAAACAGCATGTGGCTGTCAAGAAAGCCAAGCTAACCGACAGCTTTGGTCCATTTTTACAAAATTGCCGACGGCTAAGCAAGCTAGCAATCAGCTTTGGTCCACTTTTACAATTAATGAATTCCGACGGCTTCATACGAAAAATTTTCAAAGCCTACACAAAGCATTGAGTAAGCCGACGGTAGGCAAGGATAGCTGACGGTAAGCAATGGACCTATTAATGGAGTGATGGTAAATGGTACAAGCTTAATTGCCCCAAGTATTTTTTCTGTTCAATTCCGATAGTTTTCTATGAGAAATTAATTGACATGGGCAGGATTTGGCCTTACATTTTATTTTATTTTTTCCGATAGTCATATGGCTATGAGAGCTAACAATGCAGGATATTTAAGCGAGACAAGTTGTTTGTCCGTAAAAAATTGTCTGAACAGAACGGGAAGAAAAAGAGTTTGCTCTCTTCTATTTTTGCAGGATTTGCAAACACAGGTTTTACAAATAAAAATAAATGATACCCGACGGCTATCCAAAAATCAAATGGAAGATTTTAATCCAGAGGTAATTCGCATTATTAGCCATGCTGGCAATTAATGGTCATATAAACGACGGCTTTGCCAAGTAGTGGGCCATGGTAGCCCCAACTTCCAAACCAAATGGAAGCAGACGGAAAAATCATGGTGTAACCTGTAATGCAACCCAGATGAGAAATCAAACAGGGATTGAATATTCTCTCGTGATTGATACATGGACATCTTGTCGTCTGGAATATACGGTAATTATTTTTAATTGAGTTAAATGACATATATGGGCAGAATATTACTATTTTGGCAGCAAAAGTAAATGAATATATTTGTAATCAATATTTTGACGGCATAAATTGCACAAGTGGTTTTATGTGTAATTAGAATTCAGAACAGTGACAGAAATTGCAAAAGTTTAGCCCAAACTGGGATGGACCATGCAAGGTCGCGCATGTCGTTGACAAAAAGGCATATCACTTGAAGGATACCGACGGTAAACCTTGATAATATTTTTGATGATAGAGTGAAATTGTTTCTGACGATATTGATGATATTGTGAAATTATTTCTGATGATATTGATGATATTAATTGATTGATTCTGAAGAGTGGAGGTAGGCACTAACGACGCCGAACCACTATAGAAAAATTTCGTCAAGGGTGGACGTAGGCATCTGAACCACATTAAAAAAATGGAATCGTGGATGTAGGGTTCATCGCTAGGTGGATCCAAACCATGTTAAAAAATGAGAAACTTGATGTAGGGTTCATCGCTAGGTGGATCCGAACCATGTAAAAAATGAGAAACTGGATGTAGGGTTCATCGCTAGGTGGATCCGAACCATGTAAAAAATGAGAAACTGGATGTAGGGTTCATCGCTAGGTGGATCCGAACCATGTAAAAAATGAGACAGTGGAAGTAGGTATGGCACCGAACCACTATAGAAAAATTGTCAACAGTGGAAGTAGGTATGGCACCGAACCACTATAGAAAAATTGTCAACAGTGGAGGTAGGTATGGCACCGAACCACTATAGAAAAATTATCTGTGATTGTGGATGTAGGAAGAAAGTCCGAACCACGTTAAAAGAAATTATCTGTGATTGTGGATGTAGGAAGAAAGTCCGAACCACGTTAAAAGAAATTATCTGTGATTGTGGACGTAGGAAGAAATTCTGAACCACGTTAAAAGAAATTATTTGAGATTGTGGATGTAGGAAGAAAGTCCGAACCACGTTAAAAGAAATTATCTGTGATTGTGGATGTAGGAAGAAAGTCCGAACCACGTTAAAAGAAATTATCTGTGATTGTGGACGTAGGAAGAAATTCTGAACCACGTTAAAAGAAATTATTTGAGATTGTGGATGTAGGAAGAAAGTCCGAACCACGTTAAAAGAAATTATCTGTGATTGTGGATGTAGGAAGAAAGTCCGAACCACGTTAAAAGAAATTATCTGTGATTGTGGACGTAGGAAGAAATTCTGAACCACGTTAAAAGAAATTATTTGAGATTGTGGATGTAGGAAGAAAGTCCGAACCACGTTAAAAGAAATTATCTGTGATTGTGGATGTAGGAAGAAAGTCCGAACCACGTTAAAAGAAATATGAATTATTATGTGATTGTGGAAGTAGGAAGTCACTCCGAACCACGTTAAAAGAAATTATGAGTTATTTGATTATATACCGACGGCATTTGTAAAGTGAAGGGTAATGCCAAGAAAATTTCGAAATGTCAAAAGAAGATGAAAGTTATTGACGAATTCAGGCAAATTATCAAACCGACGACCAACGATAGAAGATGAAAGTTTCAAGAAGAAAACCGATGGGCATCAGTAAAATGCCTAGCCTTTGGTAAACACTCAGGCTCGTTTCCGTTTGGGCTTCTGATAACAAATCTTGACTACCCCAAGACTAGGGGGGCCACATTTTTTGGCCATGTCATAGCTTGAAGTCCATTTAGCCTTGATCATGGCAGTCCCGTCAGCCGCTCTTGCAAGCACCCGTCGGACTCTCTCCCAGGCCAGTCGACGGCCTTCTCATTCGGGCTCTCTCCCAGGCCAGCCGACGGCCTCCTGATGGACCTTCTCCCAGGCCAGCCGACGGCCTCCTGATGGACCTTCCCCCAGGCCAGATAGCACATTCCGACGGCTCCTTCTCCCAGGCCAAATACGACATTCCGACGGCTCCTTCTCCCAGGCCAAATATTACTTACCTACGGGCTCTGGTCAACAAAGGCTTGTGCAAGGAATATTACAGCTGGGCACTGGCCCACTTAAAGGCATCACCAACACACATTCCAATCCCATTATGAAAAGTGTACTCAGCTTTAGTGAACAACATTATTACGCTCCCACGCGTGGAGCACGATGATAATGATGAAGGGCCTCACTCCTCTGCTATAAAAGGAGGCCAAGGCTAAACAAGAAGGGGCAGACCCTGATGGGGGTAAATACCATGCTGGTATGGCATTCTAAACCAATAAATGAGATTATCCTTTGAGTATCGATTTACTGACTTGATCGTCGGAGGCTCGACGCCGGAGCACCCCTCCGGCGCTTTGCAGGCACACCCCCTTGTTTCAACCACCAGCCAGGTCATCATGGACAGCGGAATCAACACAGAAAAGTCCTACCCCCAGGTAGAAGATTATCATTTTGGTGCTTTCGTTGAGAGTTTTTGGATGATTAAGTGAGATATCCTTGATACCAAAAGCTCTCAATGAAAGCACCAAAATGATAATCTTCTACCTGGGGGTAGGACTTTTCTGTGTTGATTCCGCTGTCCATGATGACCTGGCTGGTGGTTGAAACAAGGGGGTGTGCCTGCAAAGCGCCGGAGGGGTGCTCCGGCGTCGAGCCTCCGACGATCAATTCAGTAAATCGATACTCAAAGGATAATCTCATTTATTGGTTTAGAATGCCATACCAGCGTGGTATTTACCCCCATCAGGGTCTGCCCTTTCTTGTGGTTCTTGGCCTCCTTTATAGTAGAGGAGGGAGGCCCTTCATCATTCTCCTCGTGATCCCCTCGTGGGATTTCAATGATGTTGTCTACAAAACTGAGTACACTTTTCATAATGGGATTGGAATGTGTGCACAAAGGACCTTTAGGTGGTCAAATATGCTCTGCTAATATTCCCCTTTAGTTGCCTTTGTCGGAAGAAGCCGTTGGCAAGTAATATGTGGCCTGGGAGAAGGTCCGTCAAGAAGCCATCGGCTGGCCTGGGAGAGAGCCCGAATGAGAAGGCCGTCGGCTGGCCTGGGAGAGAGCCCGCATGAGAAGGCCGTCGGCTGGCCTGGGAGAGAGCCCGAATGAGAAGGCCGTCGGCTGGCCTGGGAGAGAGTCCGACGGGTGCTTGCAAGAGCGGCTGACGGGACTGCCATGATCAAGGCTAAATGGACTTCAAGCTATGACATGGCCAAAAAATGTGGCCCCCCTAGTCTTGGGGTAGTCAAGATTTGTTATCACAAATCATTTTCCCAAATTTTTTTAAGTGATAACTGATAAGTATATTTCATGAGTATAAAATACCAGCTGTACGTTCGGAATGAATAGAGGGGTGTGCCAATTCAGAAAACCGATGTTTGGATAGTTTCCTTTTGTGTCATTTTCCCAAATTATTTTGTTCATGATATTAGTCACGCCCTTTTAACCAAATGTCTCCAATACTAATGTTGGGAGCCGTGTAGTCCCGGATTTCGAAGCTAATATGATATGGTCAATGGATGGCTAGGAGCTGTAGGTACTGGTGTTGGAGAGACCGAAATACCATACCATTCAAAATAGTATAAATACAATTTAACATCATGAACAAAATAATTTATAGATAATAAAAAATGGATCGTTTCATAGGAAAAAAGTAAATCTAAATTTAATCGACAACCAGATATAATAAACCTGTATCTAGATATAATAAACTTGTAATAATGAAAATAATCCTGTAAAAAATCAACTTCTCTCTAAAATCCCCTCTCTAAAATCCTCTCATCTCTTTCTCCAATTTAGGGTTCTACACTTTTTTCTTTGTGTTTCCTTTCTGATAAGTTGTAGCTCCTTCTCCCTTTTCTATTTGGTTTCTTTTCTCTTTGGTTCTTCTCATCGGATCTGTTCGAGTTGGAGATTGGTGCTGGGTTCTGTGAAAGAGGCAGTGTGGTGACGACGGTGGGAGACCGACCGAGGGTGTGGTGGTGGGAGATCGGCGCCAGTTGTGGTAGCGTTCCGTTTTTATGTCAGGCCGAGAGGGTTGGGTTCGGTGGCTGTGGTGATGTGTCATTGGCCTGGTCGGATTTGGGCCTGTGTTGCAGCGGTGGCCCGCGAGTGGATTTTTTTGGGGTTGGTTGTTGGTTTCTGAGTTGCAACGGCGACTGGCGAGAGGTTGTGATGATCGAGGAGATGGTGCGACGAAGGAGATGGTGGTTGGTGCCGAGATGGATGTGTGGTGATGGTTGCCGATTGGTTGGTTTGTGGTGTTGATCGTGACTAGAGGAGTTTGCACGGATCGGGAGGCAGTGTAGTGACCGACTGAGGGTGTGGTTGTGTCGGTAGCGTGGGTGTGGTGGCGCCAGCAGTGGCGATGTTTATTGATGGTCGGCCGAGCCGGTTGGGTCCGGCTGTGGTGTGGACGACGGCGACGAGTTGGTTTTGGTGTTTCCGGTGGGTGAGGCGGCCGGGTTATGGAGCGATGTCGGCGGCAGTGAATGGCCGAGGACGGTGGTGGCAGCAGTGGAGCTTGGGGAGGCGGTGATGAAGAAGAAGACCAAAGTTTTTTGTGTTTTTTAAGGTTTAGGTTTGGCCTGCTGAAGAGTAGCTTGGGCTTGGGCTTGGGCCTAGTGAGAGGATTGTTTGGGCCTTGAGCGATGTCTGTCCTGTAGTGCTAGCCTATTTTCGCCCGTGTCTTTTATTTTGGTTCGTGTTCTCTATGGTCATTTTTCATGACCCTATTAATATATATCTCTGCCTATTAAAAAAAAAAACCTGTAATAAAATGAGGAATGTAAGGTCAAAAAATTGAAAATCGACTAGACCTAGAACTAAAATAACAAAGTGTAGAAAGTAAAAGAGTATTGAAGGAAGGTTGAAAAAACTATCAACATTTGATAAGATTTCAAGAATTAATCAATTTTCATATTCATAGAAAAATTATACAATTATAGAATTCAAATCTGCTTAAGATTTCTACTCTTCCTATATCAAATTAGTTGAAGGTTTTTTTTTTATAAGGAATCATAATCCTTCTAGTAGTCCTAAAGTCCGCTTATAGAATTTAACTACAGTGATTGATTAAGACAAAGGTTTTTAGACATGATTTGAGACGCGCAACTCTTTAACTAAAATCCACTCATTTTAAAACCTAGGTGAACCTAAGTTCTTTGTCCACTATATTTGATTCAAACGTGATTATAGACGCACTACTCAAGTTGATAACATTTGATCAAGATTAATATAGATTAGCCTAATCGCAAACTAAACTAGAACAAATTTAATTGTTCATTCCAAAGATCAACGAAATATAAACATAGAAGTTATAAAGTGTGATTAGATCTCATAAAAGAAGAACATCGAAACCTTTATTATCTTTACTTAGAATGAAAAGTTTAGCTACTCATGAAAAACACAATTAAGTTCAAATAAATAAGTAACATTAAAATAATATCGAATTTTTTTTCTCGTTACTCAACGAGTCTTCAATCTAAAGACTAAAATTGTTCTCTGACGTGAGTGAGAGGGAGAGAGAGATCTGTGATGGAGGAGAAGAGTCCTTTTTAATCCCCCCACCTTCGCTTCTTCGGGGAGAGATCTAGGATTAAGTTTGGAACCTCCTTATCTGTGTTTTTATGTTTTATTCCAACAATTTTGTAACCTCTGTGTGTGGGCTTCAGTCCAACTGTGAAATCAACTTTATTTTGGAAAAAAAATGCTAAAATTGAAATACTTTATAAAAAGTAATTAAAAGAAAATTGAGGTGATAATTTCCACTTATACTATTTATAAAATTTTCATTTTCTAACACTTCTAATTCAATGAAAAATATTACTCCCTTTGTCCTTTAATAACAGATGGTTTAGAATAGTAGAAAATTTAAAACAATAATTTTTTATTTTATTTTATTCCACATTATTTCATTTTTACTCTTAATTTTCACTCAAATTATCACACCATCATCAAATTGGGTTGATACATTTTTTTTTTGTCATTTGCACAAAATATATATCTCGGAAAAAATAAAATGACAAATATTATAAACAGTAAGAATCCGTATAAAAGCGACAGTTATTAAAAAACAAAGGGAGTATTTTTTGTCAAACATAAAAGATCTCTTTCGTACATCAAACTCACCTTAATAAATGCGGGTCACCGACATGTTGATGTCTTAAAAAATTAACAATGTTTTACTAGTGTTATTGGCCACAATATATTTTGACTAAAAAAAGCATGATAAAATTTGGGTGTTATTATGTTGTTATTTATACATTTTTTATATTTTGTAAAAAATAAAATTAACACTAATTAAATGATTAGTTTAGTAAATTTTTTATATATTTATATATGTAAATTACCGCGTAAAACTATAAGAGGAGGGAAGTATAGAATATTAAATTGATCGTGATCTCATGTTTTAATCGCACTGAGTGGTTTTTTTGTGTGTATATTATGACTTGAGATTAGTCAAATTCAGCATAGAAGAAGACACGCCCGTGGTAGGTGGTACAGAACATGTTGTCACTTGTCACAATACTACACCAAACATTAAAGAAGAGTAAAAGCAGAAGATAAAATTAAGGGGAAAAAAGAGGTTTTGCGAACAATGAAAAATATTTTTTCTTGGAAAATATAACTTTTACCCTAAAAGGGGGAAAAAAGAGAGGAAAAGGTCTTTATTCTACACAACAATTACGGACGAGAACCGGTCACCAGCAAATCCGAAAATAAAATATGTAAAGCAGAAAAGAATAGGAAAAGAACACTCATTATTAAATATTGGCTGAAAGTTATTATAATTTAAATTTAAAAATAAAAGGTCGAGGTCTGTCTTAAGCGGAGTGCCGTTGGTTGAAGCACATGCCCGATAAGGTTTTCACGGTGGTTTTATTTAGTGTTGTACTTTGTACTATTAATCATCATAGTTAAATTTTCTCTGGTTTGTCCGTATTTTTTTACCTGCAAAAAATTTTCCATGTTAAAAATAAAGTATTTTTTTCTCTTTCTTACTTCTTTACTTTTGCTTTCCTTATTGTGAGTATCTTGATTCAGAGGTGAATAAGGTCAATTATCCACAATGTTTATGCGGTATTCTAGATCTAGTGATGTTTTAGGTCATAATTAAAACTAATGTGTCGAGCATAGTTACTTTCTTAACTTACTAATTGAATGCATTTTATAGTTATTTTCACTATCTATTTTCAAGTAATTTAAGATAGTGATACTATCGATTAAAGTCGATTTTTTCTATATTTTGTAGAAAATAGCCTTTGAGAAATTAAAGATGAAAAGGAAAAAAAAGAATAAAAAGTGGACAAAAATGCACTCAAAGCCTTTCTTGGCCAGTGTCTTAGCCTAGAAGAACCTTTTTGGCTACATCAAGATAGAGAGTCTCACTAGTACGTGTTTTGGATTAGCTGGATTGACTCTTGGGTGGGTGGGTTGAATAAAGTCTCAATTTTCTTTCGACCTCATATGTTATAAGATTTTATCAAAGAAAGATTAAGATACAATTTCGAAATTAATTTAGGATTTATTTTAATTTCCTTCTTAGAGATAATGACAAGGAGAAAACAATATAAATCTCCCTAGGGTTTTGCAGAGAGGGGATCTCTCTCCTTCCCTTTCATTTTTAGTTCTCCTTCTCTTTCGTATTTGGTTTTGAACTCGGTTTTCTCTCATAGTCTTCTTCCAAGAAACGAGAGATTTATTTTATGCAATTGAATTTTTTATTTTCTTTTATTATGAGCATGTTTAGGTAAACTCATCTTTCCTAGTAGAAGCGTTAAAGCATGATTCTGAGTATGCATGAGATCTAATCGTTCTTAATTAGTTTTTACATCTGTTTTTAATTGATCTCTATTTTAACTTTATTGTACTTCTTTTTAATTTTAGGTTTGACCAATCTAGGGTTAATCCGATTTTAGCAACAGTCATTCCTCTTGGCTATGACAACCCGTTCTTGGGCTACTTACGGGCCAAGAGGATCGAAATAGACATCTAACCTTGTTAAGCTAATGAGAAAGATTAATTTGATTTAAACCCGATTGACGACCGAGGATCCTATATCAAGAATTGTCTTCCCTTAATTAACAATCAATCAATTTAGTAAATCATTTAACCAACAAGGTGCTAGTTGATTATGAATTATCTCTAAGCGTACCTGAGTTTGTTTTGATACAGGAATGAAGTAGGGACTCTAAAAGTGCATGAGTCCTGTAGCAACTCTACGGATTAAAAATAAATATCAGTGCATTAATGATTGAATACTCATGAATTATGACTTATTTAGTTTCTACTAAGAACTTTTCCATCTTTGTTACTTCACCAATCTAACTTTGTGATTACCTCGTTTTGTATTTGCTCATTGTTTTTGATTCATTAGTTTTATAAAACCCTCAATTTCACCTGTGTTTTCATGAGTCTTATTACGAACAATTTCGGTCAGATTTTGGTCTGTTTTTTAAATGTGGATGAGTGGAATTGGTGGAGGGAGGTCGCATGGTTTTGACATTTTTGGTAGGGAAGGCAATTTGCACCCGCGGGTATGGATATCCGCCGGATACCCGCAATTGCGGGTGGGTATTACCCGCAGTTTGCGGGTATTTTGCGGGTATGGATTTACCCGCACCCGCAAAGTGCGGGTATGGGTGCGGGTATGGATAGTGCCTTACCCGCACCGCAACCCGCACTAAATACCCGCAGTGCGGGTATTAAATACCCGCAATTTATAACTTTCACCAGATATTTTCACTATCCCAGACTAGGTGAGCAAGATCAAACAACAAAAGCTACCACATCCAGTATGCTTTTGAAGAACAACATAAGATATACATAGATATCATAATTCATAAACAGTCCAGACATCAAAAGGCTTGAGCTCTTGCAACAACAGATCAATGTTTCAACTGGAATTGACAGCTAGGTCAAAAAACAAATAAATTACATATTTATAACTTAAAAACACCACAAAACTTTAAAATAAAAGTCATTGATGAACAATCCATTAAAGAAACCCTCCACAAAATAATGGACATGATCATTGAGGAGGAGGTCTGCCATATTGGTCTGCCAAAACCCTCCACAAAAATGAAACTTGAATCCATTAAAGAACAACATCAAGCAAGAAAAAATGCATAGCTAACAAGAATTTTCAAAGCTAAAGGACATGATCATTGAGGAGGAGGTGGAAAGCGAGACATCAAGGCACCTAATATTTCTCGTTGATAATTTTCAAATCTATCCCACCGCGCATTGAGATTTGACTCAATTTGATCAATTCGAGAGATAACAGAAAGTTGATGCTGTTTGACCGAAGATTCAAGCTCATCTATCCGAGCACACAATTTTGCATAGTCTTCATAATCTTCATCCTCATCGTCATTGCCATCTTCATCCATATCCGCATTCTGATCTTGATTGTCACTACGGAGTTCATTATCTACTCCACAATCCCTTACTACTTCATAATTTTGTTTCCCCCGTTTTTTTTCCGAATAAGCAAGCATTCCTTCTTCATTTAACTTCAATTGAAGACGAGATATCACATGAGACGAGTTATATTTGAAACAAGCATTGGAAAACTCACTACAATGAGGGATGGTTATACCATTTGCTTCCAAAATAAGCATAATCAGGTGCGGGTAGGGAAGATGGACATTTTGACCGGGTTTTGTGACTTTGTTTTTAGCCATGTGGTTTATAATTAGAAAACCTAAGTTCAAAAGGTTCTTCTCCAATAAATGAAAAATAATCCATACTTCAATTCCTTGCACTTCACTAAGACAGTTAATCCTAGGGAGAATGATCCTAGAACTGAGATGAAACAGTAGTAGACAAAGAGGATCCAAAAAACGGAGAGGAACGGGGGTATTGGGATAGGAACCGGGAGCTACTCTTTCCCATTGTTTGCGGAAACCAAAATTAGGAGCACTAATAGCTCCACGTCCTTTAAAATAACACAAACCAGCATTTGGTACACCTAAAATTCTGCATATCATCTCAACATCAACCATAACAGGTTTTCCAAAAATCTTAGAAGTTATACTACAACTCGCTGGATCTTCTTTCATGCTTGATTCCAAATTCGCATAGAAAGTTCTGACAAGCACAGGACTAAAATCTCGACAAATTCCTACAGCCTTAGTCCATCCTTGGAAATCCAATAATCCATGTAGAGCACATTTAATCATATTTTCCATATCAAACACACGTGGTATGATAATCTGAGCAGTAGCAAAATAATTCTTATAGTATAAGAATGTACGCTTACTTGTGAAAAAGATTGGATCATAGGTGGGAGGTGGAACATAGAATCGGGAATTTGTGGCAGCTAGGACAACGAATTCATCTTCTTCAGCTGCGGGAGGAAGAGGATTTGAAGACGACGACCCGAGTAGCAGACGTGGACTTTCGCGTTGAGCCTTTTTCTTCATGTCTCCACCTCGAGTACGTTTGGAAGAGGAGTCTCCTACCATATTTAGTGAAAATCTAGGAGATTTGAGGGTAAAAATACGGAAGAGTAAGTTAGGGTTCCGGAATTGGGGATTTCGGATTGGGTGGATATGTAGTGGTTAAGAAAACAAATTGATTGATGGGTTTTGGTTATGGATGTGTAAGGAGTGATTTCCTAAATTTTGGGATGATTTGGAGGTGATTTGGAGGTGATTTTTGATGGATTGGGTGATTTGGAGTTTGAGGATAGAGGGACTAAGAGAGAGAAGACGCGGGCAAGCAATGTTGATTTTTGATGGAGATTGCAGCCCTTTTATTTTATACCCGCTAGGCGTCACGACGCCTCGCCAGGCGTCATGAAGCCTCTAGGTGACGCCTAGCTCTGATGTCCGGATGGAAAACATCGCAGGCTTCAAATGGCGTTCCATGTGGCGTCATGACGCCTTGATCATGATGAGAAAATTAATTTATTTCATATTTTCATTACATTTCGATTTTTTATACGATTTTTGGATCCTCTATGTCCATTTAAAATTATATGAATAAAATATTAAAAATGCCCTCATTTTCTCACTACATTCCAATTTTTTACACGATTTTTGGATCCTAACATTATATGAATATCATTTTAAATTATATATAATCATTTTAATATTATATCTATTTTGTATATCCAATTTCTTACATTTTTGAATATCTTACATTTAAATATCTTACATTTTTGAATATCTTACATTTTACTATTTTTGAATATCTTACATTTGAATATCTTACATTTTTGAATATTTTACATTTAACTATTTTCGAATATCTTACATTTGAATATCTTACATTTTTTAATATTTTACATCTAATCATTTTAATATTATATATATTTTGTATCATAAAATATAAAGGATTATCATACTAAAATATTAAAAATGCCCTCATTTTCTCACTACATTCCATTTTTTTACAAGATTTTTTAATATCTTACATTTGAATATCTTACATTTAACTATTTTTGAATATCTTACATTTGAATATCTTACATTTAACTATTTTTGAATATCTTACATTTGAATATCTTACATTTGAATATCTTACATTTTTTAATATCTTACATTTGAATATCTTACATTTAACTATTTTTGAATATCTTACATTTGAATATCTTACATTTTTGAATATTTTACATTTAACTATTTTTGAATATCTTACATTTTTTAATATCTTACATTTGAATATCTTACATTTTTTAATATCTTACATTTAACTATTTTTGAATATCTTACATTTGAATATCTTATACATTTGAATATCTTACATTTGAATATCTTATACTTATACTTCTAATACTTCTAATACATTTTTGAATATCTTACATTTGAATATCTTACATTTTTGAATATCTTACATTTAAATATCTTACATTTTTGAATATCTTACATTTGAATATCTAATACTTATACTTCTAATACTTCTATTGTACTCTTACATTTGAATATTTAATACTTCTATTTTTGTAAATATATACTAATTTTAATCTTTATATGTCTTGTATCATAAAATGTAAAGATTTATCATACCAATTAGGCTCGTAAGTCGTAAATCGTAAGTCATATTTGTCTAAAATTATCAAAACGGTGTGTTTAACACCAAAACGGCGTCGTTTTGATGTTAAACACGTCATTTTGCCAATCACCTATCTACAAATATTAACACTTAAGTTAACAGCCTAAGTAAACATCTAACCCTAAAAATAAGCATAGCAATTACAATTAGCAGCAGCTGCGCTGCGCAGCAGCAGAGGGCAACCGTCCTCCTCCTCTCTACTCTCTAGTCTCCTCAAATCGACGTTCGTCCACCTTGTCTTCGTCTCTCTAGCTCTCTCAAATGACCAATCATTCCCCTCCTCATCTTGCTCTTGCATTGGGTTCAACAGGTTTGATTCTCAAATGACCAATCTAATTATTTATGTGTTGATAATGTGATTTAAATTTTATGGGTAAACTGTGTTTGAGCTAGGAAGAACCGTAGGAGCTAGGAAAAAGAAAGGCTTTTGCCTTACCATATATATCCAGGCGTCATGACGCCGTGAATGGGATGGTCCCAGGCGACATGACGCCTGGGTTGATACTTTGCTTAGCCATCTGGATTATTTTCCTGTTATTTCATTCAGTATTATCTTGTTTGTAGATATTAATATAATGGAAAATCAAGAACACCCGTATGAAGCAATCCAATTGGGTAACTTGGGTTCACATAGTGCTACACAAGTGGGAAGTTCCAATCCAATTGATAATGCTCAATCATCCACACAACACTCAACACCCACTGAAGAAAACTCCAGTTTTGAACCAGTAAAAAAGAAACAAAAGAGTATTGTTTGGGAACATTTTACAGAGGCTATGGTTGGTGATAAGTCGAAAGCAAAGTGTAAGTATTGCAATAAGCTATTGACTTCTGGGCGTGGTTCTGGCACATCTCACTTGCATAATCATGTGAAAAGTTGTCCAAGGCGACAAATGGTCACCTTTCAACAGAAGTATTTGACTGGCACTGTTAGTAAAAGTGGGAAGGAGGAGTTGACTTCAACTACATTTGATCCTAAAATTGCAAGAAAAGAGCTTGCGTGTTTGGTTGCGATGCATGAACATCCTCTTACTTTGGTGGAGCAAATCAATTTCAAGAGGTTTGTTTGTTCGCTTCAACCACTTTTTAAGGTTCCTTGCCGGAATACTTTGAAAAGTGATATAATAGGGATGTATGAGAAAGAGAAATGTAATTTAATGGAGCTCATTGAGAAAAATGAAGGCCGAATAGCCATCACCTCTGATATGTGGACCTCTAATCAAAAGAAAGGTTATATGGCAATCACAACACATTTCATTGATCGCAATTGGAAATTGCAAAGCAGACTTTTGAGGTGATTTCATAACTTATATAAAATATGTAGTTTATGTTTGAATTCAATATTGTCATTTGAAACTTACTAAGTTTTATGTCAACTATAGGTTTTTATATGTGCCATGTCCGCACACCAAAGAAGTACTTTTTGAAGCTTTATTGAAGACTCTTGTTGAATGGAAAATAGATGTAAAGTTGTCTACGATTACTCTAGATAATTGCTCTACTAATGATGCTATGATGGTTTTGGTGTCGGATGAGTTAAAATCTCGGTCTCTCATTGCTAATGGATCTTACCTTCACATGCGGTGTTGTGCTCACATTCTGAATTTGGTTGTACAAGATGGACTTGCAGTTATCAAGGATGGTATTAGTGCAATCCGTGAGAGTGTTTCGTACTGGACGGCTACTCCAAAAAGATTACAGAAGTTTGAAGGTACGTTTGTTGGTCCTAACAAACCTACTAGAAGTCTATCTCTTGATTGTCCAACTAGGTGGAACTCCACCTTTTTAATGTTAGAAACAGCACTATTATATAAGGATGTTTTCACTAGGATTAGAGTTACAAACACTGAGTGCAGAATATGTCCTGTTGTCACTGAATTACAATGGAAATTTGCTGCTGATATTTGTGCTAAACTGAAGGTTTTTTATGAAGTTACAGAATTGTTTAGTGGCACACTTTATCCTACATCAAATGTGTATTTTTCTAAGATTTGTGACTTGAAATTGAGATTGAGAGATTGGTTAACCTCTCAGACACCCATTATAGCAGCAATGGCTACTGAAATGATGACCAAGTTTGTCAAATATTGGGATAATGTTAATGTTCTTATGGCTATTGCTGCAATACTTGATCCACAATATAAGATGAAGTTGATTCAGTTCTACTACTGTAAAATTTATGGTGTTAATTATGTTGCGGAGATTGAAAAAATTAAGAGAGTTTGTTATAATATGGTGAGAGAGTATGTGAGAGGGGAGCGGATGCACGTGCAACATTGGATCCATCGTTAGCTTTACTCGCAATGAACGCTTCTCAAGCTAGTATGACTGAATATGATATGTTTGTGATGGAGTCCCAAACTGATCAGACTCCACAAGCAATAAGTGAGTTGGATCTTTATTTAGAGGAGCATGTCTTGCCAAGAACAGAAAATTTTGACATTCTTGTATGGTGGAAGGTGCAAGGAGTTAAGTACCCGACTTTAAAGGCAATTGCTCGTGATATTCTAGCTATTCCAGTGTCTACTGTTGCATCTGAGTCTGCATTTAGCACAAGTGGTAGAGTGATCAGCCCACATCGTAACAAACTTCATCCAACAACCATTGAAGCTTTAATGTGTACTCGTAGTTGGTTGTGGGCAGCTGAACATACAGGTACAATAATAAATATAATTTTATTTATTCAGTTTTGAACTTATACATAAGCATGAACATCCTCTTATTTATTTATGTGTTTACATTCGTAGGTTGTGGTGCCGTATCTACCGAATCTCTAGATTATCAAGATACTGATACTGAAGACAATGAGTGATGAAGTTATTGGTGATGTAATGGATTGGGTATTGGTATTTGGTAATGATGAACATATTCAAAAGAAAAGTCTTGAGGGTAAGTTCACCATTAATTTATGGTTTACCATTCACTTCCCTTTATTTGATAGTTTTTTAACGCCAAAATTAATTATACTCTTTATGTGAAACAACTACTTTTCCTCTGTAATGGATTATGCATTCGGCAAACTTTTATTGATTTATTCATTCGGCACGTAGAAGAATTTGTGTTAAAAAATTTGCGGGTATTCGCGGGTAATCCGCGGGTAATTCGCGGGTACAATTTCTCTCCTTTTTTTGCGGGTGCGGGTATGGATAGTGCCTTACCCGCTCCATTGCCTTCCCTAATTTTTGGGTAGAAGTGTCAATCCTGCCAGCAAAGAATGTTGCTACATTTGGGAGCTGATGACCATGGCTCTTAACCAAATGGTCCTAGAGGTGTACTATATATATCTTTTCTCTCGTACAAACCTTAAAAAGAAAGAGAGCAAATTATTGGTTAATCACACCACTTTTTATGGGTTAATTATCACAAGAAAATGGATCAACCTACTGAATTAATCAATTTCTAGAAAAGGGTAGTAAATAAGCAATTATTAAGTAAAGAGGAAATGTTCCTTTTTCTTGTTATTTTGTCTTTTCCTCGTCCATGACCAGAGTGCCCTATGAAAGGTTAACCACCAATCATACACTAATTAGTATTTTAATTAATTTTCAAATTGTTTTAGTTGACTATTGACTAATTGGCCTTGTTGGTCAGTAGTGCATTTGCATTAAACACTACCGTCATCATTTTATAACATAAGATTCTGATATTGAATTTCATCAATATGTATATAATGTGAATTGACAGAGGATAGTGAAATTATTTTTATATAAGTGGAATCTATACATAATATTGTGATGAAACCAAAACCCACGTAAGCTGATGACGTTACTTGAATTATTGATGTTTTTGTAACCAAACTCATTTAATCGTGGTTATGTTGACATGGTGAAAAACTAAATAGTAGTATACATAATAGTCTTTAACTAATTAATGAAATAGTTATACGATCATCTTAGAACTTTAAAATATAAATTCAAATTTTAATTTGATCTAAATATTAAAATTTTGACTTTCCTAAAATTCTAATTATATTAAATAAGTACACATACTAAATATAGTAATATTTTTTATTAGTAAAAGTATAACTTGTTAAGATATAACCAATTTTTTTTACTATTTTTTGGAAATTTAAATTTTCTTACTAATTAATTAATTATTAATACAAATACAAATAAATGAAATTGTACGGCAAGGGTTAATTTAAATCAAATATGGTTTACATGCAAAATATAATTATGTCCATATGTGTGGTATGGTTCCCGAAATCTCTCGTTAATTTTGTACAATAAAAAAATTACATAGTATTTTTATTATATTTTAGAGCGCGCTTATATGAATCATCTAACGCAATAAAACCATACGCTTGAATCTCATTGAAACTAACACGTGGTTGGTTCACGTGAAATCGATTTTGTCCTCTCACAAAATCACGTGTCTTGTCCATTTGAGTGATCGTTATTACTTATTAGTATTACAAACTAAATTGAGCCACACGAACCAATGGTCTCCATGTATCGACAGCGGCATAACAAAATAAATATCTATTTAACAAAAGAAGAAAGAAACGAAACTCAGTTTTCAAGAACATGTTTCTTTGGATTTTATTTTCTTAAGGTCGGATCAAAGTCCTTTTTTATACACTTCTTGTGTTGCTTTCCTAATACAGTTTCAGCTGATCAAATAGTATTCTTTTCACATTAGTGTGAAAGGATTCTCAGCTAATTAAGACAAGTCGAAACCATGTTATTTGTTTTTTAACATATGGTAGGTACTAAGGTTATAAAATTCAGCCGGTCATAAACTTAGTTAAGGGAAAGGTCAAAAGTTAGAGGTTTAATCGGGATCAAACCAGATTAACTCATAATTTTAATAAATTAATAAATAAAATTTAATATTTGCGTAAAGTGTAAGAAATTTTAAAGAGAAAAGAAAAAATTATCTTATATTTAATTTTTACGTTCTAATTTAGTATCACAAACATGGCATTGGTGTAGTAATTAAAATTTTGTTGGCCAACATGTTAAACATGATTTTAAATCTCATGTTTAATATTTTCGCACAATTTATTTCTTGAGCAACCCGGTTGGTTGACTAATTCGATCGGTCAGATCAACCGATTTTTTCACTGAAATCCTAAAAATATAGGATTTAGAGGCTTTTTAAACTCAACCTGGTGACCAATTGTTAGATTTTTCGATCGAACCGGCTGACTGGGGTAAAATTTGACTCTTTATTTCGACAAAAGTATAAAATTATTTGAAATTATTTTGTATACTCCGTGGAATTGACAATTGGCACTAGGGGTAGAGTAACATTCTAAGAGTAACTTTAGCATGGGGTAATATCATTACACACAAAATATTAATATATATATATATATAATAGTCTTTAATTAATTAATAAAATATTTAGTAATTATACATGTATATTAATATTTTTTTATATCAAAATGAAATAAATAACATAATAACTATACACGGTTTTTGGGAATAAAATACTCTTACGACGTTAAAGTTTTAAAATAAAATTTCAAATTTTAATTTGATTTAAATGTCGAAACTTCGACTTTTCTAAAATTTTAATTGTACCAAATAAGTATATATACTAAATATACTAATATTTTTAATTAGTAAAGTATAATATATACTAATATTTTCTTACTATTTTTGTAGATATAAATTTTGAATCTCTTAACTTTCATTGCTAATTAATTAATTAGTAATAAAAATATAAATAAATATAAAAATAATTAATAAGTGTATATATATATATATTACAAATATTTGGTGGTTGGGCGGGTTTGGACCCACCTTAGCTTACTCTAGGTTGGAAAAAACTTGGGTAGCGCCTATAAATAGGGGGGTGTGAAGTAACTCCCTTAAACACGAAAAACAGAGAGACAGAGCAGAGAAACATCTTAGGTTGCTAGCAAATTAGTACAAGTAGCAATTAAAAGATGGAAGTTGTTCAAGTGCTTCACATGAATGGCGGTATGGGAGACAGCAGCTATGCACAGAACTCATTGGTTCAGGTTAAAACATGGTCCATTTCTTTAAAGAATTGAAATTATAATTACAAATTTTAAATTTCAAGTTCGAGTCTCTGCTCGCAACTATCATCTTTTTAAAACAATTGACATTCCAATGCATATATGCAGCAAAAGGTGATATCTTTGACAAAGCCCATCTTAGAGGAGGCCGTAACAAGTCTGTACAGCAGCTCTTTTCCCACAAGTTTAGCCATCGCAGACTTGGGTTGCTCTTCAGGGCCAAATACTCTGTTCGTGGTGTCAGAACTGGTCAAGACTGTCGATATAATTCGCAGAAAGTTCGGGCACGAATCGCCAGAGTATCAAGTTCTGTTGAATGACCTTCCAGGAAATGACTTCAATTCCATTTTCAGAACTCTGCCGAAATTCCAAGAAGAAATGAAGTTGAAATTGGGGGATGGGTTTGTTGGTCACTGTGCTTTCCATGGCGTCCCTGGTTCTTTCTACGGCAGGCTTTTCCGCCGCAGCAGCTTGGACTTTGTCCATTCTTCCTACAGTCTCATGTGGCTGTCTAAGGTAACAAAGTACTGCTAGTGTGCATTTTAATGTCTGAACCATGATTATCTCCAACAGTCTCGTTGCGTCGGGACAAATATTGTTGGTTCATAGAAAGTCGGGTCGGGCCACGAATCAGTAAAGTGACTTTTTTACAGGTTCCTGATGGGTTGGAGGGTAACAACGGGAACATCTATATGGCGAGCACGAGTCCACCGGAGGTGCTCAGGTCTTATTACGAACAATTTCGGTCAGATTTTGGTCTGTTTTTGAAATGTCGATCAGTGGAATTGGTGGAGGGAGGTCGCATGGTGGTGACATTTTTGGGGAGGAGAAGTGAGAATCCTGCAAGCAAAGAATGTTGCTACATTTGGGAGCTGATGGCCTTGGCTCTTAACCAAATGGTCCTAGAGGTATACTATATGTATCTTTTCATTCGTACAAACCTTAAAAAGAAAGAAAATTATTGGTTAATCACACCTTTTATATCGGTTAATTATCATAAGAAAATGGATCAACCTACTGAATTAATCAATCTCCAGAAAAGGGTACCCTATGAAAGGTTCCTTTTTCTTGTTATTTTGTTTCTTTGCCTCGTCCGTGACAAGAATGTCCTATGAAAGGTTAACTACCAATCATACACTAATTAGTATTTTAATTAATCTTTAAATTGTTGTAATTGACTATAATTGACTAATCGGCCTTGTTGGTCATTTGATAGTAAATTTCCATTAAACATTACCACTTGCATAATCTTAATTGATTATTATTCAAGTTTCAACTTATATTTTACCCTTTATCTATATTATAACATATAATTCTAATATTGAATCTCATTACTTATATAAATCGTGAATAGAGATAATGATGAAATTATATAATATTCTACTTTTATATAAGTGGAATCTTTACATAAGTTGATGACGTTACTTGAATTATTGTTGCTGTTCCTAAGCAAACTCACTTAATCGTGGTTGTGTTGAGATGGCTAAAACAAAATGCATTGTTTCCTATTCCATAGTATATATAAGTTAAATTTATAAGATATTTTTTTAAAATAAAAAAGTTAAATCTAAAACTGATCAAATGGCAAGAATTATTATAATTTAATAAAATATCTCAAATTCGAGCTCTTCATATATAATTCAGTTAAAATTTATAAGTGAGACCTTTGCCTGACCTTTTGGGTCCTGTCCGGCATGAATCCAAGATAGTCGGCACTTAAAAAATACTATTTAATAAATGTTTAATTAATGATCGATGCAGGGATTGATAGAGGAAGATAAGTTCAACTCATTCAACATTCCTCAGTACACACCATCCCCATCCGAAGTGAAACAGGAAATTGAGAAGGAAGGTTCGTTTGAGATTAATAGGTTGGAGGTTTCTGAAGTGAACTGGGATGTGTACGAGAAAAAAGTGAATGTGACTGATGATGATGATGATGATGATGATGATGATGATGATGATGATGACGACGCGTGTAAGGACAAGTTCGGTGGATACAATGTGGCAAAGTGCATGAGAGCTGTAGCTGAGCCTTTGCTTGTTAGCCATTTTGGGGAAGAAATCATTGATGGTGTGTTCGTTAGGTACAGAGAAATTGTTGCCGATCGCATGGCAAAAGAGAGGACCCAATTCGTCAATGTTACTGTTTCTGCGACTAAATTGGCTTGACAATTCAAATCTGCCAATTACAAAGTTATGTGTGCTATTTCTGTTGTTAGTTGATGATTTGAACTGGAAAGATGAAACTGTAGGGCAAGGGGTTGTTGCATCTACTATACTGCTTATGCTCGGTTTATTTAAATCAGATCTCCTCTTTTCCTTTAATCCAAACATACATGATTACGAACTTAATGTGATTAATTAGCAATCGTTGTTTAAATTATAAAAAAAAGGTCAATCCTAACAATATCATGTGAGATAAATAACATGAATTAGAAAATTATAAGAATAAAATTAAGAAAGAGTAATTTTGAAACTTGTAGGAACATAGTCTTGAGTCTCTCGACTAATGCGTTACATCCCTTGTTAAGTAAAGTTTTGAAACAATCTTGTCTACTTGCAAGACATAATTATATCCATAGGTGAGACATGGTTCGGAAACCTCGTTAATTTTGTACAATAAAAAATTACACATTTTTTATATTTTTATATTCTAACCACCACGCGTTTACATAAATCTTCCAATACAATAAAATCGTACACTTGAATCTCATTAAAACTAATAGGTGGTTGGTTCCTTTTCGAAACTTGAATTCGATCACGTGTTATTATCTTATTCATTCGAATGATTTTTATATACACACTAAATTAAAATACCAAAATTATTATATAATTACACAAAAGTTAGTAAATCACGTAGTTTTCTATTAATATTTTTAAATGTTACACGAGTACACACGCATCAATTAAACATAAATGATGCTTAAACAAAAGCTTTAACAAGAGTGACGTTGGAGCTTAAACAAAACCACAAAAAAGACGAGTGACAAATTTTCGAGTATGAACACAAAAACACCACACCAACCGGCATATTGACGAACAATAAAAATGTACAAAGTTGTAATTAACTTTGTTTGATCCTAACTTTAGATGTGACAAATTCCCTTACATTATTCATAGCCGGCACGTACCGACGAGTCGACAATAAGGATAGAAGTCTCATTTATTTCATTTCATAGATATTATTTTATATTTTTTTTTTTTTTTTTTGAAGGGTATTATTTTATATTTTTGGTCAGCATAAAGGAGCCGCACCAAAATCATTTTAATTTTTAAATTAGAGAGAGTTCTTTCACTGATATAAAAAGACACAACTCAGGGGTAAACGGGTGATATGTGTTCATACCCAATAAAAAAAATTATAACTTACTTACGTAGGTTTTATGTTAAATAATACTCCCTCCGTTTTCGAATAATCGTCACTGGCTACTATTCATGCATGCATTTTGAGGAGGCCGAATGACTCATTATTTGACCCAAAAAGTTCCGTACTTTTTCTCGGACGTACGTTAGAAAAAAAGTACGGATTTTTTTTGGGTCAAATAGTGAGTCATTCGGCTTCCTCGAAACGCGTGCATAAACAGTAAAGTGTTAATTATTCGAAAACGGAGGGAGTATATTTTTAAAAGTTTTTTTTTATAATTAATTAATGAAGAAGCTAAAATCTGAATTTTTTATTAATTGATTTTTTTAACACGTTTGTTAGAAGGAATTTCTTAACATTACTTTTTTTCTTAAAAATTTTTGTTAAAAATTTATTTTTAAACGAAGTTTTTATTCTTATAATTAATTAATTTGAAAGGAAGCAAGTATCAAAGTAAATAAATCATACATCTCTATTTTATTCGGCATATCTATAATTATCTGTGATAGAAAATAGTTAAGCATTTTATCAAATAATTTTTCTTTTGCACATTTATTTGTAAGGCTTATAGATGGAAATTGAAAAACTCTTTAAAACATTGGTCTAAATTGAAGTTCAGAGTAGTTGACACTCGTCGGTCAACCACTATAAACGGGAGGGAGTATTTAGAATTGTAAAATTAGTTAATCATTAGATCTATAACCTAATTTCTTTTGCTTTGTAATGGTTATGGTGGACTTTTGGCATTGAGGTTCTGCCCAAAAAATTAGTTTTTAAAATCAAAAAGTTCTAATTGATATTTAATAAACACCTTTCAAACCAAACTTTTTTACTCCCTCCGGTTTTCTTTAAATGACTCTTACTATTTAGGCACGTATATCGAAAAAGTCGGATGATTTACTATTTGATTCCAAAAAATTCTGTACTTTTTTTCGAACGTAAGTTAACGTACGTCCGAGAAAAAATTCGGGGCAAAATTGTCTCAAATAGTGAGTCATTCGATATTCTTAATATGCGTGCTCAAATATTAAAAATCGTTTAAAGAAAACATGAGGGACTAAAAAGTTAGGGTCTAAAACTAAGGTTTCGAAGAAGCTTGGATTTGCTCCTTTCTCAAAATTATTATTGGTTTTGTCAAAACGGAAGGTAGTTACAATTTTAAATGGACAAAAATATTAGATATAAGTTATCAAAATTACTATTTGTACCTGGTATAAAAAACACCATTCCACCTCAATCTCATCGAGCAAACTCTGACTTCTCTCAATCTCCATTGAACAAACTCTAACCCTCGTCTAGCTACCAGTTCGCCGTCGTCCAACAATCAGCTCGCCGTCGTCAAGCCCTCTCTACACGCTCCGATCTCACTTTGTTCTTATAGGTACTTCTCATCCAAACTATGCTCTTCCTTTTCCCACTTTGGCTCTTCATTTTTTCCGTTGTTTGGTCCTTTTCAGCATTGGAATTTGGATGCTTGTGTGATTTTAGATAAGTCTACCAACCTCTCGATTTTTGTCAGTTTGAAGCTTGTATGATTCCAAGTTTGCATATTGAAACATGGGTTCTTTGAATTTAGGGTTGGTTCGATATTTCCATTTGTCTCCTTTATGTTATGCCATCTGATCTGTTATTAATCGACTAAGTGTTTACTACTAATGGAGTTGGATTAGTGTTGTTTTGTTCCTTTTTGTTTGGGTTTGAGTAGGCTGTTCAATTTTTCATGAGGTTGTAACAGAAGTGGTGATGGTTGTACCTTGTAATTCACTGTTCTAATGCAACTAAAAGGAAAAAAAATAGAGAGATTTATCACCTCTAGATTTTAACATGTGTTATTAGAAAGAAATCTAGAAATCACCCTCTTGTTCTGTTTTTCTTAGCCTCAAGTTACTGGACTGGTCTAATCATTTTGTACAGGTAATGGTTGCCCCTCTTCTTTTGTTTTAGTTTTTTCGATTCTCTTCCCTTGCTCGGTGTCTCAGTACCAGTCATCAGTCTAGTGTTATTAGCTGAGAGTCTGAGACTAATTGAAATTCAAACCCATTGTGCCACTGCCCAAGCAAGTTCTTGGAATGGGGATATCTATATGTGGTCTTGGTATTATACATTTACTACTACTGAAATTATCTGTTGACTGTATTTCTTGCATTACTTAAATTGGTTCCTTTTAACTTACTGTTGAAAAGTTTGCAATTTATGAGTTTGTCAGAAAGAAAACTTTGTTTATCATAGTTGGTTACGAGAATAATATACTAAGGTTGCCGTTGGTTGAGCTCAGTGTCACAGTGCACTCGGTGCTGGGCTAGGTTCTAGTGGTCTCGAGCCTTGGACACTGTTATCCTTCTTTCTTGTACCAAAGGTAGCAACTGATGCAGCATTCTGATTTGTATTTGTATGTATATCATCTTCAATATGATGTTATTCATGTCTCCATGAAATATAAACGTATACCATTTCTGTCAATGTCTATAAATTTACTTTGTGGAGATGTTTCTTTTTCTTGCTGGTTGACAACTGATAAGATTTGTTTATCAGAAATTGCATCTGTTTGCCAACACATTTGTGTTGCAAAAGTGGCGTAGCAAGGGGAAACAAATAATACCACCCAACATCACTGGTATCAGAAGTTCGTCTTGATCATTGTCATTTAACATACATAACAGGGGGCAGGCCACCTGTTCAACGTTTTGGTGTTCTCAAGCACTTTGCTCCTGATGACTCTATTGAAGATGTCTTAGAAGTTCTTCAGAAGCATGGGTGATTAGTACAAGGGATTTGTGTTCCCAAATGCAGGTCCAAGCGAAATTCCAAAGCTAGCAGCTAGAGATTATGTTCTGCTTTTATTTAGCAAGAGTGTGGTGGTCAATATTTCACAGATTAATTTTCCACATAAAGAAGATTTGAAGATCTTCCTCAATACCTATGTCGTTGAAAGACCTAATGGTTGGAAATTTAAAGAGCAAGTTGATACACTTTTGTGAACCTCTATCCAGACATTGTTAAGCAACAAAAACTATACAAGTTGATACACTTTTTTTTCTTCTAATTCTTGTTATAAATAAAAATAAAATGTTAATTATTTGTTTAAAGAAATAGATTGATTTAAATAATCTATATAGATACTAAAAAAATATTAATTATAATGCTTGAAACAAATTGTGTCATTTATAATCATTTTACATAAACATTTTACAAATAATCTATAGTTTTAACAGCATTTTTTATCAAACACCACAAACAATTTCCGGTATCTCACAGCACTTTTAACAAATATTTACCAAACAACATACTGATTTTTTCAGAAATGATTTTTACACAATATTTCTTCCCACATTAGATTTACACTTTATGCTCTTTTTTTTATTAATTATTTCTTTGAAAAAATGTCTAGATATTTTTCTATATTTGAGTTTTTGATATATATAAACCTTATACTGAAATGATCCAATTAATTTAAACATTGCATTCATTTTCAGTTTAATTGGAACCTTATGCTCATAAAATTATGACAATTTGATCCTCGAGCAGAAACCAAACTGTCTGACATGCATATCAGTATGTCATACCAGGTTTTGATGATGTGGCATCAACACATGTAGTTGTCACATCCACATCCACCCACCTAGCCTGCTAAATCTCCACCTGAGTTTCCGATAGCCAACAGGTAGGATCGGGTCCACCCATTTACATTCTACTTCTTGGTCATGATAAGGAGCATGTTATAGTATGGTGTCTTCTCCACTAGCAGATGCTCTGCTATATGCTCTTCAAACCTCTGAAACAACCTATCCATTAAGATCTTCCCACCGCCAAAATGGGCGGCCAGCATTGGCTCTGCCACAGCCCTGCAGGAGTTTGCCACATTTTGTCCACTTTGGTGATTGTTGAATACAAACCCTTTGTTGCTTGGATTATCCAAATCCAATGGATCCCAATTCGCTCTAAATGTCTCTTTGTTGAATACACTTTTATGCTCTTTATTTTTTAAAAGTCATTGTTTCTTTGAAAAAATGTCTAGATTTTTCTAATAAATATTTTTTATATTTTTGTGTCGTAGTTCTTTCATTTGACATTGGTTTCATGATGAGGTTAGGTGCTTTCTTTATTTTTCAAGGTTGTGTAATAATGTTTTTACGCTAATGGAGCATAGTAGTGTGGCTTGTACTTCCTCTGTGTGTGGCGCTTTTGAGTATTCTCCAATTAAAATGTCTTGACATAAAATATTCGACAAGTTTCTTGTTTTATTCATTTCATTAAAATGAATTACAAGTCTCATTTATTTCATTTCGTATATATATTATTTTATATTGTTGGTCAGCATAAAAGAGTGGCACCAAAATCATTTAACTTTGAAATTAGAGAGAGTCCTTTCACCACTAGTATAAAGTACCGATATTTTAAAATTAGTTTCGTGCCTATATCGGATAAGTATCATATAAGCCTTGAAGGAAGAAGAGGGAGAGCAACAATAATTGGTACATTCCCAATTATTAGAGGAACTCAGATTCTTCACTTGGTTTGGCACCCAATTGGTGGAAAGATTTCTCGTCCCCACCCACACCACAAACTTTAGTAGATTTTATTTGTATTATCGATATATTGATTTTAGAGCTAGTTTGAATTAAATTTAATTTCTTTTTCATGTAGATATTTTATTTATTATTTACTCTGTTCAACGAAGATACTGACACAAGATATTTTCAAATTCTATTTTTTTATTTTTTTTATTTTGGTTCGGTCCGATTCAGTGCAGTTGGTTTTTATTGAATTAGCTAAAAAAAGGTCTAAGAAGTTGCATGATTGAAATTTTGCTTTAAAAAGGAGAACAAAAGATCGGCAACCCAAGCAAAGAAGCAAAACAGCAGAAACCCAACATGGACGTTGAGAAACTCTTCCACATGGCAGAAGGCATTGGAGAGAATAGCTATGCCAACAATTCTTCATTCCAGGTTCAATTCCTATATAATAATTTTATTCTTATAATTAGATCAATTTCTTTGAGAATTACCCTTTTATTTATTTATTTATATAAAACTAAAACTAAAATTAATCGATAATTAATTTTACTCGACACAACAGAAGAAAGCATCTGATATGGTGAAGAACATAATTCTGGAATCAATAAAGAATGTATACACATCTCTAGCACCAAAGAGTTTGGGGATCGCTGATTTGGGCTGCTCTTCTGGACCTAACTCATTATCAATTATCAAAGACATGGTTGAATCGGTGCTTGAAGAAGTTGCAAGAACTGAAATCATCATGAGCCCAAATCCACCAGAAATTAGAGTTTACTTAAATGATCTTCCATCAAATGACTTCAATTCCATCTTCAAATCCCTCCCTGATTTCTACAGGAGCCTTGAAATTAAATCAAGAAATGATGGAAAGGGAAGCTCCTCACCATCATCCTCTCTTTTCATTGCAGCTTGTCCTGGCTCATTTTATGCAAGATTGTTCCCAAACAATTCTTTGCACTTTGTTCATTCATCCTACAGCTTGCACTGGCTCTCCAAGGTTAGGTCTATGGATTCTTTTTGTTCTCTGTTCCTAGGTCTATTTAGTCTTGACTTGATTGGTCAGAATTCATGTTGTTCTGACCAGTAACAAGTGTAGTACCTCTAATAGATATAGATAAATATTGCATACACAATGATTGACCTATCCTTGTGTATGGATAAATCACTTCATCGGAATACTTTATCTCTTCTTTAGTGGACAAATCTGATATAAACATATAATTAATTAGAGCCTATTGGGCGTGATTCATATCTAAAAAAGAATAAGAGCATCGAATCATTCACACCAATTGAGATAATCACTTTTCTCCCTTGCTAAGGACATATGTTGTTCATGATGTAGGTTCCTCCAGGATTATATGATGAGCAAGGGGATCCCATAAACAAGGGCAGTGTTTACATTTCTGAATCTAGTCCTCCATCTATTTCTCAAGCCTATTTTGGTCAATTCCAAGAGGATTTCTCTTTGTTCCTTCAATCAAGAGCTCAAGAACTTGTCACTGGAGGGTGCATGGTTCTGATCTCGTTGGGAAGAATTGGTCAAGATCATGTTGATAGAGGCAACTCTTTCTTCTGGGAACTTCTTTCAAGATCTCTTGCCATTTTAGTTTCTCAGGTTCAACATTTATGTCTTTAAAAAATTTGTCGATTTAAAATTGTTGTTCTTCCTTTTTTTAGTGGCCGGTTGATGGGAATCCTGAGTTTTTTCTCTTTTTTCTTTTCTCTACAGGGTGTGATTGATAAGGAAAGCCTTGATCTATATGATGTGCATTTCTATGCACCATCCAAAGATGAAATAGAAAGTGAAATAAAGAGAGAAGGGTCTTTTGTGTTGGAGAGATTTGAGATGTTTGAAGTAGAGAGGGGAAATGATGAAAAGGTTGGTGAATCCTACGGAACTAAAGTGGCAATGACAGTCAGGGCAATCCAAGAATCTATGATTTGCCAACATTTTGGAGATGGGGTCATTAATCTTGATGTTTTATTTGACATATATGGGAAGATGGTGGATGAGGAAATGATTCAAGAAGAAATTAAGCCCATCACTTTTCTTCTAGTGCTTAGGAAGATATAAGCAACTAGATTATTGTATTTAATAAAGATTAGCCTGTTAACTTAAGTAGGATTGGCATTTGCATAATTTAAATATCATCTATATTATATATAATATAAAGGTTATTTTCTTATTAATCACAACAGTCTTAATCAGTGGTGGAACCTGAAAATGGTGGGAAAAAAATTAGTGGAGTAAATATGAAGTATTAAAGTAAAAATAATAAAATTTAAATGACTATTATGAAAGAATTCAAAAAATTTAGAAACAAATATGAATGATTAAAGTAAAAGGAATAGAACTTTGAGGACTATTATGAGAGAATTTGAAATTTTATAAAGCAAATATGAATGGTTAAAGTAAAAATAATAGAACTTTAAGGACTATTATAGGAGAATTCAAAATTTTGGGAATCAAATATGAAAAATTAAAGTAAAAAGAATAGAATTTTAAGTACTGTTATATAATAATTTAAAATTTTGTGGCAGTACAAAATATTAATGTGAACCATTAACTCATTTTATCTTTTAATGGGTCGGATAAATGAATTTATTTAGACATGAATTGTCACCTCAACTAAACAATATTAAATAATACCACGTCACCAGACTTAACGTCTAACTGTGCACGACATTACCCAGAGGAGCCTGCATGTGATATAACGAAAATAATGATAACAGAAAGCTAAAATAACGTTACAAATCAGACGTTATGTAATACTCCCTCTGGTCCGAATTAAATATTTTCCTCGCATCCCAATATTCAGTAGGGAACGCATATCGAGGAGGCCGGATGAGGTACTATTTGACCCCAAAAAATTCCGTACTTTTTTTCGAACGTACGTTAAGGATTAACGTACTTCCGAGAAAAAATTCGGGGCAAAATTGTCTCAAATAGTGACTATTCCGGCCGTCTTAAGATACGTTCTGGAACAGTAAAAGCAAATGGTAGAACGACGTTTAATTCGGACCGAAGGGAGTATATAGGAGGATATTTAAAATCTCTAATGTCAAAGAGAAAGAAAGATATATGTTTTATGTGTCACTGACATGTCCTTACAACGAATTTTTTATCTCGACTTTGAATTTCTTTTTCTACATTCCTATTTATATATGGGTCAATAATATTAGTAGTCGATGTAATCAGATTTTAATGATATTAATGACCGTTGTACTCGAGTTACCTTATTGATCAGTACTGGGACCACTAATATCATTAACCTATTTATATATGAAAGAAAAAAAATGAGTGTAACTTCATCCAAAGTGGTTGGGAAGAGGTGATCATTTAACCGGCTCCTCTGGCAAAAATCGTTCATCAATTATCAAAGATTCGTTAAATCTGAAATAAGGACCTGAAAAATGAAAATAAGAGAGGGGTACCTTTAAAAATATGGGTCCATAATTTATTTGTATTAATTATTAGGTACATCATTTATATATATATATAACTATTTTTACTCGTTCACATTTATTAGTGTAAATCACAAATATATACCCACTTTTAATTTAAAAATAAATAAATCAAACACATGTTCATTCACCTCTTCCTTTGCACTGCCTTAATTTCTAGTATCATTTTAATGTTTTGTTTTTGTGATTAGAAAAGTTATCATCAAAAACATTAGATATAATTAATTGTATTTTTCTTTTGAAAATACAAATATCATATTTTATATATGATAACTCAAATATACTAAAGAGTCATATTTTATGTGATAGATGGAATAACCGTTAGTGCTTAATCGTCCAAATAAATTTATTTGGTGGCTTAATTGAGAATTTTGTAGTAGTTAAGTGGCCGTTAGTGTCTTTTTTCTATTAAGTTTTATAGTGTTGATGTGCTAATTATATATATATATATAACAAAAAAAATCGGGTTAAATTATTCTAGATCCATTGTATTAAAGCTTGAATGTTGACATAAGTGATGATGATAAATTAGCTTTGGAAACTCAGGAGATGATGATGTGCTAATTTTGTTGAGTATAAAATACCAGAAAGAAACCTCAAGTAACAATTAAATATAAGGTTGAGGGAGGACAACCTTTTATAAGGCTTAAATTTTTTTAGATTGGCTCAATCTCAATCTATTTAAGTTAATATGAATGGCCCAACAACCCGGTGATAATCCTGGAGCTAATGTCGCCACATGTGAACCTTGCAGAACTGGTTGCATGTGAGTAGGGGTGGCAAAACGGTACCACGGGTCGGGTCACTGGACTAATTGATGAATTTTGATGGGTTCGGGACCAAACCCGATTTTATTTTTTCGAAATTGATTTTAGGTCAGAATTTCGAGTATTTGTATTATCAGAAATTATCAAACTTGCATAAACAACTTCATTTTTTAAACCAAAATTCAAACCACAATTTAAGTCAATCAAACACCAATCCAAAGTAATTTATAAAGATAACATTTAGAAAATAAATAAATAAATGAGGATTTTCTAACACAGAGTTTAGTGAAATGTACATAAAATGGGTTATCTCAATGGGTCACGAATATACGAGATCGGAACAAGACAGTACTGTATATAAAATTGGTCCCGATTCTGTCGAAATCGTTAATAATGGAACGGGTCACGGGACGGAACTAAAATTCTTATCCCTACACGTGAGGGGGGCTGTTAAGTATAAAATACCATGTCGAAAAGAAATCTCAATTAATAATTAAATATAAAGTTGAGGTGGATAATTTTTTATAAGGTTTAAATTTTTTGGATTAGCCTAATTTAATAAATTCGTGGGACAGTCTCCTTTTCACGAAGAATGCGGAACGATCTTTAAAATGAAATTGATCTACTTTTTGTTTCTAAAAATAATAATTGAAATTGCTCTTATTTCTGGATAGCATTGGGCCTCATCGCTTTGCTTGTAATAGGGAAAGAAGTTCAGAAGGGGCCCGTATAGAAATACTATATGGGCCACGTTTCCTGGTTGGGCTGCACAGAGAAAAGCTTTTACTTTTTCTCACTGTCAACGGACATTTAACGTTTTATTTCCAAATAAACTTGGTTCTTTTTTTAGATGACAAAAAATATGTAAAAAACAAGGTTGTAAAAGCTGGACAAGTCATAAATCCGATCTGGAAAAAAAAATCAAAGGTTAGAAAGTCAACTCACAAAAATCCGGATTGATCTGAAATTTTAATAAATTAATAAGTATAATTTAATATTCGTTTAGAGTATAATTTTTTTTTTAAAATAAATGAAAATTTTGTCTTATATTTATATTATATGTTGCCATATAATAGCACAAAAATAGCATTAGTGTAGTAGTTAAAGTTTTGTTGGCCAACACACTGAACATGGATTCAGATCACGTGTTTATCATTTTTTCCAAATTTCTTTTTTAAAAACACGGGTCGACCGATTCGAGGGTTCAATCGAATGCGTCGATCAAAAAAATTTAAAAATAAACCCATTTTAGAAGGTTTTTGGGGTTTTCAAACCCGATTGGACCAGCCGAGCCAGGTTTGACTACCTTGGTCAAATGTAACTTTTAACATGAACATAACTTCTATGTTGCGAGATATTACAAAGAATAAGTAAATAAACAAATAAATAACTAAAGAGAAGAAGATTTTTTTTTTTGGTCTAATAAAGAGAAGATGAATTTCGAAAAGATGCTACTCCTCTGTTGCATATTATTTATCTTTTTTTATCCATTTACTAACCAAAAAAATAATTAAAATGTTAATTTTTGACATTTATTTTCATAATCTAATCTGCATTTTTCATTATTAAATAACTTGAATTTTTTTTTCTAAGATACTCAATAATTGAATAGCCACACTTTCGTTTATAATGAAAGAATAGCCACAGTGGCCATCATTACTTTCTAGTAGGAAAAACCCACAGTACAATAGAATATGATGCCTTCTTTGAATATAATGTGTGTAAGTCTACCTATATACAAAGGTCTAATCCGTTGACCGTCTGCGGAATAAAATTGTCCCGCTTTGAATAGAAAAAAAATATAAATTAAATTTAAAATTAATTGAACTCCTACCGTAAGACATTTTGAAAAAACCGTAAAGAATACAGATAACATTAATTATTTTATCGAGATCTGGTTTAATAACTCATTTTATGTTCATCATAGAGAACTAAGAGAAGGGTTCTTCATTTTTCATTTTTTATTTTTTCAAATTGTTTGCCTTTCTGTAAATCTTTGGCCGGGCCCTATATGTAATGTTCACAGTTATATTTGCAGCAGTGGCTGGTACCATTTCTTATAGTGAGACCTGTCATTTTGTTTCTTGTGAATCACATATCATATTTTTGTTTGATCATGTCCATGACCCACCACATGATCGATTGATCAGACCTAATTCTATTCCGCCGAAGAATGCTATTGTCCTCTTTGGGTATGAACTTGTACGATTTTTCTAAAACATCTCCTTATATTAAAAGATCAATTCTTCTTTTATTTCTTTTTATTTTTCTAATATGGTATTTTAATTCGTACAATACACCGTTTGTATAAATAGTAATTCTCTACAACAACACAGATGATCTGTGATGATTGTGTTGTGGACTACAAAGGAATTGTCATTGCCCATGCCTTGTAGTACTTTTGATTGATTTTTTTTTGGGATCATTTGCAGTAGTACTTTTGGTTTTATTCAGTTCCTGTCTGAAGGGAAATATTTTCCATTGTTTTTATAAAATTGTAAATAGTTTTAAACCATAAATATGATTAAAATAAAATAAAATATATTAATATTTATTTTTAAAAATCACAACAAACACACGTGTTCCAGTTTTTTCTCTCATTTTCTGCCCACATGTGAGTGGAAAAATAAACAGCGGGTCCCATCTTTTCTTTCCTCTCCATTTTCCTTGCTCAACCAAACAGTCGAAAATGTAGTTTTCCTTCCATTTTCCACCCTCATTTTCCTTCCAACCAAACATAGTCTTGGAAAGAGTAAAGTGACTTATTCATTTTTCTCCTCTCTTCTCGCTCCCTCTTTTTTTTCTTGCTCTTCCATTTTTTACAAATCTAGAAACAATAAAATTTTAAATTTTAAAGACCACAAATGTTTTGTTTAGAAGACAAAAATAGGTAAATTAATCATAATAATTTTATTCATTTTTGGCTGTTTATATAGAAAAATAATGTATTTGATACCATTGATAATAAGTTGATCATTCAACGATTTCATATGAAATGCGTGAAATCGCATCGTGGACAGTAAATTTTAGTTTAAGTTTTTAAATTATTTTTTTTAGATCCTGCTCCGTCACTGAATCTAGGGACTCTTGAGGTGTCATTGATATTCCAAGGACCCTATTAAGCCTAAAGTTTACTTTTGCAGTATAAAAATACGCCGAAATTTTCCTGTCGAAAGGAGAAAACAAATCAATTATCAACTGAAATACGAAATACAAAATCTTCCTTTGATGGGGCATATCTGTTATCCATCACCATTAGACCAATCCTAATATCCTTCATTCACCACCACTTCATGATTGGAAGGTCCACACAAGAATTCACGTAAAAATATTAGGGTCTTCAAGTTTAGTGAACTATACACTTTTATCCCTAAGCTTTTTTTACCTCAAACTTAGTCCTTCTTGAGGTTTTCTTTCTTATAATGATTTGGGCCTTTAATTTTTTATTTAGGTGTTTGGCAACTAGTAATAATTTTTTTGATCATGAATGCAGTAGACTTCTTATCATTCTTTTTTTCAAATAATTCATTAGAATTAATTTGTAAAAATTATAATAAATATGTTATACTCCCTCTGTCCTTTAATAACTGTCGCTTTTCTACGAATTTTTACTGTTCATAATACTTGTCATTTTATCAATTTCGAAGTATATATTTTGTGCAAATGACAAAAACAAATTATGCATCAACTCAATTTGATGATGGTGTGGTAATTTGAGTGGAAATTATGAGAAAAAATGAAACAATGTGGAATAAAATAAGATCAAAGATCATTGTTTTCAATTTTCTACTATTCTAAAACGTCTGTTATTAAAGGACAGAGAAAGTACTCCCTCCGTCCCTCAATGATTGTCGTTTTAGCTTTTGCTTTTACTGTTTCGGTACGTATATTAAAACGGCCGGCATACGACCTATTTTAGACAATTTTGCCCCTAATTTTTTCTGGGAAGTACGTTAAGGATTAACGTACGTTCAAAAAAAAATTCGGATTTTTTGGGGGTCAAATAGTGCCTCATCTGGCCTCCTCGATATGCGTTCAATACTGAATATTGGGATGCGAGGAAGACATTTATTGAGGGACAGAGGGAGTATCAAATAAGGGCTTTACTCGACTATGAGTTAAAATGAACTATTTTATCATCGAATTTATATTTTAAATTTTAGCCCACAAATTTGAAGGACTAAAGTAGAGAGTAAAAACTTTCAAGGGTGAAAGTGTATAGTTCACTAAATTAAAGAAAACTAACGAAAATTACTCAATAAAAAACTAAGAATATATAAGAAAAAGGATCCGGCAAGGCCGGTTGGCATGCCCTAGACCGCGGACATTAGTGAAAGCAAAAGTTACATTAAAAGTTAAAATCCAATTAAAAAATGCTAATGGTACTTCTAATTCAACATCCACAACAGTCCTTGAAGGTGGAAGTAATCATGACTGCCTAAACCAAAAGGGAGAGAAAGAAAGAACAGAGAAAGGCGAATAATCACATAAGAGGCAAATTTTTTATCCATCGCCCCACTTGGAATCTGATCTCTAGATGGAAAAAAGTACAATAGAAGTTACTTTTTCCTTGAAAAATAAGGAGAGGAGAAAGTGAAAGTAAAGTGCACTTTGATTGGGAATTATCAGCACATAATTATGTGATGATTGGTCTTAAAATCTCTAAAAAAACAATATTTTTATACCATACCAAGACATTTTCTTTTCCGGTTAGAGACCATTCGGTTATCTAGTCACCACATTGAGTGCCGATTAATCTAAACGCAAGTCGGGTAAGATCCTGAAGGACGACAAAACTTTCTCTCATAAGTTTAAACATTACTCGAATATGAAACATTTAATTAAATTAGAACAATTCTGTGTCATTTAATCTACGTGTTTGTAAAAAAAAAATTCCTTGATTTTTTTTCTAATCTATGTTCTTTTACAACATAACATTATTCTCATTCAAATATCGTTAGATTTAAAAAAGAACAATTTTCCTGGCATAATTTTGTTATATTCGTGATGCTCGTATTTAAAAATCTAAATCATCGGTAGACAAGTTCATTACCGCAAACGGTAGGCCAAGTTGATAAAAGAAAATGAAGAAGCATGTTATTATTACCCAAAGGGGGGACAATGTATGACAGTAGCACAGGAGAAATCTTGGCCTAAAAATATACACATAACTAATTCCTGAAAGAAGGAAATGTTCAAACTTTTGCCCTTCATTGTGTTTGCTTTGAAGCATCAAGTTTGTCATTTCCTAATGATTAAAGAGTTGTGCCCTTAAAAACAAAAAGGACATGTCATGAACTCCGAATTGATAGTTTAAACTCCTACGAACAAACTACTTCTTCAACCCCTCTAAATCAAAATTTTACATCAAATAATTAAAAATAATAATTAAGAATTTAATGAAAAACTAAATCTTTCTAAAAGAATAAATCATTTTGAAAAAAATATTAGAAAACATGTTGTATCATTTCAAATAAAAAGATTGATGAATTTTTTATTGTGACATCGGATGATCATGATTAATACTTTATCCTTGAAACAAAAGATAAAAAATATAATTTCATTTTGAGTGTGTAATTATAAATTATTCAAAAAAAATGATAAAAGTGTCTCATTCTAGAAGATAAATTTAAGGGCGAATTGATCTTTCTATCATTAAGATCTATTTTAAAAGGCCGCTAAGTGAAAATTCTTTTTCGACGAATTTCACATTCAGATATCTTAAAAATAAAAAGTAGGAGTTTAGAGATAACATAGTAACAAATTTCGAATTTAATATATTGATGAGGAATCGCCTATATAGTGATAAAATCAGTCTAAATCTCGAAGCTACGCTGATTTGTGAAATCTTAGTGACAAAGCTCTAAGAATAGTAAAGGCTACACTCCTCTCACTATTGGTCTCAATACCGTACCAAACCCTCCAAATCGCCTCGTTTCTTTCATACTAAAACTTATTTATAAAAAAAGTTGAAGAGTAATAAATTCTTTGGTTTAACTACATAAATTAGTAAAGCTACATAAGCTTATGCAAAAAGAAAAAAAGAAACATAAAATGAAAGCTTGTATTCTGAGTTTTTTTTTTGAGCTTGAAATGAATGAGAGCAAGCTAGCTAGCTAGCTAGCTGGCAAGTTGTTAATAGTAAATACTCCAATTAACAAGAAATCAACCAACAGCACATCGACACGTCAAAATGCTGATAATTCAAAACAGCACCAGTCCTATCAATGGCCTTGTTCATTCCCATACCCCTTTTAATTAATTAATTATTCGAACTCATTAAAATTAGGAAAATTAACTGTACATCATCAGTGACTACCGACCGGCTAGAACTACCAAAAACAAACATAATAAAATCAGAAAGGGATAAAAAAGAAATAAAGAAGAACAGAAATGACGAAACGTAATTTTATTTCTCAAATTTGGACCAAAACGCCATCCAGAGACTCTTGGCGACGAAATCTCAACTGCTTCTTGATGAACTCGTCAACCGCACGATTAAACTCCTCATCACTCAATTCCTCCTCCTCCTCCTCCTCCTCCTTTGTGGACCACACCTTCATCTCTTCACTCTCTCCCCACTCCGATAATTTCGCCTTCCGACAACTAATCTTCGGTTGATAATAAACATCCGAATCCGATTCCGTATCTTTATCTTTCTCGCACGTGACCAAAGCGTTTGTTTCGGTGACAATGATTTGTTTGTCCTGATACGTGACGATTTGATCCTCCTCTGTTGTCGTTTCGGACGAAAGAGTATTGCTGGTAGTGAGAGGCGTAGGAGGAGGATTCTCAGCAGGATTCTCTGACAAGGAGGAGCGATTCTCGGCGGTGGAGCTGCTGTCGCTGCTTTTCACGAACTCCTGGTACAGCTCATCTTCAATATCCGCATTATTCGCGGCGAGATTCTCGGATTTGACGAAGAGAGTGACGATGATGGCGTTGCAGATCAGGAAAATGGAGACCGGGCTCGCGATTAGTTCTCCAATCCGCCGGAAAAACTCGCCGGAGATCTTCATTGCGAATGGGAGCCGAGCGAAGATCCATAAAAAAAGCACCAGTCCGACACACAACTCAAGGAACCGAAACATCGTTGTCAAAGGTTTAAGACGGTAGTAGTACCTTTGGACAGCGCACGCTTTCTCCGTCTTGAAAGTGTCTTCGACGTCGGTGAAGATGTCCATTGGTGTTTTGTAACAGGAATGCGGAGAGATGAAACGACACTGCGTAGAGTGGAATGGAAGGTGAGAAATTGAGAAATGTAAGAGGGGAAGTGAAGGGACTGGTGCTTTTGTTTTATGATTTTTAATTTTTTTCCTCTCGTGAAGGTTTTGGGCCTTTTGGCAATCTCTGCCTTTTATAGAGTTTTTTTTGGGAAGCATAATGCAAGTGATTACTGTGATTTACAGTCCTAATCAGATGGGACCCAATGGCAAGACAGGCGTGGATTATTATTCCGCCAAGTAGATTTTGGTTTCTGAGTTGGCGTTTGTCTGCGCAGGGCTTTATTATTATCATTTAAATGGGAAATAACAAGCATAGATTAATAACATTGATATTGATTTGCACGACCACTTTGATTAATAATAATGCGCATCGCAAAACATGAGAAGTTTTCACGTGAGGTGTGTGTCATTCGCAGCATAAGTTTAGGTTAGCGGATCCGTTTGGATAACAAATTTCCCACACGAGGGGTGTGATTGCCAGTTGGGATATATGGCCCACCAACTGTTTGTTTTGAAATGGTCATAAATAGTCCCTACCTGCTTCCCAATTTTCCAATTTCCACCTCCATTTTCTCCATTTAGATTTAGACCAGCCATGGGCGACAAGACGTGAAACAGATATGTCCATAATTACATACAAATAGTGACTAATAAGTGCTTTTTTGTTAAATTAGGTCAGAGAGGTTTGTGTTTTGGGTCGTTGCTTGCTGCCTAATTAGGTTTTTCTTGCCAATGCTAAAACCTAATTTGGTTTTTGTTTACTAAAATGGATGCGTTTTTATGATAAATCAGGCTAGAGTGGACTCATGCGATACGGCTTCGGTAACAAATTTTAAGGTCGCTAGCTTTAAATACAAAATTATCAGTTCTAGATCCAATTCAATAACACATATTCAATACAACCTTATTTATCACCTGATGAAAATGTATGTTGGAGAATTCAAACTCGAATTTAAAACTTTAATAGCATTTTTTATATATCGGTGAGTGAGTTACAAGATTAATTTCGATGAATCGAATGTCAATCTAGAGTGCACTCATTCGACATGGCTTCGGTAACAACAAGGAGGGGGTGAATAGTAAAAGTAAATTAGGAGGTAGGAGGAGGAGGAAGCATTCAAAGGGAAGCAATCAGGCAGGTTGCGTGCACACTGCACAGAATTTACAGTATTGTGAAATGGGTCGGGTGGGTCTCTACCAGTCACTAAGCAGAGAGGAGAGCAGAGAGGACTGGTACTTTACTTAGTCTAGAATCAGAATGTAAGGTTTTGTCACGTGGCTCTGAATTTCTAGAAACCTCTTCTCTGTACGGTGCGTTTTTGGTTTTGGGAGATGAGATGGAGCTTTGAATTCAAGAAAATTTGGTTTGTTGCCTAATCTGGTTCGTTGATCGTGGTAGAACACGAGTAATCTCACATATAAAATTGCTATCCATGTTAAAATAAAAAGATTATAGAAATGTTTCCACTTTTAAGGTTTAATTTGAATATTTTTTTTTACCTAGGAATTCCATACTCATGGCTTTCCAAAAAGAGATTCATTTATCTACTGAATTTTATATTTGGATGAATTTTTCGTCTAATTTTTTAAAACTGGTGAAATTGGCTTCTATATCTATCGATAATTCCACAAATCAGTTAATAGAATTGAGTTAAATGATGCATACTAAACATATGCTCTGTTATTCAAGAACGAAGCGTCGATAATTGGTCATTTCCTGACCAATATGAGCACATACACATCACGTTTTATTTATAATTTTGTAAATTTTTTACCTATAATTATAAACAAAACGTGCTTATTTTATACGGGGAATGATCAATTGTTGGAAGTCAATTTTTAACGTGTTTCATTTAAACGAGTTTTGTAAACAAGTGTGTGAGCTCCATGAGTAGCCCAATTTGGTTAGTTTTGGAAAAAAATTGAGTGGTCAATTCGTTCAAAATGAGCACTGTAGTTTGTAGATGAAGATACATTTGACCCAATATATATATATTAGACAGTGATTGATACGACCCCTCTTTTACTGCCTAATATTTTCCCCCCTCCCAACCCAAATTAGTAGCAACCAGCAGCACCCATTTCATCTCCCTTGACCGACGCTCTCCCTCTACGCCCTGCCTCTTTGGCTTTTCCCCTTCGCCCTTTCTGGCCCCCACCTATATATATATATATATAGACACACATTTCTCCATTTCCCTCCATTTTTCTGATGGGATATGTCATTTACATTTTCTCTGACCAGAATTCGATCTTCTCAATTATTACGTTTTCTAAGAATAGTATTACTCTATTACTGTATTGCTAAACTAGGATACAACAATACATTGTACAAAGTGCAAAAACATACCACCATCAATAGAAGAAGAAGAAACATTGTCACACTTGTAATACCGACTTATTGTGCGTTAGATTTGGACCCCCAATGCTTGTGAAAGAACTCACCAATACAATTTTGATCATTTGTGATAAGAAAAAAAAAAGTAATTTCAAACAGAGATATTACGTATATATTAGAGAAATATAGAGAAACTCAATAGCCTAGTTAGAATTATGTTTCTATTTTTATTAGATTTGAGCTATTTTATTAACATAAATAATACTTCCTTCGAACTCACATAATTGTCGTTGGAATATAGAGGTAAATTTTAAGGCAATAATTGATGACATTATTTAATTATATTTTATTTTTAAATTACCCCTATTTTTTTGTCAAATTACGAGCCAAAACAATGCAAACAAAACAAAAGGAGAGCGCCGAGGGAGTTTAAAAACACGAGGGCAATTTTGTAATGTTTAAAAACACATGCATTAGAGAAGGCAAATGATAAATATATAAGGATCAAAGAATTAGGAACAAAATCACAATTATATGAGTCCAAAAGGAATAGTAGTATAATTTTTTGAAAATACTTTTTTATTAAATCTTAAGCCTTCGAAACTCATTAGTTAATAGCATATGACCGATTTAGCTTTTGATTTTCCCGATCTCTTAATTTAATTTCATATTATTTCACTTATCGTTTATCTAAATCTCCTAAGAAATATTTATGCAGTCTTATATTAAAAGAGCGTTTATATAGTTTCTTTTTGCTTGTTTCAGAATAAGTTTTCACATCTTGAATAAACTTCAGCTTATCGAATAAAAAAGAAAAAAATTTGTTAATTATACTAAAAATTTAACAGACTGTTAAGAATAAATGCAGATATCTTATAATGTAATGACTTATGATAGTATGAAATAATTACATTATAAAAGAATATATCTCTCCGCAAATCCTGCCACTTTGCTACATGTCGATTACAATTACACATCAAATCTATTTGCCACGTACTCTAAAATTCTAAATTATCTCAAAAACACATTAAAATATACATTATTATTAAGGTGAAAAAGTAAAAGGATTGCTTCCATGGAATGGAATCTGCAGTCAACTAAAGCTCCTTTCTGTGTTTCAATCCGGTCAATTTTTTACCTTTCTTTCTAAAAAAACAAAAAAACAAAAAAACCAAAAAGAAAAGAAATTGCCCCGTATTTAATTTTCGAGGGGAGCATTTTTTTCTCCCTAAATACCGTAATGGTACTTTTTCTTGCCTGTAAAGGCCATAGAGAATGTGGAAAGGCTCTTATTATAGAGTACTGCCCTAATTATATAATACATGGATTATTTTCCCTAATTATTTAAACAAAAGTTGACATTGACCGTCTTCTTGCTTCCTCTACCTTTCAACACTCCTCTATTAATAAGACAATCAATTTACTACATATCTATTGTACTTGACGACTAATCTACTAATCTACTAGACTAATATATATTTTACGGCTTGCTTAAATCCCACCCCACTTATATATATATAAATAGCTGCCTAGATTTTCTTGTATTTTTGTCTAAGACGTCGATCCATTTTAAACGGTTCGGTTGACGGTTTTAGGCTTTTGTATTTTTTTAATAAAAAGAAATTATGAGCTCATCCAAAAATTCAAGTTAAACAACCGCATAAAAATTATAATCTTAAAATTATAGAAGCACATACATTATTAAACATGTAATATACCTAAAAAAATAATAGTTTGTGTTTATACGTTTCTGTTTGAGATTTGTTTTCTATTTTTATCCTCTCTATTTATGATTTACTTTCTATTTTTTTCTACCATAGATTCAGCTTATGTATGAGAAAAAAGATTAGGGTGGAATGGAAAAGAAGGGAAAAAAAAATTTAATTTTCCCCTTTATGGAATAAATGTCAAGGAGAATAAAAAGGAATGGAAGGGAATGTAGAGTAAATAAATTGTAAAAATTTCTTTTCGGTCCCACAAAATTTTGGGAGAAAAATAAAGGAATGAAAGGGAAGAAAAAATTGTTCCATTAATATCCTTCTAATTTTTCCCCTACTTTTTATTGCAAAGCAAACTATGCACGAATAGCTTGCCTCAACCTATGGCACGATACAGTCTCCATGATAACCATGCCCACATGGCATTTTAGTCTCCAGTCCTCGACAACAACCATATCCTTGCAAATAGTACACACTGCAGTCTCCTGCTCAGACTTAATCTCCACCTTTCCCAATTCCCGCACCGCACTCTTTGAGGCGGGGGGTGAATCTCTCTTCCCTCTATCACTCTCTGCTAAATTCTGCAGTAGTGCCTCATATCCTGTCGCGTCCACATAGTCTTCTAGGTTTTGGATATATCTACCAGTTTCAAGACGAAACTCAATTGAATTATCCACAAGCCCCACTAGAATATCGACCCAGTCAAGGATCCGATTCCGCCCGCTTCTTGCTCGGCTAGCAAAGTCTCGGATCCGCATCCTGAGCAGCTCACGCGTCCTCCTCCTGGCATCCTCCTCTCCTTCTTCTCGGTTTCCTTCGTTTTCATCACCGTTTTGATTTGCTGTGACGTCATTCTAATTATTGGAAACCAGAGGGAGGAAGATGAGTTATAAGGATAAAGTGGTAAAATAATTTTAAAAAAAATCATTTCCATCCATGTTGTCATATATAAATATTATAATTTGCTTCCTTTTTTCTTTTATCTAAAAGATGCAGTTATGCAAAAAAAAAATTCTAGAAATTTCCCGCCTCTCTTTTCCTTTCTTTTCCCTTGTTAATTTTTCCCTTGTTAATTTTTTCCTTTTTTTCTTCATATACTTTAGTTCTTATACATAACATTAATGATCAAAACTATTTTTTTATACATAACATTAATGATCAAAATCGTATTTTTTATAGAAATATAGCATCAAAGTATATGCTTCGCAATTTGGTCATTTAATTTATAGTAGAAAAAAATAAAAAAATAATTCTAAACACACTCCTAATATAATATACAGTCTGATTTTCAGTTTCATTTTATGGTTTCTATCAAAACTAAACTGGATGGAATTGTGTCAATCCTGGAAAACAACATTCTGTTTAGCTCTAAGGCCAATAGGCTTAGATGGCACCTTGGACGAGTTACGGCCTGATGATTGGGCCGCCTACAAGAGATACTGGTTCAAAATTAAAACCACTCTCCCAATCACAAATCGTTATAATTAGGGGTGTCAAAATGGGACCAGACCCGTAAACCCGTCCCGGACCCGAGGTTTCGGGCCGGGTCTGGGATCAATTTTTGGTCCCGTTTTGGGTCGGGACCGGGTCTGGTACAGACGCGAAACGGGTCTGACCAAGCCAAATTAAAAAAAACCTAGCTTCAAACCCAAACAATCTTCTTCTTTGTTCTTCTTCCTCCTCCAGCAACCACCAAAAATCCCAACCCATAACCATAATCCAAAGTCCAAACCACCACACCACCACCTCCATCCCTCACTGCAAACCCACACAAACGCAACCCAAACCAACACAACCAGACCAAACCACACAAACCCATCATCATCTCTCCCGATCTGCTCACATCATCATCGTCGCCGACAACCAAAAATCAGAACCCGCCGCCATAGTCACACAATCATCACAGTCGAACCCTCACAAACCCCAATCTCAGATCTCTCCCTCTCGTTTTATTGGAACAAAACATAAGGAAGAAAACAGGAAAGAAAAAGAAAAGAGAGCAAAGCAAGGAAAGAAAAAAGGGCATAGAAAGGAAAAAATAAAAAAAAGAAGAAATATTCTGGAAAGAAGAAAAGAAAGGAAAGAAGAAAAAGGAGAGAGGAGGAAAGAAATGTTCTGGAAAGAAGAAACGAAAGGAAAGAAGAAAAAGGAGAGGGGTAAGCCCAACCCAAGAAAAAAAGAAGAAAAAAAGTAGAGTACGGGTCTGGTTCTGGTCCCGTTTTTAGTCAGGACCGGGTCTGGTCCAGACCCGGGTGTCTTCGGGTCTAGTGGGGTCCGGGTCGGGTCCGACCCGCAGACCCGTTTTGACACCCCTAGTTCTAATTACAAAATAATAACTTTATTTATTTCTTTCATTATGAAATTGAAAGTTAAAATGTAATTTTAAAATCCAAAACTGGTGCCTATAAAAAAAAAGAAAAAAAGAAAGAAGACTCCAAATCTGGTTTCTCTTGCTTGTTGTAGTAAATATATTTTTGCTTGTGATATGGTTCCGAAGTATAAAAGCTCCAAATCTAATTTTGTATACGAGTTATTCTCACACCTTAAATTGTTATTCCTACGTTTTTTGACTTAAAAAATACTACATTAGTCTTTATCTACATACTAGTTATTAGTCTTGGCGTTGGTTCGTTCTCCCTCGGTTGGTCAATTGTAACTGGGTTCTTAGGATCTCCCTTAGCCACCCCCGGTTTCGCAACTATCGACACAACTATTGCTTACATCATCATGCTGTACATTGTCATCCCATTAGCTTACTAGACCAACTCATTCCAAGCCAGACACTTCCCAATTATCTTCTCTCATGTGTTCAATGCAATTGGCCAACCCTGCGATGTTTCGCTGGTTTTAAACTCCACAACCCTCGAATTCAACCAACAAGGATATGGTTTCTCTTGCTTGTTGCAGTAAATATATTTTTGCTTGTGATATGGTTCCAAAGTATAAAAGCTCCAAATCTAATTTTGTATACGAGTTATTCTCACACCCTAAATTGTTATTCCTAAGTTTTTTGACTTAAAAAAAATAATACATTAGTCTTTATTGAATTTTATGACATAAAGTTTAGGATAAAGTTTGGGTGACTCTCGGAGTCAGCTGACTCCAAAATATACATTTAATTAGTGTAGTTTAATTTATGAAAAATTACATTAAATAATTTGAAATACTTATATTTAAGTAAGAGAAAAAATTAGCATGTTACAAGTCAATATATTTGATGCTTTATTTTGCTAACATAATTATTGTACTCATTTTATATTAGTGTCCCTAAAAAATCAATAATATTTTTTTTTAAATGACACAAAACTTACAACTTACACAAATATAACTCTTTTACATTATTTAGTGATCCATTATGTAAGAACTTATTAAGGGTTAATGAAATTTTTATTACCTGCACTTGCTTAAGTGTATTGATTTGGTTCCTCATTTCATTTTCGGTCACATTTAATACCTCCACTCGAATGATCGTTCATATTTGGCTCCTTATACTGACGCCATCCAACGTATTCTGTTAAGTGTCCGATGTGGCATACTTTATTTATTTATTTAATTATGAAAATCGAAAGTTAAAATGTAATTTTAAACTCCAAAGCTAGTGGCTATAAAACTAAAAAAAGAACACTCAAAATCTGGTTTCTCTTGCTTGTTGCAGTAAATATATTTTTGCTTGTGACATGGTTCCGAAGTATAAAAGCTCCAAATCTAGTTTTGTATACGAGTTGTGTTATTCTCACACCCTAAATTATTATTCCTATGTTTTTTAACTTGAAAAAAAATACTACATTAGTCGATATTATATTTTATGATATAAATTTTAGGATAAAGTTTAGGTGACTCTCGGAGTTAGGTAACTCTCGGAGTCAGCTGACTCCATTGGTGCAAGCTTAACTTTTGAGTCATAAAAGAAAAAGCTTGCACCAATGGAGCTAAAAGCTAACACTTCTACTCATTTTCTGTAACTTTAATTTGCAGTAGAAGATGAGAATGATTCACCAATTGAGCCAGTGAGGCTGACAGTTCCGATTACAAATGATCCTACACTGCCATGCCTAACATTTGGGAATCTAATGGCAGCAACTTTACTAGAAAAGTCTATCAAATTCCCCGGACGAACAGGATTGTCATTTTCATTAAATCCAGGGGCTTTTAACTTGAAGAAGCATGTTCTGATCACCATTTTTGTAAATTTTGGATCAAATTCGGTCTATGCTGTTAATATTATTACCATTGTCAAGGCTTTCTACCATCGACCCATACATCCAATGACTGCTATGCTTTTAACACAAACAACCCAAGTGAGAACTTAGATTTTCTTTCTTTTGTTAAACTCAAAGATAATTTGAATCAGTGAGCTAAAGATTAAGTTCTTATCATCTACTCTACATTCTGTGTATCACTAGAACATGTATATTTAGAATCCTATCAAATGTTTTCAGAAATCCTCTTCAGATGCTTGGATACGGATGGGCTGAAATTTTTAAGAAGTTACTTGTGGATTCCCATTATATGTGGTGGCCTTCAAATCTTGTTCAAGTCTCCCTTTTCAGGTACTACTCTAGTTTAATCAAATTATACACACTTTAAATTAAATGTTGCATCACTAAATAGTTATTAGATCTATTCAATGACATCACAATTCAAATAACGACATTATAGACACGAGAATGAAAAATTTCCCTGCAAGTATATGAGTGTGTTTTATCTCTTCTTAATTTCTACTCATCTTTTTCTTCTCATCAGAGCATTGCATGAAGATGAGATTAGGCCAAAAGGCAGCTTGACAAGGCTGCAGTTCTTCCTTGTTCTCCTTGTATCAAGCTTTGCATATTACATAATTCTAGGCTATTTCTTTCAATCCATAACTGCTCTCTCCTTTCTTTGTTGGATATGGAAAGATTCGGTTACCGCCCATCAAATCGGGTATGGCCTTCTTAGCATTGGTTCGTTCTCCCTCTATTGGTCAATTGTAATTGGGTTCTTAGGATCTCCCTTAGCCACCCCCGGTTTCGCAACTATCAACACAACTATTGGCTACATCATCATTCTCTACATTGTCATCCCTTTAGCTTACTAGACCAATTCATTCCAAGCCAGACACTTCCCAATTATCTCCTCTCATGTGTTCAATGCAACTGGCCAACCCTGCGACGTTTCGCTGGTTTTAAACTCCACAACCTTCGAATTCATCCAACAAAGATATGGTTTCTCTTGCTTGTTGTAGTAAATATATTTTTACTTGTGATATGGTTCCAAACTATAAAAGCTCCAAATCTAATTTTGTATACGAGATATTCTCACACCCTAAATTGTTATTCCTACGTTTTTTGACTTTAAAAAAATACTACATTAGTCTTTATTTTATTTTATGACATAAAGTTTAGGATAAAGTTTGGGTGACTCTCGGAGTCAGCTGACTCCAAAATATACATTTAATTAGTGTAGTTTAATTTATGAAAAATTACATTAAATAATATGAAATACTTATATTTATGTAAGAAACAATTAGCATGCTACAAGTCAATATATTTGATGCTTTATTTTCCTAACATAATTATTGTACTTATTTTATATTAGTGTCCCTAAAAAATCAATATTTTTTTTTAAATTACACAAAACTTACAACTTACACAAATATAAATCTTTTATATTATTTAGTGATCCATTATGTAAGAACTTATTAAGGGTTAATGAAATTTTTAGTACCTGCACTTGTTTAAGTGTATTGATTTGGTTCCTCATTTCATTTTCGGTCACATTTAATACCTCCACTCGAATGATCATTCACATTTGGCTCCTTATACTGACGCCATCCAACGCATTCTGTTAAGTGTCCGATGTGGCATGCTTTATTTATTTATTTAATTATGAAATCGAAAGTTAAAATGTAATTTTAAACTCCAAAGCTGGTGCCTATAAAACAAAAAAAGAACACTCCAAATCTGGTTTCTTTTGGTTGTTGCAGTAAATATATTTTTGCTTGTGATATGGTTCCGAAGTGTAAAAGCTCCAAATCTAGTTTTGTATACGAGTTGTGTTATTCTCACACCCTAAATTGTTATTCCTATGTTTTTTAACTTGAAAAAAAAATACTACATTAGCCTTTATTATATTTTATGATATAAATTTTAAGATAAAGTTTAGGTGACTCTCGGAGTTAGGTAACTCTCGGAATCAGCTGACTCCATTGGTGCAAGCTTACCTTTTAAGTCATAAAAGAAAAAGCTTGCACCAATGGAGCTAAGAGCTAACACTTCTACTCATTTTATGTAACCTTAATTTGCAGTAGAAGATGAGAATGATTCACCAATTGAGCCAGTGAGGCTGACAGTTCCGATTACAAATGATCCTACACTGCCATGCCTAACATTCAGAACTTGGGTTTTGGGGATAACTTCATGTGCTCTTCTCTCTTTTGTGAATAAGTTCTTTGCCTACAAACAGAACATACTCTACGTTTCATCAGTTTTAGCTCATATTCTTGTGATGCCAATTGGGAATCTAATGGCAGCATATTTACCAGAAAAGTCTATCAAACTCCCCGGCCGAACAGGATTGTCATTTTCATTGAATCCAGGGCCTTTTAACTTGAAGGAGCATGTTCTGATCACTATTTTTGCAAATTTTGGATCAAATTCGGTCTATGCTGTTAATATTATTACCATTGTCAAGGCTTTCTACCATCGACTTATACATCCAATGACTGCTATGCTTTTAACACAAACAACCCATGTGAGAACTTAGATTTTCTTTCTTTTGTTAAACTCAAAGATAATTTGAATCAGTGAGCCAAAGATTAAGTTCTTGTCATCTACTCTACATTCTGTGTATCACTAGAACATGTATATTTATAATCCTATCAAATGTTTCAAGAAATCCTCTTCAGATGCTTGGAGACGGATGGGCTGAAATTTTTAGGAAGTTACTTGTGGATTCCCCTTATATGTGGTGGCCTTCAAATCTTGTTCAAGTCTCCCTTTTCAGGTACTACTTTAGTTTAATCAAATTATACACACTTTAAATTAAATGTTGCATCACTAAATAGTTATTAGATCTATTCAATGACATCACAATTCAAAGAACAACATTATAGACACGAGAATGAAAAATTTCCCTGCAAGTATATGAGTGTGTTTTATCTCTTCTTAATTTCTACTCATCTTTTTATTCTCATCAGGGCATTGCATGAAGATGAGATTAGGCCAAAAGGCGGCTTGACAAGGCTGCAGTTCTTCCTTGTTGTCCTTGTATCAAGCTTTGCATATTACATAATTCTAGGTTATTTCTATCAATCCATAACTGCTCTCTCATTTGTTTGTTGGATATGGAAAGATTCGGTCACCGCCCATCAAATCGGGTCTGGCCTTCTTGGCGTTGGTTCGTTCTCCCTCGGTTGGTCAATTGTAACTGGGTGCATAGGATCTCCCTTAGCCACCCCCGGTTTCGCAACTATCAACACAACTATTGGCTACATCATCATTCTCTACATTGTCATCCCTTTAGGTTACTAGACCAACTCATTCCAAGCCAGACACTTCCCAATTATCTTCTCTCATGTGTTCAATGCAGTTGGCCAACCCTGCGATGTTTCGCTGGTTTTAAACTCCACAACCCTCGAATTCAACCAATAAGGATATGGTTTCTCTTGCTTGTTGCAGTAAATATATTTTTGCTTGTGATATGGTTCCAAAGTATAAAAGCTCCAAATCTAATTTTTTATACGAGTTATTCTCACACCCTAAATTGTTATTCCTACGTTTTTTGACTTAAAAAAATAATACATTAGTCTTTATTGTATTTTATGACAAAGTTTAGGATAAAGTTTGGGTGACTCTCGGAGTCAGCTGACTCCAAAATATACATTTAATTAGTGTAGTTTAATTTATGAAAAATTACATTAAATAATTTGAAATACTTATATTTATGTAAGAGAAAATTAGCATGTTACAAGTCAATATATTTGATGCTTTATTTTGCTAACATAATTATTGTACTCATTTTATATTAGTGTCCCTAAAAAATCAATAATATTTTTTTTAAATTACACAAAACGTACAACGTACAACTTACAATTTACACAAATATAACTCTTTTATATTATTTAGTGATCCATTATGTAAGAACTTATTAAGGGTTAATGAAATTTTTATTACCTGCACTTGCTTAAGTGTATTGATTTGGTTCCTCATTTCATTTTCGGTCACATTTAATACCTCCACTCGAATGATCGTTCACATTTGGCTCCTTATACTGACGCCATCCAACGCATTCTGTTAAGTGTCCGATGTGGCATGCTTTATTTATTTATTTAATTATGAAATCGAAAGTTAAAATGTAATTTTAAAGTCCAATGCTGGTGCCTATAAAACAAAAACAAAAACACTCCAAATCTGATTTCTCTTGCTTGTTGCGGTAAATATATTTTTGCTTGTGATATGGTTCTGAAGTATAAAAGCTCCGTGTATACGAGTTGTGTTATTCTCACACCCTAAATTGTTATTCCTATGTTTTTTAACTTGAAAAAAAATACTACATTAGTCTTTATTATATTTTATGAAGTAATTTTTAGGATAAAGTTTAGGTGACTCTCAGAGTCAGGTGACTCTCGGAGTCAGCTGACTCCATTGGTACAAGCTTACCTTTTGAGTCATAAAAGAAAAAGCTTGCACCAATGGAGGTAAGAGCTAACACTTCTAATCATTTTCTGTAACTTTAATTTGCAGCAGAAGATGAGAATGATTCACCAATTGAGGAAGTGAGGCTGACAGTTCCGATTACAAATGATCCTACACTGCCATGCCTAACATTCAGAACTTGGGTTTTGGGGATAACTTCCTGTGCTCTTCTCTCTTTTGTGAATCAGTTCTTTGCCTACAAACAGAACATACTCTATGTTTCATCAGTTTTAGCTCAGATTCTTGTGATGCCAATTGGGAATCTAATGGCAGGGACTTTACCAGAAAAGTCTATCAAACTCCCCGACCGAACAGGATTGTCATTTTCATTGAATCTAGGGCCTTTTAACTTGAAGGAGCATGTTCTGATCACCATTTTTGAAAATTCTGGATCAAATTCGGTCTATGCTGTTAATATTTTTACCATTGTCAAGGCTTTTAACTTGAGATTTGAAAAACTAGACCGAACTGAAACTATTCAGTTCGGTCCGATTCGGGCCAAAAAAAAGAAAAAAAGAAAACTTGAACCGAACCGGCGGTTTCAGTTCGATTTGTAGATCGGTCCGGTTTTTGAACACCTCTATTTATTTTTTTATTTTTTTCGAAGTAGTATTTTTACTTCAATTCTTGTTTACTAGTATAAGGTGGTCGAGTACAATTGATTGTCACACTAGATGCTTTCCTTGGTGTTGTGGATGGATGATCCTGTCAATCTTACTTTTTTTTAGTAGTCGTGGTTAAACTATATTCACGCTAGTATTACCTCTCGTATTAATAGATATTCAAATATTGGATGATATATATTTGAATATAGTTGAACTATTATATATATATATATATATTATATTTTTTTTCCTCCGCAAATTCAAATGTTGAACGATATATATACATTTAAATTTGTGGAGGAAAACTAGATTCTAGATCTATAAATGAATAGTTTAAAAAACAACGTTTTAGGGAGTTTGGGTTTTGCGAGGAAAATGAGGTTGGGATAAATGCAATAATATTGATTGACCATCTTTTTTTAAAAAAATGGCATCAAACTGCTACGCAAGATTGTAATTTTTAGGAAAATGAAAGTGCCATTAGGTAGAAGTCTATGATTTTTTGTGGAAAAAAAAATCAAATTAAATCTGTCATTAAAAAAGAACAAGAGCTAGTGTGACCAACTTTGCGAGGTATCTTTTATGCTTATAATTTTTATATTAATGTATTTTTTATTTTCTTTAAAATATATTAACAATTTTTGTAAGTAACTAATTAATAAGAAAAATAATTTCAAAATTATTACTACTTCTTTAGTTATTTAAAATTTAATTTTTTTAATTTTTTTGCGTAGAGGTTCAGCCTCGAGTTGGATATCTTACTAGTATTTTGCCACTAATGATTACGTTGAGCTATAACCGTTGGTAAATTGGCATACTTATTTACTTTAAAGAAAAAATACTATAAAAAAATTAATTGTGATAACTATAGAATGCTTATATAATTTATTTAAAATTTGAAGAACTATTATATAAATATAAATCCTCCAATGGTCAAACATTATATCTTTAGAATAAAGATAATACTTTAAGGATTTTAATAGTGTAATTTAGAATTTTTATGACCTATAATATTCCATTTAAAGAAAGCGCACATCCCAAAAAGAAAAAACTAAAGGTAAAAAAGTCATTGTTTTTACAATGAGTTAAATACTACAATGGAAAAAAGGAAAAGTTATAGAAATAATCTCGCGTTTATATTCAATGTTCGGATCATACCCTTAATTTGTGATTTATTTAATTTAAATCTCGCATTCGTCAATTTAGTCAAACCACATCCTAATTTCAAAATTTAATCTAAAGCACATAAAAGAGACTTTAACTTTACTAATGTAGACAATAAATAAATTTATATAAAACGACATGGAAGAAAAAATAATTATTAACCACGTTATTTTTTAGTTAAATAATATTTTCCACTTTAGTCAAATCTATAACCTCTCAGACTATTTTAAAATTAGGGTGTGATTTATTAAAATTAAAAAATATAGGGTTTAAATTGAATTAATTGTAAATTGAAAGTGTGATCGGATATTGAGTAGAAAGGTTGGTTGTCCGTTGGTGGCAAAATATGGAAATAGTTATATAACCAATGAACATATAGCTTATTGGTTATCCGTTGGTGCAATTTGAATCTCACATCCGTCTATAAAAAAATTAGAAATCATAAAGCTAACAAAGTTAATAAACAAATTACTATTTTCTTAACATCATAAGAAGTTAGTGAAAGAAATAATAACCAAAATAATGATTGAAGAGTAATTTTTAGAGTGAATATTAAATTAATTTGTTTAAATACATTTATAGGCAGATGTGAGTTTCGAACTTAGTATTGAACTATACTGAATACTAATTTACCCTTAATGAAAAAGATGCTTAGGCTTAAAAATAATTATAATTGTTTTTCCTTCGTTGTCCAAACGAACAATGAGGTCTTTAAGGACAAAGCATTTATCTACCGGATGATTGATGATCTGATGATATTTGCAATACCTAGGGTTGTCGAGGTGGTTCACTTCTTTTGGGCCCTTTGATGGCGGAAGCTCGATCAATTTTTGTTCAAGAAGCTGGTCCAGAATGTTAGAGAGTTCCGAGTCTAAAAAGGGATATCCCCTTTCTTCGTGTTCCTTCAGGGTCCTTCTTTGAGCTTTAAAAGGCTTGTACTCGGTCTTGACCTACTTTGGCTCTTCTTTTCTTTAGGTCTCTTTAAAGGATATCTTCGTAGGTGTCGTGGTAACTACCATGCTTTCCTTCCCTTTGTTGGTCTTCGGGTTTTTCCTTACTTCTTACTTTTCACGAGAGTCATTTGGCAAGTAACTCCCGTGCCTTTGGATCTGAATTTCCAGATCATAAGCTCTAGTCACGAGCTCCTCGAATTTGCATGGCATGTTCGCCTGCAATTATAGAACAGTCCCCACTGCATGCCTTGGACACACATGTCAATTGAAGATGACTTACTGATCCTTTTCTTGCAATTAAGCACCAAGTTTCTCCATCTTTCGATGAATTCGGTGACAAGTTCATCTTTCCTTTGTTTCGTCCCGGCTAATTCTGGTAGACCAATAATCCTTCGAGTGCTATAAAAGTGAGTTAGGAAGTCTCTTTCTAGTTGGTCCCAACTATCAATAGACCCAGGCCTGATATCAGTGTACCATTCAAAGGCCACGCCTTTCAGTGACCGAACAAATTACTTCACCATCATATCTCCATAAGTTCCTACATTGCTGCAGGTCTATATGAAGTGAGCAATGTGTTGCTTCGGGTTCCCTTTCCCCTCCAATTGTTGGAATTTTGGAGGCTGATACCCCACAAGCAGTAGCAGTTCGTCTGTGAGCCTTGAGTACGGCTTCGTGTAACCGAGTGAGGATTACGAAGCTCCTCCACATTGAGCACGGATAGTGTCAGCAATCATCATATGCAGTTATTGAACTGTCAGATTTGCAACAGGTGTTGTGGTGTTACTGTTATTGTTATTCAGATTATTCACCAGAATGAAGTCTTTATGGTATTTTCTCTGTCGTTCTTGCTCAGCATTCTTATCACCAAAAGAGCCTCCTCTAGAGTTTGGATTATTTAATGAGCTTGGGTGACTTGCTAACTTAGCTGTCAAGAAAGTTATTTGGGCATCTTTCTCTGCCATAGCCTTTGTCAAATTTTCAATTGTTGTGGATATCTCTTGAAAACGAGTCTCAGCATCTTGGGTAGCATCGATGGCCATCACCGCATCAAAGGATTTAGAGGACTCAGAGCTGTAGTCTGCCCATCTCCTAGTTGGAGTATTTTCAGAAGCAATTCCAGCATCAGATTCTCCACTCGGGTGATAGTCATAGTAGGAACCCTCAGATCTTGTCTGGACCTCTTTGGCGACATTTCTTCTTGGTTTTTTCCTACGGGAAAATTGCTTCAATGGTGACACCAATTGGGCCCTTCTAGCTCTAGTGCGAGCACGTGTTGCTGGAAGACCTTCTTAAAGAGCTTAAAGTGCTTCAGGAAAGGAGTCGCTGGTCTGACTTCTAATCAGGCGATTCATCGTTGGATCTTGATTTATAGAGTGTGATTCAAGAGATGAGAGGAGAGTAGTGTCCCACTGGGCGTACCAAAGATTTTGTACACACAAAATTCTTCCGTAACAAGAGAAAATTGCACTTGTCAAATTACAAATTTTGAATGTATGATAAAGTGGTTCTTCTTCTATTGATTCCTCAGATTAATGAATCGGTCTTCACTCCAAATTTGGATTTGGATTTGGATTTGAGTTTGATGGATGACGGATTGGCCTTGAATCATCTTGTAATCCGCGGTTGATTTGAGAAGAAACAACCTTGAATCAGCTTGTGGCTTCTACGGTTGATTTGAGAAGAACCGACCTTGAATCAACTTGTGGCTTCTGCAGTTGATTTGAGAAGAAACCGGCCTTGAACCACAAGACCTTGAATCAACTTGTGGCTTCTCCTTGATTTGCTTGGAGCTTGAGAGAAAACTGGCCTTGAATCAGCTTGTAGTTCTTCTCTCTTTCTTGAGGATGATCCACTTCAGTTCTTGATCTTTGCAGCAATTTGTCTCCAAAAATCTCCTCCCTCTTCACCTTCTAAGGAGGTCAATTTTGGCATTAGAAAGATGACATGTGTTTTCATCTCATTGGTCTTAATATTAATTAATTTAATATTTAATCAAATTATTAAAAAATGCATATGAGATGGATTTTGACTCCTTTGACATTTTGGCTTTATGGGCTTCATGGATCTTTATAGACTGGGCTATAATGGGCCACAATTTTGATGTCTACAAATATATTTTAGAACGGGTCGTAATTTTGATGTCTACAGTGTCATGCCACGTCAACAAAATTTGACGTGACAAGCTGACATGACAAATCGAGCAACTATTAAGGTGCAGAGTACGTACGAAAATCCATATATATGTTATGAATTGTTAGTATTTTTAATTTAAAAAATAGTTGACATGGCATGCTGACCTAACAGATCAGGCAACTTGGTGATAACAATCAAGACAGCCCTAACGGTACTGCCGCACTTACCGCTCCCGCCGGGACGATTTCCTATACGACCTGTAAGATATCTGCATATCGCCAGAGAATCAGAGACGAATCCCTACGATGGTCGACATCAGCGCGGGGGGGGGGGGGGGGGGGGGGGCTCACGCGACTCTACACGCACGGCATCATCCCATCCTAGGGACCCACGAGCTTATCGCTTCCGGCAGCCCGTACGATATCGCTCATGACGTCATCTGTCGGTATCGCTTGTGACGTCACCCTTTGGCATCGCCTGGATTGTTATCGCTAGGTATCGCCGCCCAGGTCTATAAATACCCCTTCTTTTCCAATCTGAAGGTAAGATCGAGATCACTAGGTCGAACCTCTGTTATTTTTGAAACTCGGACTAACTTAAGCATCAGAGTGTCTACGCCGGAGCCCCCCTCCGGCGCTTTGCAGGTACATTTGACGCTGACCACCACTGTTCCGATCAACCACGACTCTGAATCTTACAAGATCGACAATCGAATCTTATCAAATGGTGCTTTCATTGAGAGCTTTGGTATATTAAGTGAGTGTCCTTAATAGCCAAGCTCCATCTAGTCGGAAGATTGGAACGGTCATGATCACGGGATCGGAGTCCATCCGATCGTCATCCTCTAATATCCCTTTCTCAATCCACAGACAGTTATTCCCCTTTGCTACTGCCGATCTCTCTATGACTACACAACCAACTATTTCGGGATCTCTGGACCTCTCGGTTGGAATTGCTGGGGGACCGGCCTCCTCGCAGACGGACATCTTGTCATCTCAGATAGTGGGGTCTGATTTCTCCACTCCTCTCTCTGGGGGATCTGTGCTTAATCATGAACATCCTTTGGCAATGGAAATAGCGGCCCTTCGTGTTCGGCTGGAATATCTGACGGAAATGGCTGCAAGAGCCACGCCTGGTGCTTCTGGATCTAGCCTCCCTCTTCGCGTCATGTTTACACCATCTATTGTCGCTGATCGACCTATATCACCGTTGTTTCCAGAAAACCTCCAGATGCCTTTATCCGCGGGAAATCCCCCGATTAGTGTTGAGCAGTTTACTCAAGGAAGAGTAGAGGCTTACGTACCGCAAATGCCGCAAGGTCTCCTCCTACAAGGAGACAGACATCTTGTGGGGGTTAGGAACCGGTGGGACGGACGGAGGGAAGGAGCCAACAGAAGTCTGTCTCCCGAGTACAGTGAAAGATCCAGTAGTCGAAGGTATCAAAGTCGCTCGAACAGGAGCCGCAGTCGATCTCCTAGACGACGTCCTACGCCAGAACCACGAAATAGGGAGCGTCAGGGTGAAATGTCTCCTCCGCGTCAGGCACGTGAAATTCTTGATGATACATCGGCCCACCCATTTAGCCATTTTATAAGGCGTCACAGGGTCAGCCGGCGCGTGAAGCTTCCCACTGATGTTTATGATGGCACCAAGAATCCCATCTCGCATATTAATAAAGTGAAGGATTTTATTCAGTTTCAGACCCACAGTGATGCGGCGTTATGCCAAATATTTGTTATGACATTATCGGCAGTGGCACATCTTTGGTTTGAGGGTCTCTCTGGTGGATCCATTAATAATTTCTCGCAATTAGAATCTAAATTCCGGAGCAGATTTAGCACGGCAATTCCAATCAGGAAGTCTGCCGCTGCGTTATTTGACATACAACGAAGGCCTCAAGAAACCTTAAAGGGGTTTCTTAGTCGCTTCGATTTGGAAATGTCCTTAACGCCGGGCGTTACCATTGATTTTGCTATAGAAGCTCTGAAAAGGAACTGCCGCTATGGAAAGCTGAAAGACGCGCTCATGGTGGATCCTCCAGTGACTTTAGATGTGTTGAGGCTTAAAGCCCACAATTACGCAAAAATGGAAGAGGAAGAAAATAGAGATAAGACGTATAACGCGTCACATGGGACATCTCAAATTACTACTGCTTCCGCGAAGCTGCAACTTGACGACCATTTTCTCGACGATTATGCCAGGAGGAAGGATCATATGCCCAAGGCCTCCAACAAACAGAAGGGTCATTTTTCGAAGGAAAAAACCGGTGGTTCCCTCTCTCGACCTCACATGCATTCTTATAAAAATCGCACATATGACCCAGATTTCCCCTCTCTTAACGTGCCAAGGGCAGAGATTTTGGCGATAGCGGAGCAGCGAAATCTTCCCATCTGCTACCCCGCGCCTACAAAACCAGGAGTGCTTCTAGGGAGAAGGGAAAATGCTTACTGTAAATTCCACAAAGCCAGGGGCCATTCCACAGAAGCGTGCAGGGAGTTAAGATCGGCAATAGAACGCCTGGTAGAAGAAGGATATTTAGGAGAATTTGCTACCCAAATAAGAGAAGATGCCAGAAATAATCTTATGAAAAGGACAGTAGACGAACCACCCGTTCCTCCACATGTTCCGCAAAAAGATGATGCTCCCAGAGGCAAAGATAGGGAAACTCTCGCGGTTGATGACGACTATATTCCTATGATTAACATTATCGCGGGAGGAACCCCTTATATGGACGAACCAGAACAATTGGCAGCCGCGAAAAGAGATAAACGCACACGTGATGGCATTACGAAAAAAGGAGATGCGATAGGCATATTGGATCGAATGGTATTATCTTTTTCCGAAGAGGACGAGAAAGGCGTCGTCTATCCGCACAACGATGCATTGGTGGTTACGCCCGTCATCGCTAGTCATGGAATTAGAAGAACTCTTATAGATAACGGGAGTGCAGTGAACCTCTTTTCGCTGGAAGCTTACAATCTCATGAAACGGCCTGACAATGAATTAACACCGAGAAAATGGCCTATAGTCGGCGTTGATGGGGTTCCGATCCCTGTCACGGGGATAATTACTTTGCCCATATATTTTCGAGAAGACACCTACAAGCGATCAGAGAACCTGTTGTTCCTTGTCGTGGATCTGAATTTGCCTTACAATGTCGTGCTCGGGCGACCTTTCCTCAACCGCTTTGGAGCAGTGATATCTCAGAAGCATTTAAAGATGAAATACCCCTCCTGGGATGGGGTAGTATCTGTAAAAGGCGATCAAAAGCTGGCGGCAGAATGCTACTCGCTCATGACTCAAAGAAGCTGCGATAGATACGTATGTATAGCAGCGGATCCTTATGAGCAGAGTGATGAGAAGCGTGATCAACCTCTAGAAAAAATGGTACCCATTCCGGCAATTGGCATAGAGGAAGCAAGTTTCCTGATCAGTGAAAAACTCAGCCCAGCGGAAAACCTCCAACTGGCCCGGCTGTTGAACAAATGCCAAGGAGATTTCGCATGGAAGCCCTCCGATATGCCAGGTATATCGCGGACAATAGCCGAACATCGTCTCAATGTGGACCCAGATGCTAGGCCGGTACAGCAAAAGCGACGCGCGTTCTCTAATGAAAAAGTGTTAGCTGTAGATAAGGAAGTAGCAAAGCTCCTTGACGCAGGGTTTATCCGCGAAGTTCAATACCCCACCTGGCTAGCGAACCCTGTCCTTGTTCCTAAGCCCAATGGGGATTGGCGCATGTGCATCGACTTCACAGATTTAAATGATGCCTGCCCTAAGGATTGCTACCCGCTTCCTCGCATAGATCAGTTAGTTGATCAGACCGCAGGATACGCTTATCTAAGCTCATTGGACGCCAACTCTGGATATCATCAGATTCCCATGGCCCGGGAAGATGAAGAAAAGACTGCGTTTCTTACTCCAAAGGCCACCTATTGTTATACGGCGATGCCGTTAGGGCTGAAGAACGCCAGGGCTACGTTCCAACGTATGGCCAATAAGATATTAGAAGAACAAATAGGGAGGAATGTGGAAGCATACGTTGATGATATTTTTGATGTGATGAAAAAGTATCGCATGAAATTAAATCCCCGAAAATGCATGTTTGCATTTCAGACAGGAAGATTCTTGGGCTACGTGGTCAGCCAAAAAGGCATCCAGCCTAATCCCTCAAAGGTTAAGGCCATACAGGACATGATATCGCCAAGAACCATCAAGGAGGTGCAAAGGCTAACAGGGCGGGTCATTGCCCTTGGGCGATTCATTTCCAAGCAAGGAGAAAAGTGTCTCCCTTTTTTCAAAATCATACGCAAGAAAGCCTCGTTCGGGTGGACCCCAGAATGTGAGGAAGCGTTTGTCGGCCTAAAAGATTACCTATCGTCTGACTTACTATTGACGAGACCTGAAGTAGGCGATACTTTGTATTTGTATCTGGGCGCCGCGGATGAAGTGGTCAGTGCCGTCCTCGTTTGCGACGATACCCGGTCTATTTTGTGAGCCACGTCCTGAAGGATGCGGAGCTACGATGCGCCTGAATTGAAAAGATAACGTTCGCCCTTATACAAGCCACCCGCAAAATGGATCGATATTTTCAGTCTTATTCCGTCATCGTACTCACAGACCAGCCTCTGAAAAGAATATTTCGAAAGCCTGAATCTTCCGGAAGAATGTTGATTTGGGCGCTTGAATTAGAGCAATATGGATTGAGATATCAGTCTCGACCGTCCATAAAAGCTCAGATCCTGGCCGATTTCATAGCGGAATGCACTTTTACAGAGGATCCTTTGGACGGCGTACCTGAAGCGGAATGGGGTGACATGGATCTCCCGTTTCCGGAAACCTACACGGACCTCTGGATCGTCCATGTGGATGGGGCTAAAAACCAAGAGCTGGCTGGAGCCGGAATTTTTATAAATGGGCCGCACGATATGCAAATACGATACGCCATTCGAATCCTACAACCGTTATCTAATAACGCGGCAGAGTATAAGGCGTTGCTAGCCGGTCTCAGAATAGGGAAAGGACTTTCCTCTAAAGGGAGGCATGATACAGGAAGAACAGGAGACCTGCGTCTAAAAATCTGTGATGACTCCAAGTTAATAATTGACCAGGTCTTGGGGCATTCTCAGGCCCGGGGACCCATTATGATTCAATATCTCGCTAGAGTAAAGCGAGAATTGTTGGAAATAAAGAAGGAAGGCATGCAAGTCAGCTTCGAGCATATCCCCAGGGAGGAAAACGCTGAAGCCGACAATCTAGCCAAGATGGCCGCGAATCCGGAAGCGTCTATACCCAAAGGCGTATACTATCGAGAGTTATCGGTACCATCCTTCATGGAAGAGCAAGCATCTTTATGCGTGGAGGAACGCAAAAGCGACTGGCGAATTCCCGTAATCAAATACTTGAAACACGAGGAACTGCCTCAGGATACCGCTGAAAAGAAGAAGGTACTGAGACAGGTAGCTCGTTGTATATACTATGACGGGGATCTAATCCGAAGGTGTTTTTCTCACCCTGCCGCCAAATGCATAACTGAGCAAGAAGGTCTTCACACCTTGCGCGAAATCCATGAAGGGGTATGCGGTATGCACGTGTCAGGCGGTACCCTGGCAGCACAGGTCTTTCGATCCGGATTGTACTGACCCACCATCCGAAGAGATTGCCACAACTATGTGCAAACCTGCCCTAAGTGCCAGGAGTTTGCCAAGATTCCTCGGCGGCCTGCCACTGAAATATCTGAAATTATCGCCCCTTGCCCTTTTGCTAAATGGGGGATCGATATCCTAGGCCCATTCCCAAAAGCAAGGTCTCAACTGAAATTTGTGATAGTGGCGGTAGACTATTTCACTAAGTGGGCGGAAGCTGAAGCGGTCGCCACAATCACGGCAGAAAAAACTTGGCGTTTCTTCAAACATCAAGTTATCATGAGGTTCGGCGTACCTCGCGTCCTTGTTAGCGATAACGGAACGCAGTTCACCAGCCAGTTCTTTAAAGACCAGTGCTCAGAATTTGGAGTCGAGCAACGATTTTTCTCCGTGGCTCATCCGCAAACTAACGGACAAGCGGAAGTAACCAATCGGAGCATCCTTAGCGGCATCAAGAAAAACCTGGAAGGGTCTAAAAAGAAATGGGCTGATGAGCTACCGTACGTGATGTGGGCATATCGCATGACTGTTAAGACTACCACCGGAGAAACGCCTTTCGCGTTAGCCTTCGGGACCGAAGCCGTTACACCGGTGGAAATTGGGTCCATGAGCCTACGGGTAGCTCATTTTCGGGAGGAACTGAATGAGGAAAGGTTAAGAGCTAACCTGGACGCGTTACCAGAAGTCCGAGAGGAAATCCTTCTGAAAACGCAGCATTACAAAAGAAAGATGGCCCGTTATCGTAACAGGCGCGTTAAAGAACGGTTGCTGAAACCCGGTGACCTGGTGCTTAGAGACAAGCGAGCGGCAGGGCAACGCATGGGAAAACTCAGTCCAAACTGGGATGGACCATATCGCGTCACCCACGTTGTCGGGAAATGAGCCTATCATCTGGAGACTCTCGATGGTACACCCTTATCCAACTCTTGGAATATCGCTCGCTTGAATTTATATTACTTTAGAATTTGATTTTATCTGCACCTTTGATTTATGTCAACCCTAACCATGACTAACGCTCGATGAGAGAGCTTTCGTGGAAGTTTGTGGTTGCCTTTGTGCAGATAAAAAAGGGGGTATTTTGGGGAAGTGAAATGTCCTATCCTTGTGATGGTCGGTCTTGATCAGATGACCCATTAAGTAAGGGCACTACCCACCATACCTTGAATTAGCGTCGGATTGAAAGATCCTGGATGCCCCCGGGGGTGAAAAGTCCTATCCTTGTGATGACCGATCTTGATCAGATGGCTCATTAAGTGAGGGCACCACCCGGTATCTCTGGGAGTGAAAAGTCCTTTTCTTGTATTGACCGTTCTCGTGGAGACGGCCCAACAAGATGAGGCACGTCCCAAAGAAATAGAAACTCCGTTCTAGAAACAAGAATCCTATCTTTATGGCTGTGCTATTATGGCTAAGCCTTTAAGTAAGGACACGGTTCTAGACGCGAGGACAAGCCCAAAAGTGAAAATTCCCTAGCCTTGTGATAGCCGTCCCGATCCGACAGCTCACTAAGATGAGGCACTTTAAGGGCCGATCGTGAAATTAGGGAAACGCGGAGAATCGTGAAATCTCGGCTAGTAGCCAGATGAGTAATCCCTGGTGAAGTGTAGAGCTGATAGCAAAAATGATTCCCGCGGGTTCCAGGGTAACGCCTTATGATGGCAGCGGAAAGGCTCCTACGGGTAATTACTATCCCTTGTAACGTATTTTTTTGTTACTAATAATTTACAAATGAGACTGCGCAGAATACTTTTCGGGCAGTGGGAGGAGCGAGGATCTCGTCAGCTGATCTATCGCTAGTCTTACCAGGAAAGCTAACCCAATACCAAATTCTGTAATTTGGTGGGAGCGCTAAGGACCTGTTCGGATAAGTAAGCGCATTGGGAAAACGTGGCGAAGATAACGCCAAAAGGGTTCGCGAGGAAGCAACTAAATAAAGGAAAGTCAGCAATAAAGTGACTTGATCAGATCGATATGTTTAGAGAGGGCCACTAAATACAGACTTCGGTGGTCAAAATAATAAGCAAAAAGTTAGTGACGCTTGATCACTAAGGAAAGAGCGATAAAGCCTCAAAGCCCGTCAACCTTCGGGGTGCCTCCGTTTCCAGCCTGCCGCTTTAGCTCGGCAAAAGCCCTCCTCATTAAGGTGGCCAGACCTTCGTTCGAAGACGGCAGTGACCTCATCGGGTTTGTATGTGTCGACTCAGTGAACTTCCTCAAAGCAGGCAACCAAAATAGAGGCAGTCTGCTCGGCATGCCATAGGCTCTTATCAGCCGACTCTTCCTCCAGGGCAGCTTTCTCCTTGTCCAGGGAGGACTTCTCATTCTCCAAAGCAGTAACTTTAGCCCTCTCCGCTCCCAAGGCGGACAACTGCTCTTCTGTCTGTTTCTGATGAGCCAGTAATAAGTTTGTGCGCTCCTCCAGCAACCTTTTCTTCTCATTCTGCTCTCGCGTTAACTCCTCCAAAGCAGAAGAAAGAGAGGCAGCCTGACGTCGCGCCTCCTCTGCCCAGTAATGGAATTTCATCAGATTGGTGAAAAGGTTGGTGCGTAAGGAGTTCTCCCATCAAATACGCCTTTAGAAAGAAAAACGTCACGTTCAGACGCAGACGCTAATACTTGGGAAGCCAATAAAGCCGAAACTTCATCCGAGCCATCGCCTCCCAATGCCGCCAAGCCGGTGTTACGGAAATCATACAGTCCAACTTGGTGGGTTACAGGGTTAGCCCCATCTATTGGACCAAGGTCCGCCACAAAGTTGAAAGTGGTACCTCCTCCACCATAACGATCCCGCAGAGGAATGCTTGAAGGAGCAAATGCCAAAGGAGAAGGAGGGTGAACCTGGGTGGACGAACCCCCTGGAGCAAGATAAGTACTATGGGGCTGATAACCTAAAAGATCCTGCAAGACCTCTTGATACCCCGGATTAGAGGAATATGCGTGAGCAGGACCGCCGAAAGAATTGGGCGAAACCCCGAAGGTATCGCCTGTGCCTAAATTCTCCAAAAAATTCTGACTGATTCCCCCCCTGGGGAACGACCGTAGAGTCAGACCCGTCCGCAGGCCTACTCCCCATCCCGGTGGCAGAGGAAGATGGATTTCTGCCCTCATCTTCCGGCCGCTGTCTCTTCTTGGAGCCAGTCAACACGTGTCTTATATTCATATCGCCTGAGGGAGGAGCGGAGGTAGCAACAACGGTAGTGTCCTGCCAAGAACGCAGCATGAAACACAGATAAGAGAAATCGAAAAATGACAGATATCGAAATATAGCATATCAGGGCTAAAAGGCACCCTTACTGTATCAGTATGGGGAAGAGGCGCTTCTGAAGAGCCTGCCACGTCTGGAGAAGGTGTAAGAGCAGCGACACTTCTCGTTTTTCTCTTCTTTTTTCCTTTGGCAATGGCCTTAGGAGCCTTAGACTTAGAAGAAGAAAGCTGGGCAGGAGGAGCAGCGATGGTCACAGGGGGAACGCCTGAAGGAATGTCAGAACCCCTCACACCGATCGAAGAAGAGGAAACTTGAATAAGAGTAGCGGAAGTAGCCGGAAGATCGGTAGGATTGTCAGTCGCTTCCGTGGAAGTAGCTCTCTCATTTTCTTCTCGCTCTTGAGCCCTTTTCAAGCGTCTCCTTACGCTCTCAGGTTTATAATTGGGATTCGTCGCTGCGAAAGCACAAAATAACGTCAGCATTAGTATCAGCGATAGCAAAGAAAGGAGTAACGCGACACTCACGTTTAACACAAGATTGAATGTCCATTCTACAGGCCACTTGGCGAATGTGAACGCTGATTTCCAGTTTGAGCAATGTGTTTAACCAGTCTTGCTCACGTTTCGGAAGGGTCCCTGGTCGGCTCCAGACGTTGTCATCCACGTTTTGATTAAAACCAGATCGCCACCAGGAACCAAGATCTCCAGGAAGATCTATCACAAAAAACTCCTTTTTCCAGCCATCAACGGAAGACTCGATATGGAGGAGTTTCCAAGTAAAAGACTTCAGAGATTCATCGTCAAAGCGGGGTGATATCGTTATAACCCCCCGGCATTTCATCAGCTTAAAAAGAGATTTAAGCAAGAGAAGGGAAGGGGAAGTAATCCCCTTGTATTTGCAAAGTTCCAGGAAAGCATAAACACAACAATAGGCATTTGGGGATAGTTGGGCCGAAGTCAAATCGCCGGCAACAAGCAACTCTTTGACAAAAGAGTCAATGGGAAGCCGAAAGCCATAACGGAACATTTGTGCATACATGACCCTATGATTGCCCGTCAAAACGCTGTTCAGACGTAGTGACTCAGGGGCAACAGTGGTTTTATAATCATCAGGAATATCAGCATTATGGGCGGCCAAATGCTCACGGAGAGCGGCCTCAGATGTGATAACACTAGACGTAATATCCATCCTTTTCTCATCGGCAGATTTCGACTAAGTACGGCGAGTCTTAGCCATGGAAGAATTAAGGAATTAAAAGATGAAGAAGATGATGGAAGAGAAAAGAAATACCTTCAAAGAAAAACACTTCAAAGAGCCCTGAATGGTAGGGAGAAAATGAGACGGCTAAAAGAAAATATGAGAAAGCGGGATGATAAAAGAAAAGTGAAAAGAATAAATATTGGGTTTTATAACCCTAATGGTCAAACGAAACGACGAATACCGCAGTCGTTGCGTAGAAGCGGTATAAGGAACAGACTCAAGTAATGAGTGCAATCCTAGAGAAGCGCTACAACGCCTCGATTTAGGAAAAGTTCTCAAGCACGCTAGCCCATGGCGCTGGAAGAAATAGACACTTGTGCCTGCACAATCGTGACTTTTCTAAGGAAAGGATAGCCAGCATTAAATGCTCTGAAAAGAAGGTACTATCTCTGGGGAAAAACAAGAGCGATATCACATGAAAGAAGATAACGCAAGATGGCGTTGATTAAAAGAATAGCGTTGGGGCAGAGCGGAAAGGCGAAATAAAATCAAATAGCAATCAAATACAAATATCGTCGCACAGTAAGGCGTTATTACAAGACAAAGAAGCAAACAAGCGGAAAATCTTCTAAAAGGAGCAACCTCGATTAATCATGGGCCTTCGCGAGCGTTGCGGTCACCATTCCTCTGTTTCTCTCCAGAAGAAGGAAGATCTCTCTCACCTTCGCCCAGATCCTTCAGTCTCTTGGAAGCGTAATCGGTCAGCACTGACGAGTCGACAGTTCCCTGGCGATAGAGACTCATAAATTCAACGATACAGATATCTATGGTCTTGTTCTTCCACCAGGCTATCTTCGAAGGCACTTTAGCCAAATCCGCATCACGGGAGGCTATCTCTTCGCGAAGGAAGATATTCTTTCTGTCAGCTACCACCAATTCCGCCTCCAAAAGGTCTATCTTAGCCTTCCCTTTTGATCTTTCTCGAGCAAGCTCAGCGCGACAGTCATCCAACTCTATCTGGGTCTGCTCTTGAAGCTGCGACAACTTCGTTACTTTCCCTAAAGCAGCATCTAATTCCCCCTTTAAATCAAGAGAAGGTCGAACCTTGTCACGATAATCCTCGAAAAAATAGTTTAATTCGCGGAAGCAGGCCAGCATGTCAGTCAGAAGACGCGAATGGCGTACGTCGGGATGACGCCGCAAGAACTCTTCTTTGTCATTCGAAGAAGTAAACATTTTCCCCACTATCGGACCCACTGTTTCCTCTCGCGATGACGGGTCCGATATCCCTAAAGCACGAAGACCGTCGGTGCCAAGGGAAGACAAGTCCAGCTGATAAGCAATGGGACCCTGAAGACCTTGAGGGGAAAGGTTAGCGATATAAGGAGGAGAGCAATTTTTTACAGAATCACCAATGCCCGAAATCGAAGAAAGAAACAAGGTTTGAGGCTTCCGCGGGGAAGGAGCGATGGGATTCGGGGTTGGTAAACTCACATCCGGAATAAAGGAGCGGATAGGGGAGCTAGGACCATCAGGCACCAAGGAAGAGCCCACCGCTACCGGAGCCTCGTTAACCTTGGGAGGAATGGCAGAGGGCACCTTGGTAACTTCCGCCACTGGCGAGGAACCCGTAACATGCGAGGAGTTAACCTCCTCGGAAGAAACCCCATTGATTTTCTCACCGGAAGGAACTGATAAATCAATAATAGGCCTAGAGGGGGGGTGAATAGGCTCTTCAAAAATCTGCACACAAGAGAAGAGTAGAATAGCAAACACAAGATGTATAGTGGTTCCAATTCACAACTGAATTGTACTCCACTACCTAAGAGTCCTCCTCTTAGGATTTTCGAATGCAAACCACTTTGCTATTCACTTGAGCTTTTACCGGTTCAGCTCACAACCTTACAATTGCTTTTACCCGGCTCACCAATAACCTTACAAGTAGTTTTCCAAGGCTCAACTACAACCAATGGTTTTCACAAGGCTCAACCACAAACCTAAGTTCTCTTTCAATGGGATGAGAACACTACCCTTAACCCAAAAGTGTTAGGTACACTTTTCAAACCTTAACAATGAATTTGTATAAATATGCAACAATCAATTGGTGTACACAAATAGATAAATATATGATTGCAAATCAACACCAATAAATAAACAATGTTACCGCGTCTTCCTGGGCTCTGGCGGCATGCCGCCAGAAACGAAGAGCCCGGGGCGGTATGCCGCTACATTCGCTTCGGAAAATAATTAAATTCGCCGAATGTAGCGGTATGCCGCCAGACACCACTCCTTCCTGGCGGTATGCCGCCAGGCACTAAACATTCCATAACTTGAGTTCTAAAACTTGTTTTCGCACAAAACCTTTTTCAAAACATTTCTTGAGGTATATGGAACATTAATCAAGTGTTAAATTGAATCATACTTACAATGATAAAGTCCTAATGTACACTTGATCTTCTAGCTTGCGATATCTTGATTTGTTGCTTCTTATTTGATCAATCGCAAACTACACACATTTCAACTTCAAATTGCATTAGAATCATTAATTAGTTTGTGTGTCTAAATCATCAAAACAAGAGTGAGTTGCCCTTGGGCTAACAATCTCCCAATTTTTGATGATGACAACCACAAACTAATATCAAAATATATTTGAACTAGCAATTGAATTTGAAGTTAAATGGGGGTAAACTTACATCTCCTTTTTTTTTTTTTTTTAAAAATCTAATGCTCCCCCTGCATAAAACGTTAGTGCACATAGAGCATAGCAAAGATTTAAAGTTTTGCTCCCCCTAAATCCTACCTTTCTTCTATCTCCCCATTTTTCAAAAACATTGGAGTTAAACTTTCATTATGGAGAGGGTGAGTTTCAATATCCTACTCTTTCAAAACCCACACTTAATACCATGCTCCCCCTTAACTTATTCTCCCCCCTTTGCTTATTCTCCCCCTTTTTCATTAGCAAAAAGGTGAATCAAATAAAGCCAAGTAAGATCATACAAGGAGTAATAAGGGAGCAAGCAAAGATCAAATGCAGCATACCAAACGAATATGCAATCAAAAGTAGAGAGAAAAAAATGACTGAAATCTTACTCAAAAGGATTGCAAATACCGATTTCATGTCTTAGTTCCACAAAACGTTCTTTGGCAAGAGCTTTGGTAAAAATATTTGCAAGTTGATTGTTAGTACCAATAAATTCAAGCATAATATCTCCTTTAGCCAAATGATCACGAATAAAATGATGTTTGATATCAATATGCTTAGTTCGCGAGTGACAAATAGGATTCTTGGTCAAATTAATAGCACTTAGATTATCACAAAAGATAGGAATGTTACAAAACTTAAGAGAAAAGTCTTCTAAGGTTTGTTTCATCCATAAAATTTGAGCAACACAAGATCCGGCAGCAATATATTCAGCTTCCGTAGTTGAGATTGCAACAGAATTTTGTTTCTTACTTGACCAAGAGACCATAGCTTGTCCTAAAAATTGACATGTACCACTAGTGCTTTTCCTATCTGTTTTAGAACCGGCAAAATCCGAATCGGTATAACCAATTAAATCAATGTTAGACCCTTTTGGGTACCAAAGACCTAATTTAGATGTACCTTTCAAATATTTGAAAATTCTTTTCAAAGCAATCAAGTGAGACTCTTTAGGACAAGATTGAAAACGAGCAAATAGACAAACACTAAACATTATATCCGGTCTACTTGCTGTTAAATATAAAAGACTTCCAATCATACCTCGATATAGAGTAATATCTACATCTTTACCATCTTCATCTTTGTCGAGGTTGACGGTTGGACTAAGGGGAATAGGACTCTCCTTGACATCTTTGTATCCATATTTGTTTAGGAGATCCTTAATGTATTTTGCTTGATTAATGAAGATACCCTCTTTAGTATGTCGAATTTGGAGTCCAAGAAAGAATGTCAATTCTCCCATCATGCTCATTTCGAACTCACTATGCATACATTTTTCAAAATCCTTGCACAAAGACACATTAGTAGCACCAAAGATAATATCATCGACATAAATTTGCACAATTATCATATGTTTACCATCATGTTTAGTGAAGAGTGTGGAATCAATCTTTCCCATTTTAAAACCATTTTTCAATAAAAATTGACTTAAACGATCATACCAAGCTCTAGGGGCTTGTTTAAGACCATATAAAGCCTTTTCCAATTTAAACACATGGTTAGGATATTTATGATCTTCAAAGCCGGGAGGTTGTTTAACATACACTTCTTCCATGATGTAACCATTCAAGAATGCACTTTTTACATCCATTTGAAATAAGCTAATGTTCTTAAAACATGCAAAAGCTAATAACATGCGAATGGCTTCAAGTCTAGCAACCGGGGCAAATGTTTCATCAAAATATATTCCTTCTTGTTGGTTATACCCTTGGGCTACCAATCTAGCTTTATTCCTTATTACATTTCCCGATTCATCAAGTTTGTTTCTAAAAACCCACTTGGTTCCAATAATAGTGTGGTTGCTAGGCCTAGGAACTAATTTCCAAACACAATTTCTCTCAAATTGGTTTAGTTCCTCTTGCATGGCTATCATCCAATATTCATCATGAGATGCATCAACAAATTTCATAGGTTCAAATTGAGATACAAAAGCATGATGATCATTTAAGTTTCTAAGGGAAGAGCGAGTGACAATACCTTTGCCATTTAGATTACCTATAATTTGTTCTTGTGGATGTGCTTTCATTAAGTTCCATGGTTTAGAATGAGAGGGGCCTTGACTATTGTTGCCGACTTCAACATTTGCATCAACAAGTACCTCTTCTTCCTTTCCTTTCTCCTTTTGAATTTCTGGATTGTCTAGAGGTGATGTGTTGTCCTTTGAGTCATCAAGAGTCGTAGGGGGATAAACTTGAAGACTCCCAAAATCATCATCATCATCACTAGCTATCTTTTTGACACTTTCAAAAGGATTAGTTTCATCAAAAGCAATATGCATGGATTCCTCTACAACTAAAGTTCTTTTATTATATACTCTATAAGCTTTGCTAGAAGTAGAGTAACCAAGAAAGATACCTTCATCCGACTTCGTATCAAATTTTCCCAAATTGTCTTTGATATTCAAAATAAAGCATTTACATCCAAAAACTCTAAGATGTGCAATGGTGGGTTTTCTATCATGCCATAATTCATAACAAGTCTTGTTTAAAAGAGGACGAATTAGTACACGATTTAAAATATAGCATGCGGTACTAACGGCTTCGGCCCAAAAATATTTAGGCAAAGAATGTTCATTTAAAAGAGTCCTAGCCGCTTCTTGCAAAGATCTATTTTTCCTCTCAACTACCCCATTTTGTTGAGGAGTGCGAGGACATGAAAAATTATGATCAATACCATTTTCATTGCAAAAATCTTGAAACATGCCATTTTCAAATTCTCCACCATGATCACTTCTTATTTTGGAAATTTTGAAACCTTTTTCAATTTGAATTTTATAGCAAAGTCTTTTGAAGTTATCACATGCATCATGCTTATGAGATAAAAATAAAACCCATGTAAATCTAGAGTAATCATCCACAATAACAAAACAATACTTCTTACCACCCAAACTTGCTGTTTTTATAGGACCAAAAAGGTCAAGGTGAAGAAGTTGAAGTGGCCTTGAGGTAGACACGGTTTTGATGGACTTGAATGAGCTTTTGATTTGCTTTCCATATTGGCACGCATCACACAAGCCCTCCATCTCATACTTCAAAGTAGGTAGTCCTCGTACAAGCTCCTTCCTAGATAGCTTAGCAATATGGTCCATTCCTACATGCACAAGTCTCCTATGCCATATTGAGGGATTATCTACTAAAGCACTTAAACAAACATGATCATTGTTAGAAATATCATTCAAATCAATCATGTAAATATTCCCAACTCTATTACCAATAAAAACAAGTGATTGTGTGTGTGCATCTCTAACTTCACAATGTGTAGAAGTAAAAATAACAAATAAATCTTTATCACATAATTGACTTATGCTCAAAAGATTGAATTTTAAACCTTGCACAAACAATACATTTTCAATAGAAGGAGAATGACCAACTTTACCGATGCCCAAAACCTTGCGTTTTTTGTTATCGCCAAAAGTTACACCTCCTTTGTCTTTCTTCTCCAAATGAGTGAATTTTGACTTGTCACCCGTCATATGCCTTGAACACCCACTATCCAAATACCATTTTGCTCCATTGGGTTTCCGGCATTCCTATCAAAACAAATTAGTTAGTTCTAGGAACCCAAACATGTTTGGGTCCTTCCTCATTTGCACGTGTACCCTTTGGTACCCAAATTTATTTCCATTCAACAAACCCTCTACGAATGTAGCAAAAATAGGATAAGTGACCAAATTTCCTGCAATAGCTACATTTATAAATAGGTTTAGCATGTGAAGGTTTGTTTTGAACTCTAGATGAACTAGCATGATTGTTAGAAGAATTTGCTTTGACAAAAACAGTTTTACCATTATTCATGCTTGTGGAAGAGTTAAAACCAATGCCATGCATATTACCAAATTTCTTTTGATCATTCATGCATTTATGATGGCTATGACTACTTTGCATATATTTGGCTAATGTGTTCTCAAGAGTTTTAATCTTTTCTTCCAAAATTAAAATTTCTTTAGAAGAGTTTATACAAAGCTCACATTTGCCATTTTCCTCCTTAAGCTTACCACAAGCAATATCAAGCAATTTATTCTTATTAGTTAAGTCTTTGTTTAGCTCTTCTAGATTACTAATATCATTCTTAAGGATTTCTAGTTCCTTAACAAGACTAGTATTTTTCTTAGTGGCAATTTCAAAACGAGTAGCTAGTTCATTAAAAACTTCTTGCAATTCATCATAATCACGTTCAACAATAGAAGAGTTGCAAGAGCTTACCTCATCATCACTTTGAGCCATAAGGCACAAGTTTGCTACTTCATCTTCGGATGAGGATTCCGAGGGATCACTACTTGAAGTTTCATCCTCATCACTCTAAGTGGAGGTTGCTTTAAATGCTCTCCTATGATGTTTCTTTCCATCCTTCTTATTCTTTGAGCTGTGTTTCTCATGCCTCTTCTTCTTTTCAAGTCTAGGACATTCACTTCTAATATGTCCTGGTTTGTCACACTCAAAGCACACAACATCAGCATTAGATTTGAATTTAGAATGGTTAGAAGACTCACCTTGATATTTATTCTTCTTGGTTTTCCAATGCTTATGGAGTTTCCTTGTGAAGAAGGCAAGAGACTCATCATCTTCTTCAGCAAGCTTGCTTGCAAGGGCAATGGTCTTCTTTTCCTTTGCATTTACTTCCTCCAAATTATACAAGCCCAACTCATGCTCAAAAGCAGTGAGAGAGCTTACAAGTTGAGTGTAAGAAGGCTTCACTTCCTTTTGCTTGATGGTGGTCTTGATTGCTACCCACTTGCTTGGAAGAATGCTTAGAAGTTTTCTCACCATCTCTGAATCGCTTTGAGTCAATCCGAGATTATCCATGGCACTACACAAATTTTGCAATCTTGTGCTGAGATCATAGATAGACTCTCCTTGCATCATCTTGAATAATTCATATTCAGTTTTGAGCTGGTCCAAACGGAGATCACGAACTTGAGCAGTACCCTCATGCGCCATCTCTAAGGTATCCCAAATTTATTTTGCTGTCTTGCATGAGCTGATGCGATTGAACTCACCGAAAGAGATGGAGACTTGAAGAGCATACATGGCTTTAGCTTCCATGGTTTTCCTTGTCTTCTGTGCATTACTCCAACGCTCAAAATCAAGAATCCTTGTGGTTCCATCAATACCGGAAGGTTCAGTAGGAGCCACAAAACCTTTCTCAACACAATCCCATAATTCACAGTTGAGGGAAGTAAGGAAGGTCTTCATCTTGATCTTCCAATGAAGATAATTGTTGCCATCAAGGTAAGGTGGTTGGTTAAATGTACCTCTATCTTGAGTGCTGAAAATTCCTCCTCTATCCATTTGAATCTTTCACTTGAGGTGGTTAAACCTTTAACCAAGTGACCTTGCTCCGCTACCAATTGATAAATCAATAATAGGCCTAGAGGGGGGGGAGGGGGGGGGGGGGGGGTGAATAGGCTCTTCAAAAATCTGCACACAAGAGAAGAGTAGAATAGCAAACACAAGATGTATAGTGGTTCCAATTCACAACTGAATTGTACTCCACTACCTAAGAGTCCTCCTCTTAGGATTTTCGAATGCAAACCACTTTGCTACTCACTTGAGCTTTTACCGGTTCAGCTCACAACCTTACAATTGCTTTTACCCGGCTCACCAACAACCTTACAAGTAGTTTTCCAAGGCTCAACTACAACCAATGGTTTTCACAAGGCTCAACCACAAACCTAAGTTCTCTTTCAATGGGATGAGAACACTACCCTTAACCCAAAAGTGTTAGGTACACTTTTCAAACCTTAACAATGAATTTGTATAAATATGCAACAATCAATTGGTGTACACAAATAGAGAAATATATGATTGCAAATCAACACCAATAAATGAACAATGTTACCACGTCTTCCTGGGCTCTGGCGGCATGCCGCCAGAAATGAAGAGCCCGGGGCGGTATGCCGCTACATTCGCTTCGGAAAACAATTAAATTCGCCGAATGTAGCGGTATGCCGCCAGACACCACTCCTTCCTGGCGGTATGCCGCCAGGCACTAAACATTCCATAACTTGAGTTCTAAAACTTGTTTTCGCACAAAACCTTTTTCAAAACATTTCTTGAGGTATATTGAACATTAATCAAGTGTTAAATTGAATCATACTTACAATGATAAAGTCCTAATGTACACTTGATCTTCTAGCTTGCGATATCTTGATTTGTTGCTTCTTATTTGATCAATCGCAAACTACACACATTTCAACTTCAAATTGCATTAGAATCATTAATTAGTTTGTGTGTCTAAATCATCAAAACAAGAGTGAGTTGCCCTTGGGCTAACAGGAACTGGTGGGTCAGATTTCTCTTTGCGAACTCTCTTTACGAGACGCTCTGTCTCGGCAGCCATCTCTTCGCTATCGTCCTCGGTTGACTCCGCCGAAGGAGCACTATTTCTGGACCTAAGTTTCATCCGTTGGGAAAGGGTAGCATGACGCAGCTCGGAACCAGTATCCATGCTTCCGCTGTCACTGTCAACCTCTTCAATTACGGGATTACTTAGGGCCACACCCTTACCACGAGCTGGTAGCCAATTCTCGAGGAAACGAGAAGGTCGGGCAGATATGTTGCGTGTCACGACGGTTTTGTTTCTCCTTTCTCGCTGCGGAATAGGCGGACGACTAGAGCCTTCGGGTGGAGGAGAAGGAGGTAACGTTTGAAGCGGCACCACGTTTAGAGGAACGTCCTTTTCCTCGGAAGATCGACCCTCAGCGTTACCTGCCGATAAAATATTTTAGTATAACAAGAAAGTCGAAGCGATAAGGCGATAAAAGAAAAAACTCACCTACGACACACTCTGACAAAGGCCTGAACCGAGCAAATTCCCGAATGCGGAAAGGCCCTTCTATTTCTAATAATGCATTAACGTGGTATACGTCCATACTAGACAACACATCTGGTTCTCACCAAACGGCACTAGTAATCTTTCGGTTGAAACCACCGCGCCAAAACCGAGAGGGCAAGCGGAGGGTGAAGAAGCCATTTTTCCAGTTATCTACGTTCTCTTCGAAACCTTGGAAATTCCGCCAGAAGAACCGAACAAGAGCATCATTCCATCTTGGGGTAATATCCACTAAGCAGTTATGACACCTCAAGGCGAAAAAGGTGCGGAACAGATCGAGCGATGGAGCAAAAATATGCTTCATCTCACACGAGCGAAGAAAGGCGTAAAGTCCACACCAGGAAGGTGGAGTTATTTGGACAGGATTGAGATCGTAGTGGTCTAGTAGCTTCAACAGAGAAGTATGAAGCGAAAGACGAAACTCGTAGGTAAACATCTTGAAATAAACCAACCGGAACGTTCCCCACATGGCATCAGTAAGCCGAATATCCTTCAAGGGGACAAAGGGGCGATATCCCGTGGGAAAAGTGATCCCGTTCTCCTCCAACTCAGCCCTCAAAACCTCATTACAATAAAAAACACTACGAGCTCTCCTGACTTCGGGATCTATAGGATTTTCGATAATTGCAGAAGGCATAGCGCGAGACATAATGAAAGGGAAAGTAAAGTTATGGCAATAGAGAAACAAAATACCTGGAACAGAGAACCAGTGAATCGGCCGTCGGCACCGGCGAAGCAATTGCAGTAAAATCCCTCGAGAAGAAAGAAGCACAGAAAAGAGGAAATACGAAGAATTTCGAAATATTCGCAGAAAATACTAAAAGAGAAAGAGTAAACTCCTTATAAAGGTTAAACCTAAAAAAGGAACAGCCTGTGAAAACAAAACACGTGCAGAAGGGAAAGGACGCGTGGACAGTCATCAATGTCTTTTGAAAGAAGGCAGTTGCTGTTTGAAAATTGAAAGGCGGCTGCGTCAAGCGAAAAGCCTACTCCCGCGATAATCCTGGAAACGTAAAGAAAGAAAAGCGGCAGAAGAGCGAAAAGAAATTTTATTATTTAAGAAAGCCATACGACATCTACAAAGAGGCATGGTATGCCCAACTATTCGCCATCGGACCAGGATATGCCATAGCAGTAGACCACGTCATCATCGTCCTTGCCCAAAAGCGATGGATCTTCGCCGGCGAAAGGGAAAGGTTCCTCAACCTTCTTTCCCACGCGGATGGAGGATCGACCCGACTCCTCCTCTATAGATGGCGATACCGCTTTAACAGCTGAACAGGCGGAAGGAGCCCTTGGTGGTGACTCATCAGGAGGAAAAGATGTTTTTCTCCCCTTCGAAGAGAAAGAAGCAAGAGAATCAAAGAATGACTTAGATGCCTTCGCCGCATCTTTCCTCCGCCTCTTGCGGCACCGTCGGCGAGTAGCTGGCCTCCAGGGAGGCGACGGAGGAGGATTATCCGAATCAGGAGAAGTCGGGGGAGTTGGTGGAGAATCTCGGGCGAACGTATCTAGAAAATGAGAATCAGCCATGAGATCAGAGGATATTAACAAAGGAAAAAACAACACGGAGATGAAGAATAACGAAGGGGAGAAGATCCCTTAAATAGCCAGAAATTTGGGAAGAAAAGGATCTTTGATCTTCTAACCCGACTCTTGAAAGAAGACACGTGTACAGCCTGAAGTGCAGATATGGATTTACAGTCACGCCTGTTGAGATTTTCCTCTGATCGAGGAAAACCGTAAAATCGCCCAATCAGTTGCCAGGACAACCGCGGCGTAGATTTAATGTTGAACAACCAATCAGAAAACCGCCCAGTGGCTGAACCGTTTTCAGTTGGGCTAAGAATATCTCCAAGAAAGACAAAGGGTGCATTAAAGAAGAAGAACAGTTGCAAAACGGCGTACTAAAAATAGTTTATTTATTATGGCCTAGGGGCCGGAAAGTACATTTACATGCCAGGGGTAAAAGAAAAAAGGCCCAGAGGGAGCCATCGCGATCAGGCATCAGAGCCAGCATCCTCAGGCACTTCGGGAAGATCCCGCAGAGAATCCATGACCAGAATCAGATCATGGGAGGTGGCTCTCATTCCCTTCAGGCAGCACCCCAGCATATCCTTGCGCTGCTGCAGCATGGCGATCACCACTTGAATCCGAGTGATGGAGGCAGCCAGCTTTGACACGCTTTCCAGAGGGCTGAAATCCTCCAGAGATGTGGCCCCCAGCCTGGAATGAAGAGGGGTCAACATTCCTTGCAGCTCCAGGATGTCCTCAGAAGTCTTGACCAACATATTCTCCAGAAACCCGACATCCCCATCATTGAGGTTCTTGAGAGAATGGCCTTTGGAAAGGAGGAAATTCTTAGTCAAATGATCCATGATGTGAATTGCCAGAGATGAGGAGACCATGGGTGGAGAAAGATCCCCAATTTATAGGCCCAAAGAGAGGCCTTGGGAAGAACAAAGAGGTCCTCAAAAGGCGAGTCGTCTCGTCACCCCTAAGGACTCATAATCCTAAAGCAAAGTCAAAGGTTGATGCTCGTATGCCATCCGCGACACGAATGTGCGAAAGGATACAAGATGTCTATGGAAAAACGCTAAAAGGCGCAATATCACGGGTAGCCATTACGTAAAAGCCATATGGTTACCGGTATCCACAGTGTAAGGCCGCATTGGTGTCACAGGTGGCCCTAGATGCATAAAACCTCGTCGACATCGCAGGCATCTGGTGGTATAAAGTCGCTCTAATCGTAGGCAGCTGATGGCGTAAAGCCGCGATGATATCGTTGTTTCCTTAAAGCGAGAGAGGAAAACGGGCCCCGCGTGACCTCAAACCCCCTGTAAGTATATAAGTTTACTAACTTCTCTATAAACGCCTATCTCCTCTATGTGTTTTCAGTACACTTGAAAGGATGATGGACTCAGAATGAAGGCAAACCCGCGACATGACCTGGTCGTAATCTTTGGCGGTATCACAAGTGTTCCGCCAACAGCCCTTCTATGGCATGAATAGAGTTGAGACTCCGCATGCCCTGTCAAGAAGCCAAACGGACTAACATCGTTGGGCGAAAACAATGCCCTCATAATCACCAGCATAATAGCAGCGTCCCTCGTGTACCTCTTAACGTATCAGAAGAACAGGTCCCTGGATAAGGATGAAGGACGGAATCCGCTTGATAGCTAGAAAGCTTCAGAACTAAGTTCCAGCTCATCACTTAACACGGTTAACATCGAGCAGAGAGAGAAACTCGAAGATCCTGTAGACATACCGCCCCGCGAAGGGACAAATTTTCATCTAAGCTTTCAGACATGGACAGCCCTTGGTAAACACTCGGGCTCGTTTTCAGTTGGGCTTATGATAACAATCAAGACATCCCTAACGGTACTGCCGCGCTTACCGCTCCCGCTGGGACGATTTCCTATACGACCTGTAAGATATCTGCATATCACCAGAGAATCAGAGACGAATCCCTAGGATGGTCGACATCAGCGGGGGGGGGGGGGGGGGGGGCTCACGCGACTCTACACGCACGGCATCATCCCATCCTAGGGACCCACGAGCTTATCGCTCCCGGCAGCCCGTACGATATCGCTCATGACGTCATCTGTCGGTATCGCTTGTGACGTCACCCTTTGGCATCGCCTGGATTGTTATCGCCAGGTATCGCCGACCAGGTCTATAAATACCCCTTCTTTTCCAATCTGAAGGTAAGATCGAGATCACTAGGACGAACCTCTGTTATTTTTGAAACTCGGACTAACTTAAGCATCGGAGTGTCTACGCCGGAGCCCCCCCTCCGGCGCTTTGCAGGTACATTCGACGCTGACCACCACTGTTCCGATCAACCACGACTCTGAATCTTACAAGATCAACAATCGAATCTTATCACTTGGTTCCTCCCATAAGGTTAAATTTTCTTGATTTCGTGACTATAGTCCCAATTAAGCTGAAAATGAATATGATGATTAAAAAAATTAATTTAATTAAAGAGTCATTAGTTTATTCATTATCATGATGAAGAATATTGATTTCCAGCTTAATCGGCGCCAGTCAAGTTTTCTATAACCAAATCGACTATGCTCGATATGATACATACTTTTATATATGAAATAAAAATAATTACAGCTATAAAACAAGTAAAGTTAAAAAATGGTGTGTACATTGACACTTAAAAATATATTTTATGTAAATGATGAATCTCAAATTTGTGGATTTTTGTTACTTTTTTTTCTCCCCCTTTAGATATGAAGTTGAAAATGTCATATTTGATTAGATTAATAGTTTTTTTTTATATATATTTATATTTTTCTAAAATCAGACTAATAAAGTTTGTCTAAAATAAATTATTTGCAGAGACTCTAAGATACAGTTAACTTAATTATTTTTTATTGTAATTACTAACCTAATCGTTGTTGAAAGTCCTCTAAAAAATAATTTTTTTCTCTATAAATTGATTAAAGAAATGAATTTTATCTTTAAAAGTCATCTAAGGAATGAATGTGTACGCTTTTTTTACACAAAAATGACAATTTTGTGATGCCCTTAAACCATAGTTATCAGAACCGGACCGGACAGCGAACCGTTTTCGAAAATTTGGTGGTTCAACCGGGTTGAACCGGGTTCGACCGGATTGTAGATGCTGGTCCGTCCGGAACCGTTTACACATTAAACCTGTAAATCTTAGACGATAAAACCGGATAAAACCGGATTGAACCGGCTGGTTTTTACTGTAGCATTGTATAATATATAAAAAAATATTAATAAAATTGAAAAAGTCCAAAAACGACGTCGTTTTGGGACTTTTCAAAACGGCGTCGTTTTGGTCCATATCAAAACGGCGTCGTTTTGGGCTCATGGGCCGTGTCAAAACGGCGTTTTGACATGTCATCAAACCAGCCGGTTCGCCGGTGCACAAAAAACTGGCCGGGTCGATCGGTCCAACCCGGGTCACAGGCAATTCCGGTCCAATAGCTGAATCGGACCGGAAAGGAGAAAATGTCTGGTTGAACCGGCCGGTCCTGTCTGGTTCTGATAACTATGTTGTATAATATATCAAAAAATATTAATAAAATTGAAAAAGTCCAAAAACGACGTCATTTTGGGATTTTTCAAAACGGCGTCGTTTTGGTCCATATCAAAACGGCGCCGTTTTGGATGCCAAAACGACGCCGTTTTGATTTGGTCCTGATATGGGCCTGTGGGCCTTGTCAAAACAGCGTCGTTTTGGGCCCATGGGCCGTGTCAAAACGGCGCCATTTTGACACGACATCAAACCAGCCGGTTTAATAGAAAACCGACCGGTTCGCCGCTTCACAAAAAACCAGCCGGGTCGACCGGTCCGACCCAGGTCAGAGGCAAATTCCATCCAATAGGTGAATCGGACCGGAAAGGAGAAAATGTCCGGTTGAATCGGCCGGACCGGCCAATCCGGTCTGGTTCTGATAACTATGCCTTAAACATATACTAATATCTAATTAGTATTAAAGACAGGTTCCACCCACTAGGTGATGCTGGAAATTTAAAATTTAAGGAAATTAATTACAAGATGTCGACGAGGAGATCGTTGGGCTAAATATCCACAAAAATCTCACAGCTTTTGCAATCAAAGTTCAAAAAAAGACATTTTATTTTTACTAATAAATGTAATTGGTAGCTTGTTGTTCCATGCGTTTACTTTCTTAAAGTTTCAAGGACTGCCAATCCTTCCAGGCTGCTTCATGTGCACATGGTTCACATAAAAGATTCGACCTAAATTTTTCCCATCTTCGAGTTTCACATGATCATCTTTCAATACCTTGAGCAATTAAAATTAAAATAGTGCAAAAAAGAGTTACTTAAACCAAATTACACGGATGAATATAAAATATTTAATTTTTTAATAACCACATTTTTCCACCTAAGATATATTATTACTATTATTATTATTATTATTTTAGACAATTATGGCACTTGTTTGGTGAGATGTCATTGAACATTTTTTTTAACTACTCCTTTCGTCCGTAAAAAATGTCGTTTAAGACATTTTGAGTTTTTCCAACACAAATGTCGCGCATGATTACCAACATTAGAGAATACGATTATACCCTTCATTTTTTCCACCTTATTTCTCTCTCTCTTGCTTTCATCACCATCTTTTCTTTCATGTTTACAAATCTCTTCTTCCATATCTAAATCTTGTCATTACGTTTCTTAGTTTGTTGCAGGTTTCCAAAACAACCACCTCTTCTTCTCTATTTTCTGCACAAAAAGAAAAGAAACCTAGACTGCGGAATTTGGACTGAGTTTTGCAATGAGGAGGCGACCGTCCCTGTGGGAAAGGCCGCAATGAGTTTGTTAGATCTAATGCGCTCATTTCTGAGAAGGATAAAGTAACTATCATTGAAAAAAAATCCTTAAAATTTCTGCTTAAATTTAAAAAGTGAGTTAATAAAAGATGAAAGGAGTAGATTTTAATATTTTCAACAAGCATGGATCGAGGAGTGGGAATTATTTTCAGCTTTTGTTGGTTTTGCCCAAATTCATTTTTTTGGTCCCGATATTAATGGAGGTCATTACCGGTGGCCTTTGTGATAAAAAATGCCACTAATATTATTAGCTTCATTTTCCGCTTCACATCAAATTATTTTATTAATTTGGCTCATATACCCCCTTTTTTTTTTGTCTCAATTTAGTCTCTTATTAATTATAGCGTATTAATTTGACCCTTTCCCTAATGTTATTTATAAGTTGTTGATAGAACGAATCGACGTAAAAAAAACACGTGGCAAATCAATAAACTAATTTGAGTAAATTGGCTACTAATATCATTAACTCTTTCCAATAGTAAAGACAGTTTTGATGCTCTGAACTCCTAATCCTTCTACCCTACTTCTAAAGAATTATTAGGTAGTATGTGAACTAGCTAGTATGGTGCATCAAATTTCCTCCAATCAAAATGAGTGGATACACATAAGTTAAACGGTGTAACAAATACTTAATAATTCCTCCTTCTGATGCCAATACACCGTCTCTTGTTCATGAAAATCCTTTCTATCTTCCATTTATATTAAGCCAATGTGCCTTTACTATGCGTTAATAATATTTTTCATCTCTCAATTTTTCAAAATTGCTTAATGTCACCTCCTACTAATAAATATTTATATCTAGTTATCTTTTTTTCTTTAACAAGCTTTGTTAAAATGACTAATGGGCCTAATTAATTAATTTAGCCCCTTTAGTCAGAGATGTTGTTTAGTTTTATCCGATTGATTTGGTTTGGTTTAGAGATTAATTAATTAATTATTATTTATTTTTTTAAAGTAGAGTGAGCAACTGAAATTTATCATTGAGAATCAACTTTAATAAGTTAGGAATCGGCTTATGATCCTCTTTGTGTTTGCTTTTTTTTAAAATTGGCCCGACGATTTTATTTTATGTTTTTTAATAAAATCCAACTTATAGAAAAATGGAATTAAGTTTAAATTGGTTTTGAGAGGTGAAATTATAGCCGAAACTATATATAATGCATTAAAATGACTTGATGACTAAATTCTAATAGAACGGTCCTAAGATATATATATATATATATATATATATATATATATATATATATATATATATATATATATATATATATATATATTCCCATTAGAGAATATTATAAAAAGCTCAAATATAAATAAATAATAACACTAAGAAAATGAAATGCAATTACTTATTAATTTATTTATTGCATATTCTAATTCTTATTTTATGGGCGAATAACACAACAATCAGGAAAACGAGGGCAGGGACAACCCAAGCCGGGTAAGCCCAGTTTGGCTTCTGGATCAGGCAGGCCCAAACTCTGATAATTGGCTTCGGCTCCCATCGTTGTGCACAGGATCACCAGTGCTATAAGCACCACCAGCTGGGCCACTACAAGACTTATGAAAGAAAGGTGGTGTTTATGAAATTTTGCATCCATCTTATTTATAGGGATTTTAGTAGTAAGTTGTATGCCAATCAAGCAACAAATCAAATAAAATCAGATATTGGATAATGCAGGATCAATTTTGATTTTTTTTTATAGATAAAAGGAAAAAAAAGTAACTTATTTGGATTTTTTCTCTTCTTTTTTTAATCTAAAGATTGTTTCAATCTATACAAATAAAGACATTTGTATAATAGTTATCTTTAGTTTTTCTATCATGCCTATATAATTTTTTGGCATCGATCATAATCAATAAATACATTTTCTAAGATTTTTTTTAACTATGCGGAAAAATTAACATTAAAATAATATCGTTTTGTTCAAAGGACGCCGTTTTGTGACCATTTTGATGGTCTTTCTTTAGTTGATGAGTATAGTTGTTGAAAAATGGGTGATTTGGTAAAAGAATTGTGTAATGGATAAAAAAATAGCGAGTAAATTGTTTAACGATATAAATGTTAGTGATAATTTTAAGAAAATAAAAAATATTGATGGGCAGTCTTTATCCACACAAAAAAAAACTATGAATAGGGTTAGTTGACCATGGTAAGAAAAATATTATTAGTTTGATTCTTGCGCCTGCTTATATTAGTATGTGTGTGTAAATAAAATATTTAAATTAATATTAATTCTTTAGTCTCTGCTGTTGTTGCACCTGCGTTCCCAAAAATAGCTATTAGCTCACCACCTCTTCCTCAATCCTTAGTTTGTCTTTGTCTCTTAATTTTAGGTAAGTTTCTCATTGAGCTTTCAATATATATATGGCGTACATCAGAGTATGTAATTAAAGCAAATGCTAGACTTTAGGTAACTGCTCCATAAATAACGTAAATACCATAAATCAAATAACGTAAATACAATAAATCCTAACAGTTTCATTCCACGTATCCATTTCGTTCATTTGGATGGGAGAAAGAATTAGAGTAACAATTGTCTCACGTATAACAAATGATTTTATTATGAGAGAACACGGTTTTCACTTTCTTTATTTCTAGCTGGTACTGGATTGATATGAGTGTTGGTGATTGACTGGAACTGGATTGATTTCCTTTGGTGCTGTTCACTGGAAGATAATTATTGTACTCATTTTATATTAGTGTCCATAAAAAATTAAGAAAAATAAAAAAATAACACAAATTTACAATTTATATAAATATAACTTTTTTATATTATTTAGTGTAATTTTTTAAAAATTAAATATACAAACACGCTAGGATTAGCTGCCTGTAGGAGCCAGCCAAACATCGTTTTAAGTAATGAAATAAATCCAAAGATCAAAGGAATAGAAATAACAATTTAGGGTATTAAACCCACTGGAATTTTGGTGTGTTGGATAAATTCCTAATTATACACACTCTTTTATGAATTTTAAGCAATTACTTATTTTTATATATAACGAAATTGCCAAGTGTCCTGTTTATTATTTGAGCCCGAAAGTAATTATCAATTATCAAGTAGCTTATTGGTTGTTTAATTGGTAATAAAGATATTAGTAGAAATTTGAATTCAGGTTCAGATCTCAACTCCATCAATAAAAGAAAAAAATAAATGACTAATCTCGATTGAGTTTCATCAAACCCTAATGAACTATTTTTTTCTTAACATAATTTTCTCTAGTTTCATACTCAAACTTAAAACTTAAAACTTATATTTAGAAATCATTATTACTATTTGACTACTGTATAAGTTACATTTTTATTTTCAACACAATTATATGGTCCAGCTAAAATTTCCCACATATTCGGTCCAATGTTCCAAAAGTTAAGCTCTGAGTTCAAGAAAATTGAATAATTATTTGATTAAAAATATTTTAAGCACTAAATATAAAAATTAAACAAATAATTTAGCTAAAAGTAAAACTAGTCATTTGCTAAATATTTTGGTCAAGATAAATTTATTAATTTAACAAAAGTATATTCATGTTTATTTTGTTTAGTAATTAAATTTATTTTGGTAAATTTTTTAACCATTAAAACAAAAGCAATAATTTGTTGTTATTTTAATAGGTATTACTGTAATCTGTAAAGTGAAACGTTTAACTGAGACTTGATTTTGGTATAGAAAAAGAAAAGAAAAAAATATACTTATAATCTGAAACAGAGAGAGTACTAATTAATAATTACCTCGTCAATAACATAATCTTCAAAATTGACAACAATTTTGTTCAACATTATAAAATTCATCAAACTAATTATTTTATAAAAATGATACAATAATTTTTTTAGAAATAAATGGTGATTATATAAAAAAATGACGATTAAAAAAATGCTCTCATTATTATTTAACCTTTTATGATGACATAGTTTATGACCTTCAAACTTGAGAAGCTTGTGTATTTTTATTTTTATTTTTATTTTAAGAGTTTATTTTCAATAGGTGCAAGTGATACTTAGGTGGTGTTTGGGGTTCAAGTTCTGTCCCAAAAAGTTAGGTTTCAGAACCAAAAAGCCAAAAAAGTGTTTGGTAATGACACTTTAAACAAAAAGCCCAGTTTCGGTTTCCAAGCATTTGCTTGGATTTGAGGCGGGAGCTAAATGCTCTAGCCTGGGAACGCATATCCCTCTCCCTTCTTTTTGTTTTTTTTCTCTTCTTTAAATAAATTCAATTTTCTTACTCTAAATAATAAATAAAATAAATTAAAAATTATACCAATATAATTTTCATCTTAAGATGTGTAATTCTACATCCATTTTTCTTATTTTTATTAATATTTTAAAAATGGGTTTTATACCATTTAATTACTTTTTTTCAATTATTTATTTAAAAATTGATTAAATATATATATAAAGATATTAAAAAAAATTAATTATAACACTTGAAATAAATTATATCATTTATGGTCATTTTACATCCAAACCATAGTTTTGAAAAGTTGTTTTACCAAACAACTCAGGTATCTCACAGCACTTTTAAAAAATATTTACCAAACAACATACTACTTTTCCCAAAAGTGATTTTCACACAGCACTTTTGCTCACAGCACTTCCCCAACTAGACACCATACCTTATCGATAGCTCACCATCAGTAGAAAACCACTCCACATGCTTAGCGGCAAAATTTTAAGAGAAAACTAATAAAAGTTATATTCTTTAAATAGTAAATTTATAAGAAAAAAAGAACATTATTAATTTTAGTAAATTCTAAAAAAATAATGATTTATTAGTTTTTAAAAAAAAATCCCATAACATGAATTTTTAAATAAACAAAAACTCTTAAAAATATTTTTTTGTTAAAATAGAAAAAACAAATGAGTACCAAAAGAGTTTCTATCTGAGTGAGACTTTATATAAATTAGGTAGGAGTTAAATTCCGGACTTGAGTAACCTAAATCATAGTTTTAAAAATCGGACTGACCCGACAGTCGGACTGAAAAAACTGTGACCTGTAGAAATTTTCGGTTCGGTTCAGCTATTTGACCGGACCTGCATACGAACCAAAAAAATCGATCGATCCGACTAGTTTTTACAAAGCTATCGACCCGACTGGGTCAATGTTAGCGTCAAAATGACGTCGTTTCAGGAAAATAAAACGACGTCGTTTGGAGGGAAAAAGATATTTTTTTTAAAAGGGGTAATAGTTATTAGGCTCCCTGTACTAACGTTTTAAACAAAAACCTCCCCCCAACTAAAAAAATTCAAATCGGGGTACCTGTACTATTGGTCAACGACATCCACCTCCCTTGCCGTTAGTCAAAGTAACGTTCTGTTACTTTTTACCTTTCACAACCAGTTGTACAAAAAAAATAAACTTGTTATTCCAGGTAAAAAACTTAGGGCCCGTTTACTTGGGAGAATTCTGAATTTGAAAATTTGCTGTTTTCTGAATTTCGAGAATTTTCTTTTCATTCTGAAAACTGAAAAATGTGTTTACTTCGCGCTTGTTTCCTGATCAGAAAAACTGGAGAACGCGTTTACTTCGCACTGAATGTAAGAATTTCCTGATCTGAAAACTAGAAAACGTGTTTACTTCGCGTGTTTTCATTTTTTGTGAAAAACCGAAAATATTTGTAATGAAAAGAAGAAATCATTTTCAGAAATCTAAATATGGAATAAGTCCTATTAATTTAGAAGAAATCTAAATATGGAATAAGTCTTATTAATTTAGAAACTTAAAATAAAAATAGTTGTTTATTTTAATATATTCAGAAATTATAAATATGGAATAAGTTTCCTTAATTTAGAAACTTAAAATGAAAATATTCTACCATATCCCCAAATATCTTGGTTTATCAACATATTCTGGAAAACATATCACCTCTGCCTCTGATTCTCAGAAAAAAATATAACAAATATGTAGAGCTAAGATGCACTGGAAAGAAGAAAGAAAAAACAATGATTTCACATGTCAAGGCTTGAGTGCAAGAGCGAGACCACTGAATGAATGTAAGATAACTTCAAAGCTTGTCCTTTGTCCACCCTGATAACAATAAACAAAGAGGTCTAATTTAAAAGCAGTATCGTAACAAATCAAATCAACTAAGTCTACAAACAGGTCAGGTTACAAGGATCCTATTTCCCAAAGACATCATAAGCAACAAACATAACAGTACTAAGCAAAAAGAAGTCCTGATTGGAGCTACAGTTTACCTTCAGTACAAGTGCAATGAAAAGTACCAAGCAATGTATTGGAGCTGAGTTTATAAAACGCATATGGAGCTAAGAAAATCTTTTGCGAAGAATATCATGTGCTAAAACGTATGGATAATTGACAGTTCCTGAACTTAAAGTTGCTTAATTCTACTTTCTAAATAAACTGTTTGAAAGAACTAATGCAAGGGAGCAATAAAAATAGAAGAAAAGTTCAGCAAATAAAAAATATGAAAGTTAAAATAACAAGGAGGCGCATTTGAAGCTAAAGTCTCAACATCAACGGACCAAGCAAGAATAAAGCAAAGGCAATCTTGGAAACAAAGGCAATGTTGGAAAAAGACTGAACATAAGGGAAAAAACATGTGAAGAACATAAGGGAAATGCAAAGCTGTCTGAAGTCAGAACATTTATAATTTTTCCCCTCGCAAAACAAGTACCAGACTACCAGTCATCTAGAAACAGACAACAAGGATACCTAGCACAAACTGTTTAGATATAATATCAACTATCCAGATCACGAGAGATGGCAATATGTGACCAATACTAACCTGAGCAGCATATGCAAAGGAGACAAAATTAAGGCAATTTCCAAGCAAGAAAAATATAATACCTGCATGACATAAATCAAATATTTATCGCTGATGATTACAAGTCAGGCCACTTAAACACTGATGAAAGAAAAAGAAAAAGAAAACTCTTACAAGTAATTTAGCACCAAGAAGACAAGACCTTATCAATTCTCCAAGGCTGGAAATATATGATGGGCTTCGGATGAGTCTTCCCATTTGTTCCATCATTCACTAACATAGAATGTCTTTCTCTCTAGAACAACATAGCAAGACATAAGTTTTGTCTTCAAGATGTGAGAATGTGCACCAAAGCCATCACATTCTAGTCAACAGCACAAAAGAACCCAAACCAAATGAAGAAGACCAAGATAGAAACTAGAAGGGAGACTAAAATCTGTTCACGCCAAACACAGAAGAGGCAATTGGGCATTTGACTAAGAGGCAGAACATAAATATAATAGTACTGGTCTCATTTTAGACTGGATTTAAGACACACACAGGCACATATGTCCAAGAAAGCTAGAAAGATCTCAACTCCATCGATGGTTTCATTAGATATCACACATGAAGACTTTTTTCCACTCCCACAACCACAAGTAATGGAATCATACATGGTACAATTAAACAAGGCGTTTACCTCATCAATCTAAGGCATAATCAACCTCATCAATCTCCTCGAGTGAAAGAAAACCTGCATATGAGAACCAAAAGAAAAGCAGACACAATTATTGCCGAAGTGTGTTTCTATCAGTTATTGGAAGAAATAATTGAAGAAAGAGCTGTCATATTTCTAGGAGAAAGAGAGAAAGGCAGAGGAGCATACCTCTGATTGGGAGGAGCATAACGCTTGACAGAGGAGGAGGAGGCGGCGGCGGGGGTGGAATCAGGTGGTGCAAGCGCTGGTGTTGGGTTTTCCAGCATTATTTCTAACTCTTTCTCCTCCCTCGCTCTCTCTCTTTCCAAAATCGGAGTCTCGCCGCTTTCTCCTGGGGATATGAGATCCAGGGATCTGCGAGTTTCCTTAAAACATGACGTTGTTTTCTTTCTCCCGCCGTCAGCCACCACCAACACGACCATCTCCCGGCGCTAGGAGGAAGAAGTGAAGAAGTGAAGAAGATAACAGAGGAGGAGGAAGAAGCGCAGCGTGAGGAGGAGAAGAAGAAGGGCAAAATTGGGTTTAAAAACTTTCATTTAAGTTTCATTTTGAAACGCGTGTTTTCAAAATGAAGTGAGAGTGTAGAAAAATTGAAAACAGGTTTTTGGGTGTTTTCAAAACTTACACATGAGTTTTTATTCTGAAAATTTTCGTTTATGTTTTCGAAATGAAAATAGCGCGAAGTAAACACGTTTTCGGAAAAAAAGTCCAGTTTTTAAAAAACTGGAGAATTTTTCGGAGAATTTGCTGAAGTAAACAGGGCCTTATTCTTTTCTCTTTTTTTCTGAATTGGATTTTTCTTCTTTTTTTATTTCTTTTCTTCGTTCATCTCTTTCTTCTTCTTCTTTTCTTTATTTCTTCTTCTTGTTCGTTCATCGTCTGAATTGGATTTTTCTTCTTTTTTTATTTCTTTTTCTTCTTTTTAATTAATCCTCTTAATTTCCAGATCTATGCCCCTTCCACATTGACTCATCCAGATAATGTTATAACTTTACAACCATGAATACATGTTTGTTCCCAGAATGGTTAAGTCACAATTGTCCGACAGAATTGGATAAGTCTATGGCAATTAAAGGAAGACCTTCTGCACAAATCAAAATTACAGAAAAAATATGTAAAAATGCCGCTGGAAACACTTATACCTCAATATGAAGACCTTTTTTCTTGCAAAGTGCTTTAAGAGCAGCATCGCACCTAATTCCTTTCTCCCCAAAGTGGTCTAAAATTGCAGGAAAGGATTGTACAAGGATGTCAGGCTCCACATCTTGAAAATCTGACAAACTAATTGTGGACTGAAACATTCAATAAAAATGTAGAGTTACAAAGGAAACCTTTTTGGAAGAAGTTGAATCATTATTGTTTCTGGAAAAAAATAGTGATGCCTGAGACTTCCACAGAAGTTTTCTTTATTAAAACAAAGACCAGGTTAAGAACATCAACCACCACATAATTTCCAGATCTATTAACAAATTTTCCTTGCTTAATTTCCATATCTATAACCCCATCGTCAACAACCTCAGATCTGGACAAAAACAACCAGATCTGGACAACAACCACAACAATAATCGCCACTCACCCCGTCGCGACTCAACAACAATAACCACAATCGTCGCTTCCTCCTCCACCGCGGCTACACTTAGATCTGGACAACAACCACCACAATCGCGAATTATCAGGCAGGTAGAAGATAGAATTATAATGATAAGCATTATACTTGGACTGACCTTGTTGTTCAGGTTGAAGCCATCAGAATCATCAAGAATGGGATGTAGAGGAACAAGAAAATAGGGTTGCCGAGATGAAGAAAGGAGATTGCTTTCCTTCATTTGAACAAGAACCCAGCTCATAACTTCCCTTCTCCTTTTGGGTTGAAGAAGGTAAAAATTGTAGCAAAAAGAAAAAGAAGATGAAGAAACCGGAGGAGGAAGAAGAAGATTGCAACAATTTCAAAGATTCTAAGAAATTTATTAGATTTATAAAAAGGAAAGGAAAAGGAAATAATTAATTAGATTTTAAAAAAAGGAAAGGAAAAGGAAATGACCTGAACAACAAGTTTTTTTCCTTTGGTAACCTGCTATCAAAGGTAAAAAGTAACAGAACGTTACTTTGACTAACGGCAAGGGAGGTGGATGTCGTTGACTAATAGTACAGGTACCCCGATTTGAATTTTTTTAGTTGGGGGGGAGGTTTTTGTTTAAAACGTTAGTACAGGGGGCCTAATAACTATTACCTCTTTTTTTTAAAAATAAGAATATGGATGGGTCAAACCAAAACGACGTCGTTTTGTGTTTTTTTTTTTAAATATGAAAAATTTGATAGGCAAGCCCATTATAGACACTGAACCTGTCGGTTCAATCCGGTTCAATTATTTAAGATTAAACGGTTCAAAATGGTTCAATGGGTCAATCCGGTTGAACCATGAAATTTTATTTTCGGTTCACTGTCCGGTTCGGTTTTTAAAACATTGACATAAATTGAAAAATCTAATCATAGAAAAAGAGTAAATTAATCATATATTTTTTTGCAACTTCATCAATTATAATAGCAAAGATTGCACCGTGTAGTTAATTTCCCTATAGTAAATGAATTAGCTAATTGAAAGAGAAATATGGCTAAATCATATCAAGTGTATCCTTTAAATATTTGGTAAGTTTAGTGAAAACAAATCTTAGTGCCAATAGGGGTGTAATCGGGCCGGTTTGGTCCGGTTTTGGGGATAGAACCGGACCGAACTGGAAATTTTCGGTTCTGGTGGTGCTAGAATCTGACCGAACAGGAAATTTCCGGTTTTGGTTGGCCTAGAACTGGATCGAACCGAACGGTTCGGTTCCCGATTTTTTTTTTAAAACGACGTCGTTTAGTAGTTAAACACACCATTTTGGTTCTTTCATAAAACGACATCGTTTTGGTCTTTGAGCAAAACGATGTCATTTTGGTATTTGCTCAAAACAACGTTGTTTATTTGTTAAACACACCGTTCTTTTTTTTTTAAAATAATGCTTTGATTTACCAATTTATAAATGATAGCTTAATATTATAAATATATTTTAGTATGATAAACATATAAAAAATTAAAGTGACTAAATATTAATAAATAATAAGTATTAATATATTGAAATGTAATGAATATGTTTAACAATTATCTAGTCAAAAAGTATCGTGCTTTATATCGAGCCTAACATATACACATGAAATTTTTTCAAGTATAATCATGCTTCATACGAAGATAAAATTAGATCACTTACATTTAGAGCTTCAAAAATATCCTTGAACAATAAAATAGTTAATTAGTTATACTTATGTACTGCGTAACACATTAATACAATTTAAATTTAAATCTTAAACCTCTAAACAATTAACTCAAGTAAATAATGATATTGAAATATAGATACCATAAATATTCATTAACCATTATACAAATTCATTATTTTAGTTCTCATCTAATTAGTAATTAATTTTTTTATGACAATTGATATCATTCTTTCTTACAACAATATAATTTTCTTTATTAAGTAAAATACTGAACAATAAACATATTTTCACGATATATCTTAATAATTATGTATTAGAGTAAAGATTAATGAAAATATTAATAGTATATGTCGTATCATTACTAATTAATTATCTTAATTTATACATATATTTGACTAATGACATGACTATTATTTTATTTTTTCAAATTTTTTTATTTAATATAATTTTAAAATAGGGGTAATGACATTTCACACCCTATACTCGATTGAAATTGACATTTTACACCTCTAACGGAAAAAAGAGCCATAATAAACCCTCTACTCGTCAAAATTGACATTTTACACCCTCCGTTAATATGTGGCTGTTAAATGGTGACGTGAAATTTATTTTTGAATTTTTTTCCTTTCATTAAATATGTGTCTTTCCTGTAAGCATTTCCACCTCAGAAAATAATTAAAAAAAATAAAAAATAATTAAAATATTTTCTTTTTACTTTCATCTTCCTTATACTCCCGTAACTCCTCCTCCTCTCTTATACCTTTCTTCCTCATCTAACCACCAACCCTTTCCCTTCTCCCACTGACATTAGGAGAACCAAGTTGCGGCTACTCTTTCTGGCGAGACGAGGAGGACAAAGCAGCGGAGATTTCTTCAGGCGAGGAGGACGAAGCGGCGGCTATTCCTTCAGGCGAGGCGAGGAGGAAGAAGGTAACGGGTTGGGTGTTCGGGTTATTGTTGGGTGTTGCGGTTTGGGTGTTCGTTTCTCTGTGTTTATTTTTTTCTAATTTGGTCTCAGTGTCTAGGGAAATAAAATGATATTGGTAGTAAGGCCTGAAACTGACAGTGAAATCGATGGGGTAGTTTATGTTGAAGGAGTAGTTGTTGGGTCTGAAACTGGTAATGATGAGGACGAGGTAGTAGTACATGGTGAAATTGGTGGGATAGTTAATGGTGAGAGAGTAGCAGGTGAATCTGAATCTGATAATGATGGGGATGAGGAGCATGAAGAAGATGATGAAGTGGGGATTGACTACTGGGTTCATGTGGAAGGGGCTAGTGACAATGACGATGATGAATTACAAAGGATAAGAGAGGTAGTCAGGGAAATTAAAAAAAAACAAGAGAGGTGAATTTGACAGTAGGCCAACTAATGGGTCTGACCCTAGTGACTTGGGTGATGGTCCTGAAAATGTAGAATGCTCTCATGGGGAGGGAAACTTGAATTTTGGGGGGAGGTAATATGCCGAACAATATTGGAATTTGTGGAACATGTTTAGATGAAGGTAAAGAGTTTGTATTTTCTAGTGATGATGAAGAGTTTGCCACTGATATCGAGGATGAGGATAATGTGAAAAGCGGAACCAATCCTGAAAGAAAGAGGTATGATCCAAATACTGTAGTACCGCATTTTGACTTGCACATGATATTTCTGAATAATAAACAGTTTAAAAAGGCAGTTGTTAAGCATGCTGTGTTAGGGAAAAGAGATGTTAGGTTTCAGAAAGATGAAAAACATAGATGCAGGGTTGTTTACTTATTGCATTGTTCATTTATTGTGATGTGCACCGTAATGGTTATTGAATTTTATTTTTTGTTGATTGCTAGGCATGTGAAGCTAATTCTGAAAATGTAGCAGTGGGCAACCATTCATCTCAAATTGTGCAAAATGAAATGCTCGCGAGTGGGCAAACATTTGTACCAAATCTGCCACAAGTAAATCTGCCACCCTCATCTTCTGCTACAAACGGATTTATAGAAACAAATGTAAGTTGATGTTCATTATTTATGTAGCATGTTCTTATTCTTATTTATGTTTCTATGAGATAACAAGATAAGTTATGTTGATTTGCAGACAAGAACAACATTTTATAAAACAATATGGAGACCTAAGAAGTAACAAACTGTAAGAGCAACACCGCCATCTGCAAGACACCCTACACCAAAGCGACCTACTGCATCAGTTTCTACTCCAAGGCCACCAAATGTAGCAGATTACACTCCCATGCCAGCTTCTGCTCAATCACACAGCAAGAAAAGGACATGTGAGGCTATTGGTACCCAAGAATCTACAGCAGGGCAATCTCACCTGCTTAAAAAGCCTTGGATCCCCTAATTAGTATTTTACTAGAGCTTTTTTTGTCAGTGAAATAGTTGTTTTGTTGATGCCCAAGTGACTGTTAAATATATTAGGTTTCTTTAGTATTAAACAGAGATCATAGGACATCGAACAAACAATTTACAAATTTCTTGGACTTGCCAGGTGTTGCTACCCGAATTTTGACTTACGTCACAACTTTTTTCGTTTATTACATGTCGTATTAATAGCCCGTTTACGTCAAATTTCAATCGATTTTTGGTCAAGGACTTTTTTTTTAATATTTCACGTCATTTCATTGCTTTTAAATTTTTCGTATTTTTCTTGTATTTTCGACTAAAACCGTATTTTTTGGTTTTCATCAACGTATTTACGTATTTTTATGTTTACCGCATTTAATAACTCGTCTAGGTCAAATTTCTGTCGATTCTTGGTCCTAGGCTAGTTTGTTTAATATTCCGTGTCATTTCGTGCCTTTTTTATTTTTTTGTACTTTTAACTGTCTTTATTCGAACTTTTCTCGGTCTCGAGTAAGTTTTCTCGGACCGAGGCTCGAACGCACTATTTATTTATTTAATAATTACGTACTAATTTTCTCTTTCACACCACCGCGTCCAATTTCGTTCAATTTTTGTCGTAAGGACATTTATTTTGCGCACGAACGTTTTGACACTTCCGAAAGAGAAAATAAATACGTTAAATCAACTTTCGCATTTCTTCACTGTATGTTAGTCTTCTTGCCTTATTTTTCTACACATAGTTGTACCCTCGGCTTGGATTTATTTTCATTTTCGAGCGATTTCACTCGTACAAAAATATCCCGTTCGTATCCAAAAATAGGATAAATACCACATTAATGCACAATCAATGCAATCTCATCCTCCAGCTCGGTTCCAGCTTGCCTTGCTCATCACCTAGCCACACAATCAAACTTGCTCATCACTTGGCCACAAGCTTCCTTCCCCTAGCTCACTATTCCGGCCATAGAGTTCATCATCACTTCCAAAAATATCTCCGGATGATTTTCGGCCAAGCAAACCAACCGCCTCCAAGTTTTTTTATTTTCCTATAAATAGCAACCTTCAATCACTAAGAAAAGGGCACCAAATCCTCCTCTTAATCTCTAGTTCTTACTCATCCTTCTTGGCCATTAGCTCTCCCGGAAAGGTAAGCTATCTCTCTCTCTCTCTAGCTTCTTTGATTTTCGTTTTTCATGAATAAACTGTAAAAACTTGCATAAAATGCTTAGTTTTCATGCTATGTATGCTTCCCTTGCTCCAATTTAAATGCATAATGCTTTGAGTAATTAATGGACATATATGCATATTAATTAGCTCACTTTTCCCATGGAAAATTGATGTTATTTTGGACTTGATTTTTTGCTGTTTTGTTGCCTTGATTTAATGCTTTAATAGTGTAATAATTACAACCATTTTGGGTAAGAATGGTGAAGGATTGAAAATTGCATAAATGGCCATGGTGGCCGGCTGGGAAATGAAGAAAGGAGGAAGAAGAAAGGTAAGGGCGGGAAGAGGTAAGGCAAAAGGTGATGGGCTTTGGCCCATTTTATGTGTTAAATTAAAATTTGGGCTTGGCTTGTGCCAAGCCCATTTTTTAATGCCCAAATTTTCAACGTGGGACCCGGTCCATTAATGTTTTCGTCAAAATCGTATGAATGTTCGTATGCTTATTTTTATGTTTAAGTGACGTTAACAAATGTTCATATGTCTATTTTTGTGATTAAAATGATGGAAAACAATTATGTGCTTTTGTGATAAAATGAATAAAAATGTTTACATGTTTTATTTTTGTTACATGAAAGTTGGCATGATTTAAATGATGTGTTATGCCATGTTAAAGTGATTATATGATGATAATAATTATGCCATGTTGATTAAAATTTGTATGATAATAATAATTATGCCATGTTAATTAAATTTGCATGATAATAATGATTATGCCATGTTAACAAAATTTGTATGATAATAATAATTATGCCATGTTAATTAAATTTGCATGATAATAATGATTATGCCATGTTTTAATTATATACGTGCTCATACAAAATAAATCACTACGTGTTTATCGTGTTCGTTTATTTTTCGTCAATTTAAGCAAGTATTGCATGCGCTTTTCTTTATTTATTATTTCCGAAAACGTTACTAACGTTCCCACTTTGCAAGGAAGATCAAGAGCACGCAACGCAAGTAAACTCTCTAAGTTTCTTTTTATTTATTCGATGTCTTTTCGTAAATATTATTCGCATAAATGTTATTTAAAAATGCCAAAAAGCTTATAATCGTATGCATGATAAAATAAACTCACATGCTTATATGTTTAGATCACTCGCTTTATACCATGAAATTAATTGCTATATACTGATATGTGAGCATGGTGGCTTCAAATTCCACACAACTATTTGCATTCACGAAAACGTACGATGTTAGTATTGTCCATGTTAGGATCACGTAGTAATTAATTAATTAATCATGCATGGCTCGATGAAAAGGGGGAACGTCCGCTCTAGCATAACGAACAAATGGTAACCCCGTCCTTCGTGTCCCGATTGGAAATAACATGTCCCTATGAAAATGCTAAGATGTAACGTCACCTTTGAGGGCCAAATCACGTCAAAAATGTTTAAATAATCGGAAAGTGTCCCAATTCGGTAAGCGAACTCGTTTAACACGATTCAATCATTGGCCTATGTAAATGATTGGAAAGTGACTCGAGTTCGTGGGAAAAGGAGGTTGACATGCTTCGATCATTTAAACAAATCTTTATATATCAAAACTATATTCAAACACCTTATAACCGGTAACCTTTGTAGGGTGTGACTTGGGTGCCTAACACCTTCCCAAGTCCACAATACGACCTCGAACCTTTGTTCAATGGTTTAGACCAATTGTGCCTTAGTTTTTATTTTTATGTCATGACGCTTAGGTTCCCTAAACCTTAGAAAATATGGTGGCGACTTCATTGTATTATGCGAAGCATCCATTTATGCTTAGCATCCGTCCCGAACCTTAAACTCATTTTTCAATGAAAAAGGGGGTGCGACAGTTTGGCGACTTCGCTGGGGACTAGTAGGGTCGAAGCCGGTTTTTTTTTTTTTTACTTGCTTTAATAAACTGTTTTCGTGACTATTTGTTATTGCTTTGGTCAATTGTCATACGCATTGCATGCATAGGCCCTACACCCAAGGGTCGCCTTACCAAATAAGTTTAGGACGGGGAGTAAGGACACCCTGGGACACGAGTCCTGGGTAATGTTCTCAAAACCCAACCCGCTCGAACCCTTAAAGCTAGCTGGACGGTTGGCCCCCATTCTGGTAAGCGGATTCAGCCGACATGATTCAATCATTTGCCTATGTAAATGGTTGGAAAGTGGCCTGAGTTCGTGGGAAGGAATAGGTGGTTGCTTTACGATACTTTTTGGACCATTCTATGGTATCGTCGGGAACCTTCAGGCCGTTAGAACTTTAGTCAACGTCAAAAGCCCCCATCACGTGCATCATACTTGTTTTGTTGTGGCTTGGTTTACCACGTTTTCTACGTTTTCTCTCTCTCGCACTAATCTAGTAATGCATGTAAAGAACCTAGTAACATATTTTGTGCAAATTACTAATACTGGAACTCTGTTTTACTTTCCCCAAGACCCATCCTGCTTGTTCAAATGACAGTGTCTACGCTACTTTCACTTGATACTTTTGGGGGGAAGAAGTTTCGGGAATCAAGTTGCACGAGGGGATATGTTGAAATCCGGTTTTCATTTCCGATATTGCGGCCAAGATTGGGATAGAGGAAGTGGTGATGCAAAAAAGAGAGATTGCGTCATTAGATGTTTTTGATGAGCAAACGGATTACAAGATTGACGCCTTCAAAACCAAGCATCTGTTGCTTAGATTTTTTCCTTTTACCCCATGTAAAAATGTTCCTAGACTTTTTCTACTAGCTTTGGGTAGATCTAGATAGTCAAATCCAACTTATAATGGTTGTAACCTTTTTGGAAGGAAAAAATATCAATGACAAAATTCGTAGTTATTCGGATAATTACGAAATGCGTTTTTCTCTCTCACATATCCAAAAGACATCGAACGGCCATCGCCTACGATAAAATCAACCTTCCCTCAAAATAAACCACATATAAAACCCACGAAAAAACACACGATTGATTGACCTTGGAAAAAAAACATGCTAAAAAAAAATTAGGAACGCGAGAAGTAGTTGTTTTGGGTTCAGCTGCACACTCTTTTATCTTGGCCAATATGAACGCGGTTGGCTAGGAATTCCCACTCAACCAAAACACGAAAGATGTTCATCACACATAAAAGTCCCCCCTACCAAATTTCATAATTTTTGGAACAGCCCATTTTCGCCAAACGAATTCAGAACACAAAGACAACTCCATTTCTCGGCCTCAGCTGCGCAATCTTTTGTCTTGGCCAAAATGAAGATGATTTGCACCGAATTTCCACTAGACCAAAACATGAAAGATATTGAAAATAGGCCACAATTTAACCATAAAAAATTTCATAAAGTTCTGAGCAGCCAATCTTTCACAAAATAAAATTCAGAACGCAACGGAAGTTAGCACTTTCTCGGCCTCGGCTGCGCAATCTTTTGTCTCGGCCAATACGAATACGTTTGGCTCCAAATTTTCACTCAAACAAAACACGAAAGATGTTCATCACAGATATAAATCCACCCCCACAAAATTTCAGAATTTTCAGAACAGCAAATCTCTCACACAAAAATTAGAACGCAGGGGCAGATGCTCCCCGGTCTCAGCTGCGCGATCTTTTATTTTGGCCAATATCAACATGATTTACTCAGAATTTCCACTTCTCCAAAACATGAAAGATGTTCCCAACATGTTGAAGTTCATCCATACCGAATCTCAGATTTTTCGGAGCAGCGTAGCTCCATCCAAGGAGGCCGCAATCGGCTCCCAAACCTGTCTCTGGCGGCATGCCACCTGGCCCTAGCGGCATGTCGCTAGCTTCGCTCCCAATCCCATCAAAATCATTTTTTTGGCCTCCAAAATCATCCGCTCAGCTACGCGATCTTTTATTTTGGCTGATATCGACGTGATTTACTCGGAATTTCCACTCGGCCAAAACATCAAAGATGTTTCCAACATGTTGAAATTCACCCATGCCAAATTTCAGAGAGTTCTGAGCAGCCAATCTCTTGAAAAAAATTCTAAACTCAAGGACAGCTGCTCTACTCGGCCCCAGCTGCGCATTCTTTTATTTTGGCAAAAATCATTATGATTGGCTAGGAATTTCCACTTGGCCAAAACACGAAAGATGTTTCTAACACCTTAAAGAGTTTCCATGCCAAAAATGGGATCTTTCCGAGCGGCGCATCGCCCACAAAAAAATTCGGACATAAGGAGGACAGTTTTCTCGGCCTCAGCCGCGCGATCCTAGGTCTCGTGCAATATGCATGCGTTCGGCTCAGAATTTTCGCGTAGTAAAAACACGAAAGATGTTGACTTTGGGTTGAAGTATGCCCGTACCATGGATCGAAGTTTTCTGAACAACAGACCCCTCGAAAAAAAACCTTTAGAGATGACCGTAGGCCACTTCAGAAGTTTCGTTGGTAGCATCCAATATTACGTCGCATCACTAGTATAAATAAAAACTCCTCTCACGTCCCCCCCTGGAGCACCAACCCAAGATACACCCGTTTCTCGCCTCCCCTAAAAGTATCGAGCAAGAGAGTGGCCGGGAGATTGATCAAAGCAACATGGGGGGCTCGCATTTGCGCGTCATACATATGTAAACGCTTATAGTTACTACTACGTTTTTTTCTCTTACCCTTTTTTTCCCTTTCTTTTTTTTCTCTCTCAGATTGACGATAGCTCCTCGCAAGCGAATCGTGTCGCCCAGCCTTCTGCTAATAAGATTCCAAGCGAGAAAGATGGCCGAACAAGCTAAAATCGATGAAAGGGCAGCCGCTAGGATAGCCGAACTAGAAGAACAGGTCAAAATCGCCACGGAAAGGGCCGCTCAGGCCGAAAAAGAACGAGATGAGGCCACTGAAGTACCACCCGGTTTCGATTCAAGCCAAATGATGGGACCTTCCTCGTCCGCCATCTCCGGGCCTTCAGGACCTCAAGCGTTTACCATTCCCATCTCCGGACCTTCAGGACCCCAAGCATTTACTTTTCTTGGGGGTCAGTGGAAGTGGGTTGATCCCTTCGCTGCTAGCGCCTACACCAACCCTAACGCTGAGGGAGAGAATATTTCAAACTTACAACATACCTTGGGTAACCTCGCTTTGAACCCGAGGCAAAATCTGATCCGTCAAGAGGTTCTAGGATTCCGCCCTCCCCAAGCCCACTACACTCAGGTCATAAACCTCAATCCTATGGGGGCCCATTTACAAACCCAACACAACCACTAGGCATACAAGAACCCTTTGGTGTCAACCCGATCTTTACCGAAAAATCAAACATCGATAGATTGAGCCTGCCAGAAGAGAGCCTCAGAAACATCGAAGGAACCGATCCCTTTGACCCCATGGGTCCCGCCGACATGTGCATGGTCCTAGGGATCATAATGCCTCCTAAATACAAGGTGCCAGATTTCGAGAAGTACACTGGGGTCGAGTGCCCAAGGACTCACCTCAAGACCTATTGTAATAAGATGTCCGAGATGATACATAACGAGCCTCTCTTGATCCATCTGTTTAGAGAAAGCTTAGCCAAGCACGCTTTAACTTGGTACATGGGCCTAGACAGGACCAAGATTAGAACTTGGAAAGATTTATCTGATGCCTTCTTCAGACAATACAAGTTCAATATGGAGGTAGCACCGGACCACTCCGACCTCCAAAACCTAGAGAAGAAAATGGACGAGTCAGTAAAAACCTACACCCAAAGATGGAGAGAGCTAGCAGCTAGGATTTCACCGCCTCTAAGTGACAAAGAACTCATAGCCATCTTCGTGAACACCTTCAAAGCCCCTTATTATACGTATCTCATCTCCAACCCATCAAATAACTTCTCCGACATGGTCTTGATCGCAGAACGGGTCGAACAAGGGATAAAAATGGGCAAGATCACCGCCCCTATCCCCGAAACAACACCAAAAAAGGCGCCTCCCGTAAAGAAAGAAGTTGGTTTTGTGTCCCAACAACCCAACTTCAGACCATCTTTTCCACCACCACCATATCACACCCCATCGCCATACCCCTCACCATTCTTTCCTCCGCCAATGCCAGTTGCTAACATAACTCCGCAATACCCCGCACCCTTCCCACCTTATCTATATTCCCCACCACAAATTCCACAACCCGCGCAACCTAGACCATATAACCCACCCAAGAACCCCGACAATCAAGCAACTCAAGTCAATCGCTGGAATAAAGAGCCACCGTCGCCCCTTCCTCTTCCTGCGGGGGAGATTTACAAGCACCTCCTGGCAGCCGGGCAAATTGTGCCAATCCCGCCCCAACCTATGCTACCTCCTTACCCCAAGTGGTATGACCCCAACGCCAAATGTGAATACCATGCGGGAGCATCAGGACACACGATGGATAATTGTTACGCCTTCAAAATGAAAGTGCAACAATTGATCAAAAGCGGATGGGTCTCCTTTGAAGGGACGGCTAAAGGTCCCAACACTACCACCAACCCTCTCCCAAATCACACTCAAGGAAGCGGAGGGGTAAGCGCCCTTTCGACAGGAGCAATTGAGGATCCTCTCCCCTTCATTCTAAGCTTACCCAAAGAAGGACTTTTCGCCACATTGGTAGAAAGTGGTCACCTACCACGCCCACGAGAGGGATTGGCTACTTGCTCATTTTGTCAACAAGAAAGGGACCATAAAATCCAAGACTGTGGACTGTTCTTGAAAAAAGTAAGCCAACTCATGACTTTTGGAATTATCCAAGTCGGGAAGAGAGTCCAAAAGAAAGATGAGGTTTGTGCTAGTGAGGAAGGACTATCCATCCCATATGCCTTCGAATGTGTAGCTCAAGCCGAGACCCCTAACGCAACACCGCTCAAGGTAGTCTTCAAATTCGCTCCTAACCCTCCTAGTCAAGACTTGCACGCTGTTCCATTTAACTATGGATACACAGTCATCACAACTCCCCCTCTCGCTACACCAACGGCTGAGACCTTCAATGTTGGGGGCATGACCCGCACGGGGAGATGCTATATTTCGGAGGAAGTTGAGAAACAAAGATTAGCCAAAGGAAAAAGGCCCTTCAACTCCCGAAAAGACAGCAGAAGAAATGCAGAGGGTGAATGAACCCGTTACCGAAGACAACGCGGCTGAATTCCTAAAGATCATGAAGAGGAGCGAGTTTAATATCATCGAACAATTGAAGAAGACCCCGGCTCGCATCTCTATCATGGAATTGATCCTCACATCGGAACCTCATCATTTATCTCTCTTAAAAGTCTTAAACGATTCTTTCGTGACCAAAGACATCACCACAGAAGGGGTGGAAAGCCTCGTTGGAAGGATACAAGCATTAAGCACCATCACGTTCTCCGAGGGAGAAATCGACCCCGTGGGGACAAGCCACAACAAGGCCCTTTACATAACAGTGGAATGTAAGGGCCATGTCATAGCAAAGGCCCTAATTGATAATGGCTCCGCATTGAATGTCATGCCCAAGCATGTCCTCGAACAACTACCGATTGACATGGCTCTCCTCAAGCCAAGCGGAATGATGGCCCGAGCCTTTGACGGAACCATTCGAGAAATCATAGGAAGCTCCGAACTAGACATGGTGATTGGGCCCCACACCTTTACCCTAGTATTCCAAATCATGGAAATCCAACCCGCCTACAGCATGCTCCTAGGGCGACCTTGGATCCACACGGCTGGGGTCGTGCCTTCATCTCTACATCAATGCGTCAAGTATGTGAAAGATGGCGTCCTCATCACCATAAAAGCAGAGGAAGCATTGATCCTAGCCAAGCACTCGTCCGTTCCCTACATCGAGGCCACCGAAACTTTGGAAAGCTCTTTCCAAGCCTTTGAAATAATGAATGCCGAATGGATAGAGGAGGGTGCACCCATCATCAAAGCACAAGCTCCTGATGAAACCGTACTAGTTACCCATATGGCGCCAAGAGATGGTTTTCAGTTAGGGAAAAGGCTAGGAGCCTTGCTACAAGGGAAAAAAGGCATGACATTTCCCAAAAATTTCGGAGACCGTTTTGGGTTAGGATATCAACCAACTAAGGCCGATTTCGTTAGGGTCTCTAAGGAAAGGAAGGAGAGGCAACTAGCCAAGTTGTTCGGACGCCCTACGCCTTCTTGTGGTATGAACATCCCGCACATTAGAACTACATTCCCTTTCGCGGCCGAAATCGTCCACCCTAATGCTGCCACAACCGCGGTAGCTCCGAATCTCCATATTTGCACGCTCGAAGAGGAAGCATCAGCTCAAGACTCGGCCACCTTCGTAAAGAAGTCTGGGAAGCCCGTGCGCAACTGGACCGCCGCCACACTTCTTAATGTCCACTCGTAAATATATGCGTATTCTGTTGTTTTTTTTTAGGAACATGTGTTCCCCTTCGGTTAAAAATAATACCACGTATAAGTGTTTCGTTGTCTTTATTAGGAATGTGTGTTCCCCTTCGGTTAAAAATTTAAAAAAAAATCATGTAAATAAATGCTCTATGAGGAACTTGTGTTCCCCTTCGGCTAAAAATCCATGTAAAATATATGTGTTTCGAACGTGTGTTCCCCTTCGGTTAAAAATATTAAAAAAAAAACATGTAAATAAATGCTCTATGAGGAACTTGTGTTCTCCTTCGGCTAAAAATCCATGTAAAAATATATGTGTTTCGTTGTCTTTATTAGGAACGTGTGTTCCCCTTCGGTTAAAAAAAAAAAAACCATGTAAATAAATGCTCTATGAGGAACTTGTGTTCCCATTCGGCTAAAAATCCATGTAAAAATATATGTGTTTCGTTATCTTTATTAGGAACTTGTGTTCCCCTTCGGTTAAAAAAAAACCATGTAAATAAATGCCTTATTAGGAACGTGTGTTCCCCTTCGGTTAAAAATTTTTATAAAAAAATGCCAAGTAAGCATGTATGCAGGTTATAGGAACATGTGTTCCCCTTCGACTAAAAATATAAAGATAAAAAGAAAATCAACAATATATGGATGCATGTTTTATTGTCTATAAAGGAACTTGGGTTCCCTTTCAAAAGATGAATCAACATATTTAAGCCTTTTTCCAAACATCGTTTATTGTTCTCATTTCTACTTTCAGGCCAAAAGCCAAGACACCTGATCTTGGTAAAACTCATGCCCTTATCAACAAGGAAGTGGTTGCCGCATCAGAACACGAAGAAGAAATCCCATGTGAATTGGCCCGTTTAGTGGAAAGCTCAGAAAGAGAAGTAGCCCCCCATCGGGAGGGATTGGAGGAAATAAACTTGGGGGCAAGTGATGGAGGTCAAAAGATCGTCAAAATTGGGACCACTTTGAGCTCTAATCAGAGAGACAGAATGATTTCTCTTCTTGGAGAATACTCAGACATATTCGCTTGGTCGTACGATGACATGCCAGGTCTCGACCCCAATATAGTCGAACACCGTATCCCATTAAAACCCGAATTCAAACCCATAAAACAAAAGCTTCGAAGAATGCACCCCGATATCCTTTTAAAACTAAAAGAAGAGGTTACGAAGCAACTAGCCGTGGGTTTCTTAAAGGTTTTCGAATACCCCGAATGGATCGCCAACATTGTGCCCGTGCCTAAGAAAGATGGAAAAGTCCGCATGTGTGTGGATTTTAGGGACCTTAACTGAGCTAGCCCTAAAGATGACTTCCCACTCCCTCACATTGACATATTAGTAGACAGCGCAGCATGCCACGACATGTTCTCCTTCATGGACGGGTTTTCAGGGTACAATCAGATCAAAATGGCCCCGGAAGACAGTGAAAAAACTACTTTTATTACACCTTGGGGCACCTTTTGCTATAAGGTGATGCCATTCGGGCTAAAGAATGCCGACGCTACCTACCAACGTGTCGCGGTCACCCTTTTCCATGACATGATGCATAAAGAGGTCGAAGTCTACGTCGACGATATGATCGCTAAGTCTCGGGGAGAAAAGGATCATATAAATGTCCTAAGGAAAATCTTCGAAAGATTGCGGCAATTCCAACTGCGCTTAAATCCCGCCAAATGCACCTTCGGAGTAACTTCCGGAAAATTGCTAGGGTTCATCGTCAGCAAACAAAGGCATAGAGGTGGACCCCGACAAGGTGAAGGCCATCCAAGAACTATCTCCCCCTAAGACCGAGAAGGGAGTGCGGAGCTTCCTTGGGCGCATCAACTATATCGCCCGTTTTATCAGTCAATTGACCCTCACCTGTGAGCCAATGTTCAAGATGTTAAGGAAAAATGGAGAGGCCGAATGGGACGAAGATTGCCAAAAGGCCTTTGAAAGAATCAAGATGTATCTCCAAAACCCACCAATCTTGGTCCCTCCTACCCCAGGGCGCCCTTTACTGATCTACCTAACCGTTACGGCTAGCGCCATGGGATGCGTTCTAGGTCAACACGACGAAACCGGAAAGCACGAGCAAGCTATCTACTATTTGAGTAAAAAGTTTAACGAATGCGACATACGCTACTCAGCGTTGGAGCGAACTTGTTGCGCCTTAGCATGGAGCGCCTGATTGATTGTTTATTTACAATGTTTTATTGTCTCTTTTATTATTAATTGAGATGATTAATATGCTACTTTGAGCTTGTTTCCTTCCTTTGTGGTTTTATAGGTTTAATATATGTTGAAGAAGGAAAAGGGAATGAGAAGCTTGAAGATTAGAGCAAAAATGATCAATTGGTGTTGAGCAGATTTTCCTGGCGCATTTCCGGTTCATCTCAAGGCCTTGAGATGAAGCGACCTGGCAGATTCCAGTTTTGACAGCACTCACCATATTTTTCCGTGCTACAATTATTTTATTCTTGAGTGCTTTTCTTGTCTGCTTGGGACTTGGTAAATGGAGACAAGGTGTTCCCAGCATGCTATATTCTCTCTCACATGTCTCAAGGAAACGAATTTAGAGGAGAATGTTTAGCATGCTCATTTTTGGATTTGCCAACTTGGGAATATTTTATTCTTTGGGTTGACTGACCTTGGCTGCCATTTAATTGAAGAGGCTTGAGCAGAGGCACGTCCAGACCAGACCAGAAGGAGAAGAGAGGGGATCGGAAGAGAGATTTTTCTCTCATCTTTTGTATTTATTTTCTATTTTCTTGTATTTTCGGATTTCATTCAAGCTTGCTGTTTTGATTGGAGTTGTAATTAATTCCTCCGATTCCTGGTAGGGATTGAGAGGTTAACAATTCCAGTATGTTGTGAGACTTGTTGTTCTTCAATAAAAACGTTTTTCATATCTCTTTTCTTGCTTGATTTAATGACAATTTAATTGTGTTGTGTTTGAGTTTGATCAACTTAGATTTCAGCATGGTTAATTACAGTAGAATCACTCCAATGCCGCGTTTCTGTGTTAGAGGGAACCCGAGTAGACAACTAGTGATAGGGTAACTCCTAAAACTGGAAGAAGAAAAGAGTAAGTTTTGAGAATTCTGGACTGCAGTAGCGTCCATCTCAAGGTCTTGAGAAGGGCCTTCCTAATCATATCAACAACCTAGGAATTTTATGTGTGTGCTTGTTCCTTTACTGAGTTTCTTGGGTGACAGCGGGGAATTTCAGTAGAGTGGCGGACAGGTACAACATAGAATTGTTAAGGGAGTTAGGGTCGCACGATTAGCTTCTCTTCATGCGGCTTGAGTAGGAGGAGGCTTGGAGATTGCCCCTGGATTTATCTCTATAACTTCTCTATGAAAATTGTTTTGAAAATGTTTTAAGTGTCAATGAACAACATGGAATTGTTACCTCAAGACATCTCTGCTGGGAATAATATTTCCCTCTTTCTTTCACTCTCTTTGTCTTTACTATTTTCGTATTTCTTTTACTATTTTTATTTAGAGCATGGCAGACTCATCTCAAGGCCTTGAGATGAAGCTGCCATGTCTCCTGCTTTATTTATTTTCTTGTCATTTATTTTCTTGCACTGTTTTCACCTCCCCCTTCGTTTTGATCAGTTTGGTTTGGTTGTTTGCAGGAGAATGAGCATTAGGCCGATAGTCCCTGTGGATCGATCCTCTTGCCGCTATGCACAAATCCCTTTTTGCTGCTTAGTGATAAGTTGTAATCTTTTTATTTATGATCGCGGATTCGACACCCGTCAGCGCCCGAAGGCTTAGACAATACATGTGTCGCATGGATCCTTTGAAATACATCTTCGAGAAACCGTACCTATCAAGCCGGATTTGTAGATGGCAAGTGCTATTGGTCGAATACGAAATCATATATGTGACACGAAAAGCGGTCAAAGCAAGCGCCCTCGCCGACCACTTGGCAGATCATGCCATGGAAGAGCACGAGTCCATGAGTTTTGACTTCCCCGACGAAGATATCCTGGTAATTAGCGACGAAACCGCCGAAGATCTAGAAGAAGACGATTGGTGAACTATGTTCTTCGATGGTGCGGTAAACCTCTCAGGAAAAGGAGTAGGCGCCGTGGTCATAGCCCCAGATGGTCGTCAATACCCCATAGCATGCAAGCTGAATTTTCCATGCACCAACAACATCGCCGAATACGAAGCATGCGTTAGTGGCTTAATGGCGGCGATTGATCTAAAAGTGAAGAAATTGAATATCTACGGAGACTCGGCCCTTGTCATTTATCAAGCTCAAGACTTATGGCAAACCCGAGATTCTAAGCTTATACCTTATCAAAAGTTGCTCACTCAACTCACAGGAGAGTTCGAAGAGACCAAGTTCGATCGAATTGATAGGGATAAAAATCGCTTTGCGGACGCATTGGCCACTTTGGCTTCAATGTTCAAACTAGAATGTGGGGTGATGCTCCAACCATTGAGGGTAGAAGTAAGAGAGACACCAGCATGCTGCGCTACACTAGAAGACCAACCCGATGGGCGGCCCTGGTTCTATGACTTAGTACGATTTATCAAAAATCGAGAGTATCCGCCGGGGGCAAGCCAAGGTACCAAGAAAACCTTTCAACGTCTAGCCTTAGATTTCTACCTTGATGGCGAGGTATTATACAAAAGAAGGGTAGACGGAACCTTACTTCGTTGCGTCGCCGTCTCCGAAGCTAAGAAAATCATAACCGAAATTCATGAAGGGGTTTGCTCCACGCATGCTAGTGGGCACATGATGGCAAGACAAATAATGAGACGGGGGTATTTTTGGCTCACGATTGGAAGAGATTGCATCAACTATTTCCGAAAATGCCACAAATGCCAAATATACGCGGACCACCTCCATGTCCCTCCGGCCCCCCTTTTTAATATGACGTCACCTTGGCCCTTTGCAATGTGGGGGATTGACATCATAGGCCAAATTTACCCTAAAGCCTCTAACGGTCACCGCTTCATCCTCGTGGCCATCGACTATTTTACCAAGTGGGTAGAAGCCGCTTCTTACTCAAACATCACTCAAAAGACAACTGCACGGTTCATTGAGAAGAACATCATTTGCCGTTATGGAGTCCCCGAAACAATCATTATGGATAACGGCACTAATTTAAACGGGAAGGTGATCGTTGATCTTTGCCAATAGTGGAAAGTGAAACACCGCAACTCCTCTCCTTACCGCCCGAAGATGAATGGTGCGGTTGAAGCCGCAAATAAAATCATTCAGAAGATGGTAGTCACCCACAAAGATTGGCATGACATGCTTCCTTTTGCCCTACACGCTTACCGGATTGCAATCCGCACTTCTACGGGAGCAACCCCTTATTCATTGGTCTATGGCATGGAGGCGGTAATACCACTGGAGGTAGAAATTCCTTCCCTCAGAGTCTTGGCAGAATCAGGAGTGAAAGAATCAGATTGGGCGAGGGTGAGGTATGAGCAATTGAACCTTATTTCAGAAAAGCGCTTAGCCGCTATATGCCACGCACAATTGTACCAACAAAGGATGGCTAACGCCTACAACAAGAAAGTGAGGCCACGTAAATTCAAAACCGAAGACTTGGTGTTGAAAAAGATCCTCCCGCACCAAGAGGAAAGTCAAGGGAAGTGGGACCCAAGATATGAAGGCCCGTAGGTGGTCAAGAGCGCATTTTCGGGCGGTGCTCTAAGACTCGCCAACATGGATGACGATGATCTACCAAGACCAGTGAACGCGGACGCTGTCAAGATTTATTTTGCATAAAAAAAAACTGTAACCCACATCTTATCGGTCGAAAGACGTGGAGCTCTTCCCAACCAAACCCTTTGATGTTTTTTCTTAAATCAATAAAATGAGGAATTCCTCCGTAAAGTCGGTACGACCAAACATTTGTCGTTTAAATTTTTATGACCAAGAAAGGTATTTTTGGAGGAACGTGGAAGGTATTCAGTTGCAAACATTGAAGCTCTTTGGTTGAAATAGCAAGATCTAGACAAATTTCGCAATTCTGGAGAGTTTACAGAAATCAAAACAGAGGAGTATGATCGAAGAAAATAACAAATTTAGGCCTGGTGGGAATGAATCTCTCCAGGCAGTATACCGCCAGAGGCATTTTCAACATTCTTCCTTCTTCTTTAAAAACGCGTTCTCTCTCTCATTCTAAAAAAAAAATCCAGCAAGCTTCCCCTCTCCTCTAAATTCAATTTTCTTCATCAAAACCCACTCAAATCTTGTCCAAATCACGCCAAATTTGGACCCAACACTCCTTACATCATCCTGAACAAAACTCATCCATAAATTTCAACGATTAAACCACGAAATCCACTCCGATTGTGCTCACGAAATTCCGAAAAACCCTAACCCCAAATTTCAGTTTTCTCTCAAAAACACCAATTTCTTTCATCCAATGTCTGGGGAAACTCCTTCCAAGCGTACTAGGGCGGGTAAGGCTAAGAAACTTGCGGGAAGAACTCGTCAACAGGCTGCCGGAGCGTCCTCATCTTGTCCTCTCCCTAAGGTGCCGAATTTTCACTCTATGGCTCGCTCAAATCCTACCTTCTACGTTCCTCCCAACTCCTTCAACGATTATTTCTTTGTAAGACAGCACAACTTCAAACTTTACGAGCGTCATTTTGAAAAAGCTATTATTATGCGACCCGTTTGGTTTGACATGAACAATATGGTTGACTGCGATTTGCATGCTGTTTTGGAGTCACAAGGGTGGCTTAATGCTATTAGGATCTCTAGGAAGTATAGTCCTGCTTTGATTAAAATGTTTTATGCCAATATGGATGTGGGAAAAGAAATCAGCAGGGGCTTACTATCTAAAGATACTGGTACTCTTACCACCATGGTATTAGGAGTACGTATTTCAGTCGATGTGGCCATGATAAATAGATTGTTGGGTTCTCCGAATGCAGGAGATTGTGCATACTCTACTCAGGGACCCATTAGAGGAATGATTAGCCCTATGGATCAATGGGCTAGTATTTCTCCCCATGCTATTGTAGGTGACCCCATCACTCTTCCGTACCTAGACCCTTTTAAATTAATCCTATTCCATGTTATTACTAGATTTGTACATCCTAGAGATGTATGTTTGAGTGAGATGACTGGCATGGATACATGGATTATGCATAACTTGTTGAAAAGGAATGCACTAAACTTAGGTTACCTAGTACTTAATCACATGGGGGAAAATAGGACTCCCAAGAGTAGGGGCGCCATAGCTCATCTTCCCTATGCTTATTTGGTGATGCTGATTTTGGAAGAGCATGGGATTGTATTTCCTCCATCGCAAGAGTTTTTGTCACACTGTATAAAATATGATGCAAATCATATTTTTACTTTTCTTAAGCTTATGATTATGGATGGAAGGCTAGCCTACACCCGACAGAGAAGAAAATTTCATCCAAGTGTGGTTGGTGATGATGGAGCAGAGAATGAGGATGTCCCTGCAGAAGAAGAGATGTTGAGTGATGAAGAGCTCAATAATAGTCAAGGCGAGGATAATCATGAAGATCAGGATGCAGATTTTGTGGATCCCGGAGACTTGGGTGCCCAAATGACGGAGCTTCGAATTTCTATGCACTCAAGGATGGACCGATTGCAAGCTAATATTCAGACTCATCTCAACGGTTTCGAAGAGTACAACTGTGACATGTTTCAAGCTATATTGAGTCATCTTCCTCACCCTCCGCCTCAGTGATCGTATTGTCTAAACTAGCTACGGTTTTAGATCATCCTTCCTAGCTTTATTAGATTTTATTTGATATTTGATCGGATAACTGTTGCACAATTACTTTATGAAGTAACTTTTAGTTGATGTACTGGCTCCTTTTATTTATTATCCATGGTTTTTAGCTTAAATATATTCTTTTAGAAATCAATTGTCTTGGATATGATTCTTTTTCTTCCCTTTTTGTTGTTTACAAAGGGGGAGAAATGTTTGGGAAAAATTATTTTGGAAATCCATTTTAGGAGTAATAAATTCCGAACCTTTGCTATGCTCCATATGCGCTAATAATTTTTGTAGGGAGAGCATTGAGGCTCCTAAATCAAATTTGACAACATGAACGTTTGCCAACAACTCAATTGTCGCAAACTTAAAGATTCAAGTGTATGTTAGAGCCTTTAAGCACATACAAGGATAGGTACCACGAGACTTATAAACGTGGGGGGCAAGCAAGTGGAGTGATGACCAAGAGAAGGGGTCGAAAAATGTCCGAGCTCATTTTTCAGGGAAGTTGTCCTCTCACAATTCTCGTTTCCATAATTTCCGCTTTTACAATTTACGATTTTTAAAATTACCGCAAATTATATTGTTGCAAGAGTGTGTGCGTCATGTCTATTAAAATTCTTAACACAAAAAAAAACTAAAATAAATGTAGCTTGAAAATCCCACGCCTTTGAACATTTCTAAATCAAGCACATCTATCATTTTTAACTTGTGCGTTCGTTAAAATTTATATAAACCTGCATGATCTTGTCTGTCAACTCTTATATCCACGACATGTTTAGCTGTAAGCCGTCACAAAACATATCCCTGTGAGTATCTTGGGCCTTCACACATTGTTTCTTTCATGAGAGTAAATGCTAAACTAGGTGCTAATTAGATTTGCATAAAATCCAGAGTACATGAACCATTAGACATGGGATAATAGTAAGGTGACATTGGACTTTGCGTTTTCTTCCCCTTTTAATTTATTTTTCCAACCGAACCTACATCACCCCGCATTCCTTTTACCACCTCAAAACCCTTCAAAAACGAAAATCTCCTCGCAAACGAGTAAACGCTCGACTATAAAACCAAGGCGTCATGAGCACGTTAAGCTCAAACACGAACAAATCAGTAAAACAAAAGGAAACCCCCACCCAAGGGTGACCATCCGCGCTAATACACGGAAACAAAAACAAAAAACAAAAATCAATCAAAGACCATTGCCCCAAAAAAATCAAGACAAAGGGAATTACATTCGCTTCTTTCATTACTTATACCTACAAGAAAAAAAAAGGAAAAAAAGAGAAGAAAAGGGGGAAAGAAGAAGGAAAAGGAAAAAGAAAAAGGGAATAAACGACGAGAAGGTCCTTAAAAAAAACCCAAATCAAAAGGAAGTAAGCGCAAAAAAAAAGGAAAAAAAAAACCCATCATTTGACAAGGTCCATCGAAAATAAACATGGAGAAGAACACCCCTTTCTCCCCAATGAAAGAAGAAACTCACAAACTTGGCTCCTCGCCACAGTCAAATCACCAAAAATCATTTACCGTGGTTTGCCCTCATCACAGTTGATTGTTGAACGCAAACTCGTTAAAGCCATCCAAAAAGCAAGACAACAAATACGCACCACACAACACCATTCCTTTTTCGCAAAAATCTCTCATTTTCCAATCTCTCGCAAAGTCCTCTTGATTATTAGAATGCCCATGCATGTGCATCTTCATTCGAAGTCCATTCACTCGGATTGACATTGCAAATTTAACTTTTGTGCTATGTTTATTGCATTTTTAGGAGTGTAAACACATAGTCCTGTTTCTGAGCATGAGCGCAAACACCAATATCTAGTGAGGATTGCTTACAGCTGCATGTCATGGGAAAATCCTGTCCTTGAGGTCGTTATTTCCAGGGCAAGATACAGACGTTATCTAGACTTGGATCAATCACATTTATATAACGAAAATTGGACAAACATTCTAGCCAAAAAAAATGCTTGGATTTATTTAAACAAAGAAATCATTTTCAAACAAAAAACTTGGGGGCAAGCCATGGGATAAATACAAGAGTATTTGATATTTCTCACATAGGTCATTTGCTCTCCCTTTTTGTTATTTCTGCTTCGCGGTTGCTTCCTTCCTATTTACAGGGCACAAACACGCTTCGTTAGAACCAAACTATGATATGATCACGGAGCCTTCCACAACCAATTTCGACACCCAAGACACGTTGCCTCAAGGCCCGATCACCCGAAGCAAAGCAAGAGGGATGTCTCTGTTTAGTTTGAAGACAAAAATGAGAGAAAAGGGACCTATCAAGGCCAAGGAACGGGCCGTCAGCGTGACCGTTCATCAAGGAAATGAACATCCATTACAGACGCCTAGCGGTATGCCGCCAGGACAGATACATTTGTAGTGGCATGCCGCCAGGAATTTAATTAAATTCCCCCTTGCCAAGCGAAGCTAGCGCCATGGCGCTAGGACCATCTCTTTTGGGGCGGCATGCCGCCAGACACAAGGAGGAAAAATGAATTTTTGGTTTTTCAAACCCAAAATACATGCCACCATATATATCTCTTTGACCGTGGATATCGAGTGCCTGGATTAATTTTTGGATACGGGATCGCGTCAACCATGGGTTTTTTTCAAATCATTAACGAATCCAATCAAATTAAGAGGAGCGGAATAGCCGTCCAAGGCAACCATTCGCGGATTCACCTTGAGCCGTCAGAAGGCTCGAGCAAAGGTGAGTTGCCTTGAACCAAAAGGTACGATCCAACTCTCATTTACCTTTCTGTCAAAACATATGAAGTGCGAGTGCTACCCTCACTTTATATAATTCTACATTTCTGCATAATTAAATACTCCTCCTTGAGCGACTACTTTCCTGTCTTACTTTCCTGTCTATCTAAATACTCCTCCTTGAGCGACTACTTTTCCGCATACTATATCTAAATACTCCTCCTTGAGCGACTACTTTCCTGTCTTACTTTCCTGTCTATCTAAATACTCCTCCTTGAGCGACTACTTTTCCGCATACTATATCTAAATACTCCTCCTTGAGCGACTATTTTCCTGTCTTACTTTCCTGTCTATCTAAATACTCCTCCTTGAGCGACTAATTTTCCGCATACTATATCTAAATACTCCTCCTTGAGCGACTACTTTTCCGCATACTATATCTAAATACTCCTCCTTGAGCGATTACTTTCCTGTCTTACTTTCCTGTCTATCTAAATACTCCTCCTTGAGCGACTACTTTTCCGCATACTATATCTAAATACTCCTCCTTGAGCGACTATTTTCCTGTCTTACTTTCCTGTTTATCTAAATACTCCTCCTTGAGCGACTACTTTTCCGCATACTATATCTAAATACTCCTCCTTGAGCGACTATTTTCCTGTCTTACTTTCCTGTTTATCTAAATACTCCTCCTTGAGCGACTACTTTTCTGTCTTACTTTCATGTCTATCTAAAATACTCCTCCTTGAGCGACTACTTTTCCGCATGTCTACCTAAATATTCCACCTGGAGCAAACCATGTCTTCACGTAATTCTACATTTCTACATAATTATTACTTAAGTGACTATCTTTCAATTCATGCATAATCACACACTTCAACCAGTTGTAATATAATTCAAAACATGGTAAAAACCCGGGGCAACCATCTTTACTGCTAATCAAAAATTTCAGTTACACTGTATTTTTTATCAGACAGTAAAGAGGGGGCAACTGTTGCTACCCGAATTTTGACTTACGTCATAACTTTTTTCGTTTATTACATGTCGTATTAATAGCCCGTTTACGTCAAATTTCAATCGATTTTTGGTCAAGGACTATTTTTTTAATATTTCACGTCATTTCATGTCTTTCAAATTTTTCGTATTTTTCTCGTATTTTCGACTAAAACCGTATTTTTTGGTTTTCGTCAACGTATTTACGTATTTTTATGTTTACCACATTTAATAACTCGTCTAGGTCAAATTTCTGTCGATTCTTGGTCCTAGGCTAGTTTTTTTAATATTCCGTGTCATTTCGTGCCTTTTTATTTTTTCGTACTTTTAACTGTCTTTATTCGAACTTTTCTCGGTCTCGAGTAAGTTTTCTCGGACCGAGGCTCGAACGCACTATTTCTTTATTTAATAATTACGTACTAATTTTCTCTTTCACACCACCGCGTCCAATTTCGTTCAATTTTTGTCGTAAGGACATTTATTTTGCGCACGAACGTTTTGACACTTCCGAAAGAGAAAATAAATACGTTAAATCAACTTTCGCATTTCTTCACTGTATGTTAGTCTTCTTGCCTTATTTTTCTACACATAGTTGTACCCTCGGCTTGGATTTATTTTTATTTTCGAGCGATTTCGCTCGTACAAAAATATCCTGTTCGTATCCAAAAATAGGATAAATACCACATTAATGCACAATCAATGCAATCTCATCCTCCAGCTCGGTTCCAGCTTGCCTTGCTCATCACCTAGCTACACAATCAAACTTGCTCATCACTTGGCCACAAGCTTCCTTCCCCTATCTCACTATTCCGGCCATAGAGTTCATCATCACTTCCAAAAATATCTCCGGATGATTTTCGGCCAAGCAAACCAACCGCCTCCAAGTTTTTTCTTTTCCTATAAATAGCAACCTTCAATCACCAAGAAAAGGGCACCAAATCCTCCTCTTAATCTCTACTTCTTGCTCATCCTTCTTGGCCATTAGCTCTCCCGGAAAGGTAAGCTATCTCTCTCTCTCTCTAGCTTCTTTGATTTTCGTTTTTCATGAATAAACTGTAAAAACTTGCATAAAATGCTTAGTTTTCATGCTATGTATGCTTCCCTTGCTCCAATTTAAATGCATAATGCTTTGAGTAATTAATGGACATATATGCATATTAATTAGCTCACTTTTCCCATGGAAAATTGATGTTATTTTGGACTTGATTTTTTGCTGTTTTGTTGCCATGATTTAATGCTTTAATAGTGTAATAATTACAACCATTTTGGGTAAGAATGGTGAAGGATTGAAAATTGCATAAATGGCCATGGTGGCCGGCTGGGAAATGAAGAAAGGAGGAAGAAGAAAGGTAAGGGCGGGAAGAGGTAAGGCAAAAGGTGATGGGCTTTGGCCCATTTTATGTGTTAAATTAAAATTAGCCAAGCCCATTTTTAATGCCCAAATTTTCAACGTGGGACCCGGTTCATTAATGTTTTCGTCAAAATTGTATGAATGTTCGTATGCTTATTTTTATGTTTAAGTGACGTTAACAAATGTTCATATGTCTATTTTTGTGATTAAAATGATGGAAAACAATTATGTGCTTTTGTGATAAAATGAATAAAAATGTTTACATGTTTTATTTTTGTTACATGAAAGTTGGCATGATTTAAATGATGTGTTATGCCATGTTAAAGTGATTATATGATGATGATAATTATGCCATGTTGATTAAAATTTGTATGATAATAATAATTATGCCATGTTAATTAAATTTGCATGATAATAATGATTATGCCATGTTAACAAAATTTGTATGATAATAATAATTATGCCATGTTAATTAAATTTGCATGATAATAATGATTATGCCATGTTTTAATTATATACGTGCTCATACAAAATAAATCACTACGTGTTTATCGTGTTCGTTTATTTTTTGTCAATTTAAGCAAGTATTGCATGCGCTTTTCTTTATTTATTATTTCCGAAAACGTTACTAACGTTCCCACTTTGCAAGGAAGATCAAGAGCATGCAACGCAAGTAAGCTCTCTAAGTCTCTTTTTATTTATTCGATGTCTTTTCGTAAATATTATTCTCATAAATGTTATTTAAAAATGCCAAAAAGCTTATAATCGTATGCATGATAAAATAAACTCACATGCTTATATGTTTAGATCACTCGCTTTATACCATGAAATTAATTGCTATATACTGATATGTGAGCATGGTGGCTTCAAATTCCACACAACTATTTGCATTCACGAAAACGTACGATGTTAGTATTGTCCATGTTAGGATCACGTAGTAATTAATTAATTAATCATGCATGGCTCGATGAAAAGGGGGAACGTCCGCTCTAGCATAACGAACAAACGGTAACCCCGTCCTTCGTGTCCCGATCGGAAATAACATGTCCCTACGAAAATGCTAAGATGTAACGTCACCTTTGAGGGCCAAATCACGTCAAAAATGTTTAAACAATCGGAAAGTGTCCCAATTCGGTAAGCGAACTCGTTTAACACGATTCAATCATTGGCCTATGTAAATGATTGGAAAGTGACTCGAGTTCGTGGGAAGAGGAGGTTGACATGCTTCGATCATTTAAACAAATCTTTGTATATCAAAACTGTATTCAAACACCTTATAACCGGTAACCTTTGTAGGGTGTGACTTGGGTGCCTAACACCTTCCCAAGTCCACAATACGACCTCGAACCTTTGTTCAATGGTTTAGACCAATTGTGCCTTAGTTTTTATTTTTATGCCATGACGCTTAGGTTCCCTAAACCTTAGAAAATATGGTGGCGACTTCATTGTATTATGCGAAGCATCCATTTATGCTTAGCATCCGTCCCGAACCTTAAACTCGTTTTCAACGAAAAAGGGGGTGCGACACCAGTATTAACGGAGGGTGTAAAATGTCAATTTTGGCGAGTAGAAGGTTTATTATGGTTCTTTTTTTCCGTTAGAGGTGTAAAATGTCAATTTCGGTCGAGTACAGGGTGTAAAATGTCATTACCCTTTTAAAATACAACGCCAGCCCCGCCCCGCCCAGCTTTGCTTTCACCAACTTCACAAAATGGTTCTTCTTCTCAGTCCTGTTTCCCATTCTTCTCCATTCCGCGGGACCACAACCACCGCAGCAGCTATTCTTCACAGACCCAATTTCAATCCTAAACTTTCTCGAATTTCTGAGCTCTATCATCCAAAACCCATTTCCTTTCTCCAATTTTCTAGTACAAAATCAGTTTTCTTGGGTGGGTTCGCGTCGGATATTGCTCCGACTCGGAAGAGGAAGAACATGTCGGATCTGATCGAAACAGCTGCGTTTAGGAGAGGTAGCGATGAAGAAAGCGTGGGGATACTTCATCAAGAAGCTGTAGGGGATGGGACTAAAGAACTCTTGGATGATGGATTGGAAGCCACTCTCAATAGCCTGGTTTGTTTTCTTCAATGATTGTGTTAGTCTTTTTTGCGATAAGCAGTAATCAGTTGTTTGTTTCCTAAATTAGAGATGAATAATGACAGTTGATTTCTGAGCACTTGATATAGTAGCTGATTCTTGAAATTAGGATGACAGTTGCTTCAAATGTTCTTGGAAAATGAAAGAACTTGCTTTTTCTTAGTTCTTTCCTGGTTAAGAGTGAGGTTTATCTGAGGTTTACCATTTATGACATGCTCAAGCTAAGGTTTTGGTACATGCCAAAGAAATCTGGAACTGTAGAGGGGAGAGGACATAGCACTCAAAACATTAAGTTCTTGCTAGGAATTCTATTTAGGCTGCCTTGTAAAATTTATGGCTTCGGTGAGGTTTTCGTTGAAGCAAGTGTTAAAATTTAGTCTTCTCAAAACCTGGGGCCATATCGCAGTATTGATGTTGTTTCAGTTTTATAGACTACAGTATTATTCCACCAACAATTGGTTGGTGCGATTGGTTTGGCACTCTCACGCCTTAAGCGAGAGGTAGCTGGTAGAAATTACGTATTGGAAAAACTTTATTTCTTAGTCAGCTAATCACGGGCAAACATGATTGGTCCAGGCCAATAAAGAATACATGTGGTTCAAACCTAATTTGTATACTCTTATTCCAATGTCTTGGTTTTGTGATGTTCTAAGAGGGTTAACTTTTCAGCATTTTAAAACAAATGAAAGGTGTTTCACATTAGTAACATATATGCTGTAAATACAGAGCAAGTGGCTGGTGACTGGTCTTTTTGGTGCAGCCGTTCTTTGGAGGCATGATGCTGAAGCCTTGTGGGTCGCTGTTGGGTCTATTGTCAACGGCATCTTCTCGTTAACACTGAAAAAAATACTCAACCAAGAACGACCATTTCCCTCCTCAAAGTCTGACCCTGGGATGCCATCCTCACATGCACAATCCATATTCTACACCTTCACGTTTGCTATTTTCTCAAGTAAATATTCACTCCCTTTACTTGACATCACCTTAGTTTAAATGATGTGCTATTATCTGAAGAATTGCTTAATTAAGTAAAGAAACTTCATCATAACTGGAGAAATTGATGAGCCTGGAAGTGCTGTGTCAAATGTTTTCTCAGGATTTTATGAATGCATAGTTTTATTGCAACAAGCTAGCATGATATAAGATACTACTAGCATCGGAACAGAACAGTGGCTTCTGTACGTGCTTATTAGAAGGTTCAATTAATAGAATAGAGGGTATTAACTGGTTTCTTAGGGGGGTGTAGACTTGTTTTTCTTTGTTTGCTTCTCTCTTTTTCTCTTGGAGGATACTGATTATTCCTTCAATGAGCTGTTAAAGAAACTTAAACACTATATTGATATTCTCTATGTTTCTTCTTCCTGACATGTACTTGTTTGTTGTTACAGTATATTGTTGTGCATATCTGCTGTTGATCGCAAGTGATGACTCAAATTTCTCTTTATGAGTATATAAACTGTACACTCCCTCTGCTGCTAACTTGTTCTCTTGATGTTCCTATTGCTATTGCAGTTGTTGAATCATTTGGAGTGAATGACTTTACATTGATTGGCAGTGCACTTACCCTTGCATTTGGCTCGTATCTTGTAAGTATCTTGTCATTCCTCTCATTGCATTCAAATTTACCGCACCATGGGTGCTTGTGGACATGCCTATACTTTTTCTTGTTGTAATAGAACAAACTGCAGAAAGCCGAGGCTTGAAATTAGTCAAATTAATAGAAAACGTATAGAGCATGTGAAGTAGGCACAGAAATATATGTAGAATTGTTATTAATCCATCTCGACATGAATACAAAATAGGGGATGGAACTTATAACGGTGGATAAAATGTATGACCTCGCTTGGAGTATTCATTCGGCTCATAGTAACTCTTTGAGCAAATTGAATGCTTATTTAGACAATGATGAGAACATGAGGGGATTAAAACAAACAGGGTTGCTTATCATCTGTTTTGCAGTCATGGCTACGTGTTTCTCGACGACTTCATACCGTTAGACAAGTTGCAGTTGGTGCTGTTGTTGGGTCCATCTTCTCTCTTGTGTGGTATTGGTCATGGAATGCTTTTGTGCTTCAAGCATTTGAGACCCTTGTCTGGGTTCGCATAGTTGTTTTTCTTGCGGCAGCTGGATTCGGTCTTATGTTTCTTGCGTATGTGATCCGCCATTGGTTTAGTGATGGACTTTTTTGTAAATAGTTTTAGCTCGAAGTCGAACCTAGTTTAGCATGATTTATCTTGTAAATTTCTGTCAGCACTGGGGCTTACGAAAGATATAGACGAGGAGGCTCTTTTGTTTTTTTAAACTTATTAATATACTCACAAACAGTTTTATGCCATGTTGCCATGTTGGGCCCTATTATCAGACTTTCCAGGAGCCGATGCAATAAATAATGACCAAATTGGGCAACCAACAACCAGCAAAAAACGAATCGTTTGTTTTTGTTTTTGTTTCTGCTTTCGTTTTTGTTCATCGAGTAGGATACAAAGAGGACTCGGACTACGGAGGGAATTCCGAACTCTAACTACACCAGTCACCTGAGATGAGGCAACCGATCGAACCGGGTTTTCATGAGAACGGCTAGCGCGTACCCTGGGGTGATCATCACCACAGCACCTCACATCGGGCCTGAACTTGAAGTTTAAACTTTTATTCTGTCAAGTTCTCAGAATTTAGTTTTCTTACAAAAATAAACACCTTAAAGAAGAGATTTACTACAATACACAGAATTGGACAAGCATTTTGCATTGGTGTCACCTTCACCACTCCACTACAGAATCTCATGATCTTGCTTCCAGCAGATCGGCCTAATCATTGTTCAACACCGATGATCTTGTTGTTTCACTACAAAACATCGTTCACGAAATTTCAAGCCCTTTGAGAAGTGAGAACTACCCGTACATGCTTGAGGATTTGGAAATACCAGAACTGCAAGGCTGAGGGTTAAGGAGATGACCTTTATGACTAGGACCATTACCACCAATAAGATTTGCCCTTTCAAATCTCCACTCTTCTGCACACTTCGACTTAACTCATCAGGAACGTCGTAGAGCTCAGCTGGGAAAAAGAATATGATCGAACTGGAATGCCAATAACCAGTAATTCGTCAGGACTGCTCTTGCAACTCTTTGCATGAAGAATGTCAGCCAATCATGATGTTCCCAGGAGATTGGATTACGAAGGGTGCCTGACTAGAATCACACCATGGAAGTCAGTGCACGAAACGATGCTTTGAATGCATTCCCGTCTGCCTCTACATGCTTTTCAAGTGAGCATACTTTGCTAATATGCCCCATAATTCAGAAGGCATCCATCTCTTGGATAGCCATTTCTGCCCTGAAGTCTAGTAAATCCAGCATGCTATATATCTCTTCTCCTTGTGGATGGGACTGATCACCGGACAAGAATGCATTCACTCGATCCTTGACCTTAATCCAAGACCATCCTGGCTCCTTAATTACCCTTTTTGATTTCATAGTCTTCCTTATGGCCGCTGCTTCTCTCCACCTCCCTTTGGCAGCATACATGTTAGCCAGGGTAATGTGAGTCCCTGCACAATTTGGATTTAGTTCAAGAATCTTCTCTGCAGTACGTTTCCCACAATCCACATCGCCGTGAAGCCTACATGCCCTAAGCAGAGTTGACCAGACAACATCATCCTGATGAAATGGCATGCTATTGATCATGCTCTCCGCATCACTTAATCTTCCAGCTCGGCAGAGGAGATCAATCACGCAGCCATAATGCTCTTTTGAAGGATAAATCTGATACTCCTTCCTCATGGCATTGAAGTAGTGGAAACCAAGATCAACAAGTCCAGAATGACAGCAGGCCGTAAGCACACCAATAAAGGCGACAGCGTCCAGCCTCAAACCAGCCCTGGGAATGCTCTCAAACAAATCTATGGCTTCCTTACTGTACCCATGCTCAGCATACCCATTAATCATGGCTGTCCATGAAACAACATCATCATTTTCTGCTTCGTTAAAGATTTTTGAAGCTTCCTTTATACTCCCACATTTTGAATACATATTGATTAAAGCACTCTGTGCCATAGCTGTCTGTTGCAACCCAACACGCAAGACGAGAGAATGGAGTTGCTTCCCCAGCTCAAGAATTGCCATGTTTCCGCAAACACTCAGCACACTAGCAAAAGCAAACTCATTTGGTCTTGGCCCTTCCCTTCTCATCCAAGAGAGATACTCAAAAGCTTCCTCTGCACAGCCTCCTTGAGCATATCCTGCAATTATAGTGCTCCATGAAACAATATCCCTTCTACCCAATTCTTGAAACATCCTCGAAGCCAAAACTAGCTGTCCACATTTTGAATACATGGCCATTATAGAATTTGCCACTGAAAAGTAATCTACTAGACCTAAATGTAAAGCGTGACCATGTAACTGTTCACCCCATCCAATCCTCCCAAGACTAGCACAGCAAGAAATGACTGCAGCAAACGTGAACTCATTAGGACTGACATCCATTTCTTGCATTCGTACAAATGCTTTAAGTGCATTTTCTTCATGACCGGTTTGAGCATTCATTGTTATGATCAGTGTCCATGAAACCACATCCCGTATATTCATTCTGTCGAATAATCTCGAACCATACTCCAACTTCCCACATTTATTGTACATATCAGCAAGAGTATTTGCCACGAATGAGGTAACATCAAACCCCTTCTTCATTGTTTGACAATGAATTTCCTTCCCATAATTCAACTTACGAGAATCAGCACACGCCTTTAATGCGATAGCAAAGGTGTAAGAATCACACACCACTTTGGATCTCCACATTTTTGAGAAGTAAACCAACCCCTCCTTACCATAACCTGCCTTCACAAGCCCTGTAATAATAGCAGTCCAAGACACCACATTCCTTAAAGGCATCTCATGAAACACCTTGCAACCAAACTCAACTTTCCCAATTTTCATATACATATCGAGAAGCGAACTTCCTACAAAAACTGAATCAACGAAATTGCTTTTCACCGAATACCCATGTAACGATTCACCAAAACTCACACTCATACTGAGGCCGGAAGCCTTGAGCGCAACACTAAGCACAAAGGGATCCATGTGGACCCCAGGGTCAACCCACATCCTTGAAAACAATAACAATGCCTCATTGGTGTTCAGGCCATTGACATAGCCAGAAATTATAGTTGTCCAGGTAACTTCATCCCTGTGAGGCATTTCATCGAACATTTTTCGTGCTTCAATCAACTGACCAGTTTTTACTATCTCCTTCAACTGAGAGTTGAGTTCGATCATGTTCAGTTGGTTAAGTGGTTGGTAGATTTTTGGGGACGAGATGTCTGGTGTGGGAAATGAGACCAGGTGGTCTCTGGAAGTTGTACAAGCACTTGGGATTGAGCATAGTTTCCTGATATTAGGCCTGAGTAGAAACATGCTTGTGTTAGAGAAGAAGCCATGCATAGACACCATGCGCCTAGTTTTAGGAAAAACCACCTGGCGTCGTTGGGCCTTTATTCTCTCTTTTTAGATGAAGCCCAATACGCATTTGAAGCCCATATACAGTGTTCCATTTTTATTGTTTTTGGTTGGAAAAAGCTATATAAGGGTACCCAAATGCTAATAGAAAAATTGAGATGCTCAGTAAGAGCTTTACAATCTTGATATGTGAAGATACATAGTTACGTTGGGGTTAAATCAACCATTTACGTACTCTTGATTTTCTTTACTCTTTCTGAATTCATTTGCTTCTTTCAAGAAATACATCATTTTCTTTATTTAGAAAATATTTCGAGAATTTCTTTCCCGCGCCTACATTTTGTTTGATAGAAGACGTCAAAACTAATTAGAAAACTAAAAATTCTCCGCGTTTATTTTTAAACTTTATAAATAATTGAATATATTTGTTTGTTCATAACATTTTGAAAAGGAAATAAAAGAAAAAGAAAAAGTTGTTGAAGAGAGGAAAGAACAATTAATTATGTTTATTTTAAAATTAAGCAAAGTGTATAAAGTACAAATTGGCAATAACTACACAAATAATTGCCTAAACCTTAGTTTCCTTCTTCATAAAGATTTAATTATTAGGTTTTATATTCCTTTTTCAAAGTCTCCCGAAATTATTTCTTTAAAGATAAATTAAATTTTCTCCCAATAAAAAAATATCGACGAAAAAACTAATGAATATGTAGCTATTGGTTTCAAATCTTATTTTCGCCTATATGAAGAAAAAAAGGAAAAATAAAACCGATTTTATAATTTTTTTTTCTATTTTATGTTTTGTCCTCAAATTAAAGAAGACGTTTTTTTCTTGTTAAATAAACTGAATATTATTAAGACCACTACAGAAAGAATCCTAACCTCGACCTAAAAGGCAAATAAGACGGGTTCACAAGCCGAACCCATTGGCGAACTTATCCAAGCAAAAACGCAACGAAACGCAGCAAAATCCAAAAAACTAGAGTTATACAGTTAAGGTATAATGTCTCAACAAACTTATATTTTTCGGATCATCTTTATCTTAATTGTCAACTATTAATCTTCTTCTTCAGACAAGGTTTCGATGGGATGACGATCATCATGTTTATAGAGCATTTTTAGATATTCTGAACATGAACAAAAAGGATAAGTTGTCTACTACAGATGTTTAGCAGCAGGTATACATATACGTAGTCTTTTAAGCTTTTGTTTCTGTTATTGTTAGCTAATGAGATAGTTAATGACTTTTATGTTGCAGGTTGCTGCACTTTTTCAAGACCACCCTGATCTACTCGTCGAGTTCACTCGTTTTCTGCCTAGCGAATTCTGATATATAGAGCACGAAACATTTTTCAGAAATACCATTCTTCGCCGTAGTACAGAATCTATCGATTAACTTCTTAGCTACATAGATTATATTCATTTCTTGGCCAGGACAAACATCAATCATCTCTTGGCACATAGTTCATTTCTTTATAGGCACTTTGATCATTTCTCATAAAGAGAACAACCAAATTTCAGTTTCCAATGGGTTTGCCCTTGTTTCTGCCCTGCCATGAATAATTCCTTGCTCTCTTCCATCTCTGCACATTTCGCATTCTTGCGAAAATCTTGCGGATTTGGTAAAGCTTGTGAGACTGTTGAGAAATCACATTTGCAGTTGAGGAGCTCTCCCCTAAGATAATCTCATACCCGTCTTTAAAATTGTCCATTCCTTCAGTTAACAGCTGCCAAAACATTCCTCCAGCAGCAGCTCCTCCTCTCCTAGCTGATGCGTATATGTTGTAGTAAACTGTATTGTACAGTTGGTCCCTTTGGTATGTGCTGTATGCTGAATCTTTCCAAGATTTTCCGAATTCTGCCAGCAGGATCGGTTTTCGAAGAGCGAATTGTGCATCTTGGATGTGAGTTCGAAGCCAGTTGTTCAAAAAAGAAAGCTGATACTGCTCGTTAGAGCTCGATAACCTGTTTAGAAATTAGTACAAGGAAATTGAGGGTATGATGAGCAAAGTTATGCTGATTTTCTTGAAAAATGGAAGATTTGAGCAAGATGGTCACTGTTACCATTGATCAGGGTATGCATGAACTGTTGCGAAATCGATGTCACGAATCCGGTTGTTTGCAATGAAATCGGTTCCAATTTCAATGCCAGAGTTGAGACTCCTCCTCTGTGGGGTTGAATGTCCATAAAAACCTTCTAAACCAGCTTCCAGCAGGTGATTTCTGTCTATTGACTTTACAAAAGAGGCCATTTCTGCTATCCAAGCCTATCACAAACAAAAACATAGTTACTGATACTTCCCCTCTTTTTTCAAAGCTACAAACAAGAGCAAGATACAATCCAAAACAGCAGAGGAAAAGAGAAAGAACAGGGGAGGTTAAAAACTATATAATACCTGAATGGTTCTACCAGAAGGATCTGATGTGCATCTAGGCTCATTCATAAGCTCCCATGCCATGATTGTTGGATCATCTTTGTAGTGAATTCCAGTAAAGCTGTTATATCTGTTAAGAACAGTCTACAAAACAAAAACAAAAAAGGTCATACTCATTACTACTCAACACATCATAAGAAAGGTTGAAACTTTCATAGACACATTATCCAGAATGAAATGACACAAAACAGAAATGAAAGATATTTTACCTTGATATGGTTCTTGTAATAACCTTTGACAACAGGGTGTCTAAAGAAATCATCATCAGATGTCAGATACTGACCTCTGCTTCTACCCCAATCCACATACTGCTTCTTCCCTCCAAAGCTGTCATAGTTGTTAGCCAAGCTCAATATCACCTTTATCCCATACCTTCTAGCCTCAGAAATCACAAAATCCAGACCCTAAAACCCCCCCAAAAACCACAGATCTAATCAATACCCAACATTCCATACAGCAAGATTGAAAAGAAAGAGAAAGACAAAAACCCAAGAAATGGTAGTGATCAAGATTCAAGAAACCTTAAACATTTCTTCATTGTAGGAGCCAGGGGAGTACTGCAGAGGTCTGTAGCCACCATCACTGAAAGCCCAAGTTCTTGCAATAGAGAGGCCATGGGCTGATGCTTCACGAAATGCAGATGAGATTTTAGTTCTTTGAGATGGATCAGATGCAACATACATCAACCAGTAGGCATTGAACCCATTGGCGTAGTAAGGGCTGCCATTTAACATAAACTGAGCTCCTCTGGTTCTGATGAACCCATCTCCTCCACCTGCTGCTGCTGCTTCAACTTTGATACTAGGACAAATTAGATTCGCCAGAATAACAAGGAAGAGAACCAGAAGCAAATGCGTCCTCATGTTTGTGTTTACTTTGCTCACTTAATTTTTCTGGTTAGTGAATGAAGGAGTGGGAGAGAGTGGCTGCAGTTTAAAAGCTGGAGGAAGTTTTTGTCTTTTTCAAACTGTTGAAAAATAACTAATAGGTTAACAGCATTTGGCAAGTGGGGATTCGTAAGAGTGGATGCTTTTTTGGTAAAGGTAAATAAAGAAGCTTGAAAATGAAATTTTTCCATTTTTTACCTCGTTTTTTCTTCTTTTTAATAATTAGTTCATTTATTTACTTTTTGGTCAAAATTAATGTCGTTTATTTAGTTTTTTAGTCGAAAGTTCTAAATTAAAAGTGAACAATTTTTTTTAAATGGTTAATCTCATGAATAAAAATAAGAAGAAATGTATATTCCTATCGCGCACAAACACATTTTTGTGCTCACCGTCAATCACGCAACTTTCATGGGGTTAAAGCACAAACACATTCTTATTTTATACTAGTAGTAAGGTTTTGTTTTAAGGAAAGTCAGGTTCATAAAATAAAGAGTAGAAAATGGCTGCTCCACGTCCACTTCATCCCTCTTTTCCTTCTTCCTCATACTTCCAATTTTGGCGCAATTTTGGCGCCCTTCATTCTTATCCAACACGCGTCACCATTTTTATGGTTTTTAACCTAAAGCCCATGTGACTGGTCGCATCAATCAACGGGCCTTCTTTCATACGGTACTGCATAAAAATTACTCCCTCCGGAACAAAATAAATGACGTTCTGAGATAATAAAAATTCATAAAATAATGATTTTTTATTTTATTTTATTCCATATTGTTTCATTTTTACTCCTAATTTCCACTCAAATTATCGCACCATCATCAAATTGAGTTGATGCATAAAAAAAAACTTGTCATTTATATAAAATATATGATTCGAAAAAGATAAAATGACAAATATTATGAACAGTAAGAATCCATAGAAAAAAGTCGTTTATTGTGCACCAGAGGGAGTATTAATCTAGTACCGATACTCATCTCGAATGTACTTCTAAGAGCAAAATATACCCGATAAAGTTTATGCTTCAATTTGCTAAGATTTATGAACACTTATCGATAAAGTTTACCAGCATCAAATTTACAATTTATAATTCAACAGATTATCTATCTCGTGATAAAAGTAAAAATTTGAATCAAGTTCGAATTACCCCTCCACTTATAATATATATATATATATTTATTAATCAATTTTCGTATTTTTTACGCAAGTTATAAGTTCAATTCCTTCCGCAGAAGGTCCACTTGTGGATATCAAGTATCGTTTCGAGATCTAGCTCATGGACAAAGCAATTACTCAGTTAGTCATATTAGAGTGGGCAGAGGAACATAAAAGATAAATGCATGATGATTGACGGGTCATTATATCGAAACCAAGGGCTAAAAATAAGTTGCGCACTATTAGTACTCCTGTCAGGAGAGATGATCAGATGCAACGGCGACACGTCCCACACAAGGACAACGCTATATAATATTTGTGGTGAATAAACTTTTGTGATCTACATGGGAATTTGTAGGACCTATGGAGTTTTACTTCTTTTGGGACACAGGTCATGGGCTGTCTGGCCTTTGCACTGAAAACCGACAGTTCCATTCGGTGCATCCGAAAACCACGTATCTCTAGCGAACTTCTACAGTTGAAGTTAAGGGACTCAAACATGAGACACTAAAGGGTTAGGACGATTTTCTAGCAGCATTTCTTTTTCGGTACAACAACAAACAACCTATCAGCTAATGACCTAATGAAAATGAGTAAGCAACTGAAAGGGATAGAGGCCACGCTTCCCTATATTCTGATGAATCAAAATTGTTTCAGGAGCATCGATGCAAAATCATGCAACCAATTTTTACACCCACTAACAGTGACCAGTAGACAGCCAACTTACTTGATGGAACCTCCAATATCATAACTCATAATAAGGCTTTGATCTGCCCACCGTAGCCATAGTGCTTCAAAAGCCCCTCATCTTGCCGCCAGTTCTCCTTTACTTTTACTTCGATCTGTAAGAAAGTTTTAAGAGGGTGAAATTCTCCTTCAACTCAAAATTAACTAACACAAGACGCAGTGACAAATCTTGAAGCTGGTTTAAAATGTCATAAAGATGAGCATAGGAATCACAAGAGTTATCTACTTGTTACGAAGTGGTTACTAAATAAACCCGTAAGCCCGTACCTCAAGATATACTTTTTTCTGCAAGAAATCTTCAATGTCAAGCCGAGCAGCAGTTGAAAGTAATTTCAAAGCCCTCCCTTCCTATGGTAATAAGGCACAAATTTGAAAATCATGAAAACCGAGGTCAAAATGTTCATGGAAATCTTCTGATGTTACGTTCATACAAAGTGGCAATGCTATTTTCAACATTTCAAACCACCTACCACAATTGCATTGGTCATTCCAAGACAATACTTACTTTTCCAATGAGGATTATCTTCTGTGTGTTTTTCTCAACAATGATCTCCACTTGAACAAAATCTTTTGCCCCTGGCCTAGCTTTATAGCTCACCACATTTACCTAAAGGATTCAAGTAGAAAAGTGAAATTTCCAAATTAACAACCAACTGAGGATTGCTGAGCAGAGAGAATATACTAGGTCAATCTTGAGATATGACTATATACCTGACATGCATAAGGAACTTCATTGCGGAATTGCATAAAGATCTTCTCTCTTATAATTTCACCAACGAAGAATCTTTCTGGGTGCTCACTAACAATGTCCTGAAATGTGTGAGCAATTGCAGCAACAATGGTTATAGCACAAGAAGCAATTAACATCCTAAAGTGAAACCATTGTGAAAATTTACATTCCTAGGCAACAGGAAAATAAATGTTGACAGTGAAGGTTTAAGAAGGAACTGTGAAAAAGTTAGATTAAAATCAACTGGACTGCCCAACTTTAATTTTACTCAAAAATCAAATTCCAAGGAAGAGAAGCCACAATGTTTTCCAATAGCATCAACTCCAATGCAAAACTCTCTTAGATGTAGGCACAAGAGCAGCAAAGGAGAACTTTTTATTATTATTATCAAAACAAATTATTTCTTAAAGAAAAGGGAGGAGGACTGGGAGAGAGGGGTTGTGCAGGTGTTGGTGGTAAAGATAGACATAGCAGCATTCACCACCCATACAACCAACATCATTTCGGTGATTCACCAATACCTATTTGAGAAACTGTGCTTGAACACTACATTCAGACTCAGTTCAAGCATTTTATTTGCTACATCACTATCGTAGGCCATTAATATTGGCTACTAAAAATGAAGGATGCCTATTTGGCTATACCTCAAAACCTAGAAGGCAACAAGTACAGAGTATTTACCAAGTACCTTTGGATAATAAGCTGGGCCAGTTGGAAGTTTTGATAGTATCCAGGCTTTGACATCTTCCACTCCTTTACCATATTTTGCACTCACAGGTATCACCTCATCAACATCTGTAAATTTCTCATACCACTGAAGAAAAATGCGGAAATATTTAGGTCTACACATTTTTAATGAAGTACGAAAGCTCAGAAACCACCCTTGGATGCCTTATGATATCATTTGACAACATACCACACCTTAACATACAATGCAAGGTTGACAATTTGACAACAGTTACACATAAAATCAAATCCAATAAAAGGTCTCATCCTATTCAAGGGGTAGTTCGTACCCTAACCAATGACACCATCACCTTTTTTTCATTCTAAACTGGGGTCATTTCAGCATATGGCAATAGTGCAGTTAATAACCAGCACATCGGTAAAAAATTCAGGTTCACCAAAATGCAGTTTTGGAATCTGAAAAATGGGAAGAGACCTATCCACATCATCATAGAGCATATCTTGCCCTTACTTTTTCCTCACATCACAGGTAATATCAACTATAAACATACCAACAAGCAAAAATTACAAACAAGAAAGATGATTCGCAACCCCAAATAACTAAGACAAAGAAGAAATGCAAATGCAAGCCTGGATAAGTCAACAATTAAGACAAGCTCTAACCTCAATTTTCTTTGCAATTTCACCAGGCTTGATCAGGTCCTTCTTATTCAACACAAGCAAAGTAGGCGGTTTCTCTTGAAGACTTCCCAAGCCTTCTTCCAAAATTTGTTCAATCTAAACTAAACAAATTAAAGATTTTGAAAAAGAAACACACATCTAGAACAAGGTCTACAAACAAACACCAAAACAGCATACCTTCTCAGGTGCTTTACACGCGTCAACAATGACCAGCACACAGTCAGCATTAACAGCCGCACTACGAACATTCTTCATCATCATAGAATCTAACTTGTGCATTTTCTTCTCGATGACACCCGGTGTATCATAAAGCACCACCTAGCACCATCAATAAACAAAGCCTTAGTAGGTTTTTACATTTCCTGGACACTAGAATTAAAACAAAGAGAAAAAAACCGAGATATGAAAGGAAATCAAAACCTGATAGTCTGTGCCAGAACATATGCCAAGAATTCGATGCCGAGTGGTTTGTGGTTTATCAGTAACAATTGATAACTTCTGGCCTATCATCTGATTAGAGAGCGTACTCTTCCCTACATTAGGCTTCCCAACCACCGCCACATATCCTGCATTCTTCGTTCTTCTACTTTTCAATTCTATACTTATTACTTATCCATAACCAACAGTATTCAAAACAGAGAGAGAGTTTGTGGAGAGGAAAATTACCGCTTCGATGATTGGGATCGGAAGAGGCGTACTCGAGTTCTTCAAGCTCATACTCGTCAAGCAACGCCGTGTTCCTGTCAGGTTTTACACTGAGCGACAAAAGACCAGACTCGTCTTCACTCATGCTCGCCTCTTCATCTTCATCTTCGTCGTATTCTCCTTCCTCTTCCTCTTCCTCTTCCTCTTCGTGCTCTTCTTCTTCCTCTTCTTCTTCCTCGCTAACCCAATGCTTTTCCTGATGCTTCTGCTTAGTCAACGAAGATGCCGCGCAATGGTACCTACTTTTTTCTTGGAATTGGAATTTAGTGTTTCTGAATTGGTTTCTGGAACAATGGTAACGAGGGAGGGGAAACGGCCGACCTGTCGTTTTGTGACTTGTGGTGGCGACGGCGGCGAAGGTGGTGTACAAGAAATCTTTTCTGGTGGTGAGAGTGGGGGAGAGGTTTAAAGCTAGCTCCATCGTCAGAGCTTCACTTCAGTAGTGATGTCGTTAGTTATTGACCAGAGCAGAGCGCCTAAGCTTCATTTTCTTTGAACTGTCACTGGTAGGTAGTATTACTAGATATTGGATAACATGCATACGCCGCCGTTTTGAAAAGCACGCGCTACAACGTCCCTGTTTCTTAACTTTTTTTCTTACTACTAAACAACTACAGTAGAAACTTGATAAATTAATACTCGATTATTTAATAAACTCTCTAAGATAATATTTTTGGCCGGTCCCGACTCGGGGATAGGGTGCTAAATTAATAATTCGCTAAAATTATAAGATAATACATTTTTGATAATTTCTTTAGACCCCATATAAAATATAAATTAATAATTCCTTATATATAGCATATTACATGAATGATTTATGAAGGTTTCTTGAAAAATGACTCAATTGTCTTTTGTTTTTTGTTGAAATCAATTTCCCCTTGAATGTCGTCTCTAATTTTCCTTAGCATGGTAAGAACTTCTGGTGTTGTTTTCTCATAGCTCAACAAGAAATTGTTCAATGTGATTGCCGCTTTAATAGCTTCGTTTCGCGAAGGGGGCTCCATTGTAGAACTTTCATCATCTTCTTCATCGATATCATCTTTATTAATTCCAATAACGCTTTCAATAATTTCTTCATCAGTCAACAACTGTGCAACTACATTTTCTTCTGGGTGAGTCAGAACATCTTCGACATCCATTGCATTGCGATAACCCAACTCTTTGATCAAATTCTGGAGTTCTTGAGTGCTTTCACCACCTTCATCTGAGTTCTCAAAAGTCACGTTATCTGTTGATCGAAGTTTACAATGACGAAAGCAGTTCGCAATTGTATTTGCACGAACATCCATAGTCCATGCTGAAATTGCAAGATTCATTGCATCTAACACATTTATTTTTGCTGGATTTGGAACCCCTAATTCATAACCCTCCAAAAGACTTCTATAAAATCGACGACGATAATGCATCTTAAAAGCTCGTATGATCCCCGCGTCACAAGGTTGAATTTTTGAAGTTGTGTTTGGTGGAAAAAAAAATAATTCAACATTTCGTAATCCTTCAATAATTTTTGGATGAGCAGGGCAATTATCCACAATCAAGAGAATTTTTCTTCCAACCATTTTTTTATCAAGTTGGCGAACATATTCTTCAAATAACACACCAGTCATCCAAGCTCGTTTGTTAGCACGGTACTCACAGTTAAGACTGTTCAAGTTTACATTCTTCAAGCACCTTGGTTTAGCATATTTCCCAATAATCCATAAAGGAAGTTTTTCCGAACCGTCCTCATTACAGCAAATAGCAACAGTTAGTCTTTCCTTATCTTGTTTTTTCCCTTCAAGCTGCATTGTTGCAAGGGAATGATCCGGTTGAAGTCTAAAAAACAAACCTGTTTAAGATCAAAACATGTAAATAATTACATCACTAAAGTACAAAACATAAAATAAAATACAGGGCTGATTTCGTTAATAAAAAAACAAACCTGTTTCATCCATATTAAAGATGTCTTTCATTTCAAACTGATCAACTTTGTCTCTTATGGATTTTAATTTGTCCTCCATGCCCTCCATTTCAACAGATCCACTCTCTCCGAAACGCCAGAATTTTTTAATTCCATATCTTGCTTTGAACTTTCCAAGCCAACCAATAGAAAAAGTAAAGTCTGGAGCATCCACTGGATACATATCTTTCATGAACTTTTTCGCCTTCTCGATGATTAGTTCACCTGTCATATTCACATGTTCTTGATATTGAAGAATCCATTCATAGAGAGATTTTTCTAGGTCAGGAAATTTTGCCGGTTTGTGTCGCTTAACATCGCCTCTTTCGGGAGCAAGTGAGAGATACTCTAAAGACCGCTTAACTGTATTCGATATTGTCGCTTGACTCACCTGCAAACCATAGTTACTATGAACCCATTCTTGCAATTGCTTTTGAGTGAGACTTGGATTATCCTTGTTGTGCTTGCATAATGCTCTTCGAATCTCGTCTGTCATTGTTGTTTTTTTCACACCTTTAAGATGGGAAGCCATGTTGTGTGTATGATTTGTTTGTGTTAACCTACAGTATTTTGATCTTGTTTATATAGAAAATATTTTTAATGTCCATAAAGTGATACATTGAACACAAGAAGCATAATAAGGTGGGAGATTGAAGGTTTCTTTCAAATTGGGCCCTTCATTTGATATACAGTACATGCATTGTATACAATAATTACAGTAAGTGGAAGCTTGAAAGGTGTTTGTAAACTAAGTATTTTACTATAAATTAATAAAATATTAATTAATATATAAATTAATAATTATTAATTTATCGATTAATTAATAACTCTTTTAATTAATAAATTTTGGTCGTCCCAAGTGTATTATTTTATAGAGTTTCTACTGTACTTACAATCAGAATTAGCATTGTTGTTGTTCAGGAAAAGAAAATCAAAATTAGCATTCATATTTCCTTTTCTAATCTCCTTTCAGTACCATAGTCCGGACAGGGGGACATGTACATGATACATTGATACATCAATTTTTTTAAATATAGAACACGATACACCTAATGACATGTCAATTTTATATATTCTTTAAAATATATTTTATATAATTTTTATTAAAAAATTATTTTAGTAGTTATAATATTATTTTAACAAAATACTTTTATTGATAATAATTTTTTAAAAATTTACCAAGCAGTTGTAAAAAATTATATTATTGGCTAGCAAAACTGATACGATCCTGGTTCCTTAGAATGCGTAACACCAACTGTGATCTTTGTTCAAAGATGGATTTCCTGCGGAATAGATGAAACTGATAGATAACTCGACAAGTACGAGCTTAGACCACTAGCGAACCTGTGCTAAGTGCCCTAATCGATTTCAAGTCAAGGGTCTTGAATCGGGTTCTTAGGACTAGACTCAACAATGTGAGAATCACACTAAGATAAACGAGACAATAATGCAATTCCAAGATTTACTTGTATAAGACTCAAGTATTGCGGACTCAAGAATAACAAGGTTCAACCAACTTGAACAAGGGGCGGAGATTGAAGAGATTAACTCAATTTATCAAATAACAGCCAAGTTTCTAAGGAGGCCAAGCGGCTCCTTATATAAGGTTACAAACAAACCCTAATTCCAAAATAGGAATATTACATAAAGTAAAACACTTAACTAAAGTAGAACACTTAACTAATTAATTTAAAGTACCTAATTAATTAATTAAACTAAATAAATATAAAGGCGCAGCCTTGCTAAAAAGAGCAGTCAACGCGCGTCAACTCCAGGATAGGCGAAACGGACAAGAGCCGTTGTCAACAAAGAGCAGACAGGTGTGAACGCGGAACGGGTACAGCAATCGGCATGCGCGACAGATGCTTGAATCGGCAACGGTAAGCAAAACGGACAAGTGCCGTTTTGAGACAATCGGTCGAACCATTGAGACGGACAAGAGCCGTTTCTGCTGCATCGGGTGGACGCCAAGGCTTGCTCATCGGCCAAGAGTCCCCAACGAGTTCGATCGGCCAGACACCGTTTCCTCCACATCGGACAAGCGGAACGGTCATACCAAACGACAACGGATAGGTGAAACGGTCGAGTGCCGATAGAGTGAATCGGTCAAGTGCCGATTCACGGAAACTGTCAAGCCGAATCATCATCACACCTGGTAATGGTTGAATCGCCCAAATGCGTGGGATCATATCTCCAATTGCAGCTTCCCCACTCGTCATCCCACACGTTAACTCTTGGAACAGATCGGCTGGTGGTAACGGCACCTTGATGCGTGTGTTCGCATCATTAATGATGTGAATCCTCCTTCTGCCAATCCGATCACATCGGCCTGGAAGCGCAAGAGATGGCGCGAGCATACAATGGGAAACCTTTTCTGGACAGACTATACTGAGCAAGATTCGAGGACGAATCTTTCCGAAGAAAGAGGGAATGATGCGAACACACGCATCAAGGTGCCGTTACCACCAGCCGATCTGTTCCAAGAGTTAACGTGTGGGATGACGAGTGGGGAAGCTGCAATTGGAGATATGATCCCACGCACTTGGGCGATTCAACCATTACCAGGTGTGATGATGATTCGGCTTGACAGTTTCCGTGAATCGGCACTTGACCGATTCACTCTATCGGCACTCGACCGTTTCACCTATCCGTTGTCGTTTGGTATGACCGTTCCGCTTGTCCGATGTGGAGGAAACGGTGTCTGGCCGATCGAACTCGTTGGGGACTCTTGGCCGATGAGCAAGCCTTGGCGTCCACCCGATGCAGCAGAAACGGCTCTTGTCCGTCTCAATGGTTCGACCGATTGTCTCAAAACGACACTTGTCCGTTTTGCTTACCGTTGCCGATTCAAGCATCTGTCGCGCATGCCGATTGCTGTACCCGTTCCGCGTTCACACCTGTCTGCTCTTTGTTGACAACGGCTCTTGTCCGTTTCGCCTATCCTGGAGTTGACGCGCGTTGACTGCTCTTTTTAACAAGGCTGCGCCTTTATATTTATTTAGTTTAATTAATTAATTAGGTACTTTAAATTAATTAGTTAAGTGTTCTACTTTAGTTAAGTGTTTTACTTTATGTAATATTCCTATTTTGGAATTAGGGTTTGTTTGTAACCTTATATAAGGAGCCGCTTGGCCTCCTTAGAAACTTGGCTGTTATTTGATAAATTGAGTTAATCTCTTCAATCTCCGCCCCTTGTTCAAGTTGGTTGAACCTTGTTATTCTTGAGTCCGCAATACTTGAGTCTTATACAAGTAAATCTTGGAATTGCATTATTGTCTCGTTTATCTTAGTGTGATTCTCACATTGTTGAGTCTAGTCCTAAGAACCCGATTCAAGACCCTTGACTTGAAATCGATTAGGGCACTTAGCACAGGTTCGCTAGTGGTCTAAGCTCGTACTTGTCGAGTTATCTATCAGTTTCATCTATTCCGCAGGAAATCCATCTTTGAACAAAGATCACAGTTGGTGTTACGCATTCTAAGGAACCAGGATCGTATCAAAAACCCATTTTTATTAATTTATAAATTAAAAACAAAAATCAATAACTTAACTAGGAAATGTCATTAATTTTTAACTCTATAAATAAACTTTAGCATTGTTATTTTTACTTTTCATCAAACAAGATCAACTCGGTATCCGGTGCATCAAGTGAAAAGTCCTACAATGAACGAATCAAAAGAAAATTAATGTCATATCTTTCCTAATTATTTTTTATTGGATATTTATTCCTCTTTAATTTTAGTATTATTTTTTTTTTTTAAATTAGGATTGACGTGTCCCAAAGTATCATAAATGTGTTCACTCATATTTTCAGAATGTCTTAGATGTCTGATTGAGTCCTTATTTTGTACACTTTCATCATCTATTTTGGTCATATTTGAGATGATGATACTTCTAATTTAGACATATTTCCCTCTTTTTTTACAGAACCAAATCAGAAGGACCAAGGAAGGAAGAAAGAACAAAAGTTCCTAGAAAAGAGAGCAAAAATGAACCAGTGGTGATCAAGAGCTGGAACAGCCAAATCGGGTCTCTTCCTTGGGCTTAGGAGAGAGCACATCGCAGTATCGCACTAGACCTAGGAAGATGACAATAGAACCATTGGGCCAGCGAGATGGGCCTGAACCGCAAGTGAAGGCGAACTGGACCACAAGTGAAGGCGAAGCGCACCAAACCACCTCTTTTTGAAAGAAGATAACCAGAAGAAAAGAAAAAATATTTAATCTTTCCTTATTTTAGCTTAGGATTTCTTAGATTATATTTTCCTTAGCTTTCATTTTTCTAGAGTCGGAGTTTAGAATGTTGCTCCCTTCTTCTTGCTCTCTTTGTCTTCTTCCTTGAAAGAGAAGATTTCTGTTTATGTAATTGAACTTCATGTTTTATTTTATTATGTCGATGTCTAGCTAGTTAATTAATTCCTGATAAGTACTTAGAGGTTCATGATTCCATTGTTGTGAGATCTAATCGTATTTAATAAAATGTGTTTTGTATTTCTTCTCTTTCTGATTTCTTGTCAGTTTATTCTTGTTTGAGTTAAGACTGATCAACTTAGGTTTTAACATGAATAAATACAATACTCTTATTAATTTTGGGTCCACATTGTTAGAAGGAAACGAGTAAAACACTAGTTTGGGGCCAATAGGATCCAGCTAGAGAAAGAGAAGAATTAGGTTTATAGGGACGAGTGGACCGATTCCTAGGCCTAGGGTTAGTCTCTCCCTGCTTTTATCAATCAACTAGTTAAATCTTATATATGAACTTTAGGATTGCTAGACGATTAGGGTTCTTAATAGAGAGATTTTTTTAAGATACTTGATTAGGAAGAGAGTAAGAAGTCAAGGTGAACTTAATTTCTATAACTTTCCTATAAAATTCAGTTTTAAACATTTTTGCATCAATGACCAATATTTGTAAATCATGACTTTGAGTAGTTTTTAGTGGGAATTCTTTATCATTTGATCTCATTCTTGATTATTATTTGTCAATTGTTTTAATTGCATTTCCTTTTATTATTCTTAGTATTTTAAAACCCCCTTATTGGTTACTACCATTTGTTATCATTGGTCATAATTGAGAACTTTAATTAGACCATAAATTTCTAAGGAACGAACTTCTTTTCACTTGCTACAATATCAATTGTTTCTTTATGCTAAATTATATTAATTATTTTTTACGAATTCAGCAACATCGAATCTAAAGTGGTTTCCTCGCAAGGACACTAGCACAACCAAGAATTTCAAGGCACAATGTTAGATTATACATATTGCACTTTGTTGTGAAGAAAGTTATCTTTCTTCGATTCTAAGTTGCCGTTTGGCACCGTGGTTCTATTTGGGAAAGTCATTTCTCAAAATCAAAATCAAACAAAAACTGTTTGGTAAACCCAAATGTAACCGGGCTTCTCAATAGGAAAAGCAAGGATTTCAAGGGTTTTGACCCTGGAGCAAATCCCTCCGGTAGCTGGAAAGGTCTTTTGGAGCTGGACACGGGAAGGAGATCACAATTTTTTTTGGACAAAAATATCCAGCCAATTTCGAAATAATTACCAAATTACCTATTATAAATAAGCTTTCACTCCTCACCAAATTCTTTTTGGACGTTCTTCTTCCCTGGTTAGGGTTTTCACTTTCAGAGTGATATCGTCCTTCTTCTTGGTCTCCTTCTCCTCGTGGCTCCATCAACAAGAACGATCCGACGGTCGCCACGGGCCTAGTTGGTGCTCCTGCTTGCGGAGATGTGATGAAGCTGCAGATTAAGGTGGATGAGACGACGGGAAAAATCGTTGACGCGAGGTTCAAGACTTTCGGATGCGGCTCAGCCATTGCCTCGTCTTCTGTTGGTAAGGAACTAAGCGGATTTAATTGAAACGTTTCCTCTTTTCTCCTTATTCTTGCTTTAGGATATTAAAGTTGTTTTCAATAACATGCTGGATTTGGTTAATTGCTGGTTTGGTGATGCTGGATTTGGTTAATTGCTGGTTTAATTGAATTGTTGTTTTGGATTTAATTGTTGCTGACTTGGGTTAAATTGCTTGGAATTAATCGTTGTTGATTTAATTTGTTTGGATTCAATTGCTGCTGGGATTGAAATTGTATTGATATTGCTCCAAGAATTATTTGCTGTGTATGTTTGGATCTTTTATTTTTCTTGTTCTCCTTCATTTCCTGGTTTTTCTGTAAAAGATGCACTTTTGTCTGTCAAATTTATCTGCAAAATTTGAGGGTTTTTATCCGTTTTAGTCATTTGATTTTGTTGAATTTGCTTCAGTTTTAGATGTTGAGGGTTGTGTATATGCTTCTGGTTTGTGGGTTATTCTAAGGTTAAGTAATCCTTTTTTAGTTATCCCTGTGCCATGTGCTTAGATATTAGTTTCTATGTTAATTTTATCTTACCTTAATTTGAAAATAAATTTGACTGAATTTTCCAGCATTAATACATTTTATTAATTTCAATTTCTGTTCTATTTACTTGCTCATATGAACAACCCTCAAACTTTCCATTTCCTGGTATAATAAGATGAATTTTTTATCATATTAGCTAAAACTGAGGTCCTAAATGCTTTAGTTTCTATGTTAATTTTATCTTACCTTAATTTGAAAATAAATTTGACTGAATTTTCCAGCATTAATACATTTTATTAATTTCAATTTCTGTTCTATTTACTTGCTCATATGAACAACCCTCAAACTTTCCATTTCCTGGTATAATAAGATGAATTTTTTATCAGATTAGCTAAAACTGAGGTCCTAAATGCTATTTCCTGGTTAGTTCTGTCTGTTTCACTGGAAGTTGTATGGAATTTATTTTGATTGAATTGGTGAAGTAGCTGAAGATTATGGTTTTTTTTTCTTGAACTTGTAAAGATAGAGGTAGTGCATGAATGACAGCAGGAATACATATAAGGGGATGAATGTCTTGCTTCTTAATCCCCGTTTGATTTGGTGGTGGTGTTGTTGGGCTGTGTAGAAAGTTTGCTTATCATGCAGTTGTTGCTGTTTGTCTATCGATTCAAGTGATGTTGTCTTTATACAACATCTCCTTTTCTTTCAAATTGATAGATTCTTGAACTTGATTGCTTGTGCAATTTCTTTAATGCAAAATCCCATTTACTCTATGGAATTCCTTTGCTAAACAATTGATGTTTGTATGGATAATGGAATTCGGTTTGCTATGAGTTTTGATTCATATTCTCCAGATCTTTTTTATGCAAATGCTGATTTTCTACAATTCTCTTCTTTTATGCAAAGTCTGATTTTCTACAATTTTGTGTCTGCATTGCCTTCTTTATTATGGTATCTACTTTCATACTCTGTTTTTCCTCTCCATGTCACCTGAATTTTTCTCTACAAATGTTCTTGAATATTGGGAAACTTGAGAGGAAATCATTGTTGCCGTACTGTTGTTGTTAATGTAAATATCATTGACAATGCAAATGGATAAGTTTTAATGTTCCATAAAGAGCTAGTTTTGTTGTTTCCATCGTGGTTTAATAGTCTCTTTCTATAGATACAGGATGTTGGGTGGTGCATCTTGTGGTTAATTTGCAATGCTGAGCCTTGATTAATCTTTATCAACATCAATGATGAGTTTGAGTTTGAGTTTGAGTTTGAGTTTGTTTCTTTTTGGATTTCAGGTACTATTAGCTAATGCTAATCAACTTGGTGACCATTATGGCTCCAAACATCCAAAAGAGAAGCCTCCTACAGAATCAGTTTGATTGTTGTTGTTGCTGCTGCTTTGGCCTATGTAAAAGTGCAAATATCTGAACAATTCTTATATGTTCTACTATTCTGTCTGTGACTTTAAAGTTGTTATATCATATGTATACAAGTGGTGTGCTTGTTGCTGCTTTATCAAACAAATAAAATAAATAGGGTTAGTAAATAAATCTTATATTATTATGCGCAAAATAAATCTTATATTGGGAAATCATGTTTGAAGGAATGACGAGCAGATAAAGGCAACACCTTCACAATTGTTTTGATTACTATAAAATACGAAATATGTAAGTTATTCATTTAATTGAGAATATGTTTTATTTTTCTATTATATTAGATAAATATCTTTTATTTATTTATGATATTAATAATTCAAAATTTTAATGGTATTAATAAATTTAAATTTATTTATGATTTATTTAAAGAAATAGATTGATTTAGTAAATAATCTATATATATATGGCTAAAAAATATTAATTATAATACTTGAAATGAATTGTGTCCTTTAATCATTTTACATTTCAATTATAGTTTTAAAACCAGTTTTTACCAAACACCAAAAACAGCTTTTGGTTTCCCCACAGAACTTTTAATAAAAATTTACCAAACAGTACACTCTCAAACAGAACTTTTCCCCATAGAACTTTTCCAGCTAGAACCAGAACGCCAAACAGACCTTAAGAACTTCGAATCAAAATAGTGCTACGATAAACCTACCACAAAGCTCTTAGCTAGGTGGTTTGAATGTACGATGTGTACAGCTACAGCCGTTAACGCACATGAACCTATAAAAATAAGATTCCAATAGTTACTAATCCGATCCAAAAATTGCCTCCCGGATCAACAGTACCGGGTTATTAGAATTGTCATGGTAATCATTCACCATGCAATGCAAAACTCTGCAGGCAGGAAAGTGGCGTCTCGCAAGCAACGGATCACTATTCACAAGGTGGCATGTACAACCTAACCTTTTTTATTTGCTTTCTTTTTTCTTTTCTTTTTTCTTTTTCCTATATGACAATCGTTGTCTACTTGTTGGAAGCTCCTCATCACTTGGTTGCATCATCATGCTCAGGAGCTTGAGCACTACTGGTTGAAGATGACCCTCTATCTGGAAGGTACGACCAAGCTAAGGCTGCAGTGCCAAGAGTAATAGCAGCAGCAATGGAACCCCAAACCCACCTCTGTCTTCTCTTCCTTATGTGCCTATTTCGCCGCGCCATCTCTACATCATATGCACAAAAATTAGAACAATATAAGAAGACTGGATCCCATGGAAGAGCTGAAAACAAGCGTTCTTACAATGCATGTTTGGAAGTTTATAAGTTACTCAACAACAATCCAAAATTCTTCACTTGTTAACTGAAGTAGCTTTGAACAAGAACTTAAAGAGCAGCTCTTTTCAAAAAACCAAGAGGGGCTATTTAACAGTATTGAACTATAACCTAAGCAACATGGAACTACTTTAGACCACCCCGCACCCCTCAACTGCCAGAAGGCAAGCCTCAATCCACTATCCAGAGGTTTCATAATGAAGGAAGAGAAGTAAATAAATCAACGTTTGAAATAAAGTGAGAACTCTTTGTAGGCAGAGTTTAACTGGACTAGCCAATCAAACTTGAAAATGAAAGACGGTCTAGGCAGGGTTCTAGCAATACCCAAAAGTGGTCAATCCCCCATCAAGATCAGGGATTGCCTAGGACTTCAGACAAAGTCCACACTGATATACAAAATTTTACAGAACTTGGCAAGGTTCTAGCAAAGACTTCTAGTCAACTTCAGGATTGTTCACCAACACAGTCTATTAGAAAAGGAAAAAATCAAAACTGTATAAGAATTTAAGGTAAAGAAGTCATACCCACAGCCTCTTGGTTTCTCTGTGACATTTCTCGATTCACTGCCTCGTAATAATGTAGCCTATCCAATAATCGGGTTATCTCAAAGTTCTTTGCCTCAACCTGAGCTTCCATCTCCTTCTCCACCTCAGCTTTTGCAATGCCCCTACCTATAGCATCTGATACAAACCGTGCAACATAAACCTGCTGGCACAGCTCTGCAGTAGAAGTGGCGTTCAGTAGCTGACCTCCCTCCGTTACATCAACAGGACATTCAGGGAGGGTCAACCCCACAAGAGCTAGTTGCTGCCTGATGCTCTGCCACTGGCTCTGCAAATTATCCAGAGCTTCCTCTGCTTGCTTTCGCTTCTCTATCTCCATCAGCAAACTCAATCTCATCCCACGCAACTCAGCATCCACATCACGGAGAGAAAGTGAAGACTGCCGTCCACTATCAGAGGATAATTCTAGAGACGACAAATAGGATAAGTAAACTTTTCAATTATGCTACACAGTGTATTTACCAAAAACTCAACACGTAACTAACAGTCTAACAATGCATATGAATACAATACAGGTGCGCTCAGAGCTAATTATGTTCAAACATATAAACATGAGGCACATGACTAATCACAAGCACCAACTCTAATTGAAAATGAGATGCGTTCTACAAAAGTGGAAGAAAAATTAACATGGTCATAAAGAAGGCGAGAACAAAATGGAAGATGAGGTGCGATTTACAATATGCAAGAAAAAAGTACTAATATGGTCATATGGAAGGCAAGAACAAATAATGAAACTCAAAAACCAACTGATTCTAGAAGTATAACCTCACTAAATAGAAATGCTCTAGGTATTGCAGGATATTAAAGATACTCAAAAGTCAAAATATTCATAAACAAAAAAGAATTCACAAGCACTGGAAAGTAAATCCATGTACCTTCCCATGCATCAAAAAACTCTCCCATTGGTGTTGTTGCAGCAGGTTGCACAGAACTTTCAGCCCCAGCATTCTCATCCGCATCAGTGTTGCTGGTATAACTCATGGATTCCTGAGGGTCAAAGAAATCGTCAGACTCCCCATCTTTTCCGACATTCAAAGGAACCACAACTTGTCTCGTACAACTACTGGTTCCAAGCTCCTCATTGCTGTCGCTTATTCCCTCATTCTGAAAAAGCCCCCCTTCAACAGGACAATCACGTACACTGTCTGCAAGCTTCTCTTTAGCAGGACTGCCATGGACACTATTCACACCCTCCACTTCAATAGAAAAAGATAAAGAACGATCACCCTTGGAAGAATCAACATCCTCAGCTTCTGCAATTTTTACACTCCCAATCACCTTCTCTTTATCCAAGACATTCTTGCGCAAAGCTACATCATCTTGAGAAAAGCTCTTAGAAAGGCGAGGCCCACGGCGTTTGTGGTTGACAATATAAGGGGAAGGAGGGAAAGAAGTAGGTGAATCAGGCAGTGGAGTTGGTTCAGGAGTAGCATAGAGTGCTGGCGATATTTGAGGACGACTGGATTTCCTATCTGCAGTGGCTATACTATGCCTCCTCTCAAGATTGGAGTTAGGTATAGGCTTCGGTTTATGAGGACCAACGGGCGGTTTTGGAATGGGATTAGAACTCGGAACGGACTTGTCGACAGATATTGGTGCCCCAGGTTCTATCAACCTATCCAAAGCTATTGCAGTGAACGAAGGCATAACTCTGCATCACCAAAACAACAACAGAAATAATTTTTTTAAAAAAAAAACCAAGAATTAGACAATATTCTGTGAAATTATTCCATCAACACCTCATGTTGCCGTCAGCGTACTGAAAAATAAAGCTACTAGCCCTAAAAATCAAATACATAAACCTCAAATCCATAAAAGTAAGAAATTAAAAACAAACACATGCTAGATTGGACGAACTGAATCATGGAATAATAAATTTAAAAAAAAAACCTTCATCAAAGCTAATTTGTTTAGCTCGTCAACTACAGAACCCTAGATATCCCCAACCAACCAACAAAAGATTGGAACGAAATCCAATTCGGCAGCTGAAATAAAAAACGGAAAACGGAAGAAAAACTATAGCATCCAAACGCAACCAACGCCCAAAAACAGAAATTAAAAACAGCGCATCATAACCGTTATGGACTACCATTTACCTCGATAATAAGAAGGAAGATGACGGAGAAGCACGGATTTGGGAAGAGAATCCCTAACGGGTTGGAAGGAGAAGGGAGGAGTCGGAGAAGAGGTGAGAAAATAGGCGGAAGGAGCGAAATGACATAGTAATGATGTGAATATTCGGGTGGATTATAAATGACGACTCTTCCCTCTCCTGTCCTTGAAGAAAAAGAAATGTGAGAGAGCGGTGAAGCAGAGACCCCTCTCCCAAGTTTTTTGAGTTTTTTTCCTTTTAATCGTAACTACCGCTGGGAGCAAGCTAAAGGTCTGACTGCGTCTGCTGCGCATCTCGCATTTCTTCTTATTTATAATTTACTTATTTTTATTTAATAATCCCTCCGAACTATAATAATTGTCATTTTTTTACGAAATATTATAGTACATTTTACTTAATTTTTTAGTATTTATTTTATTAAATATTACTGTTTTATAAAGTTAATTAAAGTGGTCTCCAATTCGTTATTTATTTATTCTTATGTTTAATATTTTGGGTCTCCAAAAACATTTGAATTTTGCTTCTTCTTTTTTTCTTTTTGTTGTTGTTGGCGAGTTGGGTTGGGTGGAGTTAAATATCCGTTAGGGCAGACGTATGCGCGCGTGGGCGACCATGCTTTTCAAGTGTTCTTTTTCTTTTTGTTTAAACTTTAAAGAAAGTTGAAGAGGTGTGATTTTAATCGCGTAATGGGTAGAGCGTGTAGACGCGTGGGGTTATTTAATTCGCTAGCTGCATATTATTTGGATTGCGAATACTACAGCGTTTTGAGAAACGTGCGTGTTGTGCTATGAGGGTTATTAGACTGCTTATATTTAGCTTTGTTTTTAACCTTTGTTTTAGGGATTATCTGCCCGATTCACTTTAGTTGTTACACTCACACTTTGACTTGTTCTATAAACACGAGTAAAAAGAAAGATCGAAACCGAAAAAATAGTTATCTAGACTCAAATAAATGCGAGTAAATAATTTATCATTTGGGTTTTTAGTAAAATTTACTTTTTATTAAGACAAATTTTTGTAGTTTATATTATGTTACAAACTAACTTAATCGCATAGTCATGGTTAAATCCCTCTCAATTTTTAAAATTTTTAAAACTCTTTCATTCTAATACTTCAGAATTGTTGCCGGCGACAACAGCTCTTATTTTAGAAACGGATCTAAGTACACTGAAAACAAAAATTTACTCCCTTTATTAACATTACTAAATAATTATTATAATAAGTAATTATGTAAATTTAGTGCCTAAAAATAAAATAAAAATGTATTTAAAAAAGAGATAATCATCCAAATTCGCCTTGGGCACTGTTTTACCGAATTCGCCCCTCCCTTCTTCATTTCTACTAATCAAACACTTCCATGATATGTAATGTTCTTTCACTCTCATTCTTTGTGCTTCGTTACTTACTGTTTAGAGAAGTTTCCCGGACATTGCTTCGAGATGGCTGAAACGACATCTCATCAGTTCTCACGTGCTACTCGTGCACTTTTTAGAAATGAAAGTAAATGGTTTAGAAAGATTCAGAATCATGTAGAATCTTAATATTAAATTAAATTTGATCTGGGGTCAGCATCAGCCACACTGTGCCCTTTTCTTGTCTTGTCTAACATTTACTTAGATTATCTAAACACCCTAAGTTTTTATTTACCTTTGATTAAAATACCTATGCAACTTTTATGAATTAATAATAAAAATTTTAAATAATTACTCCCTCTAGTTTATAATAAATAACTTTCTGAAATAGTAATATTCAGTGAAGTAAATACCAAAAAGTCAAGTAAAGTATCAAATAGGTGAAAAATTTTAAAGCTCTTAAACAGATGCATCCTACGAAGGCCCCCGGGCCGGACGGAATGCCTCCTTTATTTTTTCAAAAATTTTGGTCTTTTTTAGAAATTCCTGTTTGCAAAGCTGTCCTTGGAATTCTGAATGATGGGGAAGATCCTGCCTACCTCAACCATACCTTTATCACCCTTATTCCTAAAATAGCCAACCCCTCAAATTGCTCCCAGTTTCGCCCGATTAGCTTGTGCAATGTAGTCTTCAAGCTGATAACCAAAGTTCTTGCAAATCGCCTGAAACAAATCCTGCCTGGCATAGTATCAGAGAATCAAAGCGCCTTTGTCCCAGGCAGACTCATAACCGACAACGCTCTGATAGCCCAAGAGATCTTCCATGGGATGAACTCAAAACGCTCGGGTCCAGGATGGATGAGCGTCAAGCTAGATATGAGTAAGGCCTATGACAGAGTGGAGTGGAACTTCTTGGAGGCAATCATGACCCGCATGGGCTTCTCACCTAGATGGACATCTTTGGTGATGCGATGTGTCTCAACGGTCTCCTGCGCCATCCTCCTTAATGGGGCCCCGGGACCTACGTTCTACCCAGGGAGGGGCCTCCGGCAGGGGGATCCGTTGTCCCCTTATCTCTTTGTGTTGTGTGCTGAGGGCCTTTCAGCGATGCTTCAGAATGCAGCCGCGACCAATAGGATTCATGGACACAAGGTATGCCCGGGCAGCCCACAGGTCAGTCATCTGTTCTATGCGGATGACAGTCTCATTTTCACGAAAGCAGAGGAAGGAGAGGCTACAGTCATTAGCTCCATTCTGAAGGACTACGAGAAAGCCTCTGGCCAGAAAGTAAATTTAGCTAAATCAGAAGTGTGCTTCAGCAAGAACGTAGGCCACGACGCTAAAATACTGGTAAAAGAAAGACTAGCAATGGTGGAGACGGAATCCCATGCCAGGTACTTGGGACTTCCAGTGTCTTTTGGCCGATCGAAGAAAGAGATGTTCGCTCCGATCCGTGACAGGATCTGCAAGAGGCTAGGAGGGTGGAAAGAGAAAAAGCTATCCCAGGCAGGGAGAGATGTTCTAATTAAATCAGTCATCCAGTCCATCCCGACGTATATGATGAGTTGTTTTGAGATCCCAATCTCCATCTGCGAGGACATAGAAAAGGTGACAAGAAGATTCTGGTGGGGGGGTAATTCTGAGGAGCGTAAGATGCACTGGGTGTCCTGGGAAAAGCTTTGCCGGTCGAAGGAGGTGGGAGGATTGGGATTCCGGAAGGTTAGAGAATTCAATCTTGCTCTTTTAGCCAAACAAGGGTGGCGACTGCACAAAAATCCAAACTCTTTGCTCTCCCAGATCTGGAAAGCGCGTTACTTTCCCCACTCGGACTTTCTCGAGGCAGGGATGGGCTCCCTCCCTAGTTACGTGTGGCGTAGCACTCTAGCAGGAAGATCAGCTCTCCAGAAAGGATGCATCTGGAGGGTAGGGAATGGAGAACGGATACGGATTTGGAAAGTCTCGTGGCTTCCGACAACAGTGACTGGGATGATCACAGCACCGGTCACGGGCCTTGATGAGGAGGCTACAGTGGCTGAGCTTATTGATAGGGATCGGAGGTGCTGGAAGACAGACCTTGTGGAGCAGCTTTTTCCACCACAGGAAATATCAGCAATATTAAGCCTACCGCTTAGTCGGAGTGAGGCGAATGATACTCTTGTGTGGAAAGGCACTAAAAATGGGAAGTATTCAGTTCGTAGTGGATACCACTGTCTTACATCAGTTACTGCGCAGGAGTGCCCAGAGTCCGATAGAGGTTGGTGGAAATTCTTATGGGGACTTTCTATCCCTCCAAAGTTCAAAAACTTCATATGGAGGATGGGAAGTAACTCTCTCCCAACCAGGGTGAATCTAGCTAGGAGGGGTGTATCGGTGGACCCCGCGTGCCCCTGCTGCAACGAGGAGGTAGAATCGACTCCGCACCTGCTGCTGTCTTGCCCGTTTGCCAGGGAAGTGTGGGGAAAGTTTGCGTTCTGGGATAGGGTTTCGGGGCTGCATGGAGATGGCTGGGTGGATTGGCTAGCAGGGCTACGGACATCTCTGGACGACTCAGATATAGAGAAGCTCATCTCCATCCTGTGGTCCCTATGGACATCGAGGAATAACAGGATCTTCCGCCAGTGTGATGAATCAATCCAAGAGGTGGTTATTAGGGGTGGAAAATTACTGTCTGATTTCCAGGAGGCATGGTGTCAGCATCGCAGGCCCGCTGCCCCGCCTCCCCAACCGGTCAACCCGAGATGGATGCCCCCTCCTACAGGGGTGGTAAAGGTGAACACGGATGCAGCGGTGGGGAATACGGGCATTGGCTTGGGATTTATAGCCCGGGATGCAAAGGGTGAAACAGTGTTCTCAGGAGCAATCTACCTTCCGCATGGAGCTGAGGCGCGAACAGCAGAGGCTCTAGCGCTGAGAGACGCAGTAACACAGGCTCGCCAATGGGGATACGACAAGATTATAGTTGAGTCTGACTGCTTGCAGAACGTCCTCGCCCTGACTAATGGAGACTTCCCATTAAGTTACTCGGGATTGGTGTTGGAAGAGGTGGCACGCCTAGCTTCTACTTTTCATAGCTGCTCCTTCTCGCATACAGGACGGTCTATGAATATCCCAGCACATGAGTTAGGCCAATTGGCTTTGATTTCCGGTTTAGGAAATGTATGGATAGGGGAATGCCCCGAGGTGATCGCACCTTTTGTACTTGCAGATTTGAATTAATCCAATTATTTCTTCCTTTAAAAAAAAAAGTATCAAATAGCATTCAGTAAAAAAACATCATTTATTAAAAAACGGAGGTAGTAGTTTTCTAAGAAATTGAATAATTATAATTAAACCGGAAAGAAAATGAAAAATGAAAAAGGCAAGTTGGGGTAGGTGGGTCCGGTAGGAAGCACCCCATGACGATGACGGTGTTTTTTGCTTTTGGTCCACCGCTTTTTGAGACGATACAAAATTGGTGAAATTGCTCTACCATATCTGCTTCTGCTGTCCCCGTCTCCAAAAACCAAGGAGTGGCCTAGTGGCTCCGCCGTAGATAAGTGGTCCATCACCCCAACCTACATTTTTGTTTTTAAGTAAATAAAAATTATAGATAAAGCGTTGAGACGCAATTTGAATAAATAATCATAAATAAATCTTTTGTTTCATAAAATAAAAAAAAGTGAAAAAAAAAGTTATTAATAACTACAATCGTGTAAAATTAAGCTTAAAGCTCTTAGTTTACTATCTTGTTTCTGTTTAATTTGAACCCTATGTTTGCCAATTTTACTAAGCACATTTTAATTTCAAAATTACCTTAAAATATGTTTGGTCACAGTCACTTCTTAAGTGGTTGTTTTAATTTTGAGTTTGATTTTTTTCGTTGGTATTGGTGATTATCATCTGATGTGTATAAAGAGACAGATAAAAAAAATTCACGCCATATTTTTTTAATTTTTTAATTTCCACGTTAACAATTGCTAAGGTTTTTTAAACAGTGACTAAACAAATCTTAAGATAATTTTTAAATTATGGTGTACTCTAGTAAAATTGACAAAAATGAGGTTTAAATTGAACAAAAATGTAAGGTAGGGTGTGATTAGGATATTGGGTATGATAATTTTACTGCTTTTTTTTTTTGTTTTATTTTTTATAAAAAAAAGAAGAGCCGTTGCCTATTATGATGGATGGGGCTATAGTTTTGCAGTGTCATGGGCCTTCGGCCTCGTTCTAGACCAAAATAATAAAAGTTGTGGAAGAAATTTCACACTAACTCGAAAGTTTTATGCGCCACCTAATAAGAAATGTTTGCATTTTTTTTTAATGATCACGAGAATTTTTATGTTTGCACTTTTGGAGCACAGGAGTTTCTGTGTTTTACATTGCACCCTTAAGGTCACTACGTTTGTAAAATTGGACTCTAAAGTCCAAATTTGTTATTTTCTAAAAAAAATAAAAAAACCTATATTACTATCCTACCTGGCTTATTTGTATATTAAAGAAATTAAAAATCCAACGTGGCATTTAAAAAATATTTTTTTTAACACCAGGTAATCCCCACATTGTCATGTCAGCAACTAAACCCGCTCTAACTAATGACCTAAATTTTTATCCCTCCTTACTTTTTTTTGTTGAGAAAAAACATCAAATATTTCCATTAATGAAAAGAGAAAGATCCAACAAAATCATATTGTAACAGGGTAGTCAAATCATCAAGAGGATTAATACACCAATTTTGAGGGCACATGCGAGAATGCACAGAATCAGCTAACTGATAGCATCTCTCTTAACAAACACAAAAGAAATGAAGTTTAAAAGACTATTCTAATTTTCAATTACATCAATAGTAGCTAGGATTTCTCAGGGGATAGGCTGCAAGGAATCATCCAAGCAATCGATTACGATCTTAGAATATGTCTCAACAAAACAATTATTAAACTTCCTGAAAAACGCCAAGTTGACAACTACTTTAACTGCCAAAGCTTCGGCTTAAAGTGAATCCCAAACATGAATGGAACATGTACCATCAACAATCTTGCCCAGCTGCAAAGAACACTTATACCAGCTGCAAAGTGACTGGCAAATTTAGAGTCATCACAATTAATCTTCAAAAAATCAGCATGCAGAGGGGACATCCAGCGCAAAGATCACTATTCGTAGATTCCTCTAACATTGATTTATTTATTGTGTATGGGTGAAGATGAAGCTCAAACCATAATATATTTATGTTAGTCTTGTGTTCGAAAACTAATCAATTAAATCGAAAAGAATTAATAGTAAGTATTTAAGAAATTAAATAGATACTTAGTATAGTTTTACGAGGATATTATCAATAATATCTAACACATATCCTAAATAAATGTATTAGGATACTTTTTAACCAAAGTTGAAGCCCTAGTATAACTATAAATAATTAAGGATGTTAAGAGGATTGTGTGTGTGTGCAATTTCGGTTTTCCAAGAGAGAAAAACCGAACACCACAAGAACAAAGAAATGAAAAGAAAAGATAAGAAAATGCAAATGTTGTAATTATTCTGCTCATCGTTGTGGATACCATAACACTTGTTGGCTCGGTTCAATCTTTTGTGGGTTGTTTACCCATTCAAGTTTCTGAGTTTTGGTTTGGTGCTCCAATGATTTAATTTCTGGTGTAAGGCACATAGTTCGAATCATAATCTTCATACATTATATTTGTTGATTTAGTTCGTATTTTGAGTTTCTGTAATTAATCTTCCGTTGTGATTATGAGTGAAACCCTGCTAATAAAGTATGATATATTTTGGAGAGTAGTAAGTAATTTTCACTTACTATACAATTAATTAAATTCGAGTTTCTAACAGCAAATTGAAATAATTCTGAGAGCTCAGTTCAGCCCATTTCGTTCGATTAGATTTAAGAAAACTAGAGTTCGGAGCCTGCCAGACGCAACCCATCTCATCAGTTTCTATTTGCCACAGGCCCACATCCACTATTATAAGACGACTTGCTTCGAAAATAAACGACACATCGTCAGCCCATTTCGTTGTTGCACTTGCACATCTTTGCTAAGTTCTTTTCTTCTCTTACCAGTTGAGGTGTGAGTAGAACTTAATTCCTACTCGTACTAGTAAACAATAACTAAACTACTAAGAAAACATTTCGGATCCAAAAGATTAAAAATCATCATATGAATAAAGGGGAGCGATTTAGTTGGAACAAATTCACAAAATACTAATTGCATCTGAGAAAACAAGAAAGAAATTTCTCCAAATTAATGTAAATTCAATTCCACTTCTAATTTTAGTGACCAAAGGAAAGAAAGATTTGACGTGCCATAAGATTTGGTCAGCCCAATCAACTTTGGATTGAATTCCAAGTAATAGTTAGATAGATAAAAATTGAAATTAATTTATTCATCCGATCAGATGAGCGCAAATCACTCATACCAATTATATTTGTGAGATATAAGTTATAACTCCTAATTGATGTACAAATTTAATTGAAATTACTTGTAATAAATGACGGGCATATTAGATTTGGGATCCCACATCCCACCTTCCTTAACATACTCCAAATACCTATTAAACTCTGGGTTCGCCGTCGTCTTCTTCTTCCGGCGACAGTCAAACAGGCCAAACAATGGATGCTGAATCTTATAGGCCCCTTTTCTCGAAGCTGGCTTCGGCGCCGGAACCTTAATGTTTTTGTGATGGTGGTGGGGCAGCGGAGGTTCGGGTGCCAATTTCCTGGATTTGGATAATCCGAAAAGAACCCGGGCAGGCAAGCTCTTAGTCCTCTTCAATTCTCCGTCCAAAAGATCGGAGCCGGACTCCTCGCCGACTGCCTTGTATTTGGTCCGATCATAATTTCTTCTCACACTCATTGCTCTAAACATAGCCATGTGATATTAAAATTTAATTTCCTGAAAAAAATAAGAAAGCTGAACATATATGTATATGGAATTGGAGAAGGAAAAGGGGTCGGTGAGTATGACATTATGGAAGATTGTGACTGGTTTCCTAATTATAATTAAAAAAAAGTATATATGGGATTGATACAAACTGGAAAATTTTATTTAATTCATGGATTTTGATTTGGTTAGGTGGTTTTTGTCAAGATGAAGAAAGGGTGTATTGACTGAGCGTTCTGTTTTCTAATTTTAGTGTTTGTTTTATTATAATGCGGTAACGGTGTGATGTCTACCAACCAAGCAACCAAGAGATGCCCAATGTCAAAGAATGGACACTGACTTTGTGCCTCCCAAATCGACGACCCTACCCTAAGTCTTCAAGACTTCAAGTGTGGGCAAAGGGAAAACGTGTATAGTGTATTTTTTTTAGTTGCCCCTTGTACCATTGATCAGTGTAAAAAAAAAAAAAAAACCTGAACTTTTAATTTCAAGATTTTACCCTTCGAACTATTATTTGGCTGAGAGAATCTAAAATTATCTAAGAAATTATTTTATTTTATATTTTACCCAATGAATCATTTTACTTAATGAATGATAGGAATAAAGTTACATTATACATAATCATTAGGAAAAGAAAAATATTTTGTTTGAATGATAAATATACATCATTTTTTTTACCAAAAATACCCCACAAATTATATTATTAATATACTATTATATAGAAATATATATTATAGTAGTATTTACCCTGGTTATGAAAACCGGACCGATCGGTCCGGCCGATTTAACCGGAATTTTTTACATTTCCGATCTGATTTAGCTATTAGACCGGATATGCATGTAAACCGGGTTCGATCGATCGACCTATTCGATTCAAGGTTGATCCGACTGGTTCGATGAGCCACACGTAAACGACGCCGTTTTTACACAAACGACGCCGTTTTGTAAGTGAACGTTTCACTTCATTAATTCATTTCTTCTCTTTGTCGTGTTCTTCATTCAATTTCATTTCTACCTACCTAAAGAAAAACCTAGTTCTTCATCTTCTCTTCTCTACGATGCAGCCGCTCCTCAACACTACAGTCAGCAACGTTGAGACTCAATCCGGTTCAGCTCTGTTCTGATAACTATTATTATATAATATATAAAAAATTATAAATTATTTTTAATAAATATATTGTCATTATAGAATATTGTATATATTTTGATATATATGGACCCTACACTAAAATGATCCAATTAATTTAGACATCATACTAATTTTCGGCTTAATTGAAATTCTATATTCGCGAAATTATGACAATTTGAAGAGAGCTGACCACCCTGCGCATATCACGTCACATTGTCATGACGTGGCAGGACACATGTTCGTTTTTCTCTCTTCTTTTTCCATTCCTTCTTTTTATTTTTTTCTTTTTGTTCTAGAGCATCATCATCACTACTTTTTTTCTGCCTTGTTTTTTTATACGAAGCCTGATAACAACGCGTGTGAACTTGAATGTTAAACGGAAGGCAGCGGTCGTAGTCGTCAGTTGTTATACAATGAAGAGGAATTGGTGGTGAAAATT